>CM069161.1:31516809-32134309 GCA_035221665.1 Okamejei kenojei
TTGTATTCGCTTCCACCGAATCTCCAGCCGTACGTTCCAGGCACTCACTCACCACCCTCCGTTTAAAAGACTTGCCCTGCAATTATGGGTAAAGTAAGGATAAATATTCAAGAAAATGAAAGAATTCTAGTGTTGTCTGTAGGGAGTTTGTACGTTCTGCCTGTGACCGCGTGGGTTTTCTCTGGGCGCTCCGATTTCCTCCCACTGAGTTGTAGGTTAATTGGTAAGTTGCATAATTGTTCCTAGTGTGTGTAGGCTGGTGATCGCTGGTCGGTGCCGGTTCGATGGGCCGAAGGGCCTGTTTCCAAGCTCTATCTCTAAAGTCTAAAGTCTAAAGGTCTAAAGCAAGTGTATTTCGAGCAATGCTATTTGACCAGGTATAGAAAACAGATGTTTCTGACTTACTGAGAAAATGGATTTTCAGCTGGTTCTCAGGAAGGGAGCCCTAACGTAACACAGGGACGGGCTATAATTCATCTCTGCGGTCCCTCCTGACTCCCACTAAATGAGGGACAAGCTGTATGTGTCCATGGTTTGCCCAGCTGATGCAAACTGAGTAGCCTTGATTGAAGATAGACACAAAATGCTGGAGTAACTCAGCAGGACAGGCAGCATCTCTGGAGAGAAGGAATGGGTGACGTTTCAGGTCGAGACCTGTCTTCAGACAGTCTCGACCCGAAACATCACCCATTCCTTCTCTCCAGAGATGCTGCCTGTCCTGCTGTGTTACTCCAACATTCCCAACATATCTTCGGTTTAAACCGGCATCCGCAGTTCCTTCCTACACATTTCATAACCTTGATGAAGATGTAATAAGGTTCAGGATCTCCAGTATGACCCTGGAGATCTTTGAATACAGATTCCTGCAGGTGTAAAGAAATATCACTTGGAGATTATGATTGTCTAGACCAGGGGTGGGGAACCTTTTCATGTTGGAATGCCGCATTGCTAGCTGTAATCTAATAAGGCCGCATCCAAGAAACTTCAATCAGATATACTTCAAAATGTACAGTATTTTGTAAAAATCTAACTACTATGTACTAGCTTCAAGAAAATGAAAAAAAAGTGTTAATTCTAAAATTAACTAACCTTTTAATGACTTTGTTGTGACTGCTTTTTGTGGGAGGTTAACATACATTCTAGAGTCACATTAGAATTAAATCATGAACATGAATGTTTTAATTGTGGCCGTCAGTCGGGGAGGATTATTTTGTTGAATCTTCTTTTACACTTTGGTATTTTAAATATGTTAATTTTAAGATTAAAATAAAAATAATAAGACGAACAAAAACATATTAATAAAATAGAAATAATAGGGTTTGTTCTACAAAATTTGGATTCATTCAAAGGGCCGCACTTAATGGCCTAGAAGGCCGCAGGTTCCCCACCCCTGGTCTAGACTATTTCAAGTAGTCAAACCATCACAAGGTCGGTAATGCCAAAGCAACTACCCTATGTCCATGTCCGAGCAAGATATTACCAGGATGGAGGAAGAATGTTGCTGGGTAGAAGAGGGTCAGATCATTTTGCCCATCAAGCTTCGCCATAAAACGTTTCTGCGCTCCGGAAAGCCCATTTCTCAGTTTTGAATAGTTTATGGTCTCTAGGGATGGTATGGTGGTACAGTGGTCGAGTTGCTGCCTTGCAGCGCCAGAGATCTGGGTTCGATCCTGACAATGGGTGCTGTCTGCGCGGAGTTTGTACGTTCTCGCCGTGACCGTGTGTCTTTTCTCCGGGTGCTCCGGTTTCCTCCCACAATCCAAAGACGTACTGATACACAAGACACAATGGAGACCCATTTCACGGCAATGAGAGCCCACATTATGAGGATGCAGGTTAATTGGCTTTGGTAAAATTGGAAATTGTTAAGTGTGTGTAGGATAGTGTTAGTATGTGGGGATTGCTGGTCGGTGCGGACTCAGTGGGTCGAAGGGCTTGTTTCCATCCTGTATCTCTAAACAAAACTAAATATACAGGGACATTAATTTGTGTATGAGAAAATATTTTCTAATTCCTATCCAAATATTGCAGCCCTAATTTTACACTGATGTCCCTTGGAATAGATGATAACACTTCTCCCATGATTTTGTTTCAAATATTGTGGCTTTATATTTACTGAAAGAAATGGAACCCAACTCTCGTGAGGCGAGATCTTGACCTGAAACGTCGACCATCCCTTTGCCTCCACTGATTCTCTTTTATTCCCAGAGTTTCACCAGGTACAAGGAACCGCAGATGCTGGTTTACAATAAAAGGCACAAAGAGGCCACACCTATTCCTCCTCTCCCCCTCCCCTTCCACCTACATTCCTTTCTCTGGCTTCACAATTCACAATCCTTTGGTCATTTCATCTCAGGCCTATGTGCATTATTTATGTATCAACATTACCTCCCCCCCCCCCCCCCCACCCCCCCTTCCCCCCTCATCTATATCAGCCTATTACTTGCCAGGCTTCCTGCCCCTCCTCTCTCTTCCAGTTCTCTTCCTCCCCTCACCCCCACCACCCCCCCCCCCCTCCTCCCCACCCCCAGGAAGAAGGCTCCCGACCAAAATGTCACCTATCCATGTTCTCCAGAGATGCTGCCTGACCCGTGGAGTTACTCCAGCATTTTGTGTCTTTCCGCAGCAGTTTGGTTTTTTTAATTGCAGATTACAGTATTTGCAGTCTATTATTTCTGCATCCTCATAATTTGGGCTCTCGTTGCCGTGAAACGGGTCTCCATTGTACCTTGTTATCGTACTATGCGTGCAATTTATTTTGAGACAGGTTCCAGATACTAATATGCCTGGTCTACTGTTACACCTGTTGTTTTTCACCCTTTTATGCGTCAGACATGCAAATCCATCTGGGAAAGTATTCAAATATTTAAAAAATCGCAGATGCTGGAAATCGGAAATAAAAGTACATAATTCTGAAGCCACTTAGTGCATCAGACCACATCTGTGGAAAGAAAAACAGAGATGATATTTCACATTGCATACAAGAATGCTAAAACCTCAATCGATGTACCATAGAAAGAATACTGTTGGTTGCATCACAGCTTGTTTTGGGAACAGCTCTGCCCAAGATTCCTCGAAATTGCAGAACTGTAGAAGTAACACGGACCAAACTCCCCTCCTTTGTCTCCATCTACACTTCATATTGCTTTGGAAAAGCAGCCTACAAAATCACAGACTTGTCCCACCCCGATCATTCCTATTTCTCCCTGCTCCTGTCTGGCAGAAGGTCCAGAAGTATGAAAGTGTGCACTACCAGAAATAGAAACATAGAAAATCGGTGCAGGAGTAGGCCATTCAGCCCTTCGAGCCAGCACCGCCATTCAATATGATCATGGCTGATCATCCATAACCAATAGCCTGTTCCTGTATTTTCCCCGTATCCCTTGATTCCATTAGCCCTAAGAGCAAAATCGAACTCTCTCTTGAAAATATCCAGTGAATTGGCCTCCACTGCCTTCTGTGGCAGAGAATTCCACAGATTCTCAACTCTCTGGGTGAAAAGGTTTTTCCTCATCTCAGTCCTAAATGGCCTACCCCTTATTCTTAAACAGTGACCCCTAGTTTTGGAATCAGGAATAACTTCTACCCCTCTGTTATCATGCTAACGAATGATTGTTCCATCGTCGGTTTACTTTATCATCTCTTAGTTCTATTCGAAGCTTTGAAGCTGCCTTCCCAATTTGGCTCGGTGGGCCGAAGGGACTGTTTTTGCACTGTATTTCTAAAGTCTAAAGTTCAACGGAATATGGGCACAATGTAGTTGGGATTAGCATAGATGGGGCATCTTGATCAACAAGGACGAGTTGGGCTGAAAGGCCAGTTTCCATGCTCTATGGCTCCATGACTATGAATATATTTTAGTGTAAAAACATAATTTGCGATAACTCGTGATAAATCAACTGATGAAAATGTGTCAAATAAGTAAAGCTAATCTGGAGTTCAATAATTTTAATCAGTTTGAAGCGAACAATCAAAGGACCAGAAGATAGACACAAAAAGTAACCCAGTGAGACAGGCAGCATCTCTGGAGAGAAGGAATGTCGAGACCCTTCTTCAGACTGAAAGTCAGGGGAGAGGGAAACGAGAGATGGAGAGAGATGTAGAACAAATGAATGAAAGAATGAATGAATGAATGAAAGAAATGCAAAAACAACTTTGAAGAAGTTCTCCAATTAAAGGACCAGTTTTCTCATAGATTTTAATCTCAATTACTGGGCTTGTTCCGCTGAACCGAGGTTATGTGTTTAACCGTAGCGAGGCATCACACCTCACACTGTCACACGGTCTTTCAGTACAGTGTTCACTTTACTGCAGAAGATTCAAGCGGAGGAGGAGAAACAACATTGGAGACGCTAATTAAGAGGACGGAGTCCTCAAGTTTGCAAACTTCCTTATTTAAAAATTGATGGAGTCGAGGTCAGGAAATGGTTTTGATGCCCTTAAAACAAAGGACAAGTTATCTCCCCACCATGTTCACGCCCCTCTTCATTGCAACGAGTCAGTATGGGTGCAAAGGCCACACTGTCTGTGGCCCATGAGGCAGTAAACTGTTTAAGCTGCAACCTTTGGCCGAGTAATTGGACAACAAGCAAACTGACTGCTAGACCCAGCTCCCGGGCTTTGAAGGGCTTTGAAGGGCTCTGCATTTTACTGCATAATTCAGAGCGTGTCGATCATGTGCAGAGAATCTAGTATTCACTCACGGTTTACATGACCTCGGAACTAAGGATAGAATGTTACACAAACAACATCAATTACTAGCCCAATGACAGCTAAACCATGCCTAAATAAGCAATCTCAATCACACCTCACATTAATTAAAGACACAAACGAGATGTTTAGTTTAGTTTAGTTTAGAGATACAGCGTGGCAACAGGCCCTTCGGCCCACCGAGTCTGCGCCGACCAGCGATCCTCGCACATTACCACTACCCTACACACACTAGCGCCAATGTTACATTTATCCCAAGCCATTTAACCTATAAACCTTTATGTCTTTGGAGTGTAGGAGGAAACCGAAGATCTCGGAGAAAACCGATGCAGTCATGGTGAGCACGTACAAACTCCGTACAGACAGCACTGGAGTCAGGATCAAACCCAGATCGCTGGCGTTGTAAGGCAGTAGCTCTACCTTTGTGCCACTGTGCTGCTCTAACCTACAAAAACCTTCTGAGTGTTTCCCAATCAGAAGCCTTGGATGAACTCTGAGATCCGCACTCTTCTGAAGACCAGACACTGGGCATTCATGTCTGATGATACAGTGGTCTACAAGAAGTCCAGATATGACCCTGGTAAGGCCATCAAAAAGGCCTAAAGGGACTTCTGCTCCAAGCTGGAGGATGAGGCGGATGTTCGGTAGCTGTGGCGGGGCCTGAATGCAATCACTATATAGAAAGCACACCGCAGCTTTGATCGGGAGAACACTCCTAGCTTCCCAGAGTTGATTTAGTCGGTTTGTCAAATACCAGAGGAGCACGCTCTCTAACTTCGTATGAAGTGCAGAGTTGCACGCAAAAACCTGGACCACTGCAGACCACCACAACAGATCAACGCATCGCTGGCCCTCCACTCCGCTCTGTTGGACAACAAAAGCTATCAGGCTGTTATTCATTGATTACTTGGTTTATACGGCAACGCAGAACTTCTCTGAGAGGATCCAAGACCACAGCGTTCGAAAAGACTACAAAAAGGAGTAGCCCCCTGCTGTACTCACACTCATGACTGCGTAGCAGTCATAGTGCAAACACCATCATCGGACGACACCACTGTTGTGGGACTAATGATGAGTCTCAGAAGAGAGATCCTACCATCCAAATGGTGCCAGCACAATAACCTGGGAATGATTGGACTTTGGACCACAGTCGCTGCCTCAAAAAGGCTGGTCAGCATCATTATATAGAAAGCAAGGGCCAAAGGAGGACGCTCTCTACTTCTACCGTCCTGGCCACACACGGAAAAGACTCATCTCCCCGGTTCTACCTTCAGGTAGAAGAGCCTGAAAACTGCAACGTCCAGGTTCAGGAATAGCGCCTTCCCCACAGCCAACAGGTTATTAAACTCCACTCATACAAAACTCTGAACATTCATAGTCATTATCTGTTTACGTGCACTTTATCTGTTTATTTATTAATGTGTATATATACTTATATAATGGCATATGGACACACTGATCTGTATTATTCATGCCTACTATATTCTGTTGTGCTGAAGCAAAGCAAGAATGTCATTGTCTATCTGGGACACACGACAATAAACTCTCTTGAATCTTGAATCTTGAATCTTAACTGTTGTGTTAGTGCATGACATTTTGTCGTCTCCTTTAGCTGGACCAGATCACAGAAACAATTTGGGAGCATATCATCTTAGACCTTATCTAACATATTGAACCAGGATTAGTCATCTTTCAGGAAAAAATCCTCTGGAGAAAAGTGATATGTTTAGATAACACAGATAAAGAAACACTCTTCCCATTACGTGCTGATACAAGAACTTGGCATCATGTTTGGTACATGACTGGCTGAAGTGTCTATACCTTGTGCTGTACTCTTCTATGTTCTGTGTTCTACAGAATACAGAAAAAAGTTTCAGAAGAGAGATTCAGGAAGTTTAGTTTAGTTAAGTTTAGTTTTGAGATACAGCACGGAAACAGGCCCTTCGGCCCGCCAAGTCCATGCCGACCAGCGATCCACACACACTAACTAGGGACAATTTACAATTATACCAAGCTAATTAACCTCCAAGCCTGCATGTCTTTGGAGTGTGGGAGGAAACCAAAGCACCCAGCGAAACCTGACCGAACCCGGCTCTCTGGCGCTGTAAGTCAGCAACTTTACCGTGCCACCCCATGCCGTGCCGTTGTGAGGAATAATTTTTTAAGCAATAATTGTTTTGACGTGGAACTCCCTGGGATTAATCTCCCAGGAAGGTTCGGGAAGCAAAGACAATCATAGTATTTGTGCTCTACACGATGGGATTTTGCATGCATTTGAAGGAGTTGCTCTTCAGTTGAAAAAAATATTTTTGTTATTAAATAAAACCCAGTGCAGAGATATGGTAAGTTGACTACAGTTTAGTTTAGTTTAGCAAGTCAATGTGGAAACAGGTCCTTCAGCCCAGCATGTCCGCGTCGACCAGCAATCCCCGCACATTAACACTATCCTACACACTCTAGGGATAATTTTTATATTTATTTTTATACCAAGCCAATTAACCTACAAATCAGTACGTCTTTGGAGTGTGAGAGGAAACCAAAGGTGTCGGAGAAAACCCACGCAGGTACCCATAGTCAGTATGTAAGCACCAAAGATCCTATAGCGAGCAAGACAGTCCACTTATGCTAAATGCAATGGGCCGACGTGTAGCACGCACGGAGCTGAACGTGGGCCATTTCTTCGTCCATTTCAGTAACCCGACCCGACTTTGTACATCCCTCTCGCAGTGTAATCAGCGTTGCGGGGAACAGTTTGCTTGTGTGATATAGGGTTAGATTCATATTCTGTTCAATCATAATTCTGTTAAATATTTGTTAAAGATTAATATGTTAACAAATAATGATTCTGTTAATTGTCTTTTTTAATGTTTTTTTTAAAGCTTTTCTTTTTAATGGGTTGTGTTTGAGTTTGAGTTGATTTTTGTATTACACTTGCACTCTGTAATTCATCTAATCACACTGTTCACAACTGTGGAATTTGGAAAATAATAACAATATGAAGATTCCAGTTGCTCTGCTCTTGGAATCTTGGGATGTTCCTTAATGTTCCTTAATGTATTTTTGTGTCTATGGAAATGTTTTTCAACAATAAAATGGGTCTGGTCTTCCCAATAGCCAGAGAGTGGAATGAGATCTGTCTGTAATGGCGGGGTTATCTCAATGAAGTATTAAACAAAATAAAATTAGTTTTGAGCTAGATTTAAAAATGATGTATAACTTAATGATGGTTTTATTCAGAGACCTTACAACTGATTAGATTGTGTAGGGAAGAACACACTTACATATATGTTTAAGAAGGAACTGCAGATGTTGGAAAATCGAACCCGCACCCACTGAGTTTATCCAGCACTTTTGTCGACACACATATATGAATGTGATATAGATGTAGATAATCATATAACACACACGTATATATTTCTCCAGATTTGTATATATAATGATAAACTTTATTTCAGACACAAGGCCCAGACAAGGGGCAACATTACATAAAAATACATTGCAACCTCCCCACAATGGCGGCCCAGCCGTGCTGATCCGAGACAGACTTCCCACACGCTGTGGAAGGAACATAGGCATCTTTTTGCTTTTTATTGTGACGCAGAGAGGCAGAAAGAAAATGAGGAGAAGATTTTTACCAAAGATCTTTGATTTTTACGAGGATGTTTCCGTAACCGGCATCTGTCTCCACACTAGTATCTTTGCTCCACTATGGCGGACAAAGATGCCGGAGACGGAAGCCGGTTACAGAAATGGGGCCGAAATTTACCCATGAATCTGCCCATGACCATACTACGTCTTTTTCGTCGAGTGGACTATCTTGCTCGCTATAGGATCTTTGGTAAGCACTGTAAGGCAGCAACTCTGCCACTGCGCCACTATAGTGATCTAGAAAATTGGAATAAAAGGTTCCTGGCACCCATTTAAGTAAATAATTAAAATATCTCAACAGATATCAATCCCATTGAATAATATAAACCAATGAAAAAAGCGATCCATTCACAACAATGAAAGAGGTTCAGGATGGCATTGAATTTGAAGAGAATGCTTCAATGATGCCAAGAAACAAGACTGAACTTTAAGAAGCATCATTAAATGATCGTAGTATCGATAAAGAACAAGCAGATACACAATGGGAATGAATGAACAAGAAACCTAACAATTTACAGTAGATCCAAAGTTTCAACAACGTTGTACCAAATATCAAGCAAAGTTCAACGTGTGTTCCATGGAAAGTATGCGAGGAGAAATGAATGCTTGGAAATTCATTTGTAAGATATTGTTTTTTCCACATGATGTGAATGCAAATGAATAGTAAGATTAAACAAGAGTTTACCAGTTTGGAGTTTGATCCTTATTTTATGAGGAGTTACGATGAGGGATTACGTGATGACCCCGCCAGCACGCATGCGCAAAATTCTTCAAAGCAGCGGTGTGAAATCACAGATAGTAGAGTTGACTGAAGATAATAAGATAAGAGAACTAACATACCAGTTGACCTTATAATAGAGGGTTGGGAGCGGAGGGCACGTAATCCCTCATCGTAACTCCTCATAAAATAAGGATAAAACTTCAAACTGGTAAGTTCCCGTTTAATCTTACTATTTTACTTCGGAGTCACGTGAGTGACTACGTGAAGACTTCAAAGCTCTGTGATTTCATGCCCTAGAAACGAGTCCATGCTCACATGCTGCCATAATAACCAATGGAGGAAGTATGTTAACGTATTTCAGACTTGAAACAATGCTGGAAAACCAACAATGTATTTATTTAACAAATAATAATAACCCCTAACTTCAGGGAAAATTATAAAACAGAACTTCAAATAGTATCTGCAAATATCTCAGGCGTGGCCACAGGTTTGTTATAAAACCACTGGAAAGTTGTTTTATTAGACCAACCCACCGTTGCAAGGATGTGGTCCATAGGAACTTCCATCATCCTTGCTGCCGATGTAGCTGCAGCCCTGGTAGAATGAGATATAAAAACATCGGTGTCCATCCCTGCTGCACCTAATACCAGCCTGAGCCATCTTGACATGGTCTGCAAAGTTATTCTATGATGAGGACATTTAAGACTTATCAATAGAGCCATTTCCGTTCCCCTGAGACTTTTGGTAACCTCCAGGTAATGTAGAAGGTGGATCACTATGCATCGACGTCTATCTACGGGATAAGCCAGGAACTCCAATTTGACATGGCATCCAGTCATAGTTTGTACAGAGACTGGACCCGCTACGCCGTTACAAGCGCCATCAGCATCACCATTTTATACGTGAGTTTGGTTAGTGAAAGGGACGTGGCTGGTGCCCAATCTCTGAGCAGGGTCAGGACAATGCCAATATCCCAGGTCTGGGAATGTCGAGGCCTGGGGGGATTTGAGTTAAAAATACCCCTCATAAGTTTTAACACCAGAGGGTGAGATCCTACTCCATGGTGTACTATCAGCCTGTCCCAGGTATGAGGATAGGGCATTTCTTGCGCAGTTGATGGCACTATAACTCTAGCCTTCATCGAAATAAAGACTTGCCAGGAACTCCAGCACATCCGTGATGGTGGCTGTGTTGTAAGTAGTGTTTGTCCTGGTACAAAATACCTCCCATTTTTTGATATGGGTGAGGTACTGTTTCCTGGTGGACTCTCTGCAGGATGCCGTGATGATATTCATGGTTCGGTCCGACAGCCCAAATTCCAGGAGAGGTCTTTTCAAATCCTGCAAACCAATAGGTTCATTCGGTCATGGCACGGATGACTCTCCCCTATCACAGGGCGTTTGGAGATCAGAATACATGGTTCCGAGATCATGTCGAGTACCACAGGGAACCAAGGCTGAGTAGACCAATCGGGTACTACCAAATTACCTGATGCGGAGTCTTGTGGAATTTTCCGCAATACCCGACTGATGAGGCAGAAGGAGGGAAATGCATAGAAAAACAAACCCCCCCCCCCCCCCCCCCCCCCCCCCCCTCCCGTGAAGCGTGAAAGCATCCATGGGTCTGGTTCCCATGCAACATATATTGGTATCTGGTGATTAAGTCTAGATGCAAAAAGGTTCATATCCGGCGTTCCATACCGAGCTACAATGTCGGTAAATACCTGGTGGTCCAACATCCATTCGGTGTTGTCATTGAATATGCATGACCTGGTGTCCGCCACTGTATTGAGCTTACCCGGAGGATAAGTAGCTGATATCCAAATGTTTGTTTCTATGCACCAGTGCCAGATTGAATTGGCCAATTTATCACAAGATATCAACTTAATTCCACCCATATGATTAATGTATGTCACCAAGGTGGTATTATCAATTTGTAGGCGAACATGCAGGTGGTGCATTTCTGAACAGTAAGCCCAAAGTCCGTGAAACGCTCCCAACATCTCTTGATGATTGATACCCAGTGTCTGAAGTAAGGTTAACGCATGTGTATTCCATCTACCACCACAACTGGATGTGGTATCGGTTGCTCCCCAGCCGTGAGCGCTGGCATCAGTTTGTAACACAACTGAAGGATTTGTGACTGTGATGAGATTAAAGCAATGTCGAACATTGCTAATCCACAATCGCAATTCCAATTTTGCTTTTGGCTGTTAACATAGAAACATAGAAATTAGGTGCAGGAGTAGGCCATTCAGCCCTTCGAGCCTGCACCGCCATTCAATATGATCATGGCTGATCATCCAACTCAGTATCCCGTACCTGCCTTCTCTCCATACCCTCTGATCCCCTTAGCCACAAGGGCAATGTTAACTGCATTGGCCTGTCAAAATGACCAGCGTTGTGTTTGAGTGCTGCAATTTTGGCCCTATGTAGATTTTGGTAATGTGAAGGTTCAAATTGTGTGGCTGGAAAGGCAGCCACGAGCTTCCCAATTACCCTGGCTACTTGCCGAATAGATGGTTTACTGACGCAAACAAAGCTTTTACATGCCTCTATCAAGTCTGTTGCTTTGTCCTTTGGCAAGGTGACAGACATATGAACAGAGTCAATCGTGAACCCCAAATAATCCATAGTCACAGAAGGCATTAACTTAGATTTGTCTGGATGGATGATAAATCCCAATTTTTGAAATAGGAGCTTGGTGGCTGAGACAGCCAATTTAGCCAATTCCAAGGTTTTCCCCACAATTAGGATGTCATCGAGATATGCCATGACAATATGTTTTTGTTTCCGAAGAACCGCCAATGCTGGTTTCAATATTTTAGTAAAGTCTGGGGGCTGATGTTAATCCATTAGGCAGCGCTTTATACTGCCAGAGCTGCCCCATCCAGATAAATTTCAAATATCTGCGGTGATCTTTCTCTATTAGTACTGAGTAGTATGCATCTTTTAGGTCGATGCAAGCCATGAAGTACCCCTTGGAAACTAGTTGTTTGGCAGTAACAAAAGTTTCCATTTTGAAGTGGGTCTATTGCACAAAAGTATTCAATTGTGTCAGATCAATAATGATGCGGCATCTGCCATCTCTTTTGTTTTTGGCGAACAAACTCAAGAGATTCATGTTTGGTTTTCTCAATTACTCCTTTTGTATGTAGTCTTAACAGTTCCGCTTGACCTTCCACTTTCTCTTTTTGTGAAAGCACTAACTTTCGGCTAGGTGCATGTTGAACCGGAAGGAGGAGTTTGTCAACAAATTCAATTTTGATTCCCTGAAGACTGCAGTATGAAAAGATCAGAAGTTGTAGAACTCCATGCATTCCTAAACAAGTGTAACCTTCCCCCAACCTGTGAAGAAGTTACACATGCTATGTTCCGAGGGCAACCAGACCCACGTACCTCCATGGTTACCGGTGGTGCTGTGTTGGTTTTCTCCATCCTTGGTTCCTGGGAGGTGGAGGCACTGTGGTGTGGGGTTGGTGCATCTTCCAGGAAGGCCATTCTGGGACAAGGCCTAAAAAAGACCTTGGAACTTGGAAAACTTTATTGTCATTCAGACCTTGCTGTCTGAATGAAATTTCGTTGCCTGCAGTCATACATATAGTAAATAACAAAAACACACAATAAACACATATTTAACATCCACCACAGTGAGTTCACCAGACACCTCCTCACTGTGGTGGAAGGCAAAAATCTTGTCTTTGTCTCTTCCCTTCTTCCTCTTCCTCTGCGCTGAGGCAACCCGAGCCTCCGATGTTGTGACTGCACCGGGTGATGTAAATAAGTCCCGCGGCTGAACCGCGCTCCGCGAGCGGGCCCGTTCAACTCTGCGGCCCGGGGCGTTCGAAGCTGCCGCCCTCCAGTCCAGCGGATGCAGCAACGGGAGCTCGGGATAAAACAGGTCACCAACCTGTGACCTGCGAGCTCCTGACGATGTCGTCCACTGGGCCCGCAGCCGCGCCTCCGAAGTCGCCCCCACCGCCACCGGAAAGCCGCCACAGCTCCGAGTCGGGCCGCCGGAACACCTGAACCCGCCGCAGCCCCAAAGTCGGCCAGCCCCGCGCTGGTAAGTCCTGGCTGGCTCTGCCTCCGGAGTCTCGGGTTGGTCGCAGTTAAAGTTGGAGGCCGCCAGCTCCGCGATAGGCCTCAGCGGAGACGGAGACAGGGGGTACGACAAGAAAAGTCGCGTCCCCCCAAAAGGAAGAGACTAAGAACGTTTCTCGCCACCCCCCCCCCCCCCCCTCACACATACACTACATAATAACTCAAACTAACGCTAAAAACAAGACAAGAAAACAACAAATAAAAAGAAAAACAGACGGACTGCAGGCAAGCCGCTGCTGCCAGGGCAGCGCCGCCACTCCCACTCCCTTTGTGTAGGTTGTACGGCCTTCGAGCTTTCACCAGCTGTTCTTTCGCTGTGATAACGCGGCCTGCTGGTGGATGCGTAGGGGTGCTGCCACCGAGTATATGAGGACCTGGTAGCGGCCGGCACCTTAATCATGCCGACGGCTTTTGCTTCTTCGTCAAGGTCTTTACCTGTTTGGGCAGGTTGTCCCCGAACAACAGAGTAGGCAGCTGTGCGCTGCTGGTTTTACACAACCCCGTGAACTTTGGGTTTAGTGTAGGTCGGATGACACTCTTACTGAAACAGTTGATCTCAAACTGTACATTACAGAACAGTGCCAGGGCATCCTGTTGCTCCTCTGGCATATCTTTCCCGTCTACTTACCTGGCAAAAGCTGTAATACCCGAGGCCAGTAGTTTCTGGATTTTAACTTCCTGGCTCCTAATGCCAGGACATGTTTCCCCAGATGGGGTTATTTACCGCAGGCACGTTGAGGGAGATGCAGTTTTCTGGAGCTAGATATTTGGCTGCCGTGTCCTTCATAGCCTGTTCTTGTAGCTGATGAGTTGTTGGGTCATTTATACTAGATGCCAGCTGTGGCTGCAACAGCAGTCCCTTCTGTGAGGGCATCGCAAACTTGGACACCATCCCGAGTAGCTCCTCTTCTTGCACCCCTAGCACGTTGGATTCTTCTGCCAAATCCCCCTCTTCAGAGTCAGCCAAGATCTGACTCCTTATGCTCCCCTGCGAAGAAGTTGAGACATTTGGCAGCCCTGTAAAGGGTGCTGCCGTGGGTGTGCTAGGAGACCCACGGTGACCAGACTCCTGCTGGAGTAGGTCACGTTGGAGCAATTGCTCCACGCGGGATAATCGACTGCCGTCGCTACCCACGAGCGCCGAGTCTTCGAGCCCAGACCCTGCCGAGTCAACGGGCTTGCCCGACTTCTGGGTGGCTTTGCCGCCAGTCCGAGGTGCTCCTGCGGGCTGTTGCGATGTCAAGTCGGGGGCTGCCGTTTATACAACGAGCAGCTCCGGAGAAGTCAGCCGTTGCTGACTGCCCGCGTTCCCGCGGTCCTCCGCAGTCAGTCTCGAAGCGGCCCGTTTGGACTTGGTTTGTGACTTGTCCATGGTGGGGACTCTGTAACAAAAAGCACAACAGAGTGCTCGCAAAATGACCTCCGGTTACTAAATAATCACCTGTAGTTCCGTTTTAAACTTACCGGTGAAGGAGCGACCCTCCTCCCTGCCTGTCGCTTCACAATGCGTTCGACGATATGTTGCACATGTGTGCTGGCGGGGTCTTCACGTTGTCACTCACGTGACTCCGAAGTAAAATAGCAAACCTATCTGAACAGTTTCATGTGTTCGAGATAACCACGACTCTTTTAGACACTAGTTGCTTTTGCTACTACTGTACAATTTCTATTTTAGGGCTGTCTGGAATTGCAACAGTCTCTGTTCAACACTTATTTTGGAATGTTAGAATGGAATACATGCCTGATGCAGGGCCACCACCCAAAACAATGACGATCCTTTTGTCTCCACAGATGCTGCTTGACCAATTGAGTTCCTCTGGCGGTTAATTTTTTGCTGGAATGCGGACTAGATTGACACAAGATTAACTATCGTAGCAACAAGGAACTGCAGCTGCTGGTTTACACAAAAGGACACAAAGTGGTGGAGTAACTCAGCGGGTCAGGCAGCGTCTCTGGAGATTATGGCTAGGTGACGTTTCAGGTCAGGGCCTTTTTTCAGACTAATTTCTTTTCCAGGATTAATTATCATTGAGCATTCCCAGGAGGACACGTCTCCCCAAAGCCGCACCAGACAAAGACGCCCGTCTGTTCAATGAACTACTTATCTTGACCCCACCAACACCTGTCCTCACCCTTCAAGGTCAGCATAGGAGCGGCAGGTGAAGGAGCGAGTGCAGGGGATTGGCTGCAGAAGTTAAAGGCTTGGTAAGTTTTCAACAGCGGGTCATTTAAAAACCGGTAACTAAATCTGTAAATTAGCTAATTAGTTCATTGAACAGTAAATAAAAGTAGGGCTCGCTCTAGGGGGAGTGGACTTGTTGAGGGGAAGTGCCTTGGTGAGTCTTTGGCTCAAGAGTCTTCAGCAAGGAGGCTCCACTTGAATGAAACTTGGAATTTGTGAATTTTTGTCCACTGAAGAAATGGCAGGCAAGTTGGTGCCGTGTGTTTCCTGCAGGATGTGGGAAGTCAGGGATACCGCTGGTGCTTCTGGAAACTACACCTGTCCAGGTGCAGCTCCTGAATGAATGTGTTGGAGAACTGGAGCAGCAGCTGGATGACCTCAGGGATATCCGGAAAAACGAGAGTTTCCTGGACAAGACCTTCAGTGAGGTTGTCACGCCAAGGATACAGGAACAGTGAAGGTGGGCGACTGTGAGGAAGGGGAGTAAACGCGGAGTGCAGGCGAACCCGGTGGCTGTGCCAAATGAAAACAGGTACACCCTCTTGGGAGCTGTCGGGGCAGATGACGCTTCCAGTCCGAGTTGCGGACAGGTCGGTGGCTCCAATTCAAGCGATGAGACTCGACCGTCGAGACCGATGTCGGGCAGAGCCACAGTGGTGGGTGACTCCATTGTCCGAGCTGCGGATAGGAGATTCTGTGGCTGCTGGCGACACTCAAGGATGGTCTGTTGCCTCCCTGGTGCCATGGTCCAAGATGTCTCAGACTGCCTTCAGAACATCCTCGAGACGGAAGGTGAGCAGCCAGAAGTAGTTGGGAAGATGTGGAAGGAGTATCTGCAACGTGAGTTTATATTGTTAGGAAGAAGGTTGAAAAACAGGACTTCTAGGATGGTTATTTCTGGATTGCTTCCAGTACCTCATGCTGGTGAGGGCAGGAACAGGGAGATAGGGGATCTGAACATGTGGCTGAGGAGCTGGTGCAGGGAGCAGGGATTTAGATTTATAGACCACTGGGATCTCTTCTGGGGTAGGGGTGACCTGTACAAAAGGGACAGGTTACACCTTAACTGGAGGAGGATCGACATTCTGTCAGGCAGGTTTGCTGGTGCTACATGTGTGGGTTTAAACTAAATAGCGGGGAGGAGGGGTTGACAAATAAGGATGGAGTTAAAGAGGAAGAGTACAGGAAAAGTTACGAAAGACACCCAAATTAATGGGACGGAAAGTTCAAGAAGGGATAAGAGTAAGGTCAGGTGAAATAGGAACCGGTGTGAGAGGGGAGGTGAATACTGAATTAAAAGTGTTATATATGAATGCACAAAGTATATGAAATAAAGTGGATGGGCTTGAAGCTCAGTTAGAAATTGGTAAATATGTTGTGGGAATTACAGAGACATGGCTGCAAGAGGATCAGAGCTTGGAACTGAATATTCAGGTGTATATGTCCTATCGAAAAGGCAGACAGGTGGGCAGAGGGGGTGGGGTAGCTCTGTTGTTAAGAAATTAAATTCAGTCCCTTGCAAGGGGTGACATAAAATCAGAAGATGTAGTCATTGTAGATAGAACTGAGAAATTCTATCCACAAATACCCTAATGAGACTTATCTACAGGCCCCCAAACAGTAGCCTGGAGATAGGGTGCAAGTTGCAACAGGAGTTAAAATTGTCATGTAACAAAGGTAACGCTACGGTGGTTAAGGGAGATTTCAACATGCAGGTGGACTGGGAAAATCAAGTTGGTACTGGACCCCAAGAAAGGGAATTTGTAGATTGCCTCCGAGATGGATTCTTAGAGCAGCTTGTACTGGAGCAGCTTGCACAGGATTTGATAAGGGAACTCAAGGTAAAGGAAATATTAGGAGGTAGTGACCATAATATGATGTTTTACTCTGCAATTTGAGAGGGAGAAGGTAAAATCAGAAGTGTCAGTATTGCAGTTGAACAAAGGGGACTATGGAGGCAAGCAGGAGGAGCTGGCCTTAGTTGACTGGAAAGGGACCCTAGAAGGAATGACGGTGGAACAGCAATGGCAGGTATTTTGGGGAATAATCCAGAAGATGCAGGATAATTTCATTCCAAAGATGAAGAAAGATTCTAAAGGGAGTAAGAGGCGACTGTGGCTGACAGGGACAGTATGAAAATACTAGACAAGACGTATAACATAGCAAAGACGAGCGGGAAGCCAGAGGATTGGAAAACTTTTAAAGAACAACAGAGGTAACTAAAAGAAAGAGAAATGATGAAGTACCAAGGTAAGCTAGCCAAGAATATAAAGGAGGATAATAAAAGCTTCTTTTGGTATGTGAAGAGGAAAAAATTAGTTAGGACAAATATGGGTCCCTTGAAGACAGAAACAGGTGAATTTATTATGGGGAACAAGGAAATGGCAAATTAGTTGAACAGGTACTTTGGTTCTGTCTTCACTAATAGTCTCCCAAATGTACCAGGGGACAGAGGACCAAGGGTGAAGGAGGAACTGAAGGAAATTCACATTAGTCAGGAAATGGTGTTGAGTAAACTGATGGGACTAAATGCTGATAAATCCTCAGAGCCTGATGGTCTGATTTCCAGGATACTCAAGGAGGTGGCTCTAAAAATCGTGTATTCATAACCATAATTTCCAGTGTTCTACAGATTCTGGATCTGTTTTTGTGGATTGGAGGGTAACTAATGTTATCCCACATTTCAAGAAAGGAGGGAATTATAGACCAGTTAGCCTGACATCAGTGGTGGGGAAGACGCTGGAGTCGATTATTAAAGATGTAATAGTGGCACATTTGGATAACAGTAACAGGATCGGTCCGAGTCAGCATGGATTTATGAAGGGGAAATCATACCTGTCAAATCATCTGGAATTTTTTGAGGCTGTAACAAGTAAAATGGACAAGGGAGAGCCAGTGGATGTAGTGTACCTGGACTTCCAGAAAGCCTTTGATCAGCTCCTACACAAGAGATTAGTGGGCAAAATTAGATCACATGGTATTGGGGGTAGGGTAATGTCATGGATAGAAAATTGGTAGGCAGACTTCCGGTGGCGCATGATTTGGTAACAGTCGCCACACATAGCTTCGCTCCCGAAAATTTGCGATTTTTCGCATTAAAACTGGATTTAGAGATCGGGACCGATTTTTAAAAAAAGGTTATCGGAGGCCTTGAATGCTCTGCTGATGGCGTCAACAATAAGTGTTGTGCATTAAACTCTGGATTTAACCCTTTAAATGCAGAATCCGATTTCTGCTCAGAGTCCTCAGAGATGCATTTCAAAAATATACTGCAGCACTGAGATAGAGCCTGAAGAGCTTGGAGAATCGACTTTTGAAGGTGCTCTTGAAGAAAAACTGCCTTCTGAAATGTCTAAAAGAGCTAAGGCAGATAAGGAGAAAGACTTGGAGGACTTAAAGCAAACGGTAAGAGAACTGAAAGATGAAAAGGTGGACGGAACGCACATGGATAAAATGATGAAAGATATGACAGATAAGCTAATGCTGAATACGAATACGGGCAATTTGAAAGTTACTGAGTCTGTGCAGGATTCGATCAACACCGTAAATAAAAGAATTGAATATGTGAGAGTTGAACTATTGGAGCGAATGGACAAGGGGGAAGAAGACACTAATAAGAAGTTTGTTGCAGTGCATGAGACTGTCGCCTCATATGTGAAAACAATGAAAGAGATGGGACGGATGGCCGAGGATATGAAGAAAATGAAGACACAGCACGACCTCACTGCAAAACAGCTGGCAAAATGTTCGGATAAGTGCCTAGACTTGGAAACTCGTTTGGGACGCTTTAATCTAAGGCTAGTAGGAGTACCCAAGGAAGCCGAGGGAGATAACCCTCGGGAGTTTGCTGGGGATCTAATTAAAGAAGCTCTCAATCTTCCTAACCTTCCGAAAATTGAAGCGGCACATCGAATTCCGAGATTCAAACAAAAATCCCAAACAGGCTCAGAATACACACGTCAGATCATTGTGAAATTTTGGGACATCTCTGGCATGGAAGAGGTGATGAGTAATATCAAATATGGAGTACCACTGAAATACGAGCAGACAACCTTTAAAATATTTAGAGATTACCCCTATGAAGTGGTCCAAAAAAGAAATCTGTTCTTCAAGGTAAAGCAAGCGCTCCAAGGCGTGAAGGGTGTCAGATATGGAGTCTACTTTCCTGCGAGAATGCGCATTTCTTACAACGATCAGCAAAAATCGTTTACAAATCCGGAGAGCGCATATAAATATGCCTTAACCATCGTGGAAGAGAATAAGTAACTTGAAAAACTGTACTGTATGGACACTCTACTATTTCAACATGAAATGTGTTCAACAGAGGATGGAACTCTCCCTGTGTTTAGACTCGACGGCTTATCGAGGAATGTTAATTCAAGGACATACTGGGTTCCAAGTGAAGTGGAAAAAGATAAACACTGAATACAGAGCTTTACAAAATAATCTGAATGGAGCAATTACCGTGGTTTAAAATTTTTAACTGAATAACCTAATGTGATAGAAATAACACTTTTAACACTTAAAACATAGAATACTATCATAGAAATTGTAATGAAATTAACCAGATCGGTAGTAAGGGGCTGATTTACAATCTAACATCGATAACTTAATATCTTAATAAGTTTTAAGCAGATTTATAACTGGGTTGTGAGGGGGACGACGGGCTCCTGGCTCAGATCCAGAACCCTGCCCTAGGTAGCCCCTTCAACCAATAGCTGATAATTATCGAGGTAAAAACTGATGCTTAACATTCTGTTGATAAAACAGTTAGATATATTTGGGAATACATATGAAATGGATATATGTACTGCAATTAGGTATTATATAGTTGATTTGGAATCGGCTCGGTTCTAGTACGGATATGTTATGACTTATTGAGAGAACGGAGCTATTTGTTTATTAACATCGACAACGGAAGTCGATACAATGTTTTCTCCCACCAACAGGTGGGCCACTTATTACAGTGCCGACAAGCTCGGTCACTGTATTTTCACTTTTACTATTTTTTTTTTTTTACTATCACAATTAATCACTTGTGTGTTTTTTTTTATTCAAGGATAATTGCAAAAGAAATCCACAAACTGAACTTGGTAGGTTGACTGTTCCCCCATTGCTTAAAGATCTGAGGTATGGATGCACCACAAGATATATAGGTACTAAACCTAGCCAAAATGCAAGACCCTAAACAAAATAAATCGGGAGGAATCTCATTTTGCAGTTGGAATATTAGGGGGGCTAACGAACATATTAAAAGGGGTAAGATTTTAGCACAGCTGAAAGCATTTAAGTCAGATGTTATCTTCCTCCAAGAAACGCATCTTAAAGTTCAAGATCAAGTTAGATTGAGGGCCAACTGGATAGGTCAAACTTTTCAGACATCATACATGTCAAAATCCAGAGGCACGTCCATCATGATTCGCAAAGATATACCATTTAAACAGAAAAATACCTTAACAGATAAGGATGGGAGATATTTGATAGTTACCGGTGAGATCCATACAATCCCAATCACATTGATAAATATATATGCGCCTAACTTTGATAATCCACATTGTTTAAGTAAAATTTTGAATATAATTGCAAAATATAATTACCAGAATGTTATAATTGGGGAGACTTTAACTGTGTCTTAGATCCTTATTTAGATAAATCCAGTCAAAAACAACGAGGTAATACGAAATCTAAAACTAGTGAACTTTTAAACACATATATAAAAAAACACAAATATAACCGATGTTTGGAGGATTGCAAATCCGACAGGCAAGGAATATTTGTTTTATTACGTATAGATTACTTACGTATAGATTATGTCCTGGTAGACACAAAATTAATTCCGTATACTCATAACCCAAAATACCACACAAATTCGATTTCAGATCATTCCCCCCTAACTTAAAAAAAAAAAAAATAGAAGGCCTGTCTAAGAATACATCATTCTGGAGGTATAACCCCCAAATTTTAAAAGGCCCGCAAGGGAGTATATATCTAAGACAGCAAATGGATTTTTTTTTTTGAAATAAATGATATGCCTGAAACACCACCTACATGATTATGGGAATCTTTCAAAGCTTTTATTAGAGGTTTTATAATCTCATACCAAGCCTTTCAGAATAAAAAAAATAAGAATGAACAACGGCAGCTAGAGGAACAAATTAGACAATTGGATATAGATAATGCTAAAGACCCATCCATTGATAAACACAATAAAATATTAATACTAAAATTCAAATTAAATAAATTACTATCAGAGAAAGTTATAAGATTATTACAAGACAGGAACAGTTTGAATTTGGGGAGAAGCCTCAAACTTCTCGCACGCCAATTAAAAAAACAAGATTAAAAAAACAAAAAACAAGAACACACGATTTCAAAGATTAAATCAGACAAAGGGGAAGTATTAACATTACTGAATGAAATTAATAAAAGATTTGTGCAATTTTATGAGAATTTGTATAAATCCAAAACGACAACGGACACCAACACTGAGTTTCTGGATAATTGCACTCTTCCCAAACTAGAATTGCAGGAACAAGAGGAATTGGGAGCACAAATCTCAAATAAGGAAATAGAAGAAACATTATTTTCATTAAAAAATGGAAAAACACCAGGTCCCGACGGATTTAATAATGAATTCTATAAAAGTGTTTACGATATATTTAGTCCTCGTCTACAGAAAATGTACACACACGCTTTCAGAGAACAAATATTACCTGATCCACTAGCAGAATCTACGATTACATTAATACTTAAGAAAGATAAAGATGAGGAAGAACCTGGATCCTATAGAGCTATCGCGTTATTAAATACAGATCAAAAAATATTAGCAAAAATATTAGCAAGAAGATTAAGTACGCCATTAAACTAATACATCTGGATCAAACGGGCTTTATCCCTAAGAGACATTCATTTAATAATTTGAGACGTCTGCTTAATACAATGCACTCACACCAAACTAAAGATCCAAATCTCGCAATTATTTCGCTGGATGCAGAGAAAGCATTCGATCAGGTTGATGGAAGTATATGGTTAAGGTATTGCAAAAATTTCAACTGGGAGAGAATTTCATTCAATGGATTAAATTAATATATAATAAGCCAATGGCCAGAATATTAACTAATAATATTTTATCCACAAAATTTCAACTGTCAAGGGGTAATAGACAAGGTTGTTCATTATCACCATTGTTATTTGCCCTCATAATTGAACCACTAGCGGAAAGTATTAGAACTCATCCGAATATCCACAGATATAAGACAAAATATTCAAACAATAAAATATCATTATACACTGATGTACTTTTGTACATCACGAAGCCTCATATCACTATACCCAATATTTTAAATTTAATTGAGGATTTCGGTTCATTTTCAGGTTACAGAATAAATTGGAATAAAAGTGAAATCATGTCAATAAAACCGAAAGATTCTATACATCTCATACAATTTCCTTTTAAAATAGCTGGGGGAAAATTTAAATACAGGGGCATTGAAATTACTAGAAGATATCAAGACATGTTTAAAGCAAACTATAGCCCTGTACTTAAAAAATTACATAATTTAATTTAATTCTGGTAAACGCCCCCGATGTCCTTAATAGGTCAAATAAACGACATAAAAATGATTTTTCTACCACAAATTCTATGCTTGTTCCAATCAATCCCACTATATCTACCCAAAAAGTTTTTTTTTTAAATTGGATTCAGATATTAGAAATTTTATTTGGGATTATAAGACCCATAGAATACAAAGACCACACCTGAATAAACCCAAAGTAGTAGGGGGATTAGCACTCCCTAATTTTATGTATTATTATTGGTTGGTAAATATTAGAAATATGATTCAATTGTTGGATAATGCTCTTCATCAACCGGAATGGATCATTATGGAAAAAGAGGACTGCTCCCCCTTTAATATTGGTGCGATCCTTCTTTCACCAATGACGGTGAATAATACAAACTACAACAAAAACCTAATTATACACAGCACAATCAGAATTTGGAAACAAATAAAATACAATTTAAAATTAAGAAACTTATCTCTCCTATCTCCTATTGCTAAAAACCCTCTGTTTAAACCCTTGATTATAGACAAAGCATTCATACAATTGGAAAGAGCAGGAATTAAAACTTTGGGAGATTTATATGATACAGGAAAACTATTATCATTTAAACAATTACAACTAAAATACAATCTGGGTAACAATCAGTATTTTAAATATTTCCAAACATGTGATTATTTGAAAAAACATTCACACAATGCCATTAGACTTACTAGATGAAGTAATGAATACAAAGGTGGAATCACCAAATTGAATTTCACATATATATATAATATTATACTAAATGCAGTAATACCAACAATGGAAGGTATTAGAGGCGAGTGGGAAAACGAACTAAGCATAAAAATTTCCAATGGAAGGTGGAAAGAATACTTATTAAATTGCACAAATGCTCAATTAATGCAATTTAAAATTATACATAAAATTATACTAATCAAAAAATTATCAATTTGTGATAAATGCCACTGTCAAAGCTACAATAGTGCACTCATTCATCTTTTGTACAAAAATTCAAAGGTTTTGGATTGAAATCTTTGAAATTTTCACAAAAGTGTTTAAAATTAAAATGACACCAAAGCCAGAATGGATTATTTTCGGAATGACAGAAGGTAGTCCGGAATTAAATGCATATCAAAATAATTTATTTGACTACGGCTTAATAATAGGAAAAAAACTAATCTTAAAATTCTGGAAAAATGCTCCTAAACCAACATTAAATATGTGGATTTCAACTATGTTTGAAACACTACATCTGGAAGATATGAGACTCCGCCTGGAAGGCAAATCAGAACGCTTCTTTCAGACGTGGTCTGCATTTATAGAACTGCTACAAAGATATGGTGCAGGAGTACCTCGGGCCTTGGTGGAGGGGGGGATGAAAAACTATGGAGTTGGTGGATTCCTTTTGCGTGATATATATATAACAGAGTAACTGGCTTTTTTTTCCATTTAGGGTCTATCTCTTAACCCCCTTTCTCTAATTCTTTGACCAAGGGTTTCTTCTCCCTTTTGGTACGCTCTTTCACTATCGCAACTCTTTTCACCTATTTCACTCTCTTTCTTTCTATTTTTTCTTTAAACAAAAAGAAAGAAAAAAAAAATTGGTTGGCAGACAGGAAACTAAGAGTAAGGATTAACGGGTCCCTTTCAGTATGCAGGCAGTGACTAGTGGGGTGTTGCAAGGCTCGTTGCTGGGACCACTGTATTTACGATATACATTAATATATAGATGAAGGAATTAAAAATAACATTAGCTAATTTGCAGATGACAAAGCTGGGTGGAAGTATGAACTGTGAAGAGAATGCTATGAGGATGCAGGGTGATTTGGACAGGTTGGGTGAGTGGGCGGATGCATGGCAGATGCAGTATAATGTGGATAAATGCAAGGTTATCCACTTTGGTGAGAAGAACGGGAAGGCAGATTATTATCTGAATATACAACGAGACCTGGGTGTCCTTACACATCAGTCACTGAAAGTAAGCATGCAGGTACAACAGGCAGTGAAGAAAGCTAATGGCAAGTTGACCTTCATAACAAGAGGAGTTGAGTATAGGAGCAAAGAGTCCTTCTGCATTTGTACAGGGCCCTGGTGAGACCACAGCTGGGGTATTGTATGCTGTTCTGGCCTCCTAACTTGAGGAAGGATATTCCTGCTATTGAGGGAGTGCAGTGTAGGTTCACCAGGCTAAATCCCAGGATGGCAGGACTGTCATATGATGAAAGAATTGAGCTACTGGGCTTGTATACACTGGAATTTAGAAGGTTGAGGGGATCTTATAGAAGCATGTAATATTATTAAGGGATTGGACATGATAGATGCAGGAAACATGTTCCCGATGTTGGGTGAGTCCAGAACTAGGGGGCCACAGTTAAGAATAAGGGGTAGGCCATTTAGAACTGAGATGAGGAAAAACTTTTTCACACAGAGAGTTGTGAATTTGTGGAATTCTCTGCCTCAGAAGGCAGTGGAGGCCGATTCACTGGATGCATTCAAGAGAGAGTTAGATAGAGCTCTTAGGGCTAGCAAAATCAAGGGATATGGGGAGAAGGCAGGAACGGGGTACTGATTGTGGATGATCAGCCATGATCACATTGAATGGTGGTGCTGACTCAAAGGGCCAAATGGCCTACTCCTGTACCTATTGCCTATGTATCTATGTATGTAACCCATCGCCCCACATCCTGCTGTTGTTCCCAGTCCACTGAGTCAAGGATTGTCCAAGGCAGCAACTCTACCACTGCACCAGTGTGCCACCCCTTGCCCATGTCAACGGCACCTCTTGTAAATGTTTCTTAATAGGAAGTATGCAAGTTCCCGTTCTATTTTACTTCGGAGTCACGTGAGTGACTACGTGAAGAAGCCCCGCCTGGCACTACGTCGACGCTGACGGCAGAGCATGAGCTGCAGAGGCAGCTCCTCGACAGCGGTAGGTACGGGCCCGCAGGTAAGTGCAGTTGAAAAAACTTTCAGGGTCTAAAAACTCTGTGGCTGGTGTATTGAACCAGGATTTAAAACGAAATTTAAAAGCAAAAAATAAATAAAAGTTAAAATAGAAACAAAATACTCTGTATAACAACAACAGAGTTTAAAAAGAACGTCCCAGGGGAATACCCAGCGATCGGGACGGGAGATTAATTACGGAGCCGATTCCGATACTGGTGGCCGTTAAAATTACGTTAGGGAGACTTTTTAGTCACTCCACAAACTTTTGGCGGGGGGAGGGGGGGGGAAATTTTAAAGAAGTCAGAAAGGCCATAATTAATAAGTTTAATAAAAGGCCTTCAGACTAAAATAGCTTTATGGCTTAAAAAAATAATGGAAAAAGATTCAAAAAATAAAAATAAAATAAATAAAAAATTCAACCAAAAAAGGGTTAAAAGGCCCAAAAACATTCCCTAACCTACCCTAAGGGGGTTTCATATATTAATATATATGATGAAATATTGTGGGAATATCTACCTCAGATTGTTTGGAGGTAGTCTCCTGGAGGGAAAAACTCAGGAGTAACAAGGGCAGTAAAACAAAATGGAAAACTGACCCTAAAGGTGCACTGATAGTGGTATATATATATATATATATATAATATATATATTATTATACCACTATATATATATATACCACTATATATATATATACCACTATATATATATATATCCACTATATATATATAATAATATATATAATAATAATAATAATAATAATAATAAAACTTTTTATGTTTTATTCATGTACACCACAGCACAAAAATATTTATATATAGAGGTGTACTAGGTACGATACCCGAATGAATGAGTGAGGCCATGGAAACCAAAAATTAATTGGTCTCTCACCAAAGCTGTTATGGTTGAAACAGCAGAATATTGATAAAACTTTATGTTTTATTAAAATATCAACGGTGAATCCGTTATGATATCCATGTCTCAATTATATGAGATATAAGGAAATACAATTTCAAAATATTTCAAACTGGTGCATGGCATCACTATTCATGAAAAACAAATAAAACATTGTGCAAATAACCAATACATTTAAAATAAAAAATAAATTGCCATCAGTTTGTGGAGCTCAATGGGAAGAAATATATAATATTAATTTTAGTTATATATATATATATATATATATATATATATATATATATATATATATATATTAGTTATAGGGACCAAATTTGCACTCTAGATTTGCAGATCAATACAAATCAGGTTATGTTAAACTCCTGATTATTATGGAATAAAACCTGCCTTATGATAAATCAAAACATTAATTACAAAAGAACAGACTATTGGTCTTTAAACTTGGGGGGGGGGGGGGGGGGGGAATTATGATCCAATATAAAGTTAGATAATGGATCAAAACAAAGGCAGAAGTATGATAAATAAATATTATCCAACACAGCCTTATCTGAACCCATATAATTGGGAAAAGAAGGCTTGAAGTACGTTGAAGAGGTGCAAACAACTTGTTACAAAATAAGTTGATGAAATCTCCGATTGTGGGGGATTACAGGTGTATTATGATCATTGATTTAATATAACTAAGGACTACAAAAAATTGTAGAAAGAATTGGTTCACCTGTATAGGAAAACATAAAAAATTGATTTTAGGTTTGCACCCAAAGTAACTCCAATAAAGAAGGGGTACGTACATATATATTATAAAATTACCTCAGTGAAAAGATGTGATGGTATAAACCATACAAAACATCATTTTATAACCATATAACCACATAACAATTACAGCACGGAAACAGGCCCTCTCAGCCCTTCCAGTCCGTGCCAACCATTTGTTTTCCCCTAGTCCCATCTACCTGCACTCAGACCATACCCCTCCATTCCCTTCACGTCCATATACCTATCCACACTTTATATACACTTTCACAGTGTAAAAACATTTTATTAAAATGGAAACATCTTTAACATTGAAATACAGTTGTTATTAACAAATTGTTAATAAAATATTACAGGTGCTTGAAATTAATTAAAATGGGTCAGCTGTGCAAGTTAAAGTATTGTATAAAGGATTAAAATCAGTTCTAGGCTGTTGTCAGAATACTGGAACAACAATTGTACTGATAAAAAGATCAGCACTTGCACTAATGAGGACATGGTCATGGTTTATCTTGATCACATTTAAATTGGTAGGTTAATAAAGAGTCGGCTGCAAATTAGTGCTGCAATTGCAAGCCTGTTGAAAGGCAAGGACCTGACCCATCCCATAAAGCCTATGTTAGGCATTCATTAATATTCATAAATTACTATTCTGGATTTAGGAGTAATTCAGCACCATAAGAGGGGGAAAATTGTTTCCATGATAGAAATATGTCTCATTGCTTTGTTGACATACTTTGTCCCTCCATCAGAAAAGGAGCTTAGGTAAACAGTAAATAAAGCTCCAAAAGAAGGAATACAGAAGCTTTATAAGAGTATGTATGCCTTTGTGAGAGGCCTATGCAAATACCAAATGATACGTTATCATTATTAAAGTAATGGATAGAAAAGGTCCACAAGCTGCTTCAACTATAAGCTTAGCAGCTGTTGCAAGCTGAAGCAAGTATTAGCAGATGATGGACAGCTTCTGTGAATATTTTGGGTTAAGATAAGAATAATATCTATTCTTATAAAGTTAATTGATACGTCCCTTGTTGGGACTACAGACAATAATACCAGGTAATTGCAAATGGATTGTCCTAAGAAATTTCTCCAAACATTTGTATTAATTATTGAATTATAAGGAGTTATGGATTAAATATCGATTGTTCTATTATGGAAGTGTCCATGTCATATCAAGGTAAGCAATACCACGGCTGTGGCATATATCAATCACATAAGATAAGTAAAATAATAATCAAGTGATTATCTGAGTAAACAGATGTGGCATATTCTAAAAATGTTTTAGTCCAGCTGTTTAAGAGACAATGTTATCGCAGACAACAAATCAGGGGGGAAAAAACATTGTCAGTAATATGGATTACTCAATTACATGAGGAAAGAGGTTCTTTTATGTTCCTCATTTTTTGTCAGATAGGGCAGTGTCTGATGAAAATGTAGCAGGACACTGCCAGAGGCGCTTTGGTGGCCCAAAACTGACCTTCATGGTTTTCATTAAATATTGAGTGATGTTGAACCACTTATGATGATTCATAGTTGCAGTAATTTATTGTTGTACAAAGGCAACCATGACATGAAAATATGAATTTGACTATCTGCAGGTTGACCAGACCATTACAACAGTTTGATGGTCGAAGAAGTCTATGAATGTTTTAACTAATATAAAAACATAACAATAAAATAATTATGTACAAAAGAAATGTTATACCTGCAATTTGGAGAAATAAATTTTAAAAAACAATATTTTGTTATAAGAAATTGGAAGTCTGTGTAGACAGTAAAGTTATTTGTCATATTAGATATATGTGAGTTCCTTGCGGATTGCATTTTTTCTGAGTATCTAATTGATAGAGCCAATAATAGGGCTCAGAGTGTTTATCGTCCTATTTACGGACAATTTACTAACCAAGAAGTTATCGGGTTCATTCGGGAGAGGGAGAGGGAGAGGGAGAGGGAGAGGGAGAGGGAGAGGGAGAGATCTCTATCTCTATATATAATATGTCTAAGGTTGCAAGACATAAGTCGGGATATCAATATAGTCCTGAATTGCCTTAGGCAATGGACTCCAATTCTATCAATGATTCAAAAAAGTTAACATTGAAAGTAATAATGCTCATGACTTTCGTATCAACATAAGAGTGCAAACATTGCAAATATTACATTATATAATTGCATGTGGATACAGATTCCATTATCATATATGTTTATGAATTTACCAAACAAAGCAGACCAAGAAGAGCTGAAACCAAGGTAAACCTATAAGCATATCCTGTCGGCCATAAATTGTGTGTGAGTCAACATTAATGAAATGTGTTGAAGTGTGTGGGTGTCTCTGTGGTGGTGAGACAGCACTACTTATTGCACACAAAAAAACCACATTAGGTATCAGTAAAAACTGATGGTTCTAGAGAAATATTCTAGATGGTTAAAACTTGGATAACACTCAGTGGAACTAGACATTGAAATGTGGAAAATCACTCTATTAAGGAGGTAGATACATTCACAGGAATTGCACAGGATGAGCCGCTCGAGCAAAGATTCAAGGCCGCAGGAGGGTGTAAAATAAATATTAAATTAAAAGGAACCAGTCATGGTGTCAGGATTGGACACGGAGTGTTGGGTTCTCTATAATTGTTGCTTTGTTCATACCATCAAATTATATATATATATATATAAATAAATAATTTGATGGTGATGAATTTTGCAAAAAGCAACTTTTAATAAATGTGAAATAATTTATCACATAACTTGAGGCAATGTTTGGGGGGAAAAAATGTGTTATTTGCTCATTACTGTGTTGAATGAGCCAGAGTGTCGCATGGAATGAGTCTACGACATAAAAAACACAGAAAGCTTCAAAATCTTCACGTAGTCACTCACGTGACTCCGAAGTAAAATAGTAAGATTAAACGAGAACTTACCAGTTCGAAGTTTGATCGTTATTTTATGAGGGATTACGTGCCCTCCACTCCCGGCCCTCATAAAATAAATGATCATCTGGTAGTTCTAAATCTATGTTGAGCCTTACTATCTTACTCCGGCTATTATGTTCTGTGTTTTTCATGCCGCTGCTTTGAAGTATGCCGTTCCAGCGCCAGGCGGGGCTTCTTCACGTAATCCCTCATCGTTACTCCTCATAAAATAACGATCGTCCCCCACCTCTCAAAACGGGTGGGGGACGATCGTTACTCATTGTTTACTCCACAATACCTCACATACTTATTTATTCAATTTGGGCCAAGGACTGGAGGAGGAACTGAAAATTGTCAATCTATGTTGCCTCGTCAGTGGCCTATTACTATCCATCATTATTCTCTGCAGCTTCCAAATACTTAAAGAATGGAAGGCAGAAATACCTGCAATGTCTACAGAGCGTTCTGTGCAGAAGCTAATAATTAGCAAGTCATCGAGTGAGACAGTGTAGAAACAGGCCTTCTTGCCCAACTTGCACACCTCGACCAATATGTCCCACCTACCTGCGATTGGCCCATATCTCTCTCAATCTGTCCAATCCATGTACCTTTAATTATTTTCTTCATTGTACCCTTTCATATCTCTTGTATCCCTGTCCCCTGACTTTCATTCTGAAGAAGGGTCTCGACCCGAAACGTCATCTATTCCGTTTCTCCAGAGATGCTGCCTGACCAGCTGAGTTACGGCAGCATTTTGGGTCAACCCGTCCAGATGCTTTTTTTTAAACGCTGTGATAGTCCCAGCCTCACCTACCTCCTCCAGCAACTCATTCCATACACCCGCCACCCTCTGTGTAAAACAGTTGCCCCTCAGATTCCTATTAAATCTTCCCCCCCTCCTCCCTCACCTTAAACCTACGTCTTCTACTTCTGGTGTCAGAGAGCATTTACAGAAAAGGAACAGAATTAATGTTTTGATGACCATAAATGCTAACGCTCCTTTTACTTTCACTGATGCTTCCTAACATGCTGCTATTTCCAGCATCTGGTTCATCCCACACAGTCGTGGTATCTGCTGTATTTTCGTTTGATCTGTTGACCTGAGAGACTGCAGTAGTTCTGTACCACAAGTTGATCTACAGTTTGGAAACAGTATAGCCAAGGCCGAGACTGGCTTGGCACTGGGCCAGCTCTCCGCTCATTCATGACTGGGGGAGTGATTGAAATGCATGTTGACTCATGTCACCACAGAAACCTCCCAACTGAGGTCTGGGTAACAGAATAAGAGCTGTTTTCTTTATGTATAGGAAGGAACTCAAAATGCTGGAGTAACTCAGCGGGACAGGCAGCATCGCTGGAGAGAAGGAATGGGTGACGTTTCGGGTTCTTCAGACTGAAGAAGGGTCTCGAGCCAAAAAACGTCACCCATTCCTTCTCTCCAGAGATGCTGCCTGTCCCGCTGAGTAACCCCAGCTTTTTGTGTCTGCTGTTTTCTTTATGTCTGCTGTAACCAAAATAATGTTACATTACCCAATACAATCCACGTATCAGCATAGAAATAACAAATGAACCTTTTTTTTTTAAATGCTTATACCACCAAAGCTACTGAACATCTTTAATAAATAGCACTGTTGCTGCATTTAATAATATGCATCTGCCACTGCGTTGTGAACATTATAGAAATACATTTCTTATAGAAGGACAATTCAGAAATTGGAATCGTAGAAATCGTAGATGTCTTTGATAATGTTGGCTGCTTTTCTATGGTAGTATGAAGTGTAGATGGATAAAGTCAAGGGTGGGAAGTCTGGTTTGTGTGATGGACTGGGCTACATCTATCTCTACAAAATTCCTGCGATTTTGTGCGGAGCTGTTCCCAAACCCAGCTGTGATGCAAGCTGACAGTATGTTTGCAATGGTGCATCTGTAGAAGTTTGTAAGAGTCATCGCAAACATGTAAAATGTCCTTGGGCGTAGAGGCGTGGGTGGCATAGAGGCGTGGGTGGCATAGAGGCGTTGTCGCATCAACATAGTTGGCCCACCACAGATCGTTGATAATATTAAAACCAAGGAACTTGAAGGGTTAAATATCCAAAACTATTTCAAACTCTGAACGAGATAAACAAAGCCCATAAAGTATATAATAGTTCCTCCACCTCCATCCCATTTGTTCCAAGGATGAGATATTCCATTCCGATTGGATATAATAATCTACCATCATGGATGAGTATGACATTCAGTCATCAAGTTGCACAAGTTACCTTAACGCTGCTTGGATATAAGTAATTCTAGAGGGAAGCACCATTGGAAAATCAGAAGTATAGCGTGTGCTGTATTGAATTCTATCTGTCCCTTTCCAAAGATTCCACATCCTTCCTGTAATGGGGTGACCAAAACTGCACACGTTACTCCAAATACAGCCTAACCAAATCCTTTACTTCCTGCCTCTAATACGCAATGGCCTGATCAACGAAGGCAAGCAGACACAGGGGCAGAAATCCCGGGGGGGGGGAGGGGAGATACGACCACCAAACCCCCACCCTCCCCCCGTTTTGAGAGGTGGGGGACGATCCCCCCATTTTTAGTAATCCGGATTTTAAAACTCTGTGAAAAAAAAGCTGTTAAAAATCTCCGCTATCCGTGAGACAGTGGGGGTGGCAATGATGATCGAAGGCGCCGATTGGACGAGAGAGACGTCAAACAGCAGGCAGTGGAAGAGGCCATGATGATTCAGCGCGATGATTGGTGGAAGGAGGTGTCGGTCAGAGGCGAAAGTAGGGGGGGTGGGACTGAGGATCGAGCACAGTTATTGGAGGAGGGAGATGTCCTGGTGGAGCAAAGATAAGAGCAAAGCTTGAATCGGCCAGTTCGCGGGGCCTTTCATCGCCCTGCCCGGCGCAGCTTAAAATCTTCCACCGCCCCGCGATCAAATTACTGCGTCTAGGCGATTGAGGCTCCCGATGTTGAAGCCCCCGCCGGGCGGTGTAAGGCCCCGCGAACGGGATGATTGAAGCCCCATGATTCGTGGCGGACGAAGCTGCTGTTGCCGGAGTTCAGAGTCGGTCACCAACCAGGTCAGTTGCTGATGTTACCGGCCATACGGCCCATGGCCAAAACCTCGCGCGTGTGAGCAAGCACGTGTGCATGTGTGTGTGTGTGCACGCTCCCACCAAGAACTTGTGTCCATCCCCCCCCCCCCCCATGTTTTGACAGCGATTTCCGTGCTTCAGCAGACAAGATGCTTCTTCACTACAAGTCTGCCTGTTTTGACACTTTCAGGAGCTATGGACTTGGATCCCAAGATCCCTCTGCACATCAATGCCATTAAGGACCTTGCCATTAATTGTATGTTTTCCCCAAAATGAAGAAAGGTCTCGAACTGAAACGTCACCCTTCCTTTTTGTCCAGTAATGCTGCCTGACCTGCTGAGTGACTCCAGTGCTTTGTGTCTATCTTTGGTCTAAACCAACATCTGTAGTTCTTTGTTTCTACCAATATTCTTACTTTGGCTTTGCACAGTATCTGGTTATCTGGGTTCAGGTTATGTTCCTTTGAAAAAACTGCATTGAAAAATTCTGCTGAAGTTGCTCAGTTATTTTTCTTTTGTAAACTCATGAAGAGCTCCACTGTGCTATAACTGGAGTTTAAAAAAGCTAAACTAAACAAATAACTAAATAAAAGACTTAATAAACCTCATTTCCACAGGTTAGAAACATTTCCTGTTACATTGTTCAAAGTGAATAAATAAGTTTAGTTTAGTTTAGAGATACAGCACGGAAACAGACCCTTCGGCCCACCGAGTCCGCACCGACCAGCGATCCCTATCTTACACTATACGACACCAGGGACAATTTACACTTATACCAAGCCAATTAACCTACAAATCTGTACGTCTTTGGAGTGTGGGTGGAAGCTAACGATCTCAGAGAAAACCCACGCAGGTCACGGAGAGAACGTACAAACTCCGTACAGACAGCACCCGTAGTCGGGATCGAACCCGGATCTCTGGTGCTGCAAGTGTTGTACTGCACCAACTCTACTGCTGTTGTACTGTTCCACCCTTTAAAATAACAACAGCAATATAATATGATTAGAAAGCAAGCAACATTTAGGTGATGGGGAAGAAAGAAAATCTGCCACTGGTTTGATGGTTTTCACTCACTGTTGGCCTGTGTTGATCAGCTGTACAAAATATAAAACTGTTTTGAAGGATCGATGATTCATGACAGCTTTCATATATGACATTAACTAGAGTTGATCTAGTGGCGAGTTTGCTCTCCATGTCTCTAGTGAAGAATTTTTCTCCTATTTGTGAAGTTTCTGTGGACAGGACTATCAAAAATAAATGAAAATGTACTTTAAGTTTGACAGAACCATTATCTATGTTGGATCTACATTTGTGATAGATATACAAATTGTTCAGGGAACAAAGAATGTTTCAGGAGGATAGATGCACAGAGTAGGTGAATCGAGGACCAGAGGACATAGGTTTAAGGTGAAAGGGAAAAGATTTAATAGGAATCTGAGGGGTAACTTTTTCACACGGAGGGTTGGTGGGTGTATGGAACAAGCTGCCAGAGGAGATGGTTGAGGCTGGGACTATCCCAATATTTAAGAAACAGTTAGACAGGTACATGGACCAAGGACAGGTTTGGAGGGATATGGACCAAGCGCAGGCAGGTGGGACTAGTGTAGCTGGGACGATGTTGGACGAGTGGGTGGGCAAGTTGGGCCGGAGGGCCTGTTTCCACACTGTATCACTCCATAACTATGACTCTGATACATATTTGTCAGGGTCTGTAGATCACCACGGTCTAGTATGTCAGAGAGGAAGAAATATTCTTCATTCTGTTCAACTCATCATCTCTGATCCCTGTTGTGGGCATGAAGGTTTCATTGAGAGATGTATGTGTTCGATTCTGGGTGCAAGTAGTTGCTGTGGCCATTTCAGCCGCACTCTCTCGCTATTAAGCCACTGAAGACGGGTTGCACATGTTCAGGAATGAGTCCAGGTTTGGGGGCAGCAAGGGAAGGCAGGAGAGCTGATCATAATACACCATCGGGGATTGTGTGGATCAGTCAAGGCCAAAGGTCCAACTTGGAAGGGGAGTGGAATCTTGACCGAATTGATTCATAGGTCATAGAAATTCACTGTATGTGATACAGGGTCTCAATCTTGGAGGGGCCATGTGGGAAATGGAGAGGTAAGAGTCAAGATTACATATTGACATTTTGACGTTTGTATCGACAACAATACATTACTTGGAGCAGCATAACAGGCCGGTGAACACAGCACACATTGATAATATACAGTATTTAAAAAAATTAATAACCCAATACCGGTTCAAAAAGCCCCCAAATCATTAATGCAACCAAAGACAGTTCTATAGTTTATAGTTAAGGTTCATGTTGTGCACTACTAAACAGAGCCTGATGGTTGCTAGGAAGAAAATATTATTTGGGATGTAAGAGGAAACCAGAGCACCCAGAGAAAATCCAAACAGTTACAGGAAGAATGTGCAAACTCCACACAGACAGCACCTGAAGTCTGGATCAAACTTGGGTTTAGAAACCCATGTAGAGCGTGGAAACCGGCCCTTCGACCCACCGTATCCACACTAACCATCGAACACCCGTTCATAGACACAAAAAGCTGGAGTAACTCAGCGGGACAGGCAGCATCTCTGGAGAGAAGGAATGGGTGACGTTTCGGGTTCGAGACCCTTCTTCAGACCACCCGTTCACACTAGTTCCATGTTATCCCTCTTTCTCATCCACTCCCTTCACACCAGGGGAAATTTACAGAGGCTATTTAACCTACAAACCCGCACGTCTTCGGGAATTGGGAGGAAGCCGGAGCACCCGGAGGAAGCCCACGCAGTCACAGGGAGAATGTGCAAACTCCACACCAACAGTACCCGAGGAGGGGATTGAACCCGGGCCGCCGGTGCTGTGAGGCAGTGACACTACCAGCTGTGCCACTGTGCTGCCCTGTTGCAGGAACAGGGACTAAATTGTGAGCACACTTGACTCAGCTGTTGGCAATTTGAAATGAAAAGTGAGATGCTGGATGAAATGGCATTGCAGGGTGAATTCCAAAGCCGCTGTATTCAGCTCTTTCCAAAACACTTCAAGCGGCAGAAAGTACAGATTAAACTATCAGATACACAGTGTTTTCTGACCAATTGCTTGCACAATAGCTCTGGGGCAGGGAAATATCATCAACGACATCACCAAATAGTTTTGAAAAAAGTGAAAAGAGATACTAAGTTCAAATGAAGGTTAAAGTCCTTCAAAACTGAGATAAGGTTAAAGGACTGGAGATAACTTTGTGATCCTTAAAAAGTCTGGAATGCCGTTCAGGATAGAACAGGGAGCAGGCTTTTTCTACTGCACACACAATCGTAACAGCAAATGGTAGCCATTTTCTGCCAGCTACAGAAAGCTGCACTGGACACGCCATGTGTCACGTACATTTCCAACATCAGACTCCTGAAATTCATGGCTTTGTGGAAGGATGCAGAGGGTGATGGTGGAAGGTTGCTTCTCGGACTGGAGGCCTGTGATAAGTGGCGTTCAAAGGGTACATTTCATTTTTCATTGTCACGTGTACCAATAAAAAGCAACAAGACACACAACTGCATAAATGTTAACATAAACATCCACCACAGTGGATTCCCCGCATTCCTCACTGTGATGGAAGGCAATAAAGTCTAATCTTCTTTCCTCTTTATTCTCCCGCGGGTTCGGTGATGACCGTTACTGTTGGTCATCTACATCAATGATTTGGATGAGAGCATACAGGGCAAGATTAGCAAGTTTGCTGATGATACGAAAGTGGGTGGTTTTGCAGATAGTGAAGATGGCTGTGAAAGATTGCAGCAGGATCTTGATCGATTGGCCAGGTGGGCGGAGGAATGGGTGATGGAATTTAATATAGGGAAATGTGAGGTGTTGTATTTTGGGATGTCTAACAAGGGCAGGACCTACACAGTGAATGGTAGAGCTCTAGAGTGTTGTAGAGCTGAGTGATCTAGGAGTGCAGGTGCATGGTTCCACACTGTATCACCCTGTAACTCTTACATAGAAACGTAAAATAATAGGTGCAGGAGGAGGCCATTCGGCCCTTCGAGCCAGAACCGCCATTCATTGTGATCATGGCTGATCGTCCCCAATCAATAACCCGTGCCTGCCTTCTCTCATATCCCTTGATTCCACTAGCCCCTAGACCTCTATCTAACTCTCCCTTAAATCCATCCAGTGATTTGGTCTCCACTGCCCTCTGTGGCAGGGAATTCCACTAATTCACAACTCTCTGGGTGAAAAAGTTTTGTCTCACCTCAGTCTTAAATGGCCTCCCCTTTATTCTAAGACTGTGGTCCCTGGTTCTGGACTCGCCCAACATTGGGAACATTTTTCCTGCATCTAGCTTGTCCAGTCCATTTATAATTTTATATTTCTATAAGATCCCCCCCTCATCCTTCTAAACTCCAGTGAATACAAGCCTAGTCTTTTCAATCTTTCCTCATATGGCAGTCCCGCCATCCCTGGGATCAATCTCATGAACCTAAGCTGCACTGCCTCAATCACAAGGCACTAATTAGCACTTAATGCTTAATTCTGTGATCTTTCATGGAATGACATTGCCAGGTGGACTGAGGAAAAGATTCAAGGATCTGCTCATAGCTGCAACATCCACACCTGGGAATCTCTGACCCATGGTTTCTTAAGATGTAGAAGAAACATTGGAGATGGCATTGAGAATATCAAGTGTTTGCATCAGAAATGCACAAAGTCTCCACACATACGATGGGAGATGGGCAATGGGCGGCACGGAGGCGCAGCGGTAGAGTTGCTGCCTTACAGCACCAGGGTCCCGGGTTCAATCCTGTCAACGGGTGCTGTCCGTATGGAGTTTGTACGTTCTCTCCGTGACCTGCTTGGGTTTTCTCCGGGAGCTCCGCTTTCCTATTTCTCCCTCACTTAAAAGACGTGCAGGTTGTAGGATAATTGGCTTGGTAAAATTGTAAAGTGTGTGTCGGATAGTGTTGGTGTGCAAGGATTGCTGGTCGGTGCGCACTCAATAGACAATAGGTGCAGGAGGAGGCTATTCGGCCCTTCGAGCCAGCACCGCCATTCAATGTGATCATGGCTGATCACCATCGGGCCGAAGGGCCTGATTCCGCGCTGTATCTCTAAGAAGCAGACCACATCAGAAGGTATCTATTGGATCCATCGGCATGGAATTATAAAGGGGAAATCATGCTCGACTAATCTTCTGGAATTTTTTGAGGATGTAACAAGTAGCATGGATAAGGGAGAGCCAGTGGATGTGGTGTATCTGGACTTTCAAAAAACCTTTGACAAGGTCCCACACAAGAGATTAGTGTGCAAAATTAGAGCACCTGATATTGGGGGTAGGGTATTGACATGGATAGAGAACTGGGTGAAGACAGTAAGCAAAGAGTAGGAATTAACGGGTCATTTTCAGAATGGTAGGCAGTGACTACTGGGGTGCCGCAAGGCTCAGTGCTGGGACCTCAGTTATTTACAATATTATTGACTAAGTGGGACCCGTTGGGTCCCATGTTCACACAGGAGGGCTGGTCCCCCGACGCAATATTCCACCTCTCCACCAATTCCAATATTGGTGGCCAGTGGGGGGGCTTTCTGGAGCGTTGGTATGGGTTCTTGGGGTGGCAGCTCAGTCCCTCAAGCCTGATGTGCTGGCAGCTCACTCACGGTTGGTGGGCTGGCAGTTGACTCATGGCTATTCCTTGAAATTCCATTTCAAGCAGGGTGCAAGGCCACCAAATTCAAGTGCAGTTTCTTACCACTTTGAGCAGGGTGCAAGGCCACCAAATTGAAGTGCAGTTTCCTACCATTTCAAGCAGGGTGAAACCATCATAAAACCACCATAAAACCACACAAAAACACCAAATTCACAGTTCAGTAGACATTCAGTGTGTTCAGTTTATTCACAGCTCAGACAGAGTCGTGACCCCTCCCTCCCCCATCATGCAGAGACTGAGCCACACCCACACATCTGGTTTTTATAACCCCTCCCCCTCTCCCTCCCACCAGAAAATGTGTGGCCTTCATGACAGGAGAGAGATTCTCAACATTTTTTTATACACTAATAACACTTTTATTTTTCATTGATGGGAAGAATCCTCTGCACCTGCTGAGCGGAGGGGGGCTGAGTAAGATGGCAGCCGTAAGTGGTAACGTTTTATCTAAAATCAATATACTGTGCAAACAGGAAGTTACCCAAAGCACCCAAGCCACCATTTGCAGTAGTGCCTTTCTAGTTCAAACCAACCATATTTTTCAAACCACATTAAGGGCACTAACAGTTGAGTAGACATGTGCTCACTGCTATTCAGAGCTCAGAGAGACTGAGTGAGGCACACCACTTCCTGGTTTTATAGTCCCTCCCCCTCCCTCCACCAGGGGCAGCAGAGAATGGTGATTTTTTTAAAAACATTAATATCTCTCTGCTTTTTCATCGATGGGAAAAATCCTCTGGTCCAGGAAGGCGGAGGGGGGCTCTGAGCGAGCTGGCCATAAAATGGCGGCCGTAGGTGGCAGCGTTCTTTCGGAAATCACACCACAGTGAGACAAAAGCGGTCAAGATCAGACTTTTAGTAATATAGATTTAATTTAATTAGATGAGGGAATTAAATGTGACATCTCTAAATTTGCGGATTACACAAATCTGGGTGGTAGTGTGAGCTGCAAGGAGGATGCTATGAGGCTACAGGGTGATTTGGATAGGTTGGGTGAGTGGGCAGATGCATGGGAGGTGCAGTATAATGTGGATAAATTTGAGATTATTCACTTTGGTGGCAAGAACAGGAAGATTATTATCTGAATGTTGTCAGATTAGGAAAAGGGGAGGTGCAATGAGATCTGAGTGTTCTTGTACATTGGTCACTGAAAGTAAACATGCAGGTACAGCAAAATATAGAGGGGACCCTATGCACTCACACACACACACGCGAGGTTTCGGTGGCTACAGTCGTGGGCCCTGTGACCGATAATTACAGCTCAATCCAACGCTAAATGCAGCTCAACTCTGCCTGTCTCACCGGTAATCTACGGCCCTGCCTGGACTGACGGGACGCCAGCCTGGAGTTGTGGAGCTAGCGCTGCTTCTCCGCACTGGCTGTAAACCTGGGCCATATTTCCCGTAGGTCCAGGCAGGCATGTAGGTTAACCTGGCGGGACAGGCAGAGTTGAGCTGGATTTAGTGCTGCTTCTCTGCGCTGGCTGTGGGCCTGGGGGCACTGATCTCGTCTGACTCCCGACATCTCTGGCCACCCCCGGGCGTGGGGGAGGGGACACTCAGATGGGGACGGGGATGGTCCAGTGGTGGTTCTGCCGGGATCAATCCTGGCAGCAGATGAGACATAGGTCTGTGTCCAGGGCTGCCGTTGTGACCCTATGACCTGGGCACGTCTCCCTCCTCCAATCATCGCACTTAATCATCATATTCCGCCCCCATTGCCTGCTGACCAACGTCTCTCTCATCCAATCAGCGCCCTCGATCAGCAGTCCCACCCTCAGTCTCGCAGAGAGCAGAGATTTCACCGGCTTAAAATCCAGATTACAAAAAATTGGGGGAGGGGGGCGGAATCATCCCCCACCTCTCAAAACAGAGTGGGACGTGTGTTCCCTGCCCCCCCCCCCCCCCGGGATTTCCGCCACTCCTCCTCCCCCCTTGTTCACCGTGTTCGGAGCCCTGAACCTCCGTAGTCGCCGCTACGGACACCCCAATATTCAAGCACTCTGGTCGGGATGGTCAGATCGCCAATGCCGGGACAGGTCGCGCACACCCCGCGACCCGGTGCTCCCAATCGGCCACCTCCTTATCGGAGATCGAGGCTTCCAGGTGTTGTAGGCCGCAGGCCGGCGGTCGGAGCTCTTCTCCGGCGACCCCTGGCGAGGGATCGCCCGCTGCATAATGGAAAGTCCGCTCCACACCTCCTGCCAGAAGCTCCACAGACCGAGGCTCCAAGATGATGTAGGCCACAGGCCAACGGTCGGAGAGCTTCTCCGGCGACCCCCGGCAAGGGGGTCCACGCTGTTAAAGTCCCGCTGCGCCGCCGCTGAAGCTCTGGGCCCGACTCCGGGAAAGGCCGCATCAAACCAGCTGTAAGGCCGGGAGGAGATGGGGGGGCGAAGAAGCGACAAGGAAGACAGTCCCATCTCCGTCAAGGTGGGTGCCTGAAAATAGGGATTACCCCTATTCCCCCCCACCTCCCCCCACACAAGACAGACAGAGAAACACTAAAACATACTTTTGGACAAACTGAAAAAAACAATAAAGGTGAAACAACAAACCCGCTGCAGGCGAGGCAGCCGACTCACAGCGACACAAGAATCAGTGGGCAAAGTGGTTCTCTAACAGTCAGTTTCAATCAAGCAATTCTTCCCTTTCCTACTTGGTGAGATTTGAATGTCCTTCTTTAATGATGCACCTGCAGCTAAAGACTTACAATGGCAATGAAATGAGACTCCTTTGTGACACATTTAGTTTTACATTGGTTTTGCAAGGTAGCAAGGTGAGAACAATCACCGGAGTAGAATACGTTTCCAGTTTCAATCAGTGAAAACCTTTACGGTACAATGTGCTCAACTCTGAAAGTTGCTTCCATCATATGGAAGCAGAATTTTTTGGTCATAATATAATCTGTAGTCCATCTGCACTTCTTTCTTTCTAAATCAATATTGTTCCTCCCAGCAATTCTTCTTAAAAAAAGCATGATTCCAACAATTTAATTTGTGTTTTATTTGCACTTTCTCTGAAGCTGCAACACTATAGTCTGCTTAAGAAGGATCTGCAGATGGTGGAAAATAGAAGGTAGACAAAAATGCTGGTGAAACTCAGAAGGGTTTCGGCCCAAAACGTTGCCTATTTCCTTCGCTACATAGATGCTGCCTCACCTGCTGAGTTTCTCCAGCATTTTTGTCTACACTATAGTCTGCACTCTGTTTATTTTCTCTTTTGCACTACCTGTTGCGCCAAGGTGTCATTTGACCTATTGATCGACCAAGTTTGATCTATTGATCTGTCATCAAATGATCTGCCAGGTTAATATGCAAAACACAATGTTTCACTGTAAAGCCACTGTGCATTTCTCAGTGTGCATAACAATAATAGATCAATGCCAAAACCAATCTTTGAAGATAAACTAACGGCAAAAAAAACAACTAGCTATATCTCTTAGTTCCCTCTCCCCTGACTCTCATTCTGAAGAAAGGTCTCCACCCGAAACGTCACCTATTCCTTTTCTCCAGAGATGCTGCCTGACCCGTTGAGTTGCTCCAGCATTTTGTGTCTGACTTCAGCATGTTTCGTTTAGTTTAGTTTAGTTTAGAGATACAGAGCGGATACAGGCCCTTCGGCCAACCGGGTCCACGCCGACCAGCGATGCCAGCACATTAACGCTATCCTACACACACTAGGGACAATTTACACCTATACCAAGTAAATTTACCTACAAACCTGTATGTCTTTGGGAGTGTGGGAGGAAACCGAAGATCTCGGAGAAAACCCATGCGGTCACGGGGAGAACGTACAAACTCCGTACCGACAGCACCCGTAGTCAGGATCGAACCCGGGTCTCCGGCGCTGCAAGCGCTGTAAGGCAGCAACTCTACCGCTGCGCCACTTTGCCGCCCTGGAAGTTACATTATCATCATCCAATGCTCCATGATGAACATTCTGGGACTCTATACTGCACCAGGACACCAACTGGACCAGCCACTGTGGCTGCAAGAACAGCTCAGGGACTTGGCCTCCTGCAGCCCCTGACTCAAGTACTGACTCAACATCCCAGAACTCTTCCACCACCTACCAGGCATAAGTTCAAGTGTTCAAGTGTTCAAGTGAGTTCATTGTCGTGTGTCCCTGATAGGACAATGACATTCTTGCTTTGCTTCAGCACAACAGAACATAGTAGGCATTGACTGCAAAAACAGATCAGTTTGTCCATATACCATTATATAAATATATACACACATGAATAAATATACTGATAGAGTGAAAATAATAGATAATGGGCTATTAATGTTCAGAGTTTTGTCCGAGCCAGGTTTAATAGCCTGATGGCTGTGGGGAAGTAGCTATTCCTGAACCTGGTCGTTGCAGTCTTCAGGCTCCTGTACCTTCTACCTGAAGGTAGCGGGGAGATGAGTGTGTGGCCAGGATGGTGTGGGTCTTTGATGATGCTGCCAGCTTTTTTGAGGCAGCGACTGCGGTAGATCCCTTCGATGGAAGGAAGGTCAGAGCCGATGATGGACTGGGCAGTGTTTACTACTTTTTGTAGTCTTTTCCTCTCCAGGGCGCTCAAGTTGCCGAACCAAGCCCCGATGCAACCGGTCAGCAAGCTCTCTACTGTGCACCTGTAGACGTTAGAGAGAGTCCTCCTTGACAAACCGACTCTCCGTAATCTTCTCAGGAAGTAGAGGCGCTGATGAGCTTTCGTGATAATTGCATCAGTGTTCTCGGACCAGGAAAGGTCTTCAGAGATGTGCACGCCCAGGAATTTGAAGCTCTTGACCCATTCAACCATCGACCCGTTGATATAAACGGAACTGTGGGTCAGAGTCATAAGTCAGGACTGGATTAGTTTAAGATAGACACAAAGCACTGGAGTAACTCAGCGGATCAGGCAGCATCTCTGGTGAAAAAAGATGGGTGACGTTTTAAGTCAGGACCCTTCTTCAGGCCCGACCCGAAACGTCACCCATCCATTTTCTCCAGGGATGCTGCCTGACCCGCTGAGCTCTGCCAGCGCTTTGTGCCTATCTTTTTCCCATAATTCATCTCAAGAGTCAAGTCAAGAGTGTGAAGAGTGTTAATTGTCATGTGTACTGATCACACAGCAATGATATTCTTACTTTCAGCAGCATAATGTGAAAGTTTGTTTCTTAAAAAGCAGATAGTAATCAACGTTGAAGGTAGACCATGGCAATTTTTAATTGATTCATCAGACGGAGTGGCAAAAAATCTACAATGAGCACAAATGTTGCTCAGTGCTTCTTGTGTTCCCACTCACAGAACAAAGGACAGTTAGCACAATTATACATTTTTCTTCTCAGTAAAACACTCCTACCACATCTGAATGTGGCATGACTGAAAGATTCTGTAGCCTTTCACAATATAGGAAAGCTGAGTCCAAATCAGCTCATGCAATAACAAGTTATTACTTATCTCTGTGGCGACAGCTATTTTTTTCAATCTTGGCTTCTTTATGGCCTTGAAAAGAAGCACATGTTATTAAGCAGGCTGCCATCTTAATGTCTTTATTGAAAAGACAACCTGTCCTCCATATTGTGTTGCACATATTTCACAAAGTCTTTCAGACTTGGCACCGAGCCATTCTTTTGTTCTACTAGTCCATGCTTTTGTAGAAGAACGACTCCATTTTAGATTTGACTATTAGATTTGACTATCAGCTCGTTCAAGAGTCAAGAGTGTGAAGAGTGTTAATTGTCATGTTCACCGAATACACAGCAATGATATTCTTACTTGCAGCAGCATAGCAGGCCTGTATTCACAATACACATACAATCTCATTATTGTTGTTGATTCCGTTAACATCAGTGAACGTGAAGATTTAATGTGTAGGAAGGAACTGCAGATGCTGGTTTAAACCGAAAATGCTGGAGTAACTCAGCAGGACAGGCAGCATCTCTGGAGAGAAGGGATGGGTGACATTTCAGGTCGAGACCCTTCTTCAGACTGACGGTGTTGTCTTTGTCCACACAGTCATGGGTGACTGAGCCTACAGGCCTGAGAGGCACGAGTGTGGAGGGTTAGGGTCTACCATCAGGAAGAAGGTGCAGGAGCCTGAAAACTGTGATGTCCCGGTTCAGGAACAGTATCTTTCCAACAACCATTGGCTATTGAACACTATGAACTCCAAGTGAACTCTGAACTTCAAACTTTGTTAACTGCACCATGGCCTTTGGGGTATGTTTTTGTATTTGCACTGTATATTTTTTTAATTTATTGAACTTCATTTTTTCAATTATTATGGTATCTGCTGGATGCTTATCTTTACAAAGCTGTTGTGCTGCTGAAAGTAGGAATTTCAATGTTCCATTTCGGGAAATATGACGATAAAACACTCTTGACTCCTGTATAGTTGGGTTTGAGTTAGAATGATTCACCTTCGCAACGGAGGCTGAGGAAAAGACGGCTTATGTTGCAGATAGTCAAAAATGCTGGAGTAACTCAGCGGGTGATGCAGCATCTATGGAGCGAAGGAATGGGTGACGTTTCGGGTCGAGACCCTTCTTCAGACTAGAGATCTGCACTCTCATTGTCCCTCACCAGAAATGAAGGATATTTAACAGGCATCACAAACTATGAGGATCTCCACTAGCTGAAAGATAACTTTAGACTTTAAACTTCAGAGATACAGCGTGGCAACAGGCCCTTTGGCCCACTGAGTCTGCGCCGATCAGCGATCACCCCATACGCTAACACTATCCAACACACAAGGGACAATTTACAATTTTACTGGAGCCAATTAACCTACAAATGTGTACGTCTTTGGAGTGTGGGAGGAAACCGGAGCACCAGGAGAAAACCCACGCAGGTCATGGGGAGAACGTACAAACTCCATACAAACAGCACCCATAATCAGGATCGAACTAGAGTCTCTGGTGCTGTAAGGCAGCAACGCTACTGCTGCATCACTATGCTGTCCTAAATGACTAATAAACAGATCAGGAAATCCCAGATGTGGTCCTCAAATTAAAACTGTATAATCTGAGCTTTGTTTGAATATTTTCAAGTGCCAGGCTCTTGTGCCTCAGCTAGGGTTGCCAACTGTCCCGTATTAGCCGGGACATCCCGTATATTTGGGCTAAATTAGTTTGTCCCATACGGGACCACCCATGTCCCATATTTGACTGCTACTACTCGGGTGGAGGGGACTGTCGGGTCGGAGCGCTGCGTCCGGCCCCACTTCACCCGTCCCGACGTAGTGCAGCCCATGGAGTGCAGCAGCAGCGCCTCACCCGTGGCCCCGTCGGTCGGCAGTCCGGCCAGCTATCCGACCTTCGGACCTTCGTTTACTGCCAACAACACCACCCCTCCTTCTCATGGCCGATCATCAGTTCATGAGTTGGATGGGGTGCCGGAATTTGCACGCGACGTTGCGCGGGCCAAAACTCCTCAGCTGGCCCGCCGGCTGGGCTTTGTGTGCAGTCCAGCACCCGGGCCAACTAATCATTCACCCAGCCACGGCCGAGTTGGTCAACGAATTGCCATCGGGAATTTGTCCCTTATTTTGACCTTTTGTCCCTTATTTGGGAGTGAGAAAGTTGGCAACGTGTGCCCGAGCTGATGCTTCGCTCGACTCTGTGAAGCACCTCCATCGCCCGTTTTGACTTTTAAAACAAAGTAGTACAAGATTAGATTCAAAGAACTGCAGATGTTGGTTTATACCAAAGATAGAAACAAAGTGTTGGAGTAACTCAATGGGTCAGACAGCATCTCTGGAGAAAAAGGATGGGAGATATTTCAGATCGGGGCCGGTTCTGAAGAAGGGTCACCCATATTTTTGCTCCAGAGATGCTGCCCGACAAACTGAGTTACTCCAGCACTTTGAGTCTACCTTCTGTGGCACAAGACTACCTTTCTATCAATCTTTCCAGAAATAATCTAGAGCAGTCCAGTATCGGGTGAAAATTATGACCATTTATTGAATATTTGAGATAGTGTCATAGTCTTACAATGTGGAAACAGACTCTTTGGCCATCTTGCCCACATCAGCTAACATGACCCATCTACACTAGTCCCACCTGCATCTGTTTGGCCCATATCCCTCCAATCTTGTCCTATTCATGTACCTGTCCAAATGTTTCTTAATCATTGCAATAGTACCTGCCTCAACTACTTCCTCTGGCAACTCGTTCCATACACCCACCACCCTTTGTGTGAAATAGTTAAAGCCCTGTCCCACTGTACGAGTACATTCAAGAGTTCTCCCGAGTTTGCCCTGAATCGAACTCGGAGATTTACGGTAATGGCTGCTCGCAGGTACTCGAGGCTCGTTGAAAATGTTGAAAAATCTTCACGAGTCTTCCCAAGCTTACCGCGTTTCCAGAGTACCTAAGAAATGTCCCCGAGCTCCGACATACCCACTACGTTCATTCTACGTGCTTACCACGAGTTAGATTTTTTTTTAAAACTCGGAAGAGCTCTTGAATGAACTCATACAGGGGGACAGGGCTTTTACTCCTCAGGTTCCTATTAAATTTTTCCTCTCTCACCTTAAACCTATGTCCACTGTTACTCAATTCCCCTCCTCTGGGCAGGAGACTCGGAGCGTCTACCCGATCTATTCCTCTCATGATTTATAAATGCTTGCTTATTGATATTCTTAATCCTTGTGCAGTGGTACTGCTTTCACCAGCAGCACCGGAGTCAAGAGCTACAGTGGAATAGGCAATCTCCATAACGACAAAGGAACTAGCTGCCAACTCGCTCCACTCTGGTACAATGAGAGGCTAAATGAACCTCTTCATATAAGTGTCATGAATAACCCATCAACACAGTTAATTAACATTCGTTGAGATTTCTTCCAGGCTACAGATCGTGCGGTCGTTGGTAAATGAGGACAGGCAGTTCATCTTTCACGTTGGGGTTCCTTTCCTGAGTGTCCACTAACGATTTTTCCAAGTCAGTGGGCAATTTCACCCAAAACCAAGATTACAGGTGGCACAGCGGTAGAGTTGCTGCCTTACAGCGCTTGAAGCACCGGAGACCCGGGTTCAATCCCGACTACGGGTGCTGTCTGTACGGAGTTTGTACATTCTCCCCGTGACCTGTATGGGTTTTCTCCGAGAATCTTCGGTTTCCTCCCACACTCCAAAGACGTCCAGGTTTGCAGGTTAATCGGCTCGGTATAAATGTAGAATTGTCCCTAGTGTGTGTAGGATAGTATTGATGTGCGGGGATCGCTTGTTTGTGCAGACTAGCTGGGCCGAAGGCTATGTTTCCGTGCTATATCTCTAAACTAAACTAAACTAAACGATACTAAATATTTAATTGGCCAGAATATTTGAACCTCCCCTTCCTGATGAACTACTTCTGTTTTCTCTCAGCGCTGCCCTGAGCTAACGTCCATTTTCTATAACTACTCACATTAAATCAAGCCATACAGACCATATCATTATTTTGTTTCATCAGCCTAAGACTACCCATAATTAAACCAATGGATCATATACTATATCAGGTTGTTAATGAATACCATAAAACATTATTTGTTTGGCTAACAAAGCATTTGCTTCACAAAAGAAAAACAAAAGTGCTGGACTCTCAGCAGGTAGTCAACATCTCTGGAGAACGAGAATACCTGATGTTTCAGGTCGAGACACTTCCCCAGACTATTTTTGCAGAAATTCTGCCTGACCCACTGAGTTACTCCAGCATTTTGTTTCTTTATTGAAAACCAGCATCTAAAGTTCCTGTGTCTGATGAAGGGTCTCGACCTGAAACATCACCCATTCCTTCTCTCCAGGGATGCTGCCTGTCCCACTGAGTTACTCCAGCATTTTATGTCTATCTTCCTGCGTTTTCATTCACTTCCATAGTTGGCTGCGATCATAAGCAATCAAATTGAAATTGGGTCATTAAAAGGAATACAGTAGATAAAGATGGAGCTCAGGAGGTGGAAGGTTATAGAAATGTGGGCTGCAGACCATTCAATCTTTACTACAATGCATTACTTTGCACTTCTGTAACTAAAGGGCCTGTCCCACATACGTGTCCTTGGCACGCAAATTACGCGACCTCGTCGTCGCGTTGAGCCGCGACGGTCCCGTGAAGGTCGCCCACGACTTCATTCGACCTCACAGCCATCTGTAGTGCGACGTCATTTGAAGATGGACACAAAATGCAGGAGTAACTCAGCAGGATCGGTAGCATCTCTGGAGAGAAGCAATGGGTGACGTTTTGTGTCGAGATTCTTCTTCAGTCCGAAAAACAGGGTGTTGACACGAAATCTTCAATTTTCTTGGACCCGCTCTTTTTTTTTATTTTTTATTTTTTACAAAATGCTTTTATTCAGAGCAAACAAATACAAAATAGTAACACGAGCAGAGAATGCCTATATTGGCATTTTACAAAGAAAGTTCTCAAATTAAAATATTAACATTTTTATCAATAATACATTCGACCTCCTGCGGTGACCAGCGTTCACGGAAAGCCTCCACAGACCCCGTGGACACCGCGTGTTCCCTCTCTAGGGACACGCGGGCACGGACGTAACCCCGGAAAAGGGGCAGGCAGCCGACTGCTGTGCGGCCGTCAACTGCCCGCTGCCTGGACCCGCGAATGGCCATCTTGGCCAGGCCCAGGAGCAGACCGACAGGGTGACCCCCTCCTCCCTCCCGACCCTCCCCCCTCTGTACCGGGTGCCCAAAAATCAATAGCGTCGGACTAAAGTGGAGCCAAAACATGAGGAGCAGCCCCTTCAGATACTCGAACAAGGGCTGCAACCTCTCACACTCCATGTAGACATGGAACACGGTCTCCTCCTCGCCGCAGAAGTGACAGGCGGCGGACAAGTCCGTGAACCGGCTCAAGTACCTTTTGCAGACCTCCACTGAGGACCACTCCCCTCGTCAGGTGGTAACACGGACTGCCAGGGCGTGTCTGGACGGAAGACGAGGGCGAGGAAGTGGAGAGTGTACAACACGCGCCGAGCGCGTCGACTCATACCCGCTACTGGGAGCTTTGAGCCCTCCTGAAGGCAGCGCCCCTGGCGGAAAAAGTACGTCGCCAGCACGTGCCATTTAGGAGGGTAGTCTGAGTAGACGTATCTCCGCAGGGTCCTTAGTCGGAGAGCCGCCACCTGGGTACGAACACAGACCAGCGCCTGACCGCCCTCCTCCAATGGGAGACTCAGAACCCCCGCAGAGACCCAGTGCTTCCTCTCACCCCAGAAGAAGTTGACCAATCTCCTCTGTATCCTGATTATAAATAAAGAGGACGGGACCATAGTGGCCAGCCGGTACCACAGCATAGAGGCCACCAGCTGGTTTATAACTACAGCCCTGCCGCAGTAAGAGAGCACTCCAAGGAGGCCTGACCAACGTCCCAGCCGAGCGACCATTTTCGCCTCCAGCTCCTGCCAGTTCGCCGGCCACGCCCCCTCAGTGGGACTCAGGTAGACCCCCAGATAGAGGAGGTGCGTGGTGCTCCACGCAAAACCTGCCATCTCCTCCTGCAGGGAGTCCACCTCCCACTGACCCACCAAGAGACCTGAACATTTACCCCAGTTGATCTTGGCGGAGGATGCAGCTGAGAAAACCTGCTGGCACTCACGCATCCTCCCCAGTGAAGGAGTGGAGCCTCCCCTAGGCTTCTGCCCTCTCTTTAGGGCCCTAAAAAGCTCTTGGAACTGGCGCTGCTCATTCCGTATTAGCCCCGCCTCATTCCCCTTCTTCTGAAGGATGGCATAAATGGACCGCATGGGCACCCTCAGGTCCGACCAGCGGTCGACAGCCAAATCCACCTTGTTCCTACTCCCTCTAGTATCCTTTAAGAACCGCCAAAGTTCCCAGACTTCGACAAGTCATGACACAGGGCCGTGGGTGGGGCAGTCCGTCAACGCACTGTCGACGGACTCCGCGTACCCCTCCTCCTCGCACTCAATGTCCGAGCCCGAGTCCGGAAGGTTGCTACTCTCAGCCACCTCGCTCACCTCTCCTTGTGAGGTGGGCGTTCCAGCCACATCACACGGTCCCTCCTCTGTCACGTTCCCACCCCCAGGATCAGTGACAGGGGCAGGTACCGGTGCCTCTGACTGCGGCAAGCTATCTGCTAACTGGCCAGTCTCCTGCACTCTCCCACCGCCCTCTGTAACCGGATTGGGAACAGTGAAGTCGGAGCAAGTATCCGGGCCTTGCTGTAAGCGGGCCTGTCTAGAGTCCGACCGAAGGACACGATCCGAAACGACCTTGTCCTTCCCAGGCTACCCGCCCCAGCACCATCACCCAGAGAGGCCCCTACCCCCACCACCAGGTGAATCACCTCACTGTGGCCCTCAGGGGCCGATGTTACTGGAGTCCCCCCTGCTCCCTCAACCAGTGGGGCATCACAACCCTCCTGGGCTCATAGCCTCAACGGGGAGCTCAGACTGGGGACCCTCCCCCTCACCCAAGTCCCCCCCTTCAGGCTGCCCATGGTCATCCTCTAAGCTAGCAGACGTGCTATCTGAGGGAACAGCCCCCAAGGGTAATGTATCGCCACTCTCAGGTGGTCCCTGCACTACAGAGGCATCCTCCCCCTCAGAGGGAGCATGCCCTGGGTCCCCCACCTCAACAGGAGGGGAAGGCCTCCCTTCAGGTTGCTCCTGAACTTCAGGGCCCTTCTCTATATCGGAGGACCCATGTCTCCTCCTCTTTGAACCACTGGCGTGTGGTGGCACGGCGATCTCCATTGCGGAAGCCTCTACCTCCACACTACCGTCTGTCTACCTGTTCAACCTCTCCAGCCCCCCGTTGGACCCTAGGGTCCTTATGCTTCCCTGGGCCGGGCTCAGAGGCGAGCACAATTTTATACGCTGCCAGGGGTCCCGCTTGGAGGTGATCTTCTTCCTGGGGACCATCTTTCTTCTTTTTTCTTGACTTTCTTCCCCCGCTGACGCTCCCAACCCTCTCTGTCCACCCCACGCACTTCACCCGCATCCACCGCCGCAGGTAGGGGACATGGGGGTGGTGGGGGGATGGGGGGTGGAGGTAGGGGAATAAAGCCTTCACGGGCTACAGTGGTAGAACCAGCAGCCCCAGATGGGCCAGCAGTGCTCTCCCGGGCCACCGTGGTGGAAGTGGCAGCCCGGGTCCTGGGACAATTCCTGCGAAAATGCCCCACCTTTTTGCAAGCGTGACAACGCACTTGGCCCGCGTTCCAAAACACGCGATAGGAGAAATCATCCACCTCCACATCAAAACTCCCCTCCGTGTCCGTCCCCTGTGCCATCTGCATATACACACGACGCTTGAACGTATATATATGCTGCATCTCAGGATCATCAAACCTATACAACAATTTGGTGAGCCCCGACCGCACCTCCCCCAGCTTCCTTACATGTGGGAGCAGGAGCGCATCCGGAACAAAAGTGGGAACGTTGGACAGAATGACCGGCAGCACGGGACCCCCCCATGGGTCCACCGCCGCAAAATTCCCACCCGCTGTTATGCCCCTTTCCAGAGCCAGAGCCACCGCCTGTTGAGTCTTCAGTAGAACAACCACCTTCCCACTGACCACCGCGCCCGAGACTATGGCTTTCTTGCCAACAGTCTCACCCAGCGCATCTAGAAAGGCCTTGAAGGGCAGGTTGCTCTGCATGTACATTTTTACCCCATGTGTGCGCCCCATCAACTCATGGCCCTCAGTCTCGGGGACTGCCGACCGTGCGACAGCTGCATAACTCTGAGGGGTCGCCATCTTTAGGGCGCGGCACAACACACTGTATCCATCCTTTTTAAATCAAAGCAGTCTTTCTGCTGTTGCTGCACCTCCACTCTTTTGCAACAGTTAATTAGTCTTGTGAAGGCTCGCTTGGCAAAGCAACAGAAGCAGTCTCCTCCTGATAAGATAGGAATGTCCGTGTCAATCCTGCCACCGTCAAAAATGGAGCTTCCGGAGGCTTCTTCCCCAGGTCTCCGTCGCCTCCCCGGCTTCAACGAAATCCAAGGCACTGTTGCCGCTCTTACCCAGCACACCTGGACCGGGCAAGTCGGTGTAGGAGGGAGCTTTCCGATGTTACTGACCACAAACACCGCTCCAGACTCAGCTCCCAATGGTTCAAGTGAATCTTGGCCTTCCGCCAGCCACTGCCGCTCCTACGACTTTCCAGATACACAGACAATCCTTTGTCATTAGAGGACTCTTTGAACAAAGAAAGCCTCTGCAGTCCGACAAAGCTCCGAACTGCAAAATCTGACTGCTTTTGTTCCTCCCCACCTTCCGAAAAGTTCATCAAATCCTCCCCGCCAGCAGCACAGCTCCTCTCCTGGCCCCGCTCTGGTAGTAGATGTGGGGGCGGATCCGGATCGCAATGGCCGTGAGCCCCAGGCTGAGCGCGGCGATCGTTTGCCTGCTTCTTCTGCTGTTGTAGGTGAGACGTTGCGTCGCGCCAGGGTCTTTGGCCTGTCCCACTTTGGCCGTCAGTTCCGCGACAGGCCGTTGGAACGCGAAGATTTTGTTCGCTACAAAAATTTCGGAGCCGCACGCAATGTCGCGCACAACTCCATACCCCTCCGCGTTTCTCAGTGGGACCGGCCCCGCGCGACCATACGATGCCCGTACACCTCAACGCGACCACGAGGTCGCGTAATTTGCGTGCCAAGTACACGTAAGTGGGACAGGCCCTTAAGACGCAGTTGTATAAGGCATTGGTGAGACCCCATTTACAGTATTGTGTTCAGTTCTGGGCATCATGTTATAGAAAAGATTGAAAGGGTTATGGGAAGATTTACAAGGATGTTGCCAGGACTAGAGTATGTGAGCTGTAGGGAGAAATTGAGTAGGCTGGGTCTCTATTCCATGGAGCGCAGAAGGATGAGGGGTAATCTTATAGTGGTATATAACATCATGAGACGAATAGATCAGGTAGATGCACAGAGTCCCTTGCCCAGAGTAGGTGAATGGAGGAGCAGAGGACATAGGTTTATGGTGAAGGGAAAAAGATTGAATGAGAATCTGAGGGGTGACGGGAATCTGAGGGGTATCTTTTTTACACAAAGGGTGGAGGGTGTATGGAACAAGCTGGAAGAGGAGGTAGTTGAGGTTGGGACTATCCCAACGTTTAAGAAGCAGTTAGACAGGTAGTTGGATAGGACAGGTTTGGCAGGGTTGAATTGAATTGAATTTAATTTAATGAATGTTATTAGCCAAGTATGTATACATACAAGTAACAACACGATATACAGTAGACAATTAAAAATACCTGAGCAAAAGGAGGCTACAGATTTTTGGTTATTGAGTAGAGCTACCGCTCGTAGAAAAAAGCTGTTTTTTTATCTGGCTGTGGCGTCTTTGGCAGTCCGGAGTCGCCTTCCAGAGGGAAGTGATTCAAAGAGTTTATGGCCAGGGTGAGCGGGGTCAGAGATGATCTTACCCGCTCGATTCCTGGCCCTTGCAGTTCATTGATGGGGGGATGGTTGCAGCCAACAACCTTCTCAGCTGATCGAACAATTCGCTGCAGCCTCCAGGTGTCGTGCTTGGTGGCTGAGCCAAACTAGACCATGATGGAGAAGGTGAGGACAAACGCTATAATGGCAGTATAAGACTGGACCATCATTGCCTGTGGCAGATTGTGTTTTCTAAGCTGCCGCAGGAAGTACATGCTCTGTTGGGCCTTTTTGACCATGGAGTCGATGGTGGCCCCCCATTTAAGGTCCCTGGAGACGATGGTTCCAGAAACTTAAATAACTCCACAGATGTGACTGTGCTGCTGTTGATGGTGAGTGGGAGGTGGGGAGGGGGGAGCTCTCCTAAAGTCTACAATCAATTCCACTGTCTTAAGAGCATTGAGCTCCAGGTTATGGCACCAGGACGCCAGCTGTGTCACTTCCTGTCTGTAGGCAGATTCCTCCCCATCCTGGATCAGTCCAATCAAGGTTGTGTCCTCCGCAAACTTGAGAAGCTTGACAGAGATGTGTGTGGAGGTGCAGTCGTTGGTGTAGAGAGGGTAGAGGAGAGGGGAGAGTACGCAGCCTTGCGGTGCTCCTATGCTGAGGGTCGCGGGTCCGAGATGAGCTTTCCCAGCCTCACATGCTGCTTCCTGTCTGTCAGGAAGTTGGTGATTCACAGACAGAGGGGTTCAGGTACAGTCAACTCGGAGAGTTTGGAGTGTAGTAGCTCTGGTACAATGGTGTTGAATGCAGAGCTAAAATAAACAAAATCCTTGCATAGGTGCTTATTCAGAACTCATTCAGGTCGTTGGTCAGCTGATGATTGTCCAAGAGGCGGGGGGGGGGGGGGGGGGGGGGGGGGGGTTTCCTCTTGTAGCTGGCGATTTCTTACAAGATCGCGGTGGAGGGACTATTTCTGCATGATTTCACTGATGATCCTGACTGGAGCAGATTCTTCTTCTTTAAAACAGTTGACGATTTATTTTATCTTTTCAAAATTTGCAGCATAGTAGAGTACAGCAGAGAGCCATGTACCCCACCTAGTCAAAACGGGCTGAGGAGGTATTGGAATCTCAGGCCATTTCCTTGAACAACTGCACACGTTGACGGTGCTTTGAGGAAGATTTTCTTGACATTGGAAACTAGGCGATCGACATTTGGAAACTTATGTGCTTGGCAATTCTATGAAGTATCGACATATGTGCTCGGCAATTCTATGAAGTCCTTGATCAAAGCATATCAAATGCAACATTTTGGGGAATAAAACTTTAAGTCACAAACAGAAGAACATTCCCATGTTTTATACTTTCTGGCCAAAGTACAGCAAGTGAAGATGTCAACAAATGAGCAATAGTTGAGCTGTTTGATTTCTTCAATACTTCCGATGTCAACTCCTTTGATGGTTGACCTGCCTCCAGTGTGCCAATGACCACATTGGCAACTCCCCTCAGCATCGGTTGTCCCGTCTATTGAGATCCATATTTTGTTACGTGCAACTTCATCTCTAATTTCCTGCACAACAATGTTGAAGTTGGTGTCAACATAATTTTTCCGTAATTATGACTCGCTTGGTTTATGTTCCTCTGTGTATTGCTCTAAAAAACCTCTGTGAGGTTTGTTTTCCACAGTGGAATTTCCACAGTGGAATTGCAGCATCAATGAATGCCTTGCACAGATCACTCGAAAACTCAGATTTGCGGCTGGAGCCAGCAGTAAATGTAGTGAGGAGACAAGCTTGGGTAGTCTACACCCCAGTGGTATCAACATTGACTTCTCTCATTTTAGAATAGCCCTTGTCTTCTCCCTCCTCCCCCTCCCCTCCCCCTTCCCAGCTATCCTTCTAGTCCTGCTGTCTCCGCCTCTTCCTTTCTTTTTGCCAACCCCCCCCCCCCCCCCTCCCCGGCATTAGTCTGAAGAAGGGTCTCAACCCGAAATGTCACCTCTTCATTCCCTCCATAGATGGAGGGAATGGATGTTGAGCTTCTCCAACATTTTTTGTCTAACTTCAATTTTTCCAGCATCTGCAGCACTTTCTTAAATAGATCTTGGAGAAAACTGAACCAGCGGGCAGGGGCACAAATGAATGAATGGCGGACGGTGGCGCCCCCTGTTTTGCCCCGGTGGTGGAAATTTTCCTGTGAAATATACTATGTTAACACGTTAATAATAACGTTACCGTGTTAACATGGAAAGCGTCATTGTAATCACGGTACAATTAGAGAAAATAACACGACCTTTTAGCAAACTGGCAAAAAAAGGCTGATTTAGGCAATCGATCGTGAAAAAGGCATTATCCTGGTGAAATCATCAAAAAAGGCATGATGGTAGAGTTCGAGGATAGGGCCAGTGCACGCCTGGAATAGCGATTGTTCGACGTTACGCCTGGAACAGGGATTGGTGAGACTAGTTCTTGATTATGCTGCTGGCCTAGCTGAGGGAGTGTGAAGTGTAAATGGAGTCAATGGACAGGAGGTTGGTTGGTGTGATGGTCTGGGCTGCATCTACAATTCGTGCAATTGCTTGTGGGGTATCGTTTGTGCATCTGTTAGTATCTGTTCTGCATTGCACCCAAGCCACAACTTGGTTTATTGTAAACTTTGGCAGCTGACTCTAACGTGGTCTTGCAGGAAGACTGAATGGGTTATAAGTAGAGCATTTCCCAAGAGTATTGTGTTAAATGCATAGTGGCCAACCTGAGATGCCTAATGACATGGAGGCATTATCAACCCAGTACTGTTCTCTGGCACAAGGACAAAAGTAACATCAAATATTAATCACTGACTCAGCCTAATCGGAGTTAGATACTAGCATAATGCACAGGATTCTCAAAGAGAGTTTAGTTTCAGTTGCCTGCGAATCTAGTCAGGTTCAGCAGGCACAAAATGATAACTGTGGCTATGAAGCAAGGATGTATTTTAGTCGAGATTAGAGCACACAAATCAATTTGACAATATTTATATCAACAGTGGGGAAATATTTAAAGCTGCAGGTACTGGAAAGTTGCGCTAAAAATGAACTATTCCATCAAACTCGGTAAAAGTTATAAAACAAACATGTTATAAGTTGCGGAGGTGAGAGAAAGATGGAGGGAAGGGTTGTGATGTGACAGAGGCCAAGACGGAACAGTGGGGTGTCAGCAAAGAGAGGCTGGTGAAAGCTTGTTCATTGCAAATGATCTTCCTGAAGCTGATAGAAGTAAAAGGAGAGAGGAATGAGCACGGAGCAGCCAGCCAAGACCACTGTAGTCTCTCAGCATCTGCAGTCTCTTACTTGTTTGACCACAGCTGAATAGTAGTAGAAATGCACTCATATTGGCTCTCAATAAGAGGAGAAAAAGGAACGTGAATATCGCATCGTTGTTAGCTTTTCGCTTTGATCAGACCGAGCAATGTTTCCTCCACAGCAAACCACAGATTGCTCGAAAATCTCAATGGGTCAGGAAACATCTGTGGAAGACAAATGACAGACGAGGTTTGGGGTCTGGATCATTCTGCTGGCTATATAGTTTAAAGATCATATTTACGTGCAATTGGTGTATTCAATTTAGAAAGAGGATGCAGATAGAAATTAGGCACAAGCTGTTGCATCCAATATTTCTGTCTAACATGTATATATCACACATCAAGCTCCTGCAATGAAGTTATTGAATGCTTTGGGGACTGTAATTGATTTAGATCATGTAATTTCCACATAGGTGTCTCATTCTCAGTGTTTAAAGCTCCATTAAAATCTTCTCCAGCTCTGACATCAATATTAGGTCATAAATGATAGGAGCAGAATTAGGCCATTCACCCCATCAAGTCTATTCTATCATTCAAACCCATTCTCCTGCCTTTTCCCCATAACCCCTGACACCCATACTAATCAAGCATCTATCTATCTCTGTATTAAAAATATCCATTGACAGCCTCCACAGCCTTACATGGCAAAGAATTCCACAGATTCACCACCCTCTGACTAAATAAATTCCTTCTCATATACTTCCTAAAGGAATGTCCTTTAATTCTGAGGCTATGACATCTGGTCCTAGACTCTCCCACTGGTGGAAACATCCTCTCCACATCCACTCTATCAAGGCCTTTCATTGCGGTAAGTTTCAATGAGGTACCCACTCATCCTTCTAATCTCCAGTGAGTACAGGCCCAGTGCCGTCAAACACTCATCATATGTAAATCCACTCATTCCTGGGTACATTCTTGTAAACCTCCTCTGGACCCTGTCCAGAGCCAGCAGATCGTTCCTCAGATATGGTGCCCAAAATTGCTCACTATATTCCAAATGTGGCTTATCAGCGCCTTATATAGCCTCAGCATTACCTCCCTGTCTTCCTATTGTAGTCCTCTTGAAATAAATGCTAGCATTGCGTTTGCCTTCCTTACTACTGATTCAACTTGTAAATTAACTTTTTTTGTGAATCCCGCACCGCCACTCCCAAGTCCCTTTGCACCTCCGATTTCTGGGTTCTCTCCCCATTTAGAAAATAGTCTATGCCTTTATGCCTACTACCAAATTGCATGATTCTGCTTCTCTGCCCACTCTCCCAACCTGTCCAAGTCCACCTGCAGAGTCCCTGCTTTCTCTACAAGACCTGCCCCTTATCATTCCCAACATCACTCTTCACTTTTAACACCCTCACGTCAGAAGCTTCACTTGATTTCTTAAATTGTACCGACCACTCAATTACATTTAAATCCAAAACCTAGGATCTGCGGAGAACAGTGTAACATGCACTCAACGTGCAGGAAGTATCTGCAGATGCTGGTTTAAATCGAAGATAGACACAAAATACTGGAGTAACTCAGCGGGACAGGCAGCATCTGTGGAGAGAAGGAATGGGAGACATTTCGGGTCTTCAGACATGCACGCCACCACTGATTGTGAAGCAGGGTAAAGTGTATACCCCAATCAGCTTCATAGGTACTGAAGTGGAAATGGTTGAGAGCTTCAAGCTCCTTGGCATTAAGATTACCAATGGACTGTTGTGAAACAACCACATTGATGCGATCACCACCAACAAGGCACACCAATGCCTCTACTTCCTGGGGAGACTGAGGAAATTTGGCATATCTCCAATGATTTTAATAACCTTCTACACATACACCATAGAGAGCATACTGCCGGGTTGCATCACAGCTTAGTTTGGGAACAGCTCGGCCCAAGACTGCAAGGAATTGCAGAGATTTAGCCCTGCCCATTGCACAAACCAGACTCCCCAACTTTGACCCCATCCACACTACATGCTTCAGACAAGCAGCCACATCATCAAAGACATGAGCCATCCGGTCATTGCTTCTTCTCCCTGCTCTGGTCTGGCTTAAAGTACATAAGCATAAACGTACTTTAAGCCAAAATATTCCAAATTGAATTTAAACTGGAGGTGGTGGAGGGAGGACATAAGCCAGAAAGGGTTCTTGGGAAAAATTAGCTGCCTTAAATGTAGTTGCATCTGGTTGGGCAACTATGGTAGGGTGAAGATTATTCCATGCTTTAATTGTGCGGGGGAAGAATGAATTGCTGTACACATCTGTCTTGGTAGCTGGTATCTCAAATTTGATCGAATGCACTTCATTAAGCATGAATTCATTAAGCTGGGTACTGTCTAATTCACCTCTACCCTATTGTGGACATTGGACTTTGTCTATGGAACTGACACACTATAGAGAGGTCCTTTGATCTATCACCTGCATGTCAACCTTTTCTGCTCATCTACACAAATCCCATTGCCCAAATACTTTATCATTAATGCAGTTAGCATGGCTCCTTCTACTCTTTCTACTCAATTTCTGCTCAATTTCACAATTACTCAGAAATTACAACGCTTTTTTTCATGTTTAAGAAAGAACTGTAGATGCTGGAAAAATCGAAAGTAGACAAAAGTGCTGGAGAAACTCAGCATCTATGGAGGGAAGGACATTTCGGGTCGAGACCCTTCTTCAGACTGATTGGGGCATGCACTTTAACCCGCTTCACAATCAGTGGCGGTGTGCATGTCTGAAGAAGGGTCTCGGCGCAAAACCTATTCCTTCGTTCCATAGATGCTGCCTCACCCGCTGAGTTTCTCCAGCACTTTTGTCTACCTACGCTTCTTTTCATTATCAGTGCCACTTTCACCCAGATGTTCCATTGTGAGAAATTGCCAAACATTTAATCATCTAAGATTCATTTATCTTTCATTTTTCCCAGCTATGCTTATTACATTTAACATTAGCCTCTACAACCTCGTATTTCTCTTTCATCAGACTTATATTATTCCTTTATAGGTGAAATCATAAGAACATTTTTTTCTTTATTTCCCATCTGTTTTCTCTTCCTTTGTACATTGGACTGCAATTCAGAGGTGTGTTACTGTCTGTAAAGCAGATAGGACATCCTGAAGTCATGAAATAAACTATACAAATGGCAAGCTTTTCTTTTATCTTTGTTGTTGAACTTTCCAGGCTCCATTCCTTTTGGCACAATACTGTACTAATCTAATGCACACAGAACAAGTTCCAGTCTCTCCTTTTGCTAAGTGCTGTTGGTGCCTTTTTTTCTCTACACTGTGCATAAACCTGTTCTATGGTCATAGTTTCAGAGGCACCTATGAACTATTTAGGTTTTGATATCTCTCGATATTGGTTTTAATGTAATTTTTTTTTTAGACACAGCATGTAAACAGGCCCTTTGGCCCACCGAGTCCGTACCGACCAGCGATCCCCGCATATTAACACTTTCCTATACACACTAGGTACAATATACATTGACCAAGCCAATTAACCGACAAACCTGAACGTCTTTGGATGTGGGACAAAACCGAAGATCTCGGAGAAAACACGGAGCAGTCACGGGGAGAACGGGCAAACTCCGTACAGATGGCACCCGTAGTCAGGATCAAATCCAGATCTCTGGCGCTGTGAGGTGGCAACTCTACCGCTGCGCCACAGTCCTGCCCAAATGGATGAACGGATAAATGGAACCGTAGTTTCCCAGGTCCTCTGATGCAACTATAGTAATCCACTTCACTCCTACTTCTAACCTGTTCGGTAGACCTGGAATATCTATGGTTAATAACTCAGATGTAATTGTATAAACCCTGGCAATAATAAATATAAATTAATGTCTCACTCTATGGTGGTCTTTTTTGGATGTAATAACAAACGTACTGAACACTACAACCTCCACCTGAGCTCTGAACTACAGAGACTTGGGGCATTGATTTTGTCTTTGCACTATTATTGTTTGTTTTTTGTTTTACAAAGTGAACTTCTTTTGTTGTTTATTATGGTGTTTACAGAATGCTATATTTCTTATTTCTCTATTTCTTATCACTATATTTCTATAGATATATATTATATGGAGTTCTGGCCTTTTCTCACATCAGGTTTATCGCCTCCCCCCAACTCTCCAACTTCTACTTTCAGTCTGAAGAAGGGTTCTGATCTAGTGTCACCCATTCCTTTTCTTCAGAGATGCCGCTGAGTTACTCCAGCTTTTTGTGTCTATCTTCGGTATAAACCAGCATCTGCAGTTCCTTCCTACACTATATTTACATATCTGGTACGTTGCTGGAAGTAAGAATTTCATTGTTCTGTTTTGGACATTTGACAGAAAAACACTCTTGACTCTTGAAATGTAGAATGCGTATGAATTACTAACAAATTGCATATTTATTGTAAGTATACAAGGTGGTGAGCTGTTCAATAGAGAGTATATACATGGTGTGAATCTCCCAGTATCAATAGGAATTCATTCAATGAAGTATTTGCAAGCTCTACAATCGCCGTACAAAGCTCATTTCCAAATTCACTACATGTAGGAAGGAACTGCAGATGCTGGTTTAATCAAAAAGCTGGAGTAACTCAGTGGGTCAGGCAGCATCTCTGGAGAGAAGGAATAGGTGACATTTTGGGTCGAGACCCTTCTTCAGACTGAGAGTCAGGGAAGAGGGAAACAAGATATATGAAAAGATACATTGAATAAATGAATGAAAGGTTTGAAAAAGGACATTTCAAACCAGCAATGATGATCAAGGAAAGGTGGAGCCCACAACGGTTCATTGTTGGCTGTGGAGATGGTGATAATGAGTGATACAAACAGTGACACACAGCAGGACGACAGTGAATATGGAGAGTTCTGAAACCTGCTGACATGAATTGAGGTCAAAGGGAAAAGGTGGATGTGATATGAAGAAGCTATTTGGAAAACCTGCCTAGGATCAGTGACTAATGCCCCTGTCTCACTGTGCGAGTTGACCCACGAGGTACCCCGAGTGATAGACTCGTGGCTGCGCACGAGACTGCAAGTGTATGATCAAGTGTGTGGCCGAGTTCCCACGGGTATGTAATTGCTGCGATGTTGCAAGTTCCTCTCCCGAGTTAGCAAGTTCCTCTCCCGTTACTCTTGAGCCAACCGTGAATGAAGGTATGGTTTAATAAAGCAACAATGTTAAAATACATCTCCATCCTGTGGTTTTGAGTTATTTCAGCGCGGCCGCATCTATTGATATGACCTACAATGGGAAAATGCGCATTCTACCAAGCATTTCTTGTTTTTTTATGTTTTTTAAATACTTTTTTGCAATGGATCTCTATTTTAAATAATTTTAAAAAAGGAAGCAGCCCGGGTGACTGACATTGAGCGGCCGTTGGGACCCGACAGCAGACGCACACACACACACACACACACACACACACACACACACACACACACCACACACACACACACACACACACACACACACACACACACACACACACACACACAGAGAGAGAGATACACACAGACAGCAGCTGGTCACCACTTCAGAGGAATGAGGCAGCTCGGGTGACTTTGAGCGGCCACCGGGACCCGACAGCAGACACACACACAGATACACACAGATAGACAGAGAGGGAGAGAGACACACACACACAACTCAGCGGACCAGGCAGCATCTCTGGAGAGAAGGAATAGAGTCGAGACCCTTCTTCAGACTTACCCGAAATGCCACCCATTCCTTCGCTCCAGAGATGCTGCCTGTCCCGCCGAGTTACTCCAGCATTGTGTGTGTCTATCTCCGGTGTGAACCAGCATCTGCAGTTCCTTCCCAATCCCACACTCTCGGCCCCGGGGGGGTGGATGGAGCATCACACGTGGACACATCCCACCCACCACCCCAGACTTGCCCCTTCGGCAGGTCTTTAAGCCGTTCATTGAGACAGAGTGAAGCCACGGGGGACAAGTGGCAGAAAGGCCGAAGATAGACACGAAATGCTGGAGTAACTCTGCGGGACAGGCTGCATCTCTGGAGCGAAGGAAAGTCTGAAGAAGGGTCTCGACTCTATTCCTTCTCTCCAGAGATGCTGCCTGGTCCGCTGAGTTATAAACTCCAGCATTTTGTGTCTATCTTTGGTTCAGTCTTACGAGCAAAAGAACAGATTATTAAAGTTCCCACGGTACACTCACGAGACACTAAGATAAACGCACGGGGCCACTACGTTATTACAACGAGTTAAAATGTTTCCATTTTACACTTGAACAGTTAATTTGACTCGTGGAAAAAATCAAACATGTTTGATTTTTTTCACGAGTTAACAAGTTTCCCGAGTACCTGCCGTTAGCGCCACGAGTCGATAAGTTGCTCGTGCGAGTTCCGACGTTCCCGCTACGTGATCACCACGAGTGAAAACTCGGGGTCACTCGTGGGCCAACTCGCACAGTGAGACAGGGGTTTTATAACGTTGAATAGAGAATCTGAAAACTCCACAGTCAGTGAACCCAAATGAGTTGGTATGACAAAGATTTCATGGTGCTCTATGAATCAGAGAACCCGCAGCTAGTGCCCAGAAAGTGACGGCTAAAATATCAGCTGCAGTACACACTGCTGTGAGAGACAGGGAGATGCCAATAACTGGAGAGAGGCCAGGTGAATTAGGCAGAAGGAGAACTGAGCAGCATGCAGAGTGCCCCCCAGCACAGTGGTATCACTGTATCGACAGGAAACAGGACCAGATGATATCTCAGGCGAGGCAAGGCACATTGGGAGTCTCGGAATGTGCTATCAAACATATCAGCCCTTCACAGCTTATGTGGGGAGAATGAAATGTTCTTAACTGTAAATCGCAATATCAGGAACAGCTTCTTCCCTACAACCATTCGGTTATTAAACACTACAACCTCAAATACGTTCTAAACTACATTGATTATTATTGTTTGGTTTTTTGTGTGCATATCTGAAACAAGTGGAGGATGCCTGTGCGTGACTTTGTTTACCGTGGGGAGACTGATGTACAGACAGCCACCACACGGTCCTTGACAGATCTGGGTCAGGATCCAGTGGCATGGAGTCCAAGACGACCGGAGGCCTTTTTCTGCTGCAGCCTCCATCCGCCTTCCCAGCTGCTGTGATGCTCCTCTAAGGTCAGCCATCGTCCTCTGCCTGTTCCACTGTTGAGGTCTTGGTTGGATTGCTCTTTGTCAGAGACCTCCCCCTCGACCTTACCGCCAAGGGTGACCCTACCAGGGGCGTAGCTCCAGACGGCATCGCTCTCAGGATCTCAGGACCACACAAGCTTCTCCACCACGACAAGGTGACAATCCACGGAGTGTATATACACACACTGACCTTTTTGTTTCTCTCATTTATTATATTATTTATGGTGTAATATGTTTCCATATTCTGTTGTGCTGCTGCAAGTAAGAATGTCATTCTTCTATCTGGGACACATGACAATAAAACGCTCTTGTCTCTTGATATTGTGTAACATTGTAATAATACACAAGCATGAAATACTAATTTGGGAGAGCGGAGAGAAGGATTTTCTAATGATGGTAACTCACTTTGAAGTTTATCACACAGGTGCCATTCTGAAAGGCCCATCAAGACCAAAGATGATTCATTCACTGAAGTAATGCAGACTTTGGAAAATTATTTCAATACATGCCAATCTGAACAAGTAAACAATAATTATGGGTTCTCCAGGAAAGTTCAAAGAGCAGCAAAAATAGGAGAATGTACCTTTCAAGTTAGCAAGGCTTTGCAGTTTTGGTCAATGCTTAAACTTTGGGCTTCGATGTATTTGTGAGATGACGAGACGACTCGATTCAGTCCAATTATTAATACACATAGAAGTTTAAATTTGACCCAAAGATAGATACTAGAAGCCGGAGTAAAGCCCTGTCCCGCTTTCCTGAGTTACTCACGAACTCTCCCGAGTTTTCCCCTTGATTCGAACTCGGGGAATGTCGGGTAATGAAGGTAGCGTGCCCGTAGGAGCCCATAGGAGTCCGTAAATGTTTCGTAGCGGCTTGTAATGCCAGCCGTAGGAACTCGGGGCATCAGGTAAGTCGTGACGTTTTTTCAACCTGTTGAAAAATGTCCACGAGTTTTAAAAAAAGCCCCGGGTAGCTACGAACGGCTATTACTGTAATTCTCCGAGTTCGAATCAAGGGGAAAACTCGGGAGAGTTCGTGAGTAACTCGGGAAAGTGCGACAGGGCCTTTACTCAGCTGGTCAGGTGGTATCTCTGGAGAGAAGGAATAGGTGTCATTTCGGGTTGGAACCCTTCTTCAGGATGAATTTGACAAGATTTGCAGAACATTTAAATGTTGCTGCAAAATTACAATAAATGTTGCTCATCGCCGGGCAACATTGAACTGTAGCTGTAGAAGGCAACAGATCCATTCCCGAGACAAAGTCCACACCATAGTGGTGATAAAGATGGAACCACACATTCACCACACATCTCCCCCTTTAAGGCAGCAAACATTGCATATACTGTAAAAATAGAAAATGCAGAAAAACTCAATAGGCCTGACCTGCTGAGTCCTTCAACGTTCTCCTTTTTTACGTCAGAATTCCAACATCTGGGATGTTGGTGATTTTCAGGAAGCATGAAATATGCAAAGTGATTGTATTATCTGAGCAGAGGATGTACAGCAACAGCTGGTAAATCAAATCCAAACGAAAGCAGAGGAATGGCTTGTTCATTGGAAAATGCAGAATGGGGAATTGCATCGCATTAAAGTCGGTGCAGATAAAATACCAGGCTTGTAAACCATCAATGTCACTCAAAGTGATAGTGTAGGTAAGAACTGCAGATGCTGGTTTAAATCAGAGGTGGACACAAAAAGCTGGAGCAACTCAGCGGGACAGGCGGCATCTCTGGAGAGAAGGAATGGGTGAGGTTTCAGTCTGAAGAAGGGTCTCGACCCGAAACTTCACCCATTCCTTTTCTCCAGAGCTGCTGCCTTGCCCGCTGAGTTACTCCAGCTTTTTGTTTCTACCATCACTCATAGAGATGGCAGGACACAGCCTAGGTGGAGGTATCGGGAAGCAAATACTGTTGTGCAGCCGCTACTGTGGGTAAGAATATTGTTCTGTTTCAGAACAGATGACAATAAAAGTCTCTTGATCACAAGCCACTATTAGCCATCCAGTGCAATGGTTCCAATCACCAATGAATTAATCCAACCATTGCAACGTCGGACTTGATGTTTCTATTATCCTAATATAGCTAAACAATTGAGCATTGGTCTTTGAAACAACAGGTAAATGTGGCTGCCTTATACCGGCTACTAAACACACATTTTGATGCCGGGAGCAAGAACACCTTTGCCAAATAACGAGAAAGTGACTATTCCGGTTTGTAGCTGAAGGAATTGCTGAGACAGCATAGAAAGGTAGGTTGCGTAAACAAGTCAATTGGTATACTGTTGTGTAATGAGACCCATACACAGGAGTAACAACTCAGAGTCTTTATTGTAACACAAGCGGAGGAAACATTACATGCTATCGTCTCCGTAGTCAGAATCAAGTCTGACTGTGAGATGGTGAAGTGCTGTTATCAATAGTCCAGGTTAGGGATGAAGATCTGGACTGGACTCCATATGGAATGTGCAGCATGCATAATATGTGTGGTGATAGATATAGTAAAGGCAGACTAATATGGTTAATAGTAAGATTAAATGAGAACTTACCAGTTTGAAGTTTGATCTTTATTTTATGAGGAGTTACGATGAGGGGTTACGTGCCCTCCGCTCCCAAACCCTCTATTATAAAGGTCAACTGGTATATAAAGTTCTCTCTTATCTTACTATGTTAGTCAACTTTGGTATCTGTGATTTCACACCACTGCTTTGAAGAATGTCGCGCATGCGTGTTGGCGGGGTCTTCACGTAACCCCTCATCGTAACTCCTCATAAAATAAAGATCAAACTTCAAACTGGTAAGTTCTCATTTAATCTTACTATTTTACTTCGGAGTCACGTGAGTGACTACATGAAGATTTCAAAGCTCTGTGATTTCATGCCCTGGAACGAGTCCATGCTCACACACTGCCATGCTAGGAAATGGAGGATGTAATGTATTTCAGACATGAAACTGTGCTGAAAAACAAAAAGGTATTATTTCATAGCTAAAATAATAATGCCCCTACATTGGGGTAAATCATGAAACAGAACTTAAATTTTTTCCCGCAAATGTCTCGGGAGTGGCCACGGGTTTATTATAGAAGCGCTGAAAAGTCCGTTCATTACTCCAACCCGCTGTTGCAAGGATGTGGTCCATTGCAACTTCCATCATCCTTGCCGCCGATGTGGATGCAGCCCTGGTGGAGTGAGATTTAAAAGTATTAGTGTCCACCCCCGCTGCACCCAATACCACCCTTAACCATCTGAAAATGGTTTGTACTGTGACCTTATGGTGAGGGCATTTGTGGCTAATGAGTAAAGCCCTCTCCGTGCCCCTGAGACTCTTGGTGACCTCTATATATCTCAATATATATGTCACGATGCAGAACCGACAATCTGCAATCTAATGTTTTGGCCAGTGGATCCGGGTCTATCCTGTTTAAGTAACCCCTGTATAAGGAAGGTTATCTTGCCATTAGTGATATACATGGTGTCCATACTTAGTTTATGTAAGGACTGGACCCGTTGTGCTGTTACAAGTGCCATTAACATAACCATTTTATAGGTTAATTTATCCAGTGTGAGTCCCGATATAGGTGTCCATCCTCGAAGCATAGTCAACACTATGCCTATACGGGTGTATCTGGGCCTGGGGGGATTAGAATTAAATATACCCCTCGTCAGTTTAGATACCAGTGGGTGTGATCCCGCAGCCAGGTGATCACACCCTCGGCCCAGATAATTGGATAGGGCAGTGCGGGCACAATTAATGGCGCTGTAGCTCAATCCCTCATCAAAGTGAAGGGTAGCCAGGAACTCCAGCACTTCAGTGATGGTGGCTCTGTCGTATGAAGTGTTCGTTCTGGTGCAGAACACTTCCCATTTCTTCACATATGTGAGATATTGTCTTCTGGTGGACTCCCTGCACGACGCTGTGATGACATTTATCGTCCTGTCGGAGAGTCCGTAGTCCAGAAATGGCCTGTTCAGAATCTGCTAACTAACAGGTTTATTCGGTCATGGCACGGATGGCTTTCCCATCACAGGGTGTACCAAAAGGCTCGGACGTTTGTTGATCCGAATGCAGGGTTCTGCCGCCATATTTTATACTACTGGGAACCATGGTTGGGTAGGCCAGTCGGGAACAACCAAAATACCTGTTGCGGAGTCTTGTTTGATTTTTTGTAAGACCCGACTGATGAGGCAGAAGGGGGGAAATGCATAGAAAAACAAATCCCCCCAATGCAGCGAGAAAGCGTCCATCGCTGCTGCCCCAGGGTCTGGTTCCCAAGCAACGTATGTTGGTAGTTGGTGATTTAATCTGGATGCAAAAAGGCCGATATCTGGTGTCCCATACCGTTCTATAATATCGGCAAACACTTTCCGATCCAACATCCATTCGGTGTTGTCGTTGAATTTGCGTGACCTGGTGTCCGCCACTGTATTTAGCTTACTTGGAAGGTAAGTAGCTGAGATCCATATATTCCTTTCCAGACACCAGTGCCAGATATTATTAACCAATTCATCACATGATATTGACTTTATTCCACCCATATGATTAATATAGGCTACCACAGTGGTATTATCAATCTATAATCGTACATGCAAATAGTGCATGTCTGAGCAGTAGGCCCGGAGTCCATGACATGCTCGCAGCATTTCTAGATAATTAATCCCTAGTGCTCCAAACAGGGTTAATTATTGTGCACTCCATCTGCCACCACAACTAGAGGTGGTATTAGTTGCTCCCCAACCTTTTGCACTGTCATCAGTCTGTAACAGAATCGATAGTGAACCCCAAATAATCCATGGTAGTGGAGGGTCTCAATTTTGATTTATCTGGATGAATGATAAATCCCAGCTTTTGAAAAAAATGCTTTGTGGCTGATACTGCCAATGTAGCCAACTCTACATTTTCCCCTACAATGAGAATATCATCAAGGTAGGCCATTACAATATGGTTTTGTTTCCTCAAATATGCTAAAGCTGGTTTTAGCAATTTGGTAAACAGCCTGGGTGCCAATGATAACCCATTGGGTAAAGCCTTATACTGCCAAAGCTGTCCCATCCAGACAAATTTCAGATATTTACGATGATTCTTGTGCATTGGTACTGAATAGCATGAATCCTTTAGGTCGATGCAAGCCATGTAGTACCTGTTAGAGATTAGCTGTTTGGCTGTGACAAACGTGTCCATTTTGAAATGGGCATACTGAACGGAAGTATTCAGCTCGGTCAAATCTATAATGATGCGGCATCCGCCATCTTTTTTGTTTTTGGTAAAAATGTTTGATACGAACTCTTGAGATTCTCTGTTTGTCTTCTCAATTACCCCTTTTGCGTTTAATTTTAAAAGTTCAGCATGGCCTTCTGTTCTCTCTTTTTGTGAAAGTATAAAAAACTTTCGGCTAGGTGTATGCTGAACTGGGATGGGGAGTTTGTAAACAAATTCAATTTTGTATCCCAGAATACTTCCGAGTATGTAAGGATCAGAGGTAAAAGTGCTCCACACATGATGAAACAAGTGCAACCATCCCCCAACCCGTGATGAGTCTAGACATGCAATGTTTTTGAGGCAACCAGACCCACCTACCTCCATGGTTACCGGCGGTGCTGTGTTGGTTGTCTCTGTTGCTTCTTGTTCTGTTGTGTTGCTGCGGTGTGGGGCTGGCGTATTTTCCAAGAAGGCCGGGCTGGGCCATGGTCTAAAAAAGACCGTTGTGCAGGTGGGCCGGCCTTCGAGCTTTCACCACCAGATGGTCTCTCGTTGTAACGGTGCCTGGTGGATGTGTAGGGGTGCTGCCGCCGCTGATATGGGGTTTTGGAGGTGTCCGGCACCTTAATCATGCCGATTGCCTTGGCCTCATCCAGGTCTTTTACCTGCTTTGGGAGGTTGCCCCAAACAGCAATGTAGGCGGCTGTGCACTGCTGGGCCTGCATAGTCCCGCAAACCTGGGATTGAGTGCAGGTTTTATGATGCTCTTCCTGTAGCTGTTAATTTCAAACAGCGTATTGCACAGGAGTGCTAGAGCATCTTGCAGCTCTTCAGGCATCTCAACCCCATCAACTGTTCTGGCTACTGCTGTAATCCTAGCAGCCAGCAGCTTGAGGATTCTTTGGAGTTTCACCTCCTGGCTCCTTATGGTCGGGCTCATGTTGCCCCAAATGGGGTTGTTGACAGCAGGCACATTAAGAGAAATACAATTCTCTGGCGCAAGGTATTTTTCTGCCGTATTGTTTATTGCTTGTCCCTGCAGCTGGTTTGTTGCCATGTAATTTATACTGGCTGCCAGTTTAGGATGCAATGGCAGCCCTTTTTGGGTAGGCATAGCGAATTTGTTGACCATACCGAGTAATTCTTCTTGCGGCACCCCTGACACAGGTGAGTCTTCAGCCATGTCCGCTTCTTCAAGGTCAGCCCAGCTCTGACCCCTAATGCTCCCCTGTGAAGAGCGTTAGACATTTGGCAGTCCTTGATAGGATGCTGCCGTGGGTCTGCGAAGAGACCCACTGTGACTCTGCCCCTGCAAAAGCAGGTCACGCTGGAGCAATTGCTCCACCATCCACCCCATGCGGGTAAGACGACCGCCGTCGCTATCCGGGAACGGGGTGTCCTCGGGTCCGGAAGCAGCCGAGTCAACGGACCTGTCTGACATCCGGGTGGTTTTGCCGCCGGACCGCTGCGCGCCTGCGGTCGGTTGCGGCGAGAAGTCGGGGGCTGTTGGATGTACCTGCAGCTCTGGAGAGTCGGCATGCTGCTGGCTGCTTTCCACAGCAGCGATTTTTGCCGCTGCTCTCCGCGATTTCCTGGACTCCATGGTGCTGTTCTTTCTTCCACTGTAAAAACACACTACACAGAGTCGCCACAAAACTCTACCAGAATGGTAAGTACTTACCTCCGGCTTGTTTTTTAACTTACGCTGGAGGGGCGACGCTCCTCCCGACTGTCGCTTCCGCAATGCGTTCGACGATATGTCGCGCATGCGTGCTGGCGGGGTCTTCACGTAGTCACGTGACTCCAAAGTAAAATCTACATATACTATGAAACGTTGGACCATTTCAGATGCAACACTTTACATAGGAAGACTTAGATTATCCAGTAATGAAGTGGGGACAACAGGCCTGATACCCTGAGATTAATCTTTGATGGAGCTCAAAACATTATTTCATTGGAAAACAAAGATTGTAAAATGAGGGGATTTATATACCACCAGGTTTGACAGAGAATGACACACTGGTCAACCTGAGGAGTACCTTCAGCAACAGGCTGGTTCCACCAAGATGCAGCACAGAATGCCACAGGAGATCTTTCTACCCTGTGGCTATCAAACTGTACAACTCCTCCCCTTCTGTCATGAGGTAGACTGGCACCCCAACTCCCCCCACCCCTAAACCTTGAACATCCCCAATCCTTTCCACTCGTCACTTTAATCTCATGTTTCATGTATCTTGTGTTTTATGAATGTTGGCAGATCAATTTCCCTCCTGGGATAAATAAAGTTCTATCGTATCGTATCGAATGAGAAGATTATTGTCACAATGCACACCCTGATAAAAGCACAGACTGAGAGCACTAAAGGCCCACAATTACCGGTAGATTCTCAATTATGTACCTGTTTTTGGGAGTAATGGGGTGGCTGACATGAACATTTCAGAAAGACCACACCCAATGTTTTGTCTGAAAGGTAACAATAACTTTCTAATCCTTAAGACATTCTAAATAGACCAGATGACACATAAGTCAGGGTTACTGTCGAACAAGTGCAGAAAGGTACTGTCATGTTTCAAGATAGACAAGTCTCCAGGGCCTGATCAGATATATCCGAGGACATTGTGGGAAACTAGAGAGGAAATTGCGGGAGCCCTGGTTGAAATTTACGAGTCGTCCGTAAATACAGGAGAGGTGCCGGAAGACTGGAGGGTGGCAAATGTTGTGCCTTTTCAAGAAGGGCTGGAGAGAAAATGCTGGGAATTATAGGTCGGTGAGCTTAACATCTGTAGTTGGTAAGTTACTGCATAGTATTCTGAGGGATAGGATATACAGGCATTTGGATGGGCAAGGGCTGATTAGGGATAGTCAGCATGGTTTTGTACGTGGAAGGTCATGTCTCACAAAACTATTTGATTTTTTTGAAGATGTGACCAAAAGGTTGATGAGGGCAGAGCTGTAGATGTTGTGTACATGGACTTCAGTAAGGTGTTCAACAAGGTTCAGCATGGGAGACAGCTCTGGAAGGTTAGATCATATGGGATCCAAGGAGAGAGAGCTGAATGGATAGCAAATTGGCTCCATGGAAAGAAGCAGAGGGTGATGGTGAAGGTTGCTTCTCTGGAGGCCTGTGACTGGAGGCCTGTGACTAGTGGGGTGCCTCAGGGTTCAGTGCTGCGCCCATTACTGTTTGTCATCTACATCAATGATTTGGATGAGAACATTCAGGGCAAGATTAGCAAGTTTGCAGATGATTCAAAAGTTTGTGGTTTTGCAGATGGTGAAGATGGTTGTGAACGTTTGCAGCAGGATCTGGATCGATTGGCCAGGTGGGCGGGGGAATGGTTGCTGGAATTTAATACAGAGAAGTGTGGGGTGTTGCATTTTGGGACGTCGAACAAGGGCAGGACTACACAGTAAATGGTGGGCCTCTGGGGAGTGTTGTAGAACAGAGGGATCTAGGAGTACAGGTGCATGGTTCCTTGAAGGTCGAGTCGCAGGTAGATAAGGTGGTCAAAAAGACTTTTGGCACTTTGGCCTTCATCAGTCAGAGTATTGAGTATAGGAGTTGGGAGGTCATGTTGCAGTTGTATAAAACATTGGTGAGACCGCATTTAGAATATTGTGTTCAGTTTTATGCACCATGTTATAGGAAAGATATTTTCAAGCTTGAAAGGGTTCAGAAAAGATTTACAAGGATGTTGCCAGGACTAGAGGGTGTGAGCTACAGGGAGAGGTTGAGTAGACTGGGTCTCTATTTCATGGAGCACAGGAGGATGAGGGAAGAACTTATATACAAAATCATGAGAGGAATAGATCGGGTAGATGCACAGAGCAGGGGAATCAAGGACCAGAGGACATAGGTTCAAGGTGAAGGGGAAAAGATTTAATAGGAATCTGAGGGGTAACTTTTTCACACAAAGGGTGGTGGGTGTATGGAACAAGCTGCCAGAGGAGGTAGTTGAGGCTGGGACTATCCCACCGTTTAAGAAACAGTTAAACAGGTACATGGATAGGACAGGTTTGGAGGGATATGGGCCAAGCGCAGGCAAGTGGGACTAGTATAGCTGGAACATTGATGAATGTTGTAGGCAAGTAGGAAGTACAATCACTCAGCTGAAGTCAGTTTTTTGCAAGTCATTGTATACTTAAAGAGTTGTTGTCAGATAACAGTCCTCAGTTTGTATGTTATCAGTGTGAATGCAGTTTGTAGTAAAGAGTATCAAATACTGCTTAATACCCTCATAATATCCAGTCTGTAACAGTACTGCTGAATGTTCAGTACACATTCTCAAGGATGTTTTGAAGAGAGACACAAAATGCTGTTGAGTTTAAGAAAGAACAGCAGATGCTGGAAATATCGACGGTTTCAACGGGTGAGGCAGCATCTATGGAGCAAAGGAAAAGGCGACCTATTCCCTCGCTCCATAGATGCTGCCTCACCCGCTGAGTTTCTCCAGCATTTTTGTCTTCCCACAAAATGCTGGAGTAACTCAGCAGGTCTGGAAGCATCTCTGGAGAAAAGTGATAGGTGACGTTTCGCGTCGAGACCTCCTAACGAGACTGAGAGTCAGGGGAGAGGGAAACTAGAGGATTGACAAGGTACAGAACAAATCAGACCGGCACCAATGGCCAAGGAGCCCACAATGAGCCAATGTTAGAGGCCAGTTGGCTGAGGTTGCTCAAATCCTGCTCTGAAGCAATGTTTACCTCATCTGGAGCCACAAAGGACTGCAGATGCAGGAGTCCTGAGCAAAATACAAACTGAGGAATTCTCTGCCACAGAAGGTAGTCGAGGCCAGTTCATTGGCTATATTTAAGAGGGAGTTGGATGTGACCCTTGTGGCTGAAGGGATCAGGGGGTATGGAGAGAAGGCAGGTACAGGATACTGAGTTGGATGATCAGCCATGATCATATTGAATGGCGGTGCAGACTCGAAGGGCCGAATGGCCTGCTCCTGCACCTAATTTCTATGTTTCTATGTTTCTATGATGGAGGGACTCAGCAGGCATAATGTGATAGACAATGTCTCAGGCTAGGATCTTTCTTCAGTCTGAAGGATGTGTCCATTTCTCTCTCCACAGATGCTACCTGACCCTCTGAGTTCCTCCACTTTATCTAGGATATTTGTGTAGGTAAGAACTGCAGATTATGGTTTACACCAAAGTTAAGGACAAAAAGCTGGAGAAACTGAGCGGGACAGGCATCATCCCCGGAGAGAAGGAATGGGTGACATTTTGGGTCGAGACCTTTCTTCACACTGAGAGTCAGGGGAGAGGGAAACTAAAGCCATCAGTATGGTCTACCAGAACACGCCATTGGCGGGCGAACTTTATTCCCCCCCTGCTGTGTAGGAAGGAACTGTAGATGCTGGTTTACACTGAAGATAGACACAAAATGCTGGAGTAACTCAATGGGTCAGTCAGCATCTTTGGAGAAAAGGAATAGGTGATGTTTCCGGTCGAGACCCTTCTTCACACTGAGAGTCAGGGGAGAGGGAAACTAGAGGTACAAAGAACAAATGAAGGAAAGATATGCAAATGGACAAATTAAACCCAGTAACGATGATCAAGGAAAGGTGGAGCCCACAATGGTTCATTGTTGGCTGTGGAGAAGGAGATAACGAGTGGAACCTTGTAACTCAGCAGGACGACAGTGAAACTAATATAAACTAAACTACTGAACCAGCCAAGGAAATGAATGAAAGGAAGGATGGATACCATACAGTAGATGTACCCTGGCACTGTCTTCACTGTGAAAGTGCCGGTTCCCAGAAGAGATCATCTGTAATGAACTGAAGTGGTTTGATGTGTCACAGTATCCCGTGATTAATCCCATGGAGCCCTGCCATCCCTGGCTATCATCTGGTCATGCCTGAACATCACGCAGTTACACAACAAGTTCCAGCGACACAGAACATGTTATTTCCTGAATAAATCTCAGCAGGACCAGTGACGGTGCACTCATTGGACTTGTCTCCAGATGGACAATTGACCCAGAGATGCAAATTCATGTCCGAAATTCATATCAAGTCACCTAGGGAATTTAAATTCAAGTAGCTAAATAAACCTAGAATTTTAAGAGCTCATGTCAGTATTAGTGTTGTTGAAACTACTGTAAAGTGGTAAATACCCAAATAATTCACAAATATCCTTTATGGGGGCAGCACAGTGGCGCAGTGGTAGAGCCCACTGGAATGATATGGAAATGATGCCCGCTCCCCAGCTAACATCCCCAGCACAGCTAACATCCCCAGCACAGCTAACATTCCCAGCACAGCTAACATTCCCAGCACAGCTAACATTCCCAGCACAGGGACCCTCATTAGAAGCAGTGTAGTCAGGCGGCACTGTGGTGCAGCGGTAGAGTTGCTGCCTTACAACGTCAGAGACCCGGGTTCGATCCTGACTACATGTGCAGTGTGGGTTTTCTCTGGGTGCTCCGGTTTCCTCCCACACTCCAAAGATGTACAGGTTTGTCGGTTGATTGGCTCCTGTAAATTGTCCCGGGTATGTAGGACTAGTGCTAGAGTACGGGGCGATCGCTGGTTGGCGTAGCCTCGGTGGGCCGAATGGCCTGTTTCTGTGCTGTACCTCTAAAGTCTAAACTGAAGACTAAAAGAGGGAAAGATGGCAGTGTCAGGGGATATGGGGAGAAGGCAGAAACAGGGTGCTGATTGTGGATGATCAGCCATGATCACTGATCACATAGAATGGCGGTGCTGGCTCGAAGGGCTATCTGGAGGCATCCAGGACAACTTGCATCCACTCTGATTCTTTGTGTATTGAGGTGATGCAAACGATCTTCCTCTGATGGGGCAAGAGGTGCTCGATGGGCTAGGCATGTGGGGAGTTGTGAGGTAGGCTGATCACTTCATTTTTTTCATTGGCCTTTTATGCTCCTGACACAACATTCTCAACGCCAAAGGCTCTTTCCTTGAGTGGTCACAGGTCAGGGATTTTCAGGAGTCAGTCGGGGATTGTAAATTTTCAAGGTCACCTTGAGCAATGCCTACTGAAGTGGTCACCCAGTTCAGAGGGAAATAAAGAACATAAGGTCATAAGTGATAAGAGCAAAATTAGGACATTCGGCCAATCAAGTCTACTCTGCCATTCAATCTTAACTGACCTACCTCTCCCTCCTAACCCCATTCTCCTGCCTCCCCATAACCCCTGACACCCGTATTAATCAAGAATCTGTCTGTCTCTGCCTTAAAAATATCAATTGACTTGACCTCCACAGCCTTCCGTGGCAAAGAATTCCACAGATTCACAACTCTTTGACCCTCACCCAAGATGGGTGGGTAGGTGTATGAAACGAGCTGCTGGGGGAGATAGTTAAAGTATGTACTATCACATTGTTTAAGAAACATTTAGACAGGTACATGGATAGCCTAGCTTTAGAGGGATATGGGCCAAACGCAGGCAGGTGGAACTAGTGTAGATGGGGCATGTTGGTCGGCAAGGACAACTTGAGCTGAAGGGCCTGTTTTCACGCTATAGCATACAATCAACACCTACTTACATAGAACATGGAAGAGTACAGCACAAGAACAGACCCTTCAGCTCAAAATGTCTATGCCAAACATTTTGCCACTCTTCTCTGCTTGCATGTGATCATCCCATTACAGGAAGGATGTGGAGACTTAAAAGAGTGCAGAGGAGGCTTACTGGAATTATAGACATAAAATGTTTAAGTAAACTCTTCAGTTTAGACTTTAAAGGTACAGCACAGAAACAGGCCATTCGGCCCACCGAGGCTACGCCAACCAGCGATCGCCCCGTACACTAGCACTAGTCCTACACACCTGGGACAATTTACAGGAGCCAATCAACCGACAAACCTGTACATCTTTGGAGTGTGGGAGGAAACCGGAGCACCCAGAGAAACCCCACACTGCACAGAAAGTAAATTAGCGTTGCCAGGCAGCATCTGTGGAGAAAATGATTAGGTGACGTTTTGGGTCTTCAGACTAGAAACGTCACCTTTCCATTTTCTCCAGTGATTATAAGATCATAAGTGATAGGTTCAGAATTAGGTCATCCGGCCCATCAAGTCTACTCCGCCATTCAATCATGGCTGATCTATCTCTCCCTCCTAACCCCATTCTTCTGCCTCCCCATAAACTCCGACACCCGTACTGATGCTGCCTGACCCGCAGAGTTACTCCAGCATTTTGTTCCCTCCATTCACCTGCCTATCTAAAAGTCTCTTAAATGCCATTATCTTATCTGCCTCCACCACTACTCCCGGCAGCACGTTCCAGACACTCACCATCCTCTGTGTTAAAAACCTGTCCCGCACATCCGCACATCTCCTTTAAACTCTGCCCCTCTCAACTTTTAGCTGTGGCCTCTTGTATTTGATATGTCCATCCTGAGGAAAGATTCTGACTGTCTCTCCTATCCATTGTATATACTTCTATCAGGACACCCCTCAACCTCCAATGTTCCAAGGAAACATCCTCAACCTCTCCTTGTAGCTAATACCTCCTAATCCAGGTATCATTCCGATAAGTAATTAAAAGGAACTGCAGATGCTAGTTTATACTAAAGAGAGACACAAATTGCAGCATCCCGACCCGAAACATCACCTATTAATTTTCCCCAGAGATGCTGCCTGACCCACTGCGTTGCTCCAACATTCTGTGTCTATCATTGTAGCAAGCCTCCTCTGCACTCTTTCCAAAGGTTAAACATCTTTCCTGTAATGGGATGATCAGAACTGCATGCAATACTCTAAATGCAACCTAACCAAAGTCCTGTAAAGCTGCATCATGACTTCCCGACTCTTATACTCAATACTCTGACCAATGAAGGCAAGAACATCTTTGGCACTCTATCTAGTGTTGCAACTTTCAAGGATTTTGGGACTTGGACCCTAAGATCCCTCTGTACATCCCGCTTATCAAATCATGTTCCCAACACAGATAAATCAAAGAAACTTTAATCATTGCCCCAGCTATAAAAAAGAATCATTGGAAGCCATCCCATCTTCACATGAATATGACTACTCTAACTTCAAGTAACCCTTGCTTTCCCTCTCTCCATCCCTCCTAGTTCTCCGACCAGTCTGACCGTCCTCCTGATTACATTTTATCTCTGCATGCTTCGTTGTCACCTTCCCCTAGCTAACAATGATCTATTCTCCATTTTCCTTTATCTTCGTCCCCTTTGATGTCTCATTGTCACACCTTACCCTTCCATATGTGTCTCCCTCTCCCCTGACTCTGAAGAAGGGTATCGACCCAAAACGTCACCCATTTCTTCTATCCAGAGATGCTGCCTGTTACTCCAGCATTTTGTGTCTATCTTCACAAATTGGTAACTGGTTGAAGTATATAAAAAAGAGAGAAAGTGCTGGAGTAATTCATCGGGTCAGGCAGCATCTCTGGAGAGCATGGGGTTGAAGTATATAATTGGATTTTAAATGTTTCAATCATCTTTGTTCTCTCTTGGTTTGAGGCTGTCTCTGCAACAATGGAACACTTAACATCACAAGGTTGAGTGCCTCGTTCATGCTAAATGTTCTAAACTTTGGAATTGACAGCCTGGGACAAACATATTTGTTTGATTTGATTTGATTTCGGAAGCTGTTGAAACAGATCCAGTTTGCACATTGCTGAATATGTTGCTCTTATGACAGGTTGAGTAGTCATCAATGAATATTTCTAGGTGCCAGAATCACATTAGTGACCTGCATATACCTTGAAGCAAATCTCTCTAGGTTAAGGATTTGTGTTCTTCCTTTGTATAGCACAAAAAATCCATTGAACATACTTAACATTTTTTGTAATGGCACATAAAAGGAAAGGATAGCCCAAAGTGTTTTATAGCTGCTGAAATGCTTTTCAATTGCTTGTTGGAAACATTAAAATTGTGCACAATAATGTCACACAAAAATATTAACATAGCTCATAAAACAGTACAGTACAGCCACAGGCTTGTTGGCCCACAATGTCCGTGACTAATATGATGCCGTTAATGTCATCTGCCTGCCCATGATCCATATCCCTACATCCCTCCACACTCAGATGCTTTTTGTAAAACCCTTGTAAATGTCACTATCATATCTGCTACAACTAGCACCCCTGACAGCAGGTATTGAATGACAATATAGCTTGAATTGGTGAAGGTGAGTGAGGAATTTTTGCTCTCAAGATCACTACGAGAACATCTCTGCTTATTTCTACAGAAACATTGTGCAATCTTTTAGATCTATTGAACAGGCCTTAGGTTTGACCTAAGGCCTTAGTTTGAAATTTCATCTCAAAAGGCGGTGCTGAAAGAAAATAATTGTCCCTAAATACAGATGACAATGAAAAGAACTTTAGTACAAAGGCAAAATGTGTGCATGCTTGAAATAGGAATAGTTTGTTACATGAGCTTGTAATAGTTTGAAACATATGATGAGCACTTGACGACACTGGGCCTGTACTTGCTGGGGTTTAGAAGAATGAGTGGGGACCTCATTGACGTGCAGGATAGGGAAAGGCTTGGATAGAGTGGACGTGAAGAGGATGTTTCCATTAGTGGGAGAGTCTAGGATTAGAGGTCGTAGCCTCAGAATTAAAGGACATTCTTTTAGGAAGATGATGAGGAATTGCTTCAGTCAGAGGGTGGTGAATCTGTGGAATTCTTTGCCACAGAAGGCTGTGGAGGCCAAGTCAGTGGATATTTTTAAAGCAGAGATAGACAGGTTCTTGATTAGGACATGTGTCGGAGGTTATGGGGAGAAGGCAGGAGAATGGGGTTAGGAGGGAGAGATAGATCAGCCATGACTGAATGGCAGAGTAGACTTGATGGGCTGAATGGCCTAATTCTGCTCCTATCACTTATGCTCTTATGATGATGGATACCTGGCCATTCAATGGTGTTTCAATGGCACTTTATTTGTCACATGTACAGTGAAATTCATTTTTGGATACAGTATGTTTCACTATACATAAGCACTTAGAAACATCTTAGAGAAGCATTTCAGATACAGTACAAGTGTACAGTAATAGTACACTGAGACAGCGTACATGCCATCTGATTGGCATCATTTTCAAGTTCCAGCCGGTAGAGTCCTTCACATGACCATGAAGGCCTGCCGTTATCAGGCAGTTATGGCTGATCTGAATGTAACATCCACTCAGCAATCCTGTCCACATATTATAAAGCACACAAAGTGGTGGAGTAACTCAGCGGGTCAGGCAGCATCCCCGCAGAACATGGATAAGTAATGTTTCAGGTTGGGACCTTTCTTCAGACCTTTCACTAACTTGCTATTAACTATCCATCTCTGCTTTATAGCTATTCAAAGATTCTACTCCACTGTCCTTTGATAAGGATTTGTAAAAAAACGCACAAGTATTTTGAGAGAAAAAGAAAATACCCCTCATTAATTTTTAAGTGGGTGATCCTTAATTTTTAAATGGTGCCTTCCAGTTTTAGATTTCCCATGTCAGGAAACATCCCCTCCGCAGTTACCCTGCCAATGCCCCTCGGCCTCTTATTTGTTTTCTCTAATCTGGGTGGCACATGATGCAGTGGGTGGAGCTGCTGCCCCACAGCGTCAGAGACCCAGGTTTGATCCTGAGCTCAGGTGCTGCCTGTGTGGAGTTTGCATGTTCTCCCTGTGACCGCGTGGGTTTCCTCCAGGTGCTCCTGTTTTTGCACACATCCCAAAAACGTGTGGATTTGTAGTCCAGTTGGCCCCTTTGTAAACTGCCCTGAGTGTGTAGGGAGTGGATGTGAAAATGGATAACACAGAGCTAGTGATGGTCGACATGGACTTGGTGAGCCATTGGGCTAGTTTCCATACTGTATCTTTCAATCAATTAGTCGATAATCCCTTCACACTCTAATAAACTCCAGTGGACATAGGACTAGCCTTTTCCATCTTTCTTCACAAGAAAACCTGGCCAATCTAGGTATTAGTCCTGTAAACCTTGTCTGAACTACTTTGAAAACATTGTTCCTTAAATAAGGAGAATAATGTTGACACAGTATATCAGATGGAACCTCGCAGGTGCCCTATATAATTAAATTATATGCTTTATCATTTTGAATTTGATTCCCTTAGCCATAATTAATAACGCTCTGTTGATTTCCCTAATTAAACTCTATAAAACCCACACAACAAGATCCGTTTACATCTGCGATCCCTCACCTTTTAGATATTATGCATTTTGAAATGTAAATTCTTGTCTAAAATGGGCAACATATTTTCCCAAATGACACTCCATTTAAAGAAGGGTCTCAACCCAAAATGTCACCCATTCATTCTCTCCAGGGATACTGTCTGTCCTGCTGAGTTACTTCAGCTTTTTTTGTCTATCTTTGGTTTAAACCAGCATCTGCAGTTCCTTCTTACACGATACTCCATTTAATAAACCTTTGTCCACTGACTTGACCTCTCTAAAACTCTTTGTAGCATCCTTTATGTCCTCCACACAAATTCCCTTCTCCCTTATGAAAATCAAAAGAAAACTGCAGATGCTGATTATTTGAAACGCAAAAATAATGTTGGAAAAACTCAGCAGGCGCCTGTAGCGAAAGGATTGCAAATCCAAAACATCGACTGTTTCTTTTTCGACAGATGCTGCCTGGCCTGCTGAGTTTTTTCAATGTTTTCTGTTTTAAATTATCTTCTATCTAAGTTTGCGTGATCAGCAAATTTAGCAACATACCTTTGGTGCCTTCATCCAAGCAATTTTAGTTTAGTTTAGTGAAACAGTGAGAAAAAAGGCTCTTCGGCCCACTGAGCATACACTCAGGACAATTTACAATTTTTACCAAAGCCAATTAACCTACAAGCATGTACGTCTTTGGAGTGTGGGAGGAAACCGGAGCAACCCGGGGAAAACCCCACGCGGTCACAGGGAGAACGTACAAACTCTGTACAGACAGCACCCATAGTCAGGATTGAATCCACATCTCTGGTGCTGTAAGGCAGCAACTCTACCTTATAATGTCCATAATGTTCTATAATGTGTGAGAATTTGAGGATCTGGTACCAATTGGACGAACTTTAACAATGGTTTAACCTTATTAAAATGCAGATGAACATCAGATTCAGTAACACACATTTTGTTAGAATAGGGTACCTGGAAAACGAGAACAGATCTTGGGTTTCAGAGAGGGATTGAGCATTACCATCTTGAGTTAAGATACCCTAAATCAATTATAAACAAGGCCATTGCAATATCTCAAAGAACAATGAAGCCTGCCAGCAATGTGGACAAAGAGACTGTATAAATATTAATTTATATTTCACAAAGTGCTGCAGGAGTTCAAACCTGTTGTTGTGTCCTCAAGTGTGTAGCAAGAAACTGCAGCTGCTGGTTTAAATCAAAGATAGACACCAAAATGTTGGAGGCAGCATCTCTGGAGAGAAGGAATGGGTGACGTTTTGGGTCGAGACACTTCTTCAGTCTGATGTCAAGGGGAATGGGAGGTACAAAGATAAGGAAGTGATGTCCTCGAGTGCCCGGCTAGTTAATGAGCAGTCATTAACTGTTAGTGTTATAGCCTGACCTAAAACATCGCAAATCCATTCCCTTCACAGATACTGCCTGACATGCTGAGTTCCTCCAGCACTTTATGAAATATAAATTTAAATGTATACAGTCTTTTTCAGCATCTGCAGATTCTGGTCCTTCCTTGTTAGTTTCTAGATTAAGCTGGTTGTAATATTGTTTAAAAAAATACTATATTAGAGACACGTGGGAACATGCACAGAAAACTTACAACGATGATGCAGGAAATTCAACGACATATGTGTAAGGAAAGATTTAATAGACTTGTCAGCTGTCAGCTGTTGAAAACTGAGTAACAAATGTTGAGGAATGATCCAACAAAAGTTTAGAATATGAATGCTTTTGATAGAGTGAATAAAAAGAACATTAAACATAGAACAGTACAGCATAAAAACACGCCCTTTGACCCACAATGCCCGTGCCGACCATGATAACAATACTATCTCTTATCTACTTACGCATAACACATATCCCTGCATATCCATATGCCTATCCAAAAGCCTCTTAAATGCCACTATCGTATCTGCCTCAACGCATCGCCCTCTGTGTAAAAAAGTTGCCCTTCACAACTCCCTTAAACTTTGCCCCTCTCATCTTAAAGCAATCCCATGGATCCTAGGAAAAAGGCACTGATGCTCTACCCTATATATGCCTCTCATAATGTTGTATACTTCTGTGAGGTCTTACCACAACCGGAGAAAATAATCTACATCTGTGAAAACAATCCAAGTCTGTTTGTTCAGGCAATGTTGTTTCCACCTGTTAGGAAGGCCATAACCAGAGACCATTATATATTTGCCCTCAAGAGATCCAATGAAGAATTCAGAACCCTCTATACCCAAAGAATGGCCACCATGATAACACTAACATCTCTTATCTAGTTACACATAATCCATATCCCTCCATTCCCTGCATATCCATATGTCAATCCAAAAGTCTCTTTAATGCCACTCTCGTATATGCCTCAACAACTAGCCCTGGCAGCGCATTCCAGGCACTCACCAACCTCTGTGTGAAAAAGTTGCCCCGCGCATCTACCATCAACTTTGTCCCCCCTCACCTTAAAGCTATGCTCTCTAATATTTAATTATTTTATTCTGGGGAAAAAGGATCTGACTGTCTACCCTTTTTATGTCTCTCATAATTTTGTATACTGCTGTGAGGTCTCCCCGCAACCTCTGGCGATCCAGGGAAAATAATTCACATCTGAGAAAACAATCCAAGTGTGATTGTTCAGACAATGTTGTTTCCACCTCTCTGGAAGGCCATAACTAAAATCCATTGTATATTTGCCCTCGAGAGATCCAATAAAGAATTCAGGAGAACCCACTCTACCCAAAGAATGGCCACAATGCGGAAGATTCCACAGGGGGACAATGCAAGTAGTATAAATGTATTTAACGCAGGTCAGACAAAAAATGAGGGAAAGCAGAATAAAGAATACAATGATAAATTCAGTTGCAATCTTTTCACTTTGTAATCATTTGGAGTCAAAGAGTTCTCATCTAATGGAAGAAAACATATAAAGATTCGTATTTTGCATGACTATTCATTAACCAGGAGACTCTTGAAGACACCACAACAAGTCTAAGTCCTCATGCAGGGATAATCTGTTTAACTGAGCATGATTTAGGAATTCAATCACATGCTTTTTTCACATCGCAGGATTACATTGAAGTGTGAAACTGATTGGATTCATAAAAGGACTTTGCAGCATATAGTACTACAGAAAACTTTGAAGTGCATACTTCCACATTTCAATGCATAAGAGATGCTGGGCATGCAGTAATTATATTGATAATCGAGTAGAATACATAGAAAATAGAAAATAGGTGCCATTCGACCCTTCGAGCCAGCACTGCCATTCATTGTGATCATGGCTGATCATCCCAAATCATTAACCTGTGCCTGCGTTCTCCCCATATCCCTTGATTCCACTAGCTCTTAGAGCTCTATCTAACTCTCTCTTAAATCCATCCAGTGATTTGGCCGCCACTGCCCTCTGTGGCAGGGAATTCCACAAATTCACAACTCTCTGGCTAATGTGAAAACCATGTACAGATTGTGAATCAGCCAATGTGCATGATGCCTTGCGCAATATACAGGAGCGCATTGGCATGCAACCCCAGAATACTTTGCTACATGTTTTCATGCAAAGGTCAATTTCTCTGATCATCTTTCCTGTGTCTATCTGTCAAGGTAAATTCAGGTTTATGACTCAATAGCTCACACTTAAAGTGGGAGATGTGAAAGGAATAAATAATTCCTCTGGTACATCCAATGTACAGTGCTAAAGTCAGCTAGCTCTATTGCTTGAAGCCATAACCCTCTGACTCACAGGCAAAGTGATGCTGCTATTTCCAAACTGCATCTAAACAAATAATTTTTATCTTGTTTAAGTTAAAACTAGTCCCCCTCTATTCCAATATCAAGATGTTTGAAATTAAAGGAGGAATATAATAATGGTCGGAGTAACATATTAGCAACATTTACTTCTACAGAAAAGCACAAAACTGTTTAACTTTTTTGAGTAAATATTTGGAAGAAAATGGAAGAGACACATTTATTGGAGTGAAATCTCCTGGGCCTGGTCAGATATATCCAAGGACTGTGGGGAAACTAGAGAGTAAATTGCAGAGGCCCTGCAGGCTGGCTAATGTTATGCTTCCATTTAAGAAGGATGGCATAGAAAAACCTAGGAACTGTAGACAAGTAAGCCTAGCATCTGTAATAGGAAAGTTACCGACAAATACAGGCGAATGGGATTAGTTTGGAAACCATGTACAGATCTGTTTGGAAACCATGTACTAATAGATCTGTGGATGATGCAGTCAACCTGGGCCTGCACTTCATTCTCCAGCACCTAGACCGCCAGGGGACCTATGCGAGGATCCTGTTTGTTGGTTTTAGCTCTGCATTCAACACCATTGTGCCAGAGCTACTACACTCCAAACTTTCCGAGTTGACTGTACCTGAACCCCTCTGTCAGTGGATCACCAGCTTCCAGACAGGCAGGAAGCAGCATGTGAGGCTGGGAAAGCAAATCTTGGACGCGCTAACGGTCAGCATAGGAGCACCGCAAGGCTGCGTACTCTCTCTTCCCCTCTACTCTCTCTACCAACGAACTGCACCTCCACAGACACCTCTGTCAAGCTTCTCACGTTTGCGGACGACACAACCCTGATTGGACTGATCCAGGATGGGGAGGAATCTGCCTACAGACAGGAAGTGTCACAGCTGGCGTCCTGGTGCCATCGCAACAACCTAGAGCTCAATGCTCTTAAGACAGTGGAATTGATTGTAGACTTAAGGAGAGCTCCCCCTCCCCTCCCCCCACTCACCATCAACAACACCACAGTCTCATCTGTGGAGTCTTTTAAGTTCCTGGGAACCATCATCTCCAAGGACCTTAAGTGGGGGGCTACCATCGACTCCACAGTCAAAAAGGCACAACAGAGGATGTACTTCCTACGGAAGCTGAGGAAGCACAATCTGCCACAGGCAATGATGGTCTAATTCTACTCGGCCATCGTAGAGTCTGTCCTCGCCTTCTCCATCATGGTCTGGTTTGGCTCAGCCACCAAGCACGACACCTGGAGGCTGCAGCGAATCGTCCGATCAGCAGAGAAGGTTATTGGCTGCAACCTTCCCTCCATTGATGAACTGTACACTGCAAGGGCCAGGAAGCGAGCGGGCAAGATCATCTCTGACCCCTCTCACCCTGGCCACAAACTCTTTGAATCACTTCCCTCTGGAAGGCGACCGGATTGTCAAAGCTGCCACAGCCAGACATAAAAACAGTTTTTATCCACGAGTAGTTGCTCTACTCAACAGCCAGAAATCTGTAGCCTCGCTTTGATCTGGTACTTTGATCTGGTATTTTGTTGGTTCACATGCTTGATCAATGGTGTTTGATCATTAATGTTTTATTATTATTAATGTTTAGTGTTTTCGGAGTCATTCGTAACTGTCACTGTATGTCATGTTGTTACATGTGGGCAGAGCACCAAGGCAAATTCATTGTATGTGAATACTTGGTCAATAAACTTACTTACTTACTTTTAGAAGGGGCATCGTGATCAGCATGGGCAAGGAAAGGTCTTTTTCCATGCTGTGAGACTCTTGAACTATTTCTTCAAGTTCGGAAACTCATGATCAAAATCCAAATCAAAACACTCGGCCTTTCCTTTGAGGAATGAGGTTCACAAGTTCACAAGTTATAGAAGTAGAATTAGGCCATTCGGCCCATTGGGTCTACTCCGCCATTAAATCATGGCTGATCTTTGCCTCTTAATCCCATTTTTCTGCCTTCTCCCCATAACCCTTGACACCTGTTCTAATCAAGAATTTGTCCATCTCTGCCTTAAAAATATCCACTGACTAGGCCTCCACATCCCTCTATGGCAATGAGTTCCACATATTAACTGCCCTCTGAATGAGGCCTTTCCTCCTCACCTCCTTTCTAAAAGAGTGCCCTTTAATTCTGAGGCTATGACCTCTGGTCCTAAACTCTCCCACCAGTGAAAACATCCTTTCCGCATCTATTCTATCTATGCATTTCATTATTCTACAAGTTCCAATGAGGTCCCCGGGGCCTCAACCTTCTAAACTCCAGCGAGTCGAGGCCCAGTGCTGTCAAACGCTCATCTTATGCCTGGAATCATTCATACAAGAAGAGTGAAGAAATCGGTTAGCAATATTATTGAGGGCAGAACACCTTAGGAGGAAAAGAAAGACGAAGGAGCGAGTCAGGTCAGCATTTTATAGGGATCTATGTAAATTTGGTAAAATAATGTTTAGTCAGAAAAAAAGTGGAAAGCTCAAAGCTTCAAAGGAAGAGAGAGGAATATTTTAAAAGGACGTACTCAGAACCAGTAAAGAAAAGGGAATGGGTTTCTCGGGAGAGATAGAGTATGTTAGATATTCTGAATTCTGCCAAGGAAGTGGAAGCCATAATAAGTGCAAATGCCGAGCCCTCTGGGTATATAAAAGTTGCCTTGTGCGATTATTGTGGAGGCTCTTGTGTATAGTTTTGGGAGAAGCAGTCTTGGCATAGAGCAGGGGTGCTTCGCTTTAGGCATAGTCCCCAAATGTAGAAGGCAAGATTTTCTCCTTTATTGGGAAATGAACTTAATAGATTTTCCAGCTCCCTTTGGACAGTAGTAATTATAGCACCAGGTTCAGACGCCAAGGAGAAAAGATTTGGATCTGAATATTATTTGGAGTGCCTTTGATTTCTCCTGCATCAATAGTAAATTTACACCTGTCCGAATGTGTTTTAGGCAGAGATGGCAGAGACATATGTTATGAGGGTATATTTCTGCCATGGAGTTAGAAGAGCATCATGGTGGGTCTCGGTGGGGAAGACGGCAGGACAGACGCGCCTCCCTCCAATCAGGTAGACATAGAAATAGAGTAGGCCATTTGGCCCTTCGAGCCAGCACCGCCATTCAATATGATCATGGCTGATCATCCAACTCAGTAACCTGCCTTCTCTCCATAATCCCCTTAGCCATCTAACCCTTAAATATAGCCAATGAACCCACACCTTCTTAGGTGTGAAAAACGATTTTCACATCTAAAAGACTTCCCCTTATCCTGATCCACACTCTTCCTGGCATCTAGAATTAAGTTTCATCCCCCTCGAAAAAATTCTAGCGAGTACAGCCGTCTATCCAGTCTTTTCTTCATAAAGTCGTGACTTCCCAGGAATCAGTCTGGTGAACCTTTCTCTGTACTCCCTCTTCAAGAATGTCTAAATTCCAAAAATTGTACACAATACTCCAGGTGTGGTCTGACTGTTGCAGTTCCAACATGCTTCTTCACTGCCTGCTGCACCACCTGCATTCCAATGAATGTGCTGCTATCCCACCATTATACTGGTCTTTGCCCAATAACCTGCACTTGCATGTTAGCCTCATTCCCACTATCCGATGTTAGACTCCTAACTGGTCTGTAAATTCCGTTTCTCTCTCTCCCTCCCCTTTTTAAAAAGTGGGGTTTCCCAAACATTAGCTACCCACCAATCCTCATCCTCAGGAACTACTCCCCAGAATCTAATTAAATAGTTTTTATTTAATTATCACTAATGTATCATTATTTCTGGGCTACTTCCTTAAGTACTCTGGGATGCAGTATCGGGGCTTGGGGATCGGCCTTTAATCCATTCAATTTACCTAACACCACTTCCCGGCTAACCTGGATTTCACTCAGTTCCTCCATCTCATTTGACCCCCGGTCCCTTCCTATTTCCAGCAGATTATTTATGTCTTCCTTAGTGAAGACAGAACTAAAGTAGTTATTCAATTGGTCTGCCATGTCCTTGCTCCCCATGATCAATTCACCTGTTTCTGACTGCAAGGGACCTACAATTGTTTTAACTAATCTTCTTATCTTCACATATCTATAAAACCTTTTGCAGTCAGTTTTTATGTTGTGACCTTGGTATGACCTCGGTGACCACAACAGCAGCTTGTACAAGAAGGTTGTTAGAGAAGTTAAATGATAATCTTAAATAGGCTAGATTGAAGATTAATCCTAGTAAGTCATAGGGTATTTCAAAGGTTCATTTCATTTATTGTCACATACACCAATTGGTGCAGTGAAATTCGAGTTGCCATTGCAGCACACTAATAAGAATACAACACAACATTAAAGAACAATTTAACATTAAACATAAAATCATCTCCCACAATGGTTCCCACTGTGAGGGAAGGCAACAAAGTCCAGTCCTCTTCCTCTTGTCGGGGCCTATTGAGGCCTCTGCAGTTGCCGCAACGGCGACCCGATGTTTCAGGCCCTCTCGCCGGGTGATGGTCGGGAGAACCCTCTCAGCGGCTTGGGATATCTGAAACGGCCGCTTCCTTACCGAAGACCGCGGCTCCCGAAGCCAACACTGGCGATCTCGGCGAGAGGTCCCAGGCTCCGTGGTGTTAAAGTCAGTGCCGCCGCCCGCGGCTGGTTGCTCCACAGACCCCGCATCTCCGCGATGTTTCAGTCGGCGGACTCAGCATTTCGGAGCTCCAGCACGGTGACCCAGGCAAGGCATTGCCCGCTCCACGATGGCGCTCCAGTGCTGTGCCGCTGCTGAAGCCGATGTTCTGGCCGGTCCTGACAGGAAAAACCGCTCCAGACCCGATGGTAGGTCGCGACGATGGGGCGAAGAAGCGGCTCAGAGAAAAGCCGCCTCTCCGATCAGGAAGGGACTGAAAAATGCAGTTTTCTCCCCTTACCCCCCCCACCCGCCACATAAAAAAGATTAGACCTCCAAACAAAACTTTTTACAAACTAAAAATTAAAAAAAGGAGTGAGGAGAGGTAGTAGAAAAAAGTTTCTGTGTAGATGAAGAAGGAATCCCGTCTAGAATGCAGAAACCAGTTAAACTTTTGGGTAGGTGGTATAACAGGAAGTTGGATGACACTGAACAGGTTCAGCAACTTAGAAAGGATGTTACTGATGGGTTAGAAAGGATAGTGAAGTCAGGGCTTCCAGGCAAGTTGAAGTTGTGGTGTTTGTAGATTGGGCTATTCCCTATGTTGATGTGGCCGTTGACAGTATCTGAGGTGCCAATATCTAAGGTGGAAAACTTAGAGAGATTGGTTAGTTCATATATTAGGAAATGGTTTGGAGTTCCACGGTTTCTTAGTAATGTGGCTTTATATGGGAAAGGTATTCTCATTTCCCATTGTCTAGTCTAACAGAGGAGCTTATGTGTGCTAAGGTGAGGTTAGTTACAATTATCAGCGAGAAAGGATACCTTGGTTAGTAATCTAGTGCCAAGTGTAACTAGAGGGAGGAAGTGGAACTCAAAGCAAGCAGTAGCAGAAGCACAAGCAGCTCTGAGGCACACAGACATTGTTGGTACGGTGCAGCATGGGCAAGGAGGCTTAGGGCTCTGCACAGGGAAACCAGTGTGGAGTAAGGCAGGTCCCACAGAGAGGAGGACATTGGCTGCAGGTACGTTGTCAGGAGGAAGCAGTGAGATGTGTAAGGGCAGTAGCTCACGGTAAGCAGGGACAGTGGATGAACTGGGAAAGTGTAGAAAAGAGGAGGTTGAGCTGGAGGGACCTGTGGTGCATGGAGGTGGATCATGTAAGTTTCCTTGTAAGGCCTATTTATGATGTGCTGCCATCACCGCAGAACCTCAAGCAATGGGTAGGTGGGGACACGACATGTCCCTTGTGTTCAGAGGTGGCAACGTTGAAGCATTTTTTGTCAGGATGTAGGACTAGTCTTTCTCAGGGTCGGTATACTTGGCGTCATAACCACATACAGTGTGCTCCATGATGTTTTGGACAAAGACCCACCATTTATTTATTCGCTTCTGTACTCCACAATTTGAGATTTGTAATAGAAAAAATCACATGTGTGATTGTCAGATTTTAATAAAGGCCATTTTTAAACATTTTGGTTTCACCATGTAGAAAATACAGCGGTATTTATACATAGTCCCCTCATTTCAGGGCACCATAATGTTTGGAACATAGCAATGTCATGTAAATGAAAGTAGTTATGTTCAGTATTTTGTTGCATATCCTTTGCATGCATTGACTGCTTGAAGTCTGCGATTCATGGACATCACCAGTTGCTGAGTGTCTTCTCTGGTGATGCTCTTCCAGGCCAGGCATTTGTTTGAACTTGAGCAGATAGGATGCATCTATACACTTCATAATTCATTATGCTACTACCATCAGCAATGAAAATAAGTGAGCCAGTGCCTTCAGCAGCCAGACATCCCCAGGCCACAACACCCCCACCACTGTGTTTCACAGATGCAGTGGTATGCTTTGGATCTTGGGCATTTCCTTCTCTCCTCCATACTTTGCTCTTGCCATCAGTCTCAAGGGGGGGAGTGGAAGGGGGAGTGGAAGGGGGTGGATGGAGGGGGGAGGGAGTGGAAGGGGGGATGGAGTGGAAGGGGGGAGGGAGTGAAAGGGGGGAGGGGGAGTGGAAGGGGGGAGGGGGAGTGGAAGGGGGGAGGGGGAATGGAAGGGGGAGGGGAGTGGGAGTGGAAGGGGAGTGGGAGTGGAAGGGGGAGGGGCGGGAGTGGAAGGGGGTGTTGAGGGGGGAGGTGGAAGGGGGAAGGGAGTGGGAGGGGGAGTGGAAGGGGGGGGTGGAAGGGGGAGGGGTTACAGAGGCTACATCTTGCAGTGTAGCCTCTGTATTTCTGTTCATGAAGTCTTCTACAAGGGAGTGTTGAGACAACCCAATAGATGATAGTTGGATAAATAATAGGCAGATGAAGCCAGGTTAGGGCGGGGATAGAAAACGGCGGGTACGGTGGCGCAGCGGTAGAGTTGCTGCCTTACAGCGCCTGAGACCCGGGTTTGATCCTGACCACAGGTGCTGTCTGTACGGAGTTTGTACGTTTTCCCCGTGACCTGTACTGGTTTTCTCCAAGATCTTCGGTTTCGTCCCACACTCCAAAGACGTACAGGTGTGTAGGTTAATTGGCTTGGTAAATGTAAAAATTGTCCCTAGTGCTGTAGGATATGGTTAGTGTCTGGGGGTAGCTGGTCAGTGCGGACACAGTGGGCCGAAGGGCCTATTTCCGCACTGAATCTCCAAACTAAAGCAAAACTAAAAAAAAGAGCCAAGTGAGAAGAAACCCAGGTGGATAGCAATGAGGGTGATGAGCAGATGCAGCAATGTGGAGCAAGGTTTCATGTCCTGGAGGGATGGAAAAGGTCGACAAAAGAGAGTAGCTGGATGAACTGGTGTGAATAAGAATGAAACATAAAGAATCTAGGTTATCTGGAATTTGGAAACATATAATACCATAGGTTCCTAAGCTAATCAAACATTTTGTTTGAGAATGTGTTGGGTGACTCTATCACCAGCTGTTAAACCTTGTTCTGCGCCATGCTGAAAATGATAGTACTATAGTTAGATTGCAAATTGCCCTCTCAGTCTTGCCTACACCAAAAATAGTAAAAAGACAAAATTCTATAAATAGATGCTATATCAGAAAACATGTACAGGACTCATTTATAGGCCCTTCATGGGAATTAGTGTCAGCACCTTCAATGCTTGAAGCCGCCCGCGGTGAAGTTGAACAAAGAGCACACTGCATACTCGTAAGCTCAAGTGTCAAGTGTTTTATTGTCATATGCCCCCCCCAGATAGAACAATGAAATGCCTTGTTTGCAGCAGCACAACAGAATATGTAAACATATTACACTGTAAACAATGACGAGAAAATAGTTCAGTGCATATATACACGCACATAATCACGTATATTGTATGCATATATGTACGCACACATAAAAAAGCAAACAATAATAGTGCAATAATGACTGCAAGCACTGCATTGCATTGTATTGTATTGTAGAGCAGTGCATTCACCCTGCAGACACTGCAAGGTCTGGCCCTTCATTAGGGTTAGTGACAGCATCTTTAATGCTGGAAGCCGCCCGCAGTGAGGTGCAGTGCAGTGCAGTGGGGCAGAGCCAGTGCATGCCAGTGACTTGCAGTATTGCCAGCTGCAGCTGCAGCCCAGCATTGTGGAGCAGGGCACTCACTCACACTGGGACTACAAGGCCCAGCATGCCCCGCCACAGCCCCGGCCCCGGCCCCGCCCCCATTGGCCAGGCCGGCCGTCCATCATGCAGCCGCGGCTGGGGCGGCACCGCTGGTTGGCTGCCGGGGCGGGGGCGGGCTCTAGCAGCGGAAGGGGCGGGGCTTGGCGGAGGCGGGCGGACGGCCTAGGGAGGAAAACAAGTGCGGGCAACATGGCGGACAAATTCGCTCGCTTCAACGAGGACCGGGACTTCCAGGTGATGAGGGTGAGGCGGCGGGGCTCGGGGCGCTCGGGGCGGGCGAGGCCGAGGCCGGGGCCGGGGCTCGGTGCTGCCGCCCCGCTCCAGTGCGGAGGCCGCGCGTGTAACCGGGACCGCTGACACTCGGTGTCCGCACAGCCCTCAATCCCACACCCGGCCCGGCCCGGCCCGGCCCGCCCAACCCGTGCCGGCATCCGCACCCGCACCCCGCTACAACCACCTCCCCGCCCCGCCCCGCCCGGGCTCGGCCCGCACCCCCATCTCTGTCTCTCCCCCCCCACCCCCCCCCCCCGACTGTCCCGCAACCCCCCCCCCCCCCCGGTGTCGACACCTTCCATCCCTCTATCCCCAATACCCCCCTCACTCACACACACACACACACACGTTGTCCAACCTCCCCGTGCGGCTAGAACAGTGTCCCCACTCTAACCTTCACCCCGCCTTCCCTTCCCCTTCCCCTCCTTCACCGCCCCGCTCCTCCCTCCACTTCCCCTCCCCGCCCCCTCCTTCCCTTCCCCTCCTCCACTTCCCCCCTTGCCCCCCCCCTCCTTCCACCTCCCACTTCCCCTCCGCCCCCTGTCCTACGCCCCCCTTCCCCTTCCACTTCCCCTTCGCCCCCCTTCCAACTTCCCCTTCCCCCCGCCTTCCACTTCCCCTTCGCCCCCAGCCATCCCTTCCCCCTCCTTCCACTCCCCTTCGCCCCCTCCTTCCACTTCCCCTTCGCCCCCTCCGTCCACTTCCCCTTCGCGCCACGCCTTCCACCCTCCTCCCTTCTCGCCCCCGCTCTCCTTCCCACCTTCCTTCCCCCCTCCTTCCACTTCCCCCTTCGCCCCCTCCCCACTTCCCCGTTAATCGCCCCCTCCTTCCTCTTCCTTCGCCCCCTCCCTCCACTTCCCCTTCGCCCCCTACGCTTCCACTTCCCCTTCGCCCCCCCTCCTTCCACTTCCCCTTCGCCCCGCCGTCCTTCCACATTCCCACTTCGCCCCTCCCCCTCCTTCACTTCCCCTTCGCCCCCTCCTTCCACTTCCCCTTCCACTTCCCCCCTCCTTCCACTTCCCCCTCCTTCCACTTTCCCCCCCCCCCCCCCCCCCTTCGCCCCCTCCCACTTCCCCCCGCCTTTCCACGCCCCCTCCTTCCACTCCCCCCTCCCCCCTTCGCCCCCCTACTTCCCCCTTCGTCCCCCGCCCCCTCCTTCCACTTCCCCCTTCGCCCCCTCCTTCCACTCCACTCCCCCCTTCGCCCCCTCCTTCCACTTCCCCTTCGCCCCCCCGTCCTTCCACTTCCCCTTCGCCCCCTCGCCCCCTCCTTCCTTCCACTTCCCCTTCGCCCCTCCCTTCGACCCCTCCTCCACTTCCCCTTCGCCCCCTCCTTCCACTTCCCTTCGCCCCCATTTCCACTTCCCCTTCGCCCCCTCCTTCCACTTCCCCTTCGCCCCCTCCTTCCACTCCCCTTCGCCCCCCCTCCTTCCACTCCACTTCCTTGCCCGCCCTTCCACCCCTTCCCCGCCTCCACGGTCCCCCCCCCTCCTTCCACTTCCCCCCTCCTTCCACTTCCCCCCCCCACTCCTTCCACTTCGCCCCCTTCCACTTCCACTTCCCCTTCGCCCCCCCCTTCCACTTCCCCCGCCCCCCTCCTTCCACTTCCTTCCCACTTCCCCTTCCCCCTCCTTCCACTTCCCCTTCCCCCCCTTCCACTTCCACTTCCACTTCGCCCCTCCTTCCACTTCCCCTTCGCCCCCCCCCTTCGCACTTCCCTTCGCCCCCCCTTCTTCCACTTCCCCTCCCGCCCCCTCGTTTCCCCCCTTCCACCTTCGCGCCCCCTTCTTCTACTTCCCCTTCGCCCCCCTTCGCCCCCCCTTCCTTCCACTTCCCCTTCGCCCCCCCTTCCCACTTCCCCCGCCCCCCTTCTACTTTCCCTTCCCCCCCCCTTCTTCCCAACTCCCCTTCGCCCCCCCCCCCGCCTTCCCCCTACTCTTCCCTTCGCCCCTCCTTCCTTCCCCCCTCCTTCCACTTCCTTTCGCCCCCCCTCCTTCCACTTCCCCTTCGCCCCCCTCACTTCCTTCCGCCCCCCTCCTTCCACTTCCCATTCCCATGCCCCCATCCTTCCACTTCCCCTTCGCCCCCCGCGTCCTTCCACTTCGCCCCCCCTCCTTCCACTTCCCCTTCGCCCCCCTCTTCCACTTACCCCCCTCGTTCCACTTACCCCCCTCGTTCCACTTCCCCCCCCCCTCGTCCACTTCCCCCCCTCGTGCCACTTCCACTACCCTTACGTCCGCCCCTTCTTCCACTTCCCCTTCGCCCCCCCCCCTTCTTCCACTTCCCCCCTTCGCCCCCCTTCTTCCACTTCCACTTCCCTTCGCCCCTTCCCCTTCGCCCCCCCTACTTCCACTTCCCCTTCGCCCCCCCTTCTTCCACTTCCCCTTTGCCCCCCCTTCTTCCACTTCCCCTTCGCCCCCCTTCTTCCACTTCCCCTGCGCCCCCCCTTCTTCCACACCCTTCCCCTTCGCCCCCCCTTCTTCCCACTTCCCCTTCGCCCCCCCTTCTTCCACCCCCTTCGCCCCCCCCTTCTTCCACATCCCCTTCGCCCCCCCTTCTTCCACTTCCCCTTTGCGCCCCCCTTCTTCCACTTCCCCCCCTTCGCCCCCCCTTCTTCCACTACCCCACCCTTCGCCCCCCTTCTTCCACTACCCCCCCTTCGCCCCCTTCTCCCCCCCTCCAACCCTCTTCGCCCCCCTCTTAACCACTTCCCCCCCTTCCCCCCTTCACTTCCCCTTCACTTCCAATCCCCCCCCTCTTCCCCCCTTCACTTCCCCCCCACTTCCCCCCCCTTCACTCCCCCCCCTTCACTTCCCCCCCCTTCACTTCCCCCCACTTCCACTTCACCCTTCACTCCCCCTTCCACTCCCCCCCTACTTCCTTCACTTCCCCTTCGCCCCCTATTCTCCACGTATCCCGCCCCGCTATTCTTCCCTTATCCTTGGTCCCCCTCCCCCTTCTTCCACTTCCCCTTGGCCACCCCCTTCCACTTCCCTTCCCTTCCACTTTCCTTCGCCTTTCACTTTCCATTCACCCCCACTTCCCCTTCACCCCCCACTTCCCTTCACCCCCCACTACCCCCTTCAGCTTCCCCTTCACCCCCCACGTCCCCTTCCGCCCCCACTTCCCCTTCACCCCCCCACTTCCCCTTCCACCCCCCTTCACTTCCCCTTCTCCCACTCCCACTCCCTCTTCCCCCCCCTTCCCCTTCACCCCCCACTTCCCCTTCACCCCGCACCTTTTTTCCCCTTCACCCCCCCTTTTCACCCCTTCCCTTCACCCCCCCTTCACGTCACCCCCCCTTCCACTTCCCCTTCCACCCCCTTCCCCCCTTCAACATCCCCCCTTCCACTTCCCCTTCACCCCCCCTTCCACTTCCCCTTCACCAGGCCCCCCACATCCACTTCCCCTTCACCCCCCATTCTTCCACTTCCCCCTTCACCCCCCCCACCACTTCCCCCCCTTCACCCCCCCCTGTCCACTTCCCCTTCACCCCCCTATTCCACTTCCCCTTCACCCCCCCTTCCACTTCCCCTTCACCCCCCCTTCCACTTCCCCTTCACCCCCCCCACTTCAGCCCCCCCTTTCCTTCCCCTTCACCCCCCCTTCCACTTCCCCGATTCACCCCCCCTTCCACACCCCCCCTTTCCACTTCCCCTTCACCCCCCTTCCACTTCCTTCACCCCCCCTTCCACTTCCCCTTCACCCCCCCTTCCACCCCCTTCCCCGTTCACCCCCCCCCCCTTCCACTTCCCCTTCACCCCCCCTTCCACTTCCCCTTTCCCCCCCTTCCACTTCCCCCCCCCTTCACCCCCCCCCCCCTTCCACTTCCCCCCCCCCCTTCACCCCCCCTTCCACTTCCCCTTCACCCCCCCCCCCCTTCCACTTCCCCTTCACCCCCCCCCCCCCTTCCACTTCCCCTTCACCCCACCCCCACTTCCACTTCCCTTCACCCCCCCTTCCACTTCCCCCCCCTTCCCCCCCTCCACCCCCCCTTCCACTTCCCTTCACCCCCCCTTCCACTTCCCCTTCACCCCCCCTTCCACTTCCCCTTCACCCCCCCTTCCACCCTTCCCCTTCACCTTTCCCCCCCCTTCCACTTCCCCTTCCACTTCCCCCCCTTCACTTCCCACTTCACCCCCCCTTCCACACACCCCCCCCTTCCACTTCCCCTTCACCCCCCCCTTCCACTTCCCCTTCACCCCCCCCCCCTTTCCCACTCCACTCCCTTCACCCCCCCTTCCACTTCCCCTTCACCCCCCCTTCCCACTTCCCCTTCACCCCCCCTTCCACTTCCCCTTCACCCCCCCCTTCCCCTCCCCCCCCCGTTCACTTCCCCTCACCCCCCCTTCCACTTCCCCTTCACCCCCCCCTTCCACTTCCCCCCCCTTCCACCCCCCCTTCCCCTTCCACTTCCCCCCTTCTCCACTTCCCCTTCAACCCCCCTTCCAATTCTTCCCCACCCCTTCACCCCCCCTTCCACGTCCCCTTCACTCCCTCCCCCCCCCTTCACCCCCCCCCCCCGCCTTCCACTTCCCCTTCACCCCCCCCCCTTCCCCACTTCCACTCCCCTTCTCCACCCCCCCCTTCCGACTCCCCCTCACCCCCCCTTCACGCCCCCCCCTCACCCCCTTCCACTTCCCCTTCACCCCCCTTTCCCTTCACCCCCTTCCCCCTTCACTTCCCCTTCACCCCCCCTACTACCCCCCTTCCACTTCCCCTTCACCCCCCCTTCCACTTCCCTTACACCTTCCCACCCCCCCCCCCCTTCCTTCCCTTCACCCCCTTCACCCCCCACTTCCCCCCTTCACCCCCCCCCTTCCACTTCCCCTCACCCCCCCCACTTCACTTCCCCTTCACCCCCCCTTCCACCCGCGGCCCCTTCCACTTCCCCTTCACCCCCCCCCTTCCACTTCCCCTTCAACCCCCACCCGTTCCACTTTCCCTTCACCCCCCCCTTCCACTTTCCCCCCCTTCACCCCCCCCCTTCCACTTCCCGGCTTCACCCCCCCTTCCACTTTCCCCTTCCCTTCACTTCCCCCCCTTCCCACTTCCCCCAACCCCCCCCTTCACCCCCCCTTCCACTCCCCTCCCCCCACCTTTCCCCTTCACCCCCCCCCCTTCCACTTCCCCTTCACCCCCCCTTCCACTTACCCCCCCTTCCACTTCCCCTTCACTTCCCTTGCACCCCTTCCACTTCCCCTTCACCCCCCTTCCACTTCCCCTTCACCCCCCCTTCCACCCCTTCACCCCATTCCACACCCCCCCCTTCCCACTTCCCCTTCACCCCCCCTTCTTCCACTTCCCCTTCACCCCCTTCCCCCCCCTTCCACTTCCCCTTCACCCCCCCTTTTCCACTTCCACTTTCCCCCCTTCCACTTCCCCTTCACCCCCCTTCCCTTCGCCCCCCCACTTCCCACTTCACCCCCCCTTCCACTTCCCCATCACCCCCCCTTCTTCGCCCGCCCCCCCTTCACTTCCCTCACAGCCCCCCTTCCACTTCCCCTTCGCCCCCCCTTCCACTTCCCCTCGCGGCCCTTCCACTTCCCCTTCGGCCCCCCTACCACTTCCCCTTCACCCCTACCACTTCCCCTTCGCCCCCCCTACCACTTCCCTTCGCCCCCCCACCACTTCCCCTTCGCCCCCCCCTACCACTTCCTTCGCCCCCCCTACCACTTCCCCTTCGCCCCCCCTACCACTTCCCCTTCGCCCCCCCTACCACTTCCCCTTCGCCCCCCCTTCCCTTTCCTCCCACCACTTCCCCTTCGCCCCCCCTACACTTCCCCTTCGCCCCCCCTACCACTTCCCTTCGCCCACCCTACCACTTCCCCTTCGCCCCCCCTACCACTTCCCTTCGCCCCCCCTACCACTTCCCCTTCGCCCCCCCTACCACTTCCCCTTCGCCCCCCCTACCACTTCCCCCCTTCGCCCCCCCTACCACTTCCCCTTCGCCCCCCCTACCACTTCCCCTTCGCCCCCCCTACCACTTTCCCCTTCGCCCCCCCTACCACTTCCCCTTCGCCCCCCCCTACCACTTCCCTTCGCCCCCCCACCACTTCCCCTTCGCCCCCCCTACCACTTCCCCTTCGCCCCCCCTACCCGTACCACTTCCCCTTCGCCCCCCCTACCACTTCCCCTTCGCCCCCCCCTACCACTTCCCCTTCGCCCCCCCTACCACTTCCCCTTCGCCCCCCCTACCACTTTCCCCCCCCACCATCGCCCCCCCTACCAACTTCCCCTTCGCCACCACTTCCCCTTCGCCCCCCCTACCACTTCCCCTTCGCCCCCCTACCACTTCCCCTTCGCCTACCACCCCCTTCGCCCTTCCCCTACCACTTCCCCTTAGCCCCCCCTACCACTTCCACCACTTTCCCCTTCCCCCCCCTACCACTCCACTTCGCCCCCCTACCACTTCCCCTTCGCCCCCCCTACCACTTCCCCTTCGCCCCCACCCTACCACTTCCCCTTCGCCCCCCCCTACCACTTCCCCTTCGCCCCCCCCACCACTTCCCCTTCGCCCCCCCCTACCACTTCCCCTTCGCCCCCCCGACCATTCCCCTATTCGCCCCCCCCCCCACCACTTCCCCTTCGACCCCCCCCCCCACCACTTCCCCTTCCGCCCCCCCCCCACCACTTCCCCTTCGCCCCCCCCCACACTTTCCCCTTCGCCCCCCCCCCACTTCCCCTTCGCCCCCCCCCACCACTTCCCCTTCGCCCCCCTTCCATTTCCCCTTCTCCCCCCCCTTCCACTTCCCCTTCGTCCCCCTTCCTTCCCCCTTCCTTCCCCCTCCCCACTTTCCTTCCCCCCCTCCCCACTTTCCTTCCCCCTCCCCATTTCCCTTCCCCCTCCCCATTTCCCTTCCCCCTCCCCATTTCCCTTCCCCCTCCCCATTTCCCTTCCCCCCTCCCCATTTCCCTTCCCCCTCCCCACTTCCCTTCCCCCTCCCCACTTCCCTTCCCCCTCCCCATTCCCTTCCCCCTCCCCATTTCCCTTCCCCCTCCCCATTTCCCTTCCCCCTCCCCATTTCCCTTCCCCCTCCCCCATTTCCCTTTCCCCTCCCCCCTTTCCCCTCTCCCCTCCCCCCTTTCCCTTTCCCTCCCCCCCGTTCCCCTTTCCCTCCCCCCCTTTCCCTTTCCCCTCTCCCTTCCCCTTTCCCCTTCCCCTACCCCTTCCCCTTCCCCCCTCCCATTTCCACTTCCCCTTCGCCTCCTCCCTGTTTCCCCTTTTCCACCTTGTCTCCTCACCGTTTCCCATTTCCTTGGCATCCAACTTCTTCTCTCTCCTGGCCTCCCCCTTGTCTCTCTTCACAGTTCTTCTGTCTTCCTTCCTTCCTGCCCTGTCCTGTCACATTTTCATCGTACTTTCAACTCCTGAAAGATCCTGCAATATTCCAAGAAGGATTTTGTTAGTATGATTTATGTGATTATTGTTTAACCATAGCATATCCCTGATTTTTATCTCATTGGTGTCATTGCATGATATTAGGAAGAACATTTTCCTTCAGCAAACCTAATTTGTTTGTCGTTTTAATTTTTGGTCGAATAGATTTCTCTGTAGGCAGCTGAGCAACATTATTTTTTTTAATGTTGTATTATGACTTTCGTAATATAGTTGTCTACTAGCAGCTATTTTAGCTCTGACAATATCTTGCTGAAGTAATTCCGTGACGTGTAGGGATATTCCTGTCAGTCTCCTTGATATGTATATGATGAAGGCAACTTGCTCTCTTGTTTGTAGGAAGGTTAGATTAGTGCTGTGTATTTCATTCAAATTGCTCATGAAGACAAAAGGAGCTGCAGATGTTGACTTACAAAAAATAATTCTTGCTCTGCAGCTAATACTTCATCTGCTGAGCAAGATTTGTCATCTTACTGTTGTGTTTGTTTGCTGTTGCTTATCGAGGAAGGGAGTGGGAATATGTTAGAGCTGCTTATGCGCATTTTCATGATTGTTATGTGATGACATGTGTCTGCCACTGGATTTGGGGGATGGTGTGGGGAGAGGAAATAAAATTAGTTAGGTTTCTGATATCGCTACCGAGCTCCTGTCATATTCCCCAGGTTAAAACTATTACTTATCTTGAATAAATTTGAATGTAATAACTTGCATTTACATGGCCCTTTATAGAAACAGTCTCTAAAATACTGTAATTTTATTCAATTTTGAATTTCCGTTGTATTTTTAGCATTGCATCCTTCAATTTAATGGCGAATGATGTTCCAAGTTAAATATAATTTGATACATTTACTCTTCAAAATAATGGTATGCTAAATTGAAGCAGATTAATTTTGTACAAGCGAACGAGTGTAATAAGGCAATTAGGGGCTTTTGTTTAATAAAGAATACATTTGATATGTTGAAATAAAGTTTTTTTTAATTACCTGGGGAAAATGTCATGTCTTGCATCCCTATCTATATTGTATCTTATTCTATTTGTGGTTGTATATTGGAATCTAAAATGCAATTAGTGGGGTGCACACCAGCTGAAGTTCTCTTGATCAGTGCCCAAAATGGATGTTTCTCCAAATATTTTGGCAAGATTTGCAAAAATATATTTACAAGATGGCAGAAAGGATGCTTCATGGATATTGATAAAATCATATTTTGGGTAAAAAGTGCATCACTCTCACCAACTCGTGAATAGACAATATGAGCAGGAGTAGGCCATTCGGCCCTTTGAGCCAGCACCGCCATTCAATGTGATCATGGCTGATCATCCTCAAAGTTTCTGATTTTTGACTGCTCAAAATGGAAGAAGAAAGAGCATGTGGGGAGACATTGAGTACCTGGCGAGTATACAGTGGGACTCTGCAAGGTACACAGTGCAGACTATGTCCTCTGGTTCTGGACTCCTGTGAAAGGAAATATTTTGTCTAATCTCCCTAGTTCCCACCTATATATTTCAAAAAGATCACCTCTCATTCTTCTAAACTCCAGTGTTGCATCCTAAACTACATAATATTTATTTGTAAGGAAATCCCTCCATGAATCTTTCTTGATCAACGAACAATGAATAACCTTTAAATAATGACAAAAAATGTTAATGTACATTAATGCCTTGACATTTACAGAAAGACTTCCCTAGCTTCCTACTCTTAATCTCTTCAAAAGGACCAATGTTCCACTAACTGACCTTTGAAATTGGTAGACTAATTTCCTATGTTTGGTATGCAACGACCCCCAAATCCCTTTGTTGCATCTTTCTACAGGTTTTCTCAATAGAAATAATGCTGTGTTCCTTCCATAATGCACAAATTAATTTTCTACATTATGCTATGTTAATCAATTCTCTATCTGTACTAATATATTGCCTCCAATGCCATGTATTTTTATTTAACGCCTTAACCTTTGTGAGACACCATGTTGAATGCTTTGTGGCAATTCAAATGCAGGACATTTACTGTTTCCTCACGCTCAACTCTGGTTAAGTCTTCCTCAGAAAACACTAAATCTGTCAGATGATTTTGCAAATTCTGCTTGATTAGATTGATTTTACAAATGTGCTGCTATTAATTGATTCAAAATCTTTTTCAAAAATAGATCTTGGGCTAAGAATAACCTTTTATGCCCCAGTCCCATTTTGAACAGAAATGTCACCGCCAGTTTTCCAATCTTCTCAACCCCCACTTTAAATATTCAGATGTTCATTGACCCGAGCCAGTGATTCACCACTGGCACCCCAAATTCTTTCCGCCATTAACAAAGCATGATGGAATTGACGATCCTTTGCACGAGTTAGCGTTCAGAACTGCCAAGAAACTCAATCCATCCCTGCATGGTGTATTGGAAGGAACTGCAGATGCTGGTTTACACTGAAGATAGACAGAATGGGACAGGCAGTATCTCTGGGTAGAAGGGATGGATGACGTTTTGGCTCGAGTCCCTTCTGAAACATCACCCATTCCTTCTATCCATAGATTCTGCCTGTCCTACTGAGTTAAGGGTCTGTCCCACTTTCATGACCTAATTCACAACCTTTTTTACCCGGGAACATTTTTCATCATGTTGAGAAAAACGACTAGCATCACAACCTGCTACAACCTACATATGACCTCCTATGACCTTCCTACGACCTCTTGACGACCATGGTGTGCGAGTATGAGTCAAGGGCAAACTTGGCAGAGGTCGAAAATTAGGTCGTGAAAGTGGGACCGGCCCTTTACTACATTATTTTGTGCCCATCCATGGATGGCATTGTTTGCCATTTCAGAATCTCAGTACATTGGATATTCTTTTTCAGGGTAGCAACATTTTACTTAATCCCTTGTTGCACTTGAACTTGCAGTATGTAGATATTCTGTATTAAACCGATGTAAATTATTTTAAAAAACTTTGAATTTACTGTTGAAATATAAAAATCAGTGCATACTATTCTTTATGGGCAGATTGTAATTATACTCACCGTGTACCTAGCGCACAGAAATGTTGCATAATTACTGGGACAGCATTCCTAAATTTCAGTTTTTTGACCTACATTTACAACTTCCCTTTTTTTTCTGTGAATTTGATCATTTGGAATTCAATGTGTGTTAGTCCTTTGTATCACTTCTGTATCTCAATAGCTCAAGGTCATAGTACAATGTGTTGTGTAGGTCATGGTGTCAGAAGTAGAACCAATGTGGGCATTTATGAAGGTCGACAAAAAATGCTGGAGAAACTCAGCGGGTGAGGCAGCATCTACGAAGAGAAGGTATAGGTGACATTTTGGGTCGAGACCCTTCAGACACAACCTGAAGGCGCCTATTCCTTCCCTCCATAGATGCTGCCTCACCCGCTGAGTTACTCCAGCATTTTTTGTGCACTTTCGATTTTTCTTAAACGTTTGGGCATTTATGAAATAATTTGTACGGATATTAAACAGAATCAGAATCACACTCTTTCGCCAAGTATGTTTTGCAACATACGAGGAATTTCATTGGCCAGGTCAGTCATACGATTAAAAGCAACAGATCACTCAAAAACACATTTTAACACGAACATCCATCACAGTGACTCCTACACATTCCTCACTGTGATGGAAGGCAAAATAAAGTTCAAGTACTTCCCTTAGTTCTTCCTCGGTCGAGGGCCTCGAGCCCCCGTTGACGGGACGATCTTGACTCCCTTAATCGGTGGTGTATGGGGCCCTCCACGTTGAGGCGATCAGGGGGATGTCCGCTCCCCCGCGCCGGGCGATCGAACCTCGCGTCGGGGCTGGTCGAACCTTCCGCGACGTTGGAGCTTCCCGACTAGCCTCTCCCGACTGCGGGCTTGATGGTAAAGTCTGTGGTGGCCGCGGTGGGAGCGAACCCAGGTAAGGGATCAGCTCCGATGTTAAGTCCATACCCTGTGATAGGGCTCAAAGTCAGTCTGAGGAGGCCTCCAGCTCCATCGATGGAAGGCCGCAGAGCACGCCGGAGAATGTGATCCGAAAATTAATCACATCTCCGGCAAGGTAAGAACTTGGAAAAAAAAGTTTCCCCCTATCCCCTCTCCCCTCCTCCCACATAAAACAAACCGAAGAACATTAAAACAAACTTTTAACATGCTGAAAAATAACAAAAATAATGAAAAAACACAGACTGCCAGCAGGGCAGCCCCTTGGGGTGGGCAGGGTGTGAATTTCTTTCCAGATTAGAAGTCAAGTGCTACTTGAATTTTTTTCATTAAAATGAAGTGTAGCTTTTTGAAATTATGAAGTTAACATGCCTTCCAGCTCTTGTGATTTGATGATGAGTACTATCTATATCTAGACTACTACCAAAACTCTTTGTTTTGTTTGTGGCTGTCTGTGTGTATGTGTGTGGTAGACAAAAAATGCTGGAGAAACTTTCTATTTTCGACCAAACGCTAGGCCATAGCCTTCCCATTTCCCGTCGAGGCGATAAACATCTTCCCGTCGCATTCCCACCTATATTTCCGCACTTTTTAAACGTAAATATATATTTTTTAAGCCAGAAAACTCATCCTTTTTGGGGAAAAAAAACCTGAGTGACGTCACAATGGACACGCAAGGCAGGACGGGACACTCCTTTTTTTATTATACAAATACTTTTATTCAAAAATAAAAATAAACACAGAGTATTAACAGAATCAAAGACTGCCTATGTTGACAGTTTACAAACAAACGATCATCAAATTAATATAACAAAACTTTCGATCTCCCGCGACGACCAGCGTTCAGGGAAGGCCTTCAAAGTCCCTATGGACATCGCATGTTCCCTCTCGAGGGACATGCGGGCAAGGATGTAGGCCCGGAAAGGGGGCAGGCAGTCAACCCCTGTGCGGCCGTCGACTAATTGCTGCCTGGACCCGTGAATGGCCATCTTGGCCATGTCCAGGAGCAGACGGACAGGGAGATACCCCCTCCCTCCCTTGTGTTGGGGGAGCAGACCCAATAGGTCTGCACTTGTTCTAGTAGCATATAGTAACCACTCTGTAAATACACGATAGAGACCGAGTTAACGTTTTTGACAGTCATCAAATGTGATTCATTACTCTCAGTGCCATAGGAGTTCCTGGATTGAAATAAAACCCAGTAACTTGTTCTAAGGTATCAGCCGCTTTCCCTATTATTGCACAATGCTCAGTGGATATCTTGATGTACTTGGTGTATTGTGTTCTGTAATGACTGGCTTAGCTGTGCATTATTAAACACACCAGAGATGTGTCTTAGCCTGGAACTGCAGTTATTTCAGCTTACATTTTAAGGCCTACCTGGGTTTCTTTTTCTAACCAAAGTTTTGTTACACTGCATAGACCAGTACCACCATTTAACTCCAGTCTTCCACTTTGACTTTGGTTGTCATTTGTGGAGAAATTAAGCTAAAATTTGAGTGGAAAAGTACAGGCCAGGAAGAGGCTCTTTATCTCATAACACCAAACCGAACATGATGCCAAGATAAACTAATCTCATCTGCATGCACCTGATTCACCTACTCCTGCACCCATTATCTATTGTCTATCCTTCCATTCCCTGCACAACCATGTGCATATTCAAAAGTCTCTTAAACACAGTCATCATATCCACTGCCACTCCTGACAGCATGTTCCAGGCACCCATCACCTCATATCTACACTATTACTAAAACTCTCATCTGTGTTGTATTTAAATTTGCGCAAAAACAGTATGCTACATCGCTCTGAGTTTTTCACCACCTTACTCATCGTTCTATGCTCCAAGCCACCAAGTTTTGTTCCGATCCGTGGAAGATTACAAAAGTTATGATGGTTTAAAAAATCCTGAGATGAGCAGATTGGCCGTCTCGCCTGTCAGTCACCATGAAGGGAACGCCCTTTCCGTGGGCGAGAAGAATAAAGCCGCAGAGGCCAGGCGCGAGTCAGCAAGCTCGGAAGCCGTGAGTGAGAGTCGGGTCCAGAAGCCGTGAGTGAGTTAACTGTGAGCCCGCCAACCGTGAGTGAATGAACTGTGAGCCCACCAGCCATGAGTGAGTGAACTGTGAGCCCACCGGCCATTAATGAGTGAACTGTGAGCCCACCAACCGTGAGTGAGTGAGTGAACTGTGAGCCCATCAGCCATGAGTGAGTGAGTGAACTGTGAGCACACCAGCCGTGAGTGAGTGAACTGTGAGCCCACCAGCCGTGAGTGAGTGAACTGTGAGCCCACCAGCCATGAGTGAGTGAGTGAACTGTGAGCACACCAGCCGTGAGGGAGTGAACTGTGAGTCCACCAGCCGTGAGTGAGTGAACTGTGCGCCCACCATCCGTGAGTGAGTGAACTGTGAGTCCACCAGCCGTGAGTGAGTGAACTGTGAGCCCATCAACCGTGAGTGAGTGAACCGTTAGCCCACCAGCCGTGAGTGAGTGAACCGTGAGCCCACCAGCCATGAGTGAGTGAGTGAACTGTGAGCCCACCACCCGTAAATGAGTGAACTGTGAGTCCACCAGCCGTGTGTGTGTGAACTGTGAGCCCACCAGCCGTGAGTGAACTGTGAGCCCACCAGCCGTGAGTGAACTGTGAGCCCACCAGCCATGAGTGAGTGGACTGAGCCCACCAACCGTGAGTGAATGAACTGTGAGCCCACCAGCCATGAGTGAGTGAACTGTGAGCCCACCAGCCGTGAGTGAGTGAACTGTGAGCCCACCAGCCGTGAGTGTGAACTGTGAGCCCACCAGCCATGAGTGAGTGAACTGTGAGTCCACCAGCCGTGAGTGAGTGAACTGTGAGTCCGAGAATCCATTTGGTCGACAATGTCCATACTAGCCCTCTGGAAACCTGTAATCTCCGGCCCCCAACGAGAAAGAATGGACCGAATAAATCTCTTAAACGTTTAAATTGTTGTTATATTTTAAGAGTTATTCACGTTTTAAGCTTTAATAAATCTCTTTTCCACTTGCCGTGCCCGTCAGCTGCACCTGTGCATTAATACTTACGAGTTCTATGTATCAATGGGAACCCAATAGGAATGGCTGTGCCGCCGGAGAGCCGCTAAGAATGGATGGGGGTTGGGGGTGGATGGAGTGAGTGCTTTGGGGGGAAGGGCAAGTGGAGAGTGGGGGGGGGTGAGGAGAGGAGGGGGAAATCATGGGTGTCTATCATCTACCTCCACCACCAGCGGCGTGGGGGGTTCAGCGGAGGCCCAGTGGCGACCCTGGTCCCGTCTCTCTCTCCCTCATCATTCACTCCTCTCCCCCACCCGCCCTCTGGGGCAATGGCGGTCCTGTCTGCCCGTCCTCCTGGGTCAGTCTCCTCTGTCGCCGCCGTTGAGGTAACTCATCCTCAAGGCCCTCAAGGAGGAGATCTTCATCAAAACTCGTGCTGCCCACCGTGACGAACACCGACTCCATTCCCCCTCCCCCCCCGCCCCCTGCGGCGGGCAGACACACACACACACACACACACACACACACACACACACACACAGAGCAAACTGGGGAGGAGGAGGGGGGAAAATTCTGGGGAGGTGAAGAGGGAGAGTTGGGGGGTGATTGAGGAAGGGGTAGGAAGGAGAAAGTGGGGGAGGTGAGGAGAGTGGGGGAGGTGGGGGGGAGGGGGAATAGAGGGAGAGTAGTGGGGGAGGTTGGCAGTGGGGAATAGAGGGAGGGATGTCCACCGTGGGGAAATGGTTGTGACTGCCTACCTAATTTATACCTATCTATGTCGATCTTCCTCTTTTAGCTGGACAGGAAACACTATTTTCTGAGAAAGAACAGTGTGTTCTTCAGTTGTCAACTTTGATAATTGCAAAGCCTTTGAATAGCTGCTTGTCTTATTTGCTATTGCATGGAAGCTGCTGGGGAATTTTGCGGCAAGATAACAAACCACTTTTAAAAGATAAAGTAATTCATTGGCTATGGAGTGCTTTGGGCAGCCTGGGAATATGAGAAACGGCAGGTAGTCCTACTTTGGCATGTGTTTCCTTGATGTAAATTGATAATAATGTGATTGATGAATTAGGAATACTATTTGTATTAAGTAGGCCAAATTGGTTAGAATGTGAATTTGATCAGAAGTGAGAATCATTTAGGTTACATTGGAAATTGATGAGCAGGAAAAAGGGCTGTCTTGGAAAAAGTCTTGGCAAAAAACATTGGTTTCCATGTAACTTCCCTGCTATAACCAGGTCATTGTCTCCTAAGAACATAGCTGCTACTTAACCCAGCGGTGGTCATGAAATTGACAAGTAATTGTTTCTATTGACTGTGCAATAACATTTATTAAGTATTTTTTACCTTACAGCAACATAAATAAATTATTAACATGACATTTATTTTGAAATTCATAGGAAAAATAATTTTGCTGATGTGAGTCTGAAACACTCCAGCCCCTAACCCCCTTTCATTGAAACAAATGTTTCTATAATACGATTTTCTATATTGTGAAGTTTCTTAGCAAAACTACCTGACGATGGATACCCTCCAAAAACCCTCCACAGATGCTCCCTGATCTGCTGAGTTACTCCGGCATCTTGTGTTTTACTCAAGATTCCAGGATCTGCAGTTCCTTGTATCTACCTGTCTGAATATTGAGTAAATACGTGAAATGAACATATATCTTGAGTCAGGACCCTTCTTCAGACCCAACCAGAAACATATTTAATTTTCCTTCACATATGCTGCCTGACCTGCTCACTTCCCCCAGAGGTTTGTTTTATAGATACATAGATAATAGGTGCAGGAGTAGGCTATTCAGCCCTTCGAGCCAGCACCAGCAGTCAATGTGATCATGGCTGATCATCCCCAATCAGTACCCTGTTCCTGCCTTCTCCTCATATCCCTTGATTCCACTAGCGCTAAGAGCTCTATCTAACTCTCTTTTGAATGCACCAGTAAATCAGCCTCCACTGCCTTCTGAGGCAGAGAATTCCACAAATTCACAACTGCGTGAAAAAGTTTTTCCTCATCTCAGTTCGAAATGGCCTACCCCTTATTCTTAAACTGTGACTCCTGGTTCTGGACTCCCCCAACATCAAGAACATGTTTTCTGCATCTAGCATGTCCAATCCCTTAATCATTTTATATGTTTCTATAAAATTCCAGTGTATACAAGCCCAGTCGTTCCATTCTTTCATCATATGACAGTCCTGCAAACCCGGGAATTAACCTGGTGAACCTACGCTGCAGTCTCTCAATAGCAATAATGTCCTTCCTCAAAGTAGGACACAATACTCCAGGTGTGGTCTCACCAGGGCCCTGTACAACTGCAGAAGACTTCTTTGCTCCTATACTCCACCAGCTAGGCCTCAGCTCACTGATATGTGATTGGATCCTGAACTTTCTGACAGAGCGACTGCAGGCAGTGAGACTGGGGCCGTACCTGTCCTCCACTATCACCCTGAGCACCGGCACACCACAGGGCTGTGTACTGAGCCCCATGCTCTACTCCCTCTTCACCCACGACTGTGTCCCTGCATTTGACAACAACACCATTGTCAAGTTTGCAGACGACACAACGGTGATCGGGCTGAACACCAACGGTGACGAAACAAACTTTAGAGCGGAGGTGCAGAACCTGGCGGACTGGTGCTCACGGAACAACTTGTCGTTAAACACCTCCAAGACCAAGGAGCTGATTATCGACTTCAGGAGGTCGCAGAATGGGGAATATGCCCCAATCTCCATCTACGGAGACAGTGTGGAGAGAGTGTCCAGCTTCAAGTTTCTGGGCACTCACATCTCAGAGGACCTCACATGGTCCACCAACACCGCTGCGCTGGTCAAAAAGGTGCAGCAACGACTGTTCTTCCTAAGAACATTGAAACAAACTGGTCTGCCCCAACAGCTACTGATGACCTTCTACCGCTGCACCACAGAGAGCGTACTAAAGTGTGGCATGTCTGTGTGGTATCTCAGCTGCACGGAGGTGGAGAGGAGAGCTCTTCAGCGCGTTGTCCACAGAGCGCAACAGATTATTGTGACACCACTACCAGCCTTGGAGGGCATCTACCACACACGGTGCCTCAGGGAGGCCGTCAGCATCCATAAAGACTCCTCTCACCCATGTAATGGACTGTTCGAACTACTCCCTTCCGGCAGACGTTACAAGGCCTTCTACGCCCGCACCACCAGACTCAGGAACAGCTTCATTCCCAGAGCTATAACGGCTCTGAACCGGCCCTGCTGAGTACCCCCCCCCCCCCCCCCCCCCCCCCCCCCCCCCCATGGACTGTCCCCCGGCCTCGCACTTCAGTCTGTGTTGATTTCACTGGTCTAATGTTAGTTTTTACAAACCTTGTTCTCGGGGTATTTAAACCTACATTTTATTTGTCGATTAAGTTATGACATCGGATGCAAGTTGCAAACCAAATCTCGTTGCACTTATGTGTAATGACAATAAAAGATATTATTATTTTTATTCAACTCTAGTTATGGCCAACATGCCATTAGCTTTCTTCACTGCCTGCTGTACCTGCATGCTTACTTTCAGACACCCAGGTCTCATTGTACTTCCCCTTTTTCTAACCTGACACCATTCGGATAATCTGCCTTCCTGTTCTTGCCACCAAAGTGAACAAACTCACATTTATCCACATTATACTGCATCTGCCATGCATCTGCCCACTCACCCAACCTGCCCAAGTCACCCTGCATCATAGCATCCTCTTCACAGTTTTCTACACAAAATTCCAGCCTCTGCAGTCTCTATATATGAATACTGCCCCTTTCCCTCATTATGCAGTCTGATTTTGATGCCAAATTAAATTGCCATATATTTGGATTAATAATGTACTCAAAATTGATGGGGGCAGAGTAATGTGTAATTAATGTTCTGGACGGTTGAGCCAGAAACAGAATGTGTAGGAACGAACTGCTGATGCTGGTTTAAACCGACTACTTAAACCAGACCGAGTCTCGGTCTCTCGTTTCCCTCTCCCCTGACCTTTTCTCCTGAGATGCTGTCTGACCCGCTGAGTTACTCGTACTTTTTGTGTCTATCTTTGAGCCAGAAACAGAAGTATAATTTCCATCCATGGTAGCCAGTGTCTTGATAGTCAGAGCCTTTTTCCCAGGATGGAAAAGTCAAATACTGCAGGTCATAGCTTGAAGGGAAAGGTTTAAAGGAAATGTGCAGGGTAATTTTTTTTTACACAAAGGGTGGTGGTATATGACTGGAATATGGTGGTTGGGGCAGATACAATATGGCAGTCAAGAGACTTTTGGATAGTCATGAAAATTCATATCTGATGGAGTTTTTCTCTCGCAAGGTTATGAATCTTTGGAATTCTGTCTCAGAATTGTGAAATTGTCACTTAATATGTTCAATGAGATTGACAACTATTTGAACAATGAGAGTTGAAGATGAAGAAGAGATTAGTGGCGTTGAAGCGAAGTTTAGATCAATCATGATCTAATTGAATGGCTGGGCCCAGACGTCTATTGGCTTTTGACTGTTTTGCTTATGATGCATTAGAAATAGAAATTGCCACATTTCTAATGGATTAACACAATGCATTCCTTCTCTCCTAATTATACACGTTCTTAACTTTTGAGCTGCAGATGCACCTCATTGACCTCACTCCAATTTGATACAGGGGACTGATTCCAGTATTCATTTTTATGATAGACTAAACCTAGTGGGGTCCCTGTCACACGGAAGGCCTGGTCCCCAAATGCAACCCGTTACACCAACGCAATATTCCACCACTCGCCCATAGCCCCTACTCTTTTTAAACTTTTTTAAAAAGTGCAATTGCACTTGCTACCAGGACTTTAAAAAATAATCCAATTGCACTCCCCCAGCCTCCTCCAGCACTCCCCCCCCAACCCCCCCCCCCCCCTCCCCCTCCCCCTTCTTTTTAAACTTTAAAAACTTGCTGCCAGGACTCAGTGTTCTGTGATTGCAACATCGTTGCGGGCAGGGCCAGCAAGCATTTGGATTTTTGACACTGAGAAGTTAAGTGAAAAGTATGATGTAGTTAGGGGAGGGAAAAAATAGAGACAGGTTGGAAGGTGTTAAGTGGAACCAGATAAGAGAATAATGACGGACAGATGGAACCAGAATGGGGAGGAAATAGGTAGAGTAGTCCAGGATAGGTGTATGGATGATTTGCAGCTGGAAATGGGAATGATGAATGAAAGGGAGCATAGGGAACATGTCCTCAAATAGAAATAACAAATGCATTATCAAGTCATTATTAGTGTTTCATATCCACTCTAGATAAACTTGATTGTTTGATAAGTCAAAACAGCATTATTATTATTCCCAATATGATGGACTTCTTTGTACTTTTGGCTTCTTCACATTGGTTAAAGGATGTGAGACTTTACAGATTTTCATGTATTGATCTATTTGCCGAGCGTAGCATCCAGTTGTATCAGATAGTGTAACAGTCACATTTTAAGTTGCTTCAATCAAATAGACAACTTGCTGATTCCCAGAATGAGTATCTGCAGGCCGCAGAAGATGGGTAAAATAGTTAGCAATAGTTGCTTATTTGAAAGACATAGAAAGTTATCAGGGTCATATGATTGTGATCCATTACAGATCGATCTGTGCATAAATGCTGCATCTAAAAACCAAAAACTGCAAAATGGTCATGACATTGCTGCAATGCTCAGGCCAGGAATCAGTTCTTCAGCAGTCCAAATATGAGGGCACTGTTCTCTATAGAAAGGCTATTCTAGATGGTTCAAGGATATTCTCCAAGAACAAAGGAATTGAAGAACAATTAGAAGAACAAATGATTGAAGAACAAAGGAATAATTGTTATATTTGTGATTTTATATATATATATAGGATCCATTGATGTAGAATAAGGTAGTGAAAGCACTTCATCTGCATATTTCAAAGGAGTAACAAAATTATTAATTTATTCTCTGTATAGGAGAAATGATGCCAACTGTAGGAAAGGGGAATTCTTGTAATGGAAAGAATAGCGTTTATAGTCTGCTGAAAATCCAATGAGGAAGAGAGCAATAAAGGTAAATAAAACAGAAAAAGGCGTGTAAGAAATGTCAGAAGAATAAAATAGTAATCAGGAAGGTTATGGAAGAGAGACTGAAAAGATGAATTTTGCAGTCAATGAGAGTTTAAGGGAAAAGATTAAAGTAACACAATAGTGATCTCTAACACAAACAGTAGCGTAGACTTGCATATTGAGAGAAATTGATTCGTTAACACAAATCAAAATCGTCATGCAGAGTCTGATATGGTAAAATTATTAAATGTGTACTTTGCATCTGCAAAGGAAGCAAATGGTGTGACTGGTTCACTAAAGAGTGAGGCCATGGATAGAGCAGACATATTTATAACGGTAAGTTACCTGGACCAACCATTTGAAATGTGTCTCAGGTTGCTGAAAGGAGCAGCAGTAGAAATAGCAGTGAGATAGGCTACAGCCTTCCAGTCGTCATTAGATGTAGGTTATTTGTTAAGGCACTTTTTTCTTTGCTAGTTTCATATTGCAGTGAGGAAAATGGATAAGTAAAACGAGAGCCAGTTGAACATTGTTGGAGACTGTTTATAGAAACAGAAAACTCTGAAGAGAAATAGTGAGCTTGTGTGTTTTAACAGTAATTGTTAAAAGAAATAAGTGGTTAATTGTGGTGATGCAGTATGTATATACGTGGACTAAAAGAAGGGTTGCGTGTGAGTCATAGAGCATGGAAACAGGCCCTTCAGCCCAACTTGGCCATACCGAATAACATGTCCCAATTACACTAGACCTACCTACCTGCATTGGGCCCATATCCTTGTCTAAACCTATCCTATCCATATGCCGAAGATAGACACACAATGATGGACTAATGTATAATAGACACACAATGATGGACCATGTATAAACACAGCCGTAATTTCTTCTTGGCGAAACCAAAATGTATAAAAATACTTTTTAATAAAATCTGACAATGCGCACTTTAACCACATGTGATTTTTTTTCAAATCTCAAATTGTGGAGTTGAGGGGCAAATAAATAAATGATGGGTCTTTGTCCCAAACATTATGGAGGGCACTGTATGTGTGCAGGTACATAGTTTCTTGAAAGTGCCGTCACACGTCAAAAGGGTGGTCAAAATAGCTTTTAGCACATTGGCCCTCATCAGTCAGAGCATTGATGGATTAATTGTGATCACGCATTGTCTTGATGCTGACCGGTTATCAGGCACCAAAAAGCTTTTCACTGTACCTCAGATAGATACAAAAAGCTAGAGTAAACTAAAATTATTAAAAATACCCTTTAATAAAATCTGACAATGTACACTTTAACCACATGTATTTTTTTTTCCTATTACAAATCTCAAATTATGGAGCACATAGGCAAATAAATAAATGATGGATCGTTGTCCCAAACATTATGGAGGGCACTGTAGATCCCTCTGGTCTACAACACTCCCCAGAGCCTTCTCATTCACTGTGTAGTTCCCACCCATGCTAGACTTCCCAAAATGTAACACCTCGCACTTCTATGTATTAAAATCCATTAACCATTCCTCAGTTCATCTGCCCAACCAATCAAGATCCAGCTACAATTTTTTCCAACTATCTTCATTATCTACAATACCACCTGCTGGTCATGCCATGTACGTTCTCATCTAAATCATAGATATAGATGATACACATCAATGGGCCCAGCATCAAACCCTGAGGCCCACCACTAGTGACAGTCTCCAGTCTGAAAAGCAACATTCCACTATCACCCTCTGCTTCCTTCCATTATATATCCATTCAGCCATCTCCTTGGATCCCATGCGCTTTAACCTTCCAGAGCAGCCTACCATGTGGAACATTACCTAGCTGAAATCCTTGTATACAATTTCTACAGCTCTGCCCTCGTCAACCTTTTTGGTCACATCTTTAATAAAACAATCAGATTCGTGAGACACAACCTCCTATGTACAAAATCATGCTGACCATCCATAATCAGCCATTGACCATCTAAATACTCAAGTAACTTTCTGACCACAAAGGTCTGTAGTTCCCAGGCTTTTCCATGCAGCCATTCTTGAATAAAGGCACAGTTGCCACCTTGCAGTCTTCTGGCACCTTACCTGCATTTAATGACAGATTGTAAATCTCATGCAGAAAAGTTTAAGTTGAAGACATTTGGAGGATGCAAATTTATGATTATCAAGTGACTGGAGGTGTGAATGTAATTCATCAGGAAATGGGTTAACCATATATTCTCAAGGATCGATTATTCCTTTTCAGTCTTTGTAATCAGTCAAAATTATTCTTTAGTAAGCAGTATTACAGCTTTCGGATGGCTTGCAGATCAAAAAACCATAATTTAAAAAACAAAGATTTTGGGTAACTGGCCAGGACTTTATTCCTGGCCAGTCCTGGCCAGGAGATATTGGCCAGGACTTTAGATTGTGTCATGAGATCATTTGCATCCTTCAGAGGAGAATTAAGATCTCAGATTTGTAAGAAATATAACATCCATACAGCATGCTCTTCCTTCTATGATGTACTGAAGTAGCAACTCTATTCAGTGGAAGGAATGTGTGCTGATGTGATCAGTGTTTAAGACCCTTTATGCAGTGCCATTTCTAAAACGTGTATATACTCTATCACAGAAAAGGCTCATTATGTTGTTTATTTAGTAAGGATGGGAGCACCCAGCATTCAGTGTTACGTTCTGTTAATTGTAATGGTTAACCCGTAATCAGGTAAATGGGTACAAAGTTTTCCATTGAAGCTGCATTACTCTCTCGGTAGTGGACTTACGTAAAGTAATTGATATTATATTGAAATAACTATACTCGGCTCTTATTAACAAAAATCCAATAGGACAATTTAATCATGTACACTAGTTTAGATCCATGAGTCAGCGGAACTTGCAAGTTTAAACAAACTACAAGTTTTAGATCCATAGATGCTGCCTCACCAGCTGAGTTTCTCTAGCATTTTTGTCTACCTACAAGTTTTAATTACTTAACTGCCAACTGCAGTTTAGTTAATAGCACACAGGCCTCTGACACAAAGTGCTGGAGTTCCCATTCCAGATACCCGAGCATAACAATGTAGGCTGACACCCCATTGTAAAACTGAAGAGTAATCCCCATGGTAGACAAAAGTGCTGGAGAAACTCAGCGGGTGAGGCAGCATCTATGGAGCGAAGGAAATGGGCAACGTTTTGGGCCGAAACCCTTCTTCAGACTGTATTAAAGCTGTGATAGAGGTAGATGTAAATGATTGCTTAGCACTATTTTGATGAAGTCAAGTGGAAAGTTCTCTAACTTCAGGTAGCCCCGGCATTCCCTCTCTCTCTCTCTCTCTCTCTATATCCCTCTCCCACCCAAGTCACACTAGCTTCTTGTTTTCACCCAGCAAACTGCTTTATCACCGTTACTCTTTTGTACATCTTTCATTCATTGTTCTTTATCTATTTACATCATCATCTCTGTCTCTGTTCATTTCCCTTATCTGAAGAAGGGTCTCGACCCGAAACGTCACCAATTCCTTCTCTCCAGAGATGCTGCCTGAGTCAACAAACCTGAGTTACTCCAGCTTTTTGTGCCTATCTTTGGTTTAAACCAGCATCTGCAGTTCCTTCCTACACTGTCTCCTTATAGTTTGTAAGAACCTTTGTTCAGTTCAGTTTAGTTTATCCTCACGTGTACCGAGGTACAGTGAAAAACTTTGAGAACCTAGAGCAGCGGTACGGTTGTTGCCTTGCAGCACCAGATTTTGGTTTGATCCTGACTATGGATGCTGTCTGTATAATTTGTACTTTCTCCCTGTGATTGCATAGGATTTCTCTGGGTGCTCCAGTTTCCTCCCAAAGTCCAAAGGTGTACAGGTTTGTGGATTAATTGGCTTTGGTAAAAATTGTCCCTAGTTTATGTATAGGATAGTGTTTGTATGGGGATTGCTGGTCAGCATGGGCTCGGTGGGCCGAAGGGCTTGTTTTTGCACTGTATCTCTAAACTAAACCATGGAAAACACTGAGGCAAATTGATACCAGTGATTGTTGATATTATCTTGATAGAATGTAATGAATCTAATGACCTCTTATTGCATTTGGTATTCCAGACTATCCAGGATTCTGAATATTGGTGAATAAGAATGCAGAATTACAGTGATTAGGAATGCAGAAAAAATTGAGTTTGGCCGTTGATTTTTAATTCCTCTATTTATTCCTGAAGAGGGATGGTGATCCTAAGCATAGGATGGCTGTTGCCTCCTCACATCAGTTCAGTATGCACAAGGCCCATTCTTAGTCACGTGTGTGACCAAAGACATGAAAAAATGTGGAATACATCTCTTCTAATTCTGAAAACATTATAGGTATACAGTATGTATGATTTTTCCCCCCCCCGAAGTTTATCGTGATTTTTATTTAATGTTATACTGACTGCTTGTTTAGGGTCAAATATAACTGGTCAAGTGTGTGTGACCACACACGGAATTTTCTTTTCATAACTCAGTTTTATCTTACAAGCACTGTGAATTTTAAAAAAGCTAGAATGTTTGTATCTTTAGCAGACATGCATTATAGTTCTGTAGGTAGGAAAATAGCAATGAATAAGATTAATCTCTTACAATAATTTTTAAATATATCACGTTATGTGATGCCACCTGGTCACGTGTGCGACATTTTGGTTCACTTTCCAAACTATGGCCCAGAATTAAATTTTCAGCAATGGTTAGAACTTGAAAATCTCAGTCTTACGAATTATACAAATAAGAACGCTGAAATTCAAAAGCAATTTGGGATTTTGTAAGATGTTTGAGAACTGTTTACTTTAGATCATAAAATGAGCGTGGAGGTGGTTGTAGATTTAGGGTGAACCATTAATGTAATTTCTAGAACACTATTTGAGCCCACTATTTGGAAAATATCTACATGTATTCCCTATCTAAAAGACTGGTTAGCTTGCTGTCAGTAGACTTTAGATACTGTAGATGCCTAACTGGAATATCCACTGTGGAATCTTTAGTGAAAAACATAGTACTGGAGTAACTCAGCAGGTCAGGCAGCACCTCTGGAGAACCTTTGGGCAGGCTAGGACTTTATTCCTTGGACTGCAGGAGGTTAAGGGGTGGTGTTATTGAGATGTATATCTCTATCATGAAGGGGATAGATGGGGTGAATGCACAGTATTTTACCTAGAGTTCAGGGAATCAAGAAATAAGAACATTAATTTAAAGTGATAGGGGAAAGAATTAAATAGGAAAACAGCAGCAACAAATGTATCTGAAAATGAGGAGCAAACTTGTGACTACATGCCTGCTAAACAGTGAAGTCAGCATATTATTGACAATTAGCAATCCACAACCAGTCAATCGTTTCCAAGCCTCCCCCTATCTCTGAATAGATGGTGACACAAGGAACTGCAGATGCTGGAATATCGAGCAAAATACAAGGTGCTGAGGTAATTCCGCAGGTCAGGCAGCATCTGTAGAGGGAAAGGACAGGCAGCGTTTTGGGGCATGTCCTTCCTAGGTATAGATAGTGATGGACAATTCACAACTAATGGGCAAAAGGGAATCTAGCATTCAAGAGCGAGTTAGAGCCCTTAAAGATAGCTGAGTCAAGGTCTATGGGGAGAAGGCCGGAACGACGTACTGATTGTGGATGATCAGCCATGATCACAGTGAATCTGATTCGGCTCGAAGGGCCGAATGGCCTAGTCCTGCACCTATTGTCTATCTTCATGCAGAAGTGCCGACTAGTTTAAATTTGACTTCCTATTAAGCCCTCCAGTAAAGCCAGCATTGAGACAATTCAGTTCATTTTAAGTGATGACAAGTAAAAGATATTAAGTACAGCAATGGCTCGGGGGGCCTGTTTAAGGTACCCACTTTTAATACTTCAAATGAAAAAAAATGTTCTTGCAGGTACAATTTGCCTTGGTGATTAAATAGAGCCTAGCAACTTTCTGTAATCCAATTACATTATGTGATGGCTGAGATACTTGAAGTCTTTTTGGTTTTTGTCTGGTACTGATTGTCAAGGGAATGAATGTATTTTGAGAAGGACAGACAGATTGCAACAGCGGCACATTGATTTCAGCGCCAATAAAGATGTAACAGAAACAAAGAACCCAGTATTGATATTCTTTCAGGATTAAAAAAATATATTTTTAGTCCCCAGTGACTACTCTTGCAAGGTTTCTTTGTATGCTATACTATTGTATTACGTTTGGAAACAAAGAAAGCATTTGACCTACTTGTTAATTTGGAGCAGTTAGAAAACAGCTCTTGCTTGGACATATCGATCAATGGTTTGTTTTGATGGAACAATTGCCACACATCACAGAACAATTATGTGGTAGTCTGTGTTTAATTTTTTGACTCTGTTTTTGTGTTTAATGCTTGTCCAGTGTAACATTAAAAATGTATTTCTACCTATATCATCAATGTAATTTAGGATTATGGAAATGGTCTGTCTATTGAAGCGGCTGGCAGTCAATAGTTATGAAAATAGTTTAAAAATATTTTGTGAATATTCACAACTTTTGTTGTCCCTTTGTAAATCATTTATGGCTAACCAAATTTTGATTTTGCAACAAACGTAACGCTGTTTTTCATAAATCTGCATTTACTCAGCTCTGGTTATGAAAAGTAAGGTAGCATGCCATAATGACTACCATCCAGTGGCTCTGACATCCATCATCATGGCTTTGAAAATGGTGATGAAGCACATTAACTCCAGCCTCCCAGCCGGCCTTGATCTACTATAGTTTGTTTACCATCACAACAGGTTCACAGTAGATGCCATCTCCCTGGCCCTGACACACCTAGACATAAACTCCTATTTATAGACAATAGCTCTGCCCTCAACACCAAAATCCCATCCAAACTCATCTCAAACTCCTGGACCTGGGAATCGGCGCCACCTCTGCCACTGGATCATTGACTTTCTGACCCACAAACCACAATCAGTGAGGATGGGTGACAACACCTCCTACACGATAACTCAACACTGATGTCCCACAAGAATGCATTCTCAGACCCTGCTATACCCCTTGTACACTCACGACTGCTGGCTAAGTTGGGCTCTAACTCCATCTACAAAGTTTGCAGATGATACCACTCTGGGGGCTGGATTACAAACAATGATTATTCAGATTACAGGAAGGAGATGGAGAACTTGGTGTCAGGACAATAATCTATTCAGTGTCAGCAAGACGAAGGAGCTAGTTATCGACTTCAGGAAGCATGGTGGAGTACTTGTCCCAATCTGCACCAATGGTGTTGAAGTAAAAATGGTTGAGAACTTTAAGTTCCTTAACATTAATATTATCAACAATCTGTCATGGACCAACCACATTGATGCGACTGCCAAGAAGGCGCACCAGCACCTCCACTTCCTTAGGAAACTGAAGAAATTGGCATGTCTATAATGACTTACAAACTTCTACAGATGCACCATACCAAGCATACTGTTGGGTTGCATCACAGCTTAGTTTGGGAATAAGCTCTGTGCAAGACGGCATGAAATTGCAGAGTTGTATGTGTAGCCATGTCCATCACGCAGGCCAGATTTCTTGCTATTGTCTCCATCTGCACTTCACATTGCTTTGGAAAAGAGCCAACATAATCAAAAACTTGCCTCACCCCAGTCAAAGACATAACTAGCTCCTTCACCCTGGCCTCAAGCTCTTTGAAGCACTTCCCTCTGCCAGGCAACTGTCAAAGCTAACACAGCCAGACATAAAAGCAGCTTTTTTCCACTAGTAGCTCTACTCAATAACCAAAAATCTGTAGCCTCCTTTTGCTCTGATATTTTATTTAATTCACATGTTTAAACAATAATGTTTTATTATTAATGTTTAAGTGCTATTCTTAATTGTCACTGTATGTCGTGTTACTTGTGAGCGGAGCACCAAAGCAAATTCCTTGTATGTGTATATACTTGGCCAATAAAATTATTCAATTCATTCTCCCTGCTCCATCTGGCAGAAGGTATAGAAGCTTGACATTGTGCTCCATCAGATTTAAGAACAACTACATCCCCTCTGACAAGCTTCTGAATGGTCCTTCCATATGCTAGGATACTGTCCAATACAGCTCTACCCTGTTGCAGACACTAGACTTTGTCTAATCGTGGATTAATGCTCTGTCATGGAACTGATGCACAACAATGCTGAGAACTAGATTCTGTACTGTGTATCTTGCACTTTGCTCTATCTTTTATACTTGAGTTTGACTTGATTATTTGTATAGGATTGGAAGCAAAGCTTTTCACTGTACCTTGGTACTCGTGACAATAATAAACCTAAACCTAAGTCTAAGTGGATTTACTAATTTTTTTTCAATGAAGTTTATGTAAGCATTATGAATGTAATGATGCCATCCAGCTGACTTGCCAAAGCTAATGAATCACACTTGCCTCCACCCTCCATTATCTGTGTGGTAGAAAATATAGAAGTAACATCAAATATGGGCAAAGGTGGGCAAATCTAAGACATGTGTGAAACTAAACCGAATGGTAAAATGTGAATTGAATAAAATAAGAAATGCAATGGTTGTGTCAGAGCTAAGAAAGCACTTGGAAGGATAGTGGTGCAAAATTTGTCCTTGTATACCTAGTTCTGAGAATATTCATTGGTCAAATTAGTTTTAAATGAAACTGTAATGTTTAGAACTTAAATATTTGCTTTGACCTATTCATAGGTGAACCATCTAATTTCAGTACTGTTCAGTGTAGTGTCAGCTGTACAATTAAAATAAATTAAAATAATGCACAATATTCTGTACCCCTGATTATTGATTTATTTTTGGTATTTATTGATTGCATTTGTCCGCCTGAATCGTTTCAAAGGTATCTTGCATAGTGAGGTGAAATAGTGTTTCTCACAGTATCTTTATCCATTTACTTTTTTTAGGGGAATCACTTTGATCAATATGAAGAAGGACATCTGGAGATTGAACAGGCATCCTTGGACAAGCCCATAGAATCGGTAAGGATTTTAATTTTGATTTGAGAATTAATTTGTCAAAATGATTTGGCATAATTTCTACAAAAGAGAATAATAATTAGGTGCCCCAAAGAAGGTGTGGTTGTAGCAGTTTTTAATATGTAGTCCATACAGTGTATTGCAGTGAAAATGCATATTTGGCCCAACGACTATGTAGTGTTTAGTTTACTCCTTTATTTTAATTTTAAGTTTTTCAGGATTTTGTAATATAACATTTATTAATGCTCTGCTGCTACTATATACAGGACATGAAAAATGCATCTTAAGGTAAATCAACATTTTGTTTGTACTTCATGGATAAATAGTACACATGCTTCATTGCTACTTTAAATAAAATGCTTAGTAAATAATCCCACCATATAGAAGTCTTCTTTATAATTGTTAAATGAAGTAGTTCTAATTCAGTTTTACATTACATGAGTTAATCCAGTGCTTTGGTTTTTCAGCATTTTGCTTTTGTGTGTAGTAACTGTCATTGCACTCACATGGTAAAGGTTGGAACTTCACGTGCAATGTAAGATGAATGGCTTGATTCAATTTATAAAAGGACTGGAAATATATGATGATCTCCTTTACCTGCTGGTTATTTTGTACACATTTTACAGTTTGTACCCGAGATGTCTATGTGCACCTGTTGAGCAAACATTTGTTTCCCCCTGATGTTAGCACTCTTTGACCATGACCCACCATTAAGGGGTGAAGGCAAGCTGACAACTGGAAATACTATTCCTTTTCCAGTGGACCAAATTATGTGAACTAAGGAACCATGAAGCCAACTAGATTATGCCCTGCTATCTTTATTTTCTTTTTATCAACAATTTTTTTGTACAAAGGTACAATATTTAAGGAAGTAATGATACAAGTTTTTTTTTTAAAACCTAGTCACAGCATTGATTTCTATTAAAGTTAGTAATTTAATGCTGCTGCTTTAACATTAAATGAAACTAAACCACTGACGTGGAAGTTAAACAATCGCGCATTTAGTGACAGATCAAATCACAAGTTTGCAATCTTGGGTCATATCCATCCACGTGTATCTATGGATTGTGACACAACAAATTAAAATGGTTGATCCATAAATCTCCTTGTTTCCATCATGTAGAGCTCAATGCATGGGTGAAAGAGTTGATGCTGAAATGCATAACTATAGTGCTGAGTTGTTGATCTACCTTGGCCTCCTCTTGAGATTTCTACTATTGCAGAAGTTAATTTCAATAAATAGAATTATTGGCAAGAATGGGCAGAGCAGAATACATCTGGAGGACTTTTGTTTTAGCTCTAGCTGTATTTTTAGACAAACTGCTCCCATATGGTGATTGTATTGATCCTCCTATGATTGTTAACATTTCCCATGGATACTGTGTCTGTGAAATTTGTGCACGTCTAAATTTGTTAATTAAAATGCCCCCATCAGTCCACTGCTGAGTCATTAATATGGCATTGACAGTGGCACCTGCTGATAAATATCCCAGTTAGCCATGATTAGTTCATTGTTTAGTAGGACCACCTAGCTTCAGACATTTTTTACATGGACCAGTTGCGATATGATATGGGCAAGAGCATATGCCCTTGATGACAGCATTTAATCGTGTAGAATTAAGGAGCTGTTAAAATTTAAATCAATGGAAATCTTTATCTTAACAGGATCAGCCAGAAACGCAGAAAGGCTATAAGACCAAGCTAGAGGCTAGGTGTTCTGCGATGGGTGATTCATTTAATTTCATGCCATTACAAGTCAGGAGTGTGTTGGTGATGGAAGGAGGCCTGTGACTAGTGGTGTGCTCAGAGTTCGGTGCTGGGCCCATTGCTGTATGTTATCTAAATCAATGATTTGGATGAGAGCATAAAAGGCATGATTAGCAAGTTTGCAGGTGATACTAAAGTGGGTGTAGATAGTGAAGATAGTTGTCAAAGATTAAATGCAGGACCTTGATTGGTTGGGCAGGTGGGGTGAGGAATGGTTGATGGAATTTAATGCAGAGAAGTGAGAGGTGTTGCATTTTGGGGCAGTCTAACAACGGCATGACACACAGTGACCGACAGGGCTCGAGAAGCGTTGTAGAGCAAGGAATCTAGGAGTGCAGGCACATAATTTCTTATGTGGCATCAAGGAATGGTAGAAAGGGTGGTTAAGAAGGCTTTCTGCACATTGGCCTTCATCAATCAGGGTATTGAGTATAGAAATTGGGGGGGGTTGTATAAGACGCTGGTGAGGCCACTTTTAGATTATTGTATTCAATTTTGGTCACCATGTCATAGCAAGGATGTTGTCAAACTGGAAAGGGTGCAGAGTAGATTTAAGAGGATGTTGCCAGGACTCGAGGGACTGAACTATAGGGAGAGGTTAAGCAGGCCAGGACTTTGTTCCTTTGAGTGCAGGAGGATGTGGGTTGATCTTATAGAAGTGTGCAAAATCATGAGAGGAATACTGGGTAATTGCCCAGAGTTGGGGAATTGAGAACAAGAGAACATTCGTTTAAGGAGAGGTGGGAAAGAAATGAACCTGAGGGGTAACCTTTTTATATAAAAGGTATATGGAATGAGCTGCCAGAAGAGGGAGTTGAAGCAAGTACTATCATTTTATGTGACATTTATACAGAGATATTTATACAGGTACATGGATAGGATAGGTTTAGAGGGTTATGGGTCAAGCGCAGGCAGGTGGGACTAATGTAGATAGGGCAAGTTGGGCTGAAGGGCCTGTTCCACGCTGTATGACTGACTCCACTTGGATGAGTTCAGTTCCAGCAACACTTGAGAAACTGCTGTGTAGGCCAGAGCAGCCAACTTGATTGGCACTGATGCATCACCCGCAGTGTAGCTGTAGTATCTGCACTCCACAAGATGCACAGTAGAAATTTGCCAAGGATTTAGAAACATAGAAGATAGGAGCAGGAGTAGGCCATTCGGCCCTTCCAGCCTGCACCGCCATTCAATATGATCATGGCTGATCATCCAACTCAGTATCCCGTACCTGCCTTCTCGCCATACCCCCTGATCCCTTTAGCCACAAGGGCCACATCTAACTACCTCTTAAATATTGACAATGAACTGGCCTCAACTACTTTCTGTGGCTCAGAATTCCACAGATTCACCACTCTCTGTGAATTGAGAACAAGAGGACTCTGATTTGTCTCTATCACTGTCATTAATCACGTGACCAACGGTTAGATAGTTAAGGGTAATGTGTTCCATTTCCAATAAGGTTACAGTTATCATTAACTTGATTCCATAATAGGACATAGTATGGGAGGTGTGTAAAGTTTGAGCCAATTTTCTGTGTTTAAAATGTGTGCAAATCCCCATCCATTATTAAAGTGTAAGGAATTTAGGAGATCATTATGTATTTCTGTTCTCATTCAAGATGTACCCAGGTTTCCATGTAACAAATTTTGCACACAATTTCGGGTGTCAACCATTTCTCTTCTGCAGCAGTTGGGCCATAATTGCTAAGCAGCCATGAACTGGTTTGTATTGCACGCTCTGCTATTTTTTTTTTTAGGGGTTTCTTGGTTCCTTTTCCTGTCCTTCCAATACAGCAAATAGCTACCGTGAGACTTTCTGGCATGATGTTTGTTTATGGAATGGCAATAGCTGATGATGCATGTTGATAATACTGCAGGATAAGTTTTCAATTAGTGATCTAATAACATTAATCCCATCATACCTAACTTTGTATTTGATTCTTTTTTTCTCTTTAACAATGAAATATCTGAACATTTTGTCACCCACAAACTTAATTTACTTTATTTTCAATTTTGCATGTGATTTTTGTTTGTGTAAATTTGAGTCATTTTTTTATTGGCCAGGGCAATTGCAGTTAAAATGTTTTTGAAATTAAACAAAACACCAAAGCAAATTAAAAATTTACAGTTCAATACGAGTTGGCATTTCAATATCTAAACTGCACAAAATTATTAGGAATTCATAAAATGTGAGCAAATTTACATGCATTTATCTTTTTTCAACATTTTTTCCAATAAACATTTTTTCAGCTATTCTAAGCAAATATTTTGTTATTTTTTTAAAAATTGGCCGTTGTAACAAATTTTAATTTATCCATTTTTAATGGTGTGGAAGTTGAACATAAACACAAGGGTAGGTAGCATTCGTTTGAATTAATATACTGGTTAACTATAACACAAATTCCACCAAATTTATCTTCATTCAAACATCAGTATTTATCTTAAAATAATAATCATAATGCATAACCATCCTGGTAGTTTTTTTACCCTATTCTAGCTCTTCCCTTGCTCTTCTCTTCCATTGCCCTTCTGAATGGAAATAAAACGTTCCAAGTATCATCATGAAAGCAACCCATAGTAACTCATTTTATCTTTCTTCTGTGGAAACGGACTCCTCATGGGAGTTGTAGAGGTAAACTCACTATTGTTCCAAACACCTGGTTTTGTTAAAGTAGTACAGCAATAGTCTGCTGTGCTGTTGTTTTTCCTATGGGCCTGTCCCACTTATGCGACTTTTTTGGCGACTGCTGGCACCTGTCATAGGTCATTGCAGGTCGCCGAAAAATGTCAAAATTGTGAAAATCCAAAAAGATGCTACGACTCTTTGGGCGACTGAGAAGACTACTCACGACCATAAAGGCGACATGTCGCGGGATGAAGCCTGTATGATTGTGAGTAGTTCCTTGTCTGGTCACCGCTGGATTTTCAACATGTTGAAAATTTTCGGCGACCTGCAATGACCTATGACAGGTGCCGGCAGTCGCCGAAAAAGTTGTTTTTTTCATTAGTCTCAAACATTAGCTTTTGAACCAGAGATGTTGCTCATGAGTAGCATACACACTAGTCCCTTTCTAACACTATCTATGTTGTCTATTGCCTGTAACATCTTTGATGCTAGAGGGAGCAGTTCTGCACTGTAGAATGCACCGTTGTGCCCCGGACCAGGGAGATGGCAGTCTACAGTGTGCAGAACAAGTCTCAAAACTCAAAGATCCCCCCCTCACAAATAAACTGACTCGTGCACAATCCAAGGCTCCAAACTTTCCTATGTCAAAGTTCCAAAGGATCTTGAATTACCCTGACATTAAGATAGTTGTAAAAGTATTAAAAAACAATTAAACACATATTTTGACTTTAAAAAAAAACTGAAATAATTACATTATTAGGCAATGATGAACTTTAAAGGTAATGTTGTTAACTAAAAAAGTAAATAATGTCATGAATGCTCACCTTTGCACCTCGGTGTTCTGCATTCAAACTGAAAAGCTTCTTGATTTAAATGCTGCTAGTTCAGGTTAATAAGAAAATCTTCAAGTTTGCAATTCACTGTTGCAATTCAGTGTTGGAGGGGAACTGGGAAGTGACCAGTAGAATTTGGACAGCAAACTCGAGACTTATTTTGATTCGTGAATACTGAATCTCTTGATGCTTATGAGGGGTAAATGCCAGCAGTTTGGCATAGACTACTTGCATTTGCCAACATGTTCTGGTCCATTATTTTAGCAAACGGGTAACTGCTCCGTTTATAATATTCTTATGAATTGAAAACCAACATTTGTGGATGCATATTTGTTATTCTGTAGCAACACAAATTCTAAGTTTTTTAAAAGCAGTGTACAGTTTTAATTCTGCGGTGAAGAATGGTAATCGTATAAAGGTTGAGATGTTTTTCCATTGAAACATTCAAAGAAGCAGTTATTTTTAACAGTGAGCAAATGATTTATATAAATTCTAAATCAACAATGTCCTGCAGCATTGTCTTGAGATGTGCTAAATGCTATGCTACAGTGTTCAGTTAGTACAAACGGCAAGCTTGGCTATATTGTAGAGTCCACCGGTTTTGAGATGATTCACATTGCAGTAAATTATTTTGCATGATGTTACCCAACAGCTGGGGCACATCAAGGATAACTCATGCACAATGAGATTAGTGCAGCAGTTCTCTGAGTGGTTTTCACGTTCACCTTTTTCTTCTTGAACAATTAAGGATATAAAGTGAGGGAATAATGTGGAAGTTTAGTGAGTGAACCTTTCCCAAAAATAGTACCCACTAAATTTGCACTTCCCAGTCTTCCTAGATACCGACTTTCTTGTTAACCTCAATACGATTTGATGAAGAGAAGCAATTAAACTGAAAACCAGAAAATGCCTTAAATACTCAGCAGATCAGGAAGCAACTGTGAAGCGAGAAAGTTAAGATTTTTTGAACAGTGACTTTCATTAGAACTGACTAATTATTTTCTTTTCATATTTCAAATTGCCAGCATACAGTGTTTTAATTTTATTTAAAAGCTAATGTCCAGTTTATAAAAGTCTTATTTTGGATTTATAGGTCTAAATATTATATTCTTATTCCAAATGGGCATTTCATTTTGCATATCACACTTTTTTTTGGTAGTGCTATTAGGATTGATTATACATATAATTTAGAAAATCTAACTTCAAAATTTGAAGATTTTACATTCATCAACTCTCCATTTTAATTGCAAAAATAAATGCATCTGGATTACACTAAATTTGTTAAATAGAAAATAATTGTCTCTCCACTTTCCAAACAACTAGCATTAAGATGCTAGTTCCAAACAGCTAGCATTAAGATTAACTAGCATTAACCTTAATTCAAAATTTATTTTAGAATTTTGTTAAATTCTGGACATATCGAATGTGTAAACCTTTGGATTTTCAAAACTAATAATAATGTTGTTCTGGTTTCACTGTTAATCTGTAATTGTAAATTATCCAGTATTAGACTAAATGGTGTGTTTCAAGGGCTATTTAATTGGCTTGACAAATTAAATTGACAAATTTCCATTCTATTTACTAGCTTTATTTGATACAGCGTATCTACAGCAATCAAATTGTGTTTTGTCATTTTTCACATGCACAAGATCTGTGGACTCTTAAGCAGACAAATGTTATGTTAATATGGCTGCTGATTTGACATTTAACAGTAGCCGCATGTTCCCTGTACTATAAATATTTCATATCTTGTAGCTGTATGGTGTAGCATTACCATTTGGCTGTCCTATCCATCATCATGTGTCATCTATAGTTAAACATAATGTTTGTTTTGGGAATCGCTCTAAAGTGTTCTTGCATGTAACGGTAAAGTAGTACCCACCTTTCTGTCACGCTTTCCTAATTTTATATATATCTATCGCCTCACACGTAATATATATTTTATATACATAGAAATATATTTTGTTTTTCCTCCATTGTGTCGTCATGGCACGCTGCACTGACTTACGGCTAGCTGGTCTTGAATCGTGGATTTACATTGTGCTTCACTATTACCTAATGTAAACATTACATGCAAGCAGTGAATTGAACAGAAGCAGACCATTAGTTGTTTGGACAGTTTCTTACTTTGTGTTACATTTAACTGTTCTTTTGACAGCCCAGTTTTTAAAGTCAGGTTCGTATGGAAATGCTTTCACTCCACTTGCACTGCTTTGAACTAGCCTCTTGCTTCATCTGTCTGTTTATTTTTTTTAATGCATTAATTAATATTGCAGTCAGGGTAATGTCTCACTTCCTTTGTTGAAAATCTAAAATAGCATTAATATTTAATTCAAAGTTTCAATCAGACTTTTATTGTTATATGTAGAAAGAAAGTAAATTATCCACCACAGGATGAGAATGAAGAGGGCAAACATTGTTTTATGTCTAATGGTATTTAAGATTATAGATTTAAAAAAAATCAGGAGCTTGATTGGATAGATTCAGTAAACTAAATATCTTTGTCACCCTCCCAACCCATGGTTGGCATTAGTGTTTGAATAGCAGTAATGGCTGTGGCTATTATGATATTTCTGAAGCACCGTACACAGCTTTTCTCATGTTTAAATACTTTTCCGAGTAAAAGGTGATTCCTAATTTTAAAAGCTTAAAGATGAACATTAAGTTTAATGCTGTGCAATTTATGTGACTGAGTTATACCCAGCTCTTTGACACTTTACATAACTGGATGCTTTTTGTATCTCCATAATTAATATTGTCATAGGTCACAAATCAGAGTTAAGCATTTAATCTACTGGAAGCTCAAACCCAAGTAACATGATTTAAGCAGCTTTTGAAATTATCTACGGCCATGTGTTCCAAACCGTTGTGGTAACACAGGTTGAAGATATCTTATAAGTCTGACCTGACACTGCAATAAAGCATATTGAGCCATGTTTTTTTTTCCTTTGGTAAATTTGTTTGCAAGTACTTTAGCATTCCAAATAAGCAAATTAAATGGAGTGTTGTGATAGTTTGGGATTTTTGTAGGTTGTTTTACTTACTTTCAGCCATATATGTTCAGCTGCCATGTATGTATAGCTTGCGTGTTTGGCCCTCAAGCCCTGACAAGGATGGACATGTTGCAATGCAAATGCCAAAACAAAGTGTTTTGTTTAGAATATCACTGCTGTTCGTTTGAAGTTTACTTGGCAGGCATTTAACTTCTAATTCACATACGGCCAATAACATACTTTCCACTATGATGGACTTGCATAATATAGCAGCAAATATTAGAAATGTTAAATATAAGCTGCCAAGTCAGTTTTAATAAGAACCTTTAAATGCCATTGTTTTATTCTCCAAGCCTTCCTCCACATTTGTCATTTTTAATTTAAAGATCACATTTTGTTTTCCATTTTACTTGGTCCATTAGCTTTTTTTAACACGAAACAGCTGACTTTAAAACATTTTCATTATTGCTTTTATCCTCTTTTAAAAAGCTTGAACCTGCCTTTACCTTATACCCTCATTTTTTTCAATAGGAATGGGCAGATTAATGGCTGAGACCAGCAGTTTTGAAATAAAGCCTTCGCTAGGGAGCGCTTAAACAATCTTTTGCTTGTATTACAGCCTTCGCTTGGTAAAAAAACAGGCAATCTGGCCACCTTGGTACTGCACAGTATGGGCACTTTTGCCTTCATTTACAGTGGTCATATACACCCTGCACATACTATCATTAATCTAGCTCCCAAAGTGTCTCCAAAGGTCAGTTTGACTGCATTGAAGCAATGTATTTTTGCATTACTATATGGAAACTTTTTCAAGTTGCTGAAACAGTGTGTGTAACACATTAATTTACAATGGGACAGACCTTTAGTAAATTTGGCTTTTTCTAATAACTTTGCAAGCTGCTTATTTTTAGGCTGTCACTAAAAATGTTTAGGAAGAGATTTCAGTAATACCTTTTTTGTATTTTTGGCCAAGGTTAATGTTGAGAATGTATGTTGGCATGCAACACACAGAAATGTTGACTCCAGGAAGGTTATTATAATTGGCAAAACAACAGATTGCACTTCTAACAATAAAATGTCCTTTTGATTGCCAAATGTTGTAAGGTTTGTTTCAACCATTATAATTGCTTGTAACATTGGAATGAGATGTTCAAAGTCCGCACTGTTTAAGTTGTAGCTAGTTAAGCAATCAGTGGTTAGGAAGATGAGACATTACGCTGCTGCTTCCCCCACCCCTCTACGTGCACTAATGGTTCTTGCTATTAAACCTGTTGCGAGGCCTGTTCCATTCTAATTTTCAGCATATTTTGTTACCCTAAATATGAAGTGCATCACAATCTGTGCTTGTGCTCATTTTGTAAATTACTAACTTCACTGTTTCATTTTACGTTAATAATGGCTGCATGCTGGTTATAAACCCAATCAAGTCTAGGCTGGATTTTGCTATGATCGTGTTTGGTTTCTAGTGGTGGGGCAGATTTTGCACTTCCAGTAATTTGCAGACATGAAGTCTGGCACGCAACATAACCAAATTAAAAGAAAAAAAGTTCAGTTGTCTGTTGCAAATTGGTGCTGTTAAGATGACGGGTATGGTTTTAAAGAGAGCATTGTTTTGTCAGTTTTTCTGTTTTCAGTTCTTTGATTTACATTTCTTTTACCCTGCTTTCCCCTCCCATTATTTAATTATTTTGCACTGACGATGCACACCATCAAAGTAATTCCAAATTGTGTGAGCAGTTTATGATATTGTGTTCCTTAGGGTTTCTATCTACCCCATTCCCATTAGCAACTTCTTGCATGTGTATCCATCGAACACAAAATATAAAATGTTGACTGAAAGCGAGTTTATATTATTGGAGTATTTTTGGTCTATTCTCTGTTCTGTCCATCAGGACAACATTGGACATCGTTTGCTTCAGAAACATGGGTGGAAGCTTGGGCAAGGATTGGGAAAGTCTCTTCAGGGTAAGTTCAGAAATGTCAACACCAAATATCTTTAAAGCGATGAAATATTTTTGCGAATGTGTCAAAGTATATTTTAAAAAGTGTGTGCTTTTTCTAATTGGTTTTCCTTTAAAATTTACGATAGACATTTTGAATATTTATTACCTGAAGGTAGAAACATATTTTTAATTTTAACTCATTCTTCTTGTATTTCTATTTTTTTCCCTCTTTGCCTATTCTCTGGATAGTGGTGGAATTAATTTGGCTCAAAAATTTCAATTAAAGGAGAGACCCCAGCAAATTTTTACTTTAAATAATTACAACCATGACACATTTAAAAATAAAGTTTTATTGTTTATTGTGTTTTGAATTTTTCAAAAAAATTGGCATTTCCTTCAGGGGACGATTTAACGTTTTTGGCTGCTGTCTCTTGACTTCCTCCCCTTTTCCCACGACCACCCCCGCTTCCACAAGCTAGTTGTATACATTGTAGACTGATACTGATCTTGAACATCTTGATCTTTGGGTGTATAGATTGCATACTATTTGACATGCTGTGGCTGGCAGTTCTTTCCCATTTGATTTGTTTTGGTCACTAATAGGAGAAAATCTGTTTCTTAGAGAAACTCCCAGATTTTCTGCACAATTTTACTAAGTCCGTTGGGCATTTATACAATTCCCTTTTGTTTAAAGATCTTGGCATTTAGCCCACAAGCCTGAATTTTATAAATGGTTATTTCTTAACATTTACAATTTTCTGAGAACTCAATACTTATCAAGCCAAAGCTGTGATAGGAGAATGTATCAAGTGAAAGAATGGACTAGAAATGAAGCACGTTGGTTTTAATGGGATCCTCCAGTTTGTTTATGCTTCTCCAACTACAGTGCCCTCCAGAATGTTTGGGACAAAGACCTATAATTTATTTATTTTTCCTCTGATCTCCACAATTTGAGATTTGTAATAGAAAGAATCACCTGTGGTTAAAGTGCACATTGTCAGATTTTAATAAAAGGCCATTTTTACACATTTTGGTTTCACCTTGTAGAAATTACAGCTGTGTTTATACGTAGTCCCCCCCATTTCAGGGCACCATAACATTTGGGACACATGGCTTCACAGGTGTCTGCAATTGCTCAGGTGCGTTTAATTGCCTCCTTAATGCAGGTATAAGAGAGCTCTCAGCACCTAGTCTTTCCTCCAATCTTTCCATCACCTTTGGATACTTTTATTGCTGTTTATTAACACGAGGACCAAAGTTGTGCCAATGGAAGTCAAAGAAGCCATTATGAGACTAAGAAACAAGAAGAAAACTGTTAAAGACATCAGCCAAACCTTAGGCTTACCAAAATTAACTTTTTGGAACATCATTAAGAAGAAAGAGCGCTGGTGAGTTTACTAATCGCAAAGGGACTGGCAGGCCAACGAAGACCTCCACAGGGGATGACAGAAAAATTATCTCTATAATAAAGAAAAATCCCCAAACATCTGTCTGACAGATCGGATACACCCTTCAGGGGTCAGGTGTGGATTTGTCAATGATTTCATGAACAGAATACCACTGCATCTGTGAAACACGGTGGTGGGGGTGTTATGGCCTGGGCATGTATGGCTACTGAAGGAACTGGCTCACTTACCTTCATTGATGATACAACTGCTGATGGTAGTAGCATAATGCATTGTGAGGTGTATAGACACATCCTATCTGCTCAATTTCAAACAAATGCCTAAAAACTATTTGGCCGGCAGTTCATTCTACAGCAAGACAATGATCCCAAACATACTGCTAAAGCAACAAAGGAGTTTTTCAAAGGTAAAAAAATGCCAATTCTTGAGTGGCCAATCACCCGATCTGAACTCAATTGAGCATGCCTTTTATATGCTGAAGAGAAAACTGAAATGGACTAGCCCCCAAAACAAGCATAAGCTAAAGATGGCTGCAATAAAGGCCTGGCAGAGCATCACCAGAGAAGACACCCAGCAAATGCTGATGTCCGTGAATCACAGACTTCAAGCAGTCATTGCATGCAAAGGATATGCAGCATAAAATACTAAACATGACTACTTTCATTTACATGACATTGCTGTGTCCCAAACATTGTGCTGCCCTGAAATGGGGAGACTATTTATAAACACTACTGTAATTTCTACATGGTGAAACCAAAATGTATAAAAATGTCCTTTATTAAAATCTGAAAGTGTGCACTTTAACCACATGTGATTTTTTTCTATTACAAATCTCAAATTGTGGCGTACGGAGGCAAATTAATAAATGATGGGTCTTTGTCTCAAACATTATGGAGGGCACTGTATGTTGTCCTAACATTGAAACTAGTTGGTGTTTGATTTTGCTTTGACCACTGTGTTCTCTAACCACAATACTGAAGCTGCTGTATACCCTCCCTGCTCAAGCAGTGCCATGTCAGGTATAAACATAATCGCAGGTAACTGTACTGTTATAATCTAATAAGTATTATTAATCATACTGGTCCTTGAAAGTCCCTTTGAGATACAGAATTAAGAGGCGGCTTGTATTTTGGTGTGGACGTGAGTTTGTTCAGAGTAGACGTGGAATGGTCCATACTAGCATGTTTTTAAATAACTTTATACCCTGATTGAAGTGAATAATAATGTTTGGGTGTCGGATAAATTAAGAGCACCAAAAGCATTGATCCATCCTGCTTCCAAATTTTTCAGATTTAAGGGCAAAAAACCCCGTTTATAATAGACTAGTTAGACTTGCAGACTTCCAAAAAGCTTGGTGACAAGTGCATACTGTTGAAGTTTAATTCTTGGTATTACGTGTGACAGCTAGTGACGTGACAAATGACTAGATGGCATTCGTTGAAATACCCTATTGGAGAAATTCCCTGCTTTCCTTGGGTACCAGAATGCTTTATAATTTCTACATGAGGACAGTTATAGTTGCACATTATTTCTTAAAATAATAACTTCCCATACAGCAATCTGAAGTTTGCATAAAAACAACTGTCAGTAAAGTTGGAACTTCCATAAGAGATTTTCTATTGGTGACATATTGCTAGGGTCTTGTGATTGCACTTCATGGTTGTTCTTTATTCTTTATTTTGATCAATTTTGTTAACTTAAAATAGATGAGACAATTGACCCAAATAGCCTGTGGAATAAATTTTGCAAGCAGTTTTGTCATGGTCTATTGTTGAAAGAAAAGTTTAATGTGTCTGGAAGGTACAATTAAAACTTGTAACTTTAGGAGCAGAGTTTGAGATCAGATTACATGGCAGCAGCAAACATTTCAATTCCCTGCTTGTTTTGAGAATGTTTTGAAATATTTGCACACGAACATTAGTTTCTCTTGTGGGAGCAGTCCCATAACACAACTTGTCAGGAATTGGCAATATATTGGTGAAGTGGAAATGTGCAGGGGATTTAGGGGGGTTCTTTTCCAAGATTTCGATTGAAATTTGAGAATGTTTGTTCTCTCACTGGGCAGCTGAAATGGAAAACTAATTCAATTTTGGCAACGGCATTGCTCATGTGTACATTTCCACTGTATAAAAAGGAGTGACGTAAGATTCTTTTAGCGAAATATGCCTGTATCCTTTAGTGAAATGAAATGTACTGAAAGTGATGTAATGAATGACTTTGTTTTAATATGGTCAAAGTTAGAGTTCCAGGTACAAATTTTATTTTTCCATGTACCCTCTACTTTAAGCAATTGCTTGCTGAAGAAATTATGAAGTATAGCAATCTGTCTACCCATGCGAGACTTTATTGTTCTTAATAATGTCTGTCTGTTGGTAATATTGATTTTGCTGTACTTTTCTGATTTTATCTTGCTGTGAAATCCTGGATTCTCTTTTTTTACACTTATTTATGTGCTTTGTTTATTTTCCAGCATGCATTATAAATGTAATGCATGGAAGAGTAGCTGATGCCATTTAACCCTTCCTTGGCCTAACATCCAATGTACCAATTTCATAATGACATCTTGTATCAGTACTCCATTCAAAGATTAGGACGTAGACCACATGATTGATGCATGTATAAGATTACAAATTAAATTTCTTCCAACTCCTTTTTCTCTTGTGGACACTGATGAATCATGTATTTCGTAGCTTTGTGTAGTCTGGCATCATTAGGATATTTTCTTCAAATAGCCGGGCATCATGTGAGAAACTATTTTGCACCGGACATCCGAACTGGACCTGAACCCATTCCTGACAATATTAACATGTTCACCTTTAGATATGGAAAGTTGGTGCAAAATTATACCTATTGTTGCCTTGTGTAAATGTTTATCAAGGATCAAGTTAAACAATTGCTGCTAATGGAAAATTAAAGCTGAACATTTCGCAGTCACTTATTGTTGCATCCAAGTTCATATAATTAAAACACTGCACTAGCCGGGCTATTGCCTTTGGATTTTATTTTAGGATAATTTAGTCCCTAATTTCAAATCTGGTAAATTTCAGATTCAAATTTATTATTATTGTCATGTGTACTGAGAAAGAATGAAAATCTTTGTATTGCAGAAAGTTTTTTTGATTGGTTATTCCTTCATGATGATCAGGAGCCAAGTTGGGAATGAACCAGTTGTGACAGAAAAGGTTTACACTCAAATAACTGCCAAATTAGTTAATTTTGTGGAGTTGGTGTTCACCAAATGTGATCGATTAGGGTTTGCTTTCATATGTATTCTTTACCCAATTAAAAAAATTATGGAGCAATAATAACAAAGTTCGAGCTCTTGCAATTTCATCACTTTTTAAACTGTTTTGATATTGCCGGGGAGATTGCTTTCAATTCTTGCATTGGATAAGTATTCTGTTGCAATTTAGTGTTTCTCAAAATCAGTTTTAAAATCCTTTCAAAGTAGCAAGGCTATCTTAACTAAACAAATACACACAAAACATAATATATTGTATATTTTCTTCAGGTCCAATAGCATCTGGAGAGAGAAGTAGAGGTTAACATTTCAGATAAATTATCTTGCTGCAAGAAGCAAAGTCTTGGAGATCTGCAAAGAGCTAATACAGCCATGGGAAAAATCGGGGCATAGGTACTTGTAGGAGGATAGAGAAGATATCAATGGATGATGGTGTAAGGCAATAGGAAGTAGTATTCCTGTGTAAAGAATATAAAGATTGAATCAGAGGAGCAGAATATGGCAACAGCAAAATATGTACAAGCAAAATGCTAATGCGGAAAATCTAAAGATATAGTGCACTCCATAATATTTGGGACAAAGACTTATCATTTATTTGCCTCTGTACTCCACAATTTGAGATTTGTAATAGAAAATATCAATGTGGTTAAAGTGCACATTGTCAGATTTTAAGAAAGGCCATTTTTAAACATTTTGGTTTCACCATATAGAAATTACAGCAGTGTTCATACATAGCCCCCCCCCATTAGGCCTAGGCTTACCAAAATCAACTGCTTGGAACATCATGAAGAAAAAAGAGAGCATTGGTGAGCTTTGTAATTGCAAAGAGACTGGCAGGCCAAGGAAGACCTCCACAGCAGATGACAGAAGAATTCTTTCTATCATAAAGAATAATCCCCAAACACCAGTCTGACAGATCAGAAACACTCTTCAGGAGTCAGGTGCGGATTTGTTTTGGAAAAAGGTCTCGTGAACAGATGAGACGAAGATTAACTTATATCAGAGTGACGGCAAGAGCAAAGTATGGAGAAGAGCAGGAACTGCCCAAGATCCAAAGCATACTTCATCTGTGAAACACAGTGGTGGGGGTGTTATGCCTGGGCATGTATAGTTGCTGAAGGAACTGGCTCACTTATATTCATTGATGGTACAACTGCTGATGGTAGTAGCATAATGAATTCTGAAGTGTATAGACACATCCTATTTGCTCAAGTTCAAACAAATGCCTCAAAACTCATTGGCTGACGGTGCATTCTACAGCAAGGCAATGATCCCAAACATACTGCTAAAGCAACAAAGTTTGCATGCCAAGTTTTTCAAAGCTAAAAAATGGTCAATTCTTGAGTGGCCAAATAAATCACCCGATCGGAACCCAATTGAGCATGACCTTTATATACTGAAGAGAAAACTGAAGGGGACTAGCCTCCCAAAACAAGCATAAGCTAAAGATGGCTGCAATACAGGCCTGGCAGAGCATCACCAGAGAAGACACCCAGCAACTGGTGATGTCCATGAATCGCAGACTTCAAGCAGTCATTACATGCAAAGGATATGCAACAAAATACTAAACATGACTACTTTTAATTTACATGACATTGCTGTGTCCCAACCATTATGGTGCCCCGAAATGGGGGCTCTACGTATAAACACAGCTGTAATTTATACATGGTGAAACTAAAATGTATAAAAATGGCCTTTATTAATATCTGACAATGTGCACTTTAACCACATGTGATTTTTTTCTGCAGTACAGAGGTAAATAAATAAATAATGGGTGTTTGTCCCGAACATTATGGAGGGCACTGTATATGAGAAAAGAAAATGTTTGTGTGATCTGCTCATAGCTTAGTAACCAAAATACATTCCCCATTGAAATTTGATGAGGATTTTCAGATCTAATTTTGAGATGCTAAATATTTGAGGATACAGACCTAAGTACTTTTGGCTTGCTTGAACCACACCGAGAAACTTGAAGTTTGCATGCCAAGTTTCTGTGAGAGAGAAACTGTGATTTAATGGAGACCCTAGGAGCAGCCGTTGCTGGAATTTTGAATCTGACCCACCAGCATTTTATTTTATAACTGTAATTTAAACAGGCATTTCTCCAACAGAAAAAAAAATGTTTAGTAAGATACTAAGGAATTGCCTGAGACAGTATTAAAGTGGCTGTTTACAATGACCAATTCTTTTTTGATACTTCTGGTTGAATGGAATAAACCTTCCTTGTTAAGGGCTTGTCCCGCTTACGTGACCTTTTCAGCGACTGCCGGCACCCGTCTTAGGTTGCCGAAAATTTTCAACATGTTGAAAATTCAGCGGTGACCAGAAAGACGCTATGACTCTTTGGAGACCTCTCATGACCATAGGAGACCTCTCATGACCATACACGCGACCCCTGGTGACATGTCGCGGGTGACCTCTCACGACCATAGGAGACCTCTCACGACCATACAGGCGACCCCTGGTGACAGGTCGCGGGTGACCTCTCACGACCATAGGAGATCTCTCACGACCATACAGCCCTGTATGATCGTGAGAGGTCTCCTATGGCCATGAGAGGTCTCCAAAGAGTCGTAGCGTCTTTCTGGTCACCGCTGAATTTTCAACATGTTGAACATTTTTGGCGACCTATGAAGGGTGCCGGCAGTCGCCGAAAAGGTCGCGTAAGTGGGACATGCCCTTTAATCTGCTTCTGACTGAAATTCAGAGGCAAAACGTAATTACACTGGCGTGGTGTTATCAGGCATTACTTCAGCACTTATGACTACAGATTTGACCTTTGGATTTGACGGAGACTCTAACATCTAATATTGTTCGGGAAACTGCAAAGGAAAGAATGTAAACTTGTCTGAAATGTACAGTGGTTCACAAAGCAGGCATTGAAACATTGGATCGAGCGTTGCAAGCTGTGGGTGGGAGGTGTTATTTTAATTCCAGCTGGAGATTTTTGTTAAAGACAGTACGATTAACTCCAAGGTACTAAAACAGATGAATTGAAAATCTGCATTAAAGCATGTATCTGGGAGAGAGTTAAACTGTTACACTTGAAAACCAAATGTGAGCTTCCAATTTATTAAAGTTAAGTAATGGGAAATTAAACATGAAGATTTGGGGGGGAAATAATTTTGAGAAATTTGGGCCAAATTGTTACCTCAGTTCATGATGTGATACAAAATATTTTCCCCAAACATATTATCACTGGGTGTGTGATGAAGCATTGTATGTGGCACCAAACGATAACACTGCAGACCATAAATAAAATCCTTTTAAGCCTTCCTGGACAACCTGTATAACCTGTACAACTTGTATCTATTGACAGTGTCACAGTCATTAAGGCTGTGCATTTTACTGTTGAAGTATTAAATACTTTGTCACGACCTGGTGAAGCATCACATAATCTTAGACTAAAACAAACTCCAGCCATGCTAGTCTGGAACCTGGATCCACCACCTTCAAGGTGCAAGAATATCGGATTAAAAATTACTCCCATGTATAATCATTTCAGATCAGGTTGTGGAAAATGTCTTCATCCTTCGGATACTAGTTAGGGTGGCATGTTGGCGCAGCGGTGGAGTTGCTGCCTTACAGTGCCAGAGACCTGGATTCAATCCTGACTATGGGAGCTTGTTTGTATGTTCTCCCCGTGACCTGCATAGGTTTTCCCTGGGAGCTCTGGTTTCCTTCCACACTGCAAAGACACACAAGTTTATAGGTTGAAATTGTCCCTAGTGTTAATGAGTGGGGATTGGTGGTCGATGCAGACTCAGTGGGCCGAAGGGCCTGTTTCTGCACTGTATCTCTTAACTAAACTAAACTAAACTAGTTATCTGATCTCATCTATCTTTTCAACTCAATATTTTAGTTCCCTGTTTTGATTAATTATGCTATGAACATTAACAAGGCAGAAAGAGAATCACTAAATGCTGTTGGCCTTAATTTTGAAATGCAGTGGTTTTCCCTTGGTCAACTCCAAAGTTAGAGATTAAAATAACCTGCATTTTAAAAAAAAAGTAATAAATGCAATTCTGCATGCATATTTATTTTCAGTGTTTTAATCAATTTTAGTTTATGTAATTTTAACCCCCTAATTATGGAATAATTATATTTGTTAGATTTAATTTACAAGGAGCGTTATAAAACCTGAGAGCATGGAAATTAATGTGAATATCATGATTGCCTGGCTTAGGACAGTTGGACTGAAGGGACTGTTTCCGTGCTGTATGACTAATAACCTGAGCAACACTTGCTTTGGCAGGTAGTCTGAAATGAAAGTAAAATACTGGAAATTTGCAGGTAGGGAATTATCTGTGGAGTTAATGGAGTATAATATTTCAGGTCTCAAATACCTTGACAAGAGCTTTTCGCGAAATTGTTCTTGATTTTACCAGCATCTGAAAAAAATGGGAGGAGTGATTATGATCTAAAATGGTTCAACTCTGTATTGCATTATTGATGGATGAGGTGCTGCTGTTTGAGCCTTGCAGCACTTCAAAGCAATTAGGTTATGGAGATGGACATCAAGAGCCCAGAGTGCAGTGGGAAAGAGAATTAAAATGGAAACTGAATGAAACGTTGGCAGTGCTCTCCCAGTTTGAAAGAGATTTTTATTAATGTATTCACCAATCTCCATTTGGCTCTCCAGTTTAGAAGAGAGGTCATATGAGTACAGAATATGGAGCTGTGAGATCTGAACGTTAATCTCCCGCAATTGATGCCTGGCATGAATAATTGTAGAATTGTTTCTATTTCAGATATCTAAGATGTAGCAGGCAGAGAGAGAGAGATAGAGGGGGGGAATCAGTTGGTGTGTATTGGAACTTCCAAACGCACTTAAATTGCCAAAAACTATGTGTAAGAGCTCATGAAATTGGAGGAAGTATGTTAATGTGGAGTGAAAATTGGGAATCACACAGCAAATAGTTGAAATAAATGAGTCTCTCACAGGTAGGAAGAATGTGGAATACGTAAGGGATTAATTCGTGATCTTCACTTATTTACTTAGATTATTAACATGGAGGTAGAATGTAAAGTCTAATTGTGATGATGTGAAAATAAGTGGAAAGGCATAATATAAAGATATAGTGATTCTAGAACAAAAGACAATGTGCTGGAGAAACTCAGCAGGCCTGGCAGCATCTGTGGAGTGAATGGATAAGTGGGTTGGGACCCTTCAGTTTGTTTTGCTCAAGATTCCTTCATCTGCAGTTCCTTTTCTCGAATTGTGTCCGGATAGATTGAATGTGTGTGAAAACTTGGGAAGTGAAGTTTAACGTGAGAACGTGTGAGGTCCTGCACTTCAATGGGAGGAATCTAAAGGCAAAATATAACTTAAATGAAAATTAATTAAATTGGTGAAGTACATAGGAGTCTAGGTGTTATTGTGCATAAAACATAGTTAAGCTAGTAAAAAAAAGTAAGTATTCCTGGATCTCTCTGTTCTTAAAAAGTTATATAGCAAGTAGTTAAGTATAGATCGTATGTTGATTTTTTATTAAAAATGAGTTGGCGTTCAGAAATGAGGAAGCTTTGTTGCAGTTAGTCATAGAATCATTCAAACAGGCACTTCGTGCTGACCAGGATGCCCCATCTAAGATTGTCCCATTTTCCCATGTTTTGCCCATATCCCTCGAAGCTTTCCTATCCATGTACGTGTCCAAATGTCTTGTAAATGCTGTTATTGTACCTGCCTCAACCACTTCCTCAGGCAGTTCATTCCATATAGCCAAAATTGTTCCTCGGGTTCCAATTAAATCTTTTCCCTCTCAAGTTAATCCTGAGCCCTCTAATTTTTAATTCCCTACCTTGGGGGAAAAAGTCCACTCACCCTACCCATTCCCCTTCATGATTTCATACGCTTGTATAAGGTCACTCCTCAACCTCTTGCGCTCCATGGAATAAAGTACTAGCCTGCCCAACCTCTTCCTATGGATCAGGTCTTTGAGTCCTGGCAACATCCTTATAAATGCTATTTCCAGTTTAATGGCATCTTTCCTATAGCAGAGTGACTAAAGCTGAACACAATGCTTTGTGCGACGTCACCAATGTGTTGGACAACTATAACATTACATTCCAAATTCTCTAATTTCCTTGGCTGATGAAGATCCAATATGCCTGTACCAAAATGTCAATAACCCTGCCCTTGTCTACCTTCTTACTTTAAAAACTCAATCAAATTCAAGAGGTGCAATCACTCGCGCGCAAAACCATGCTAACGATCACTAATCAGCCCCTGTCCATCGATATGCATGCACATCTTATCCGTCAACACCCTCAAGTATATTTCCTACCGCAGATGTTTGGCTCGCTCGTTTTCTTCACAGCTATCTTTAACGGGAGGCACAACATTCGTCTCCCTCTAGTTTTCAGTACTTCAGCCATGTCTAACAATGATTCATGTATCGCAGCCTGGACTATCTCAATTTCGAGCTTCATTGGATATATCTCATCAAGCTTGGGGAATTTATCTACGTTCATACGTCTTAGGGCATGTCCGACTTAAGCGACTTTTCAGCAACTGTCTTCGACCTTCAAGCTTGAGGGCACTCGCCTGAAAAACCGCGAGCTGCATCGACCGTCAGCGATGAAACCGCGAGCTGCATCGACCGTCAGAGAGCGTACGCACGCGCGCACTCGACCGAACTGAGGCCGCGACCACGTGTCGACCAAACTAGGACCACGTGTCGACCATGCTGCGAGTTTGTGGTGAGCACAAACTCTTCTAAACTCGCAAATTAGGTCGCCATAGTGTGTATTGGAGTGTAATTATAGACCATCCTCATGACATCTCCATTAACTTTACCAAATTTCCTTCTGTCTTGGTGGTAAAAACAGAGGAGAAATATTAAATGAGGATCTTGCTCATCTCCTGCACATAGATGACTGCTTTGGTTTCTGAGGGGCCCTATTCTTTTTCTAAATACCTTTTCCCTAAATATACATAATCTCTTTGCATTCTCCATAATCTTATCAACCAGAACTATCCCGCCCCCCTTTTGCCCTTCTGATTTCCCCCTTGGGAATCCTCCTCAATCCAATATGCTCCAGAGAAGCACTTGATCCCAGTTGCCCACACCCTACTATTGCCTCCTTTTTTCTGACCAGATCCTCGCTTTCTCTTGTCACAGGGTTCCTTACTCCAATTTACCTTGCCTTTCATTTTAACAAGAACATGCATCCCTTGAACACTCATTATCACACAGTTAAAAGGATCCCACTTTCCGGACATCTCTTTGCCTGCATAGCAGCTGGGTCAGTCAACTTTTGCAAGATCGTGTCCAAACCAATCAAGGTTATTTTTGCCCCAGTTTAGAACTTGAACTTGTTAACCAGCCCTGTTCTTATCCATAACTATTTCGCAGCGGATAGAACAGTGGTCGCTAGTCCCAAAAGGTTTTCCCACTGACACTTGTCATTTGCCCTGCCGACCTCACTAAGAGTAGTTCAAGCTTTGCCCTCTCCCTTGTTAGGCTATCTACATATTGCCTGCAGTCCTCCAATTCAGTTTGAAGAAGGGTCTTGACCTGAAATGTCACCCATTCCTCCTCTCCAAAGGATAACGAGGGATAAAATTGGACCATTAGAGAACCAGAATGGACAGCTATCTGCAGAGCCAAAAGAGATGGGGGAGATATTGAACAATTTCTTTTCTTCGGTACTCACCAAGGAGAAGAATATTGAACTCGGTGAGTTAAGGGGAAAGAGTAGAGTAGCTATGGAAACTATGAGATTCAAAGAGGAGGAAGTACTGACACTTTTGAAAAATATAAAAGTGGATAAGTCTCCAGGTCCTGACAGGATATTCCCTAGGACATTGAGGGAAGTTAGTGTAGAAATAGCAGGAGCTATGACAGAAATATTTCAAATGTCATTAGAAACGGGAATAGTGCCGGAGGATTGGCGTACTGCGCATGTTGTTCCATTGTTTAAAAAGGGTTCAAAGAATAAACCTAGCAATTATAGACCTATTAGTTTGACGTCAGTGGTGGGCAAATTAATGGAAAGGATACTTAGAGATAATATATATAAGCATCTGGATAAACAGGGTCTGATCAGGAACAGTCAACATGGATTTGTGCCTGGAAGGTCATGTTTGACAAACCTTCTTGAATTTTTTGAAGCGGTAACTAGGGAAATTGATGAGGGTAAAGCAGTGAATGTTGTCTATATGGATTTTAGTAAGGCCTTTGACAAGGTTCCCCATGGAAGGTTGGTTAAGAAGGTTCAATCTTTGGGTGTTAATGGCGGAGTAGCAAGATGGATTCAACAGTGGCTGAATGGGAAATGTCAGAGAGTAATGGTGGATGGCTGTTTGTCAGGTTGGAAGCCGGTGACCAGTGGGGTGCCTCAGGGATCTGTGTTGGGTCCACTGTTGTTTGTCATGTACATCAATGATCTGGATGATGGGGTGGAAAATTGGATAAGTAAGTATGCAGATGATACTAAGATAGGTGGTGTTGTGGATAATGAAGTAGATTTTCAAAGTCTACAGAGAGATTTGGGCCATTTGGAAAAGTGGGCTGAAAGATGGCAGATGGAGTTTAATGCTGATAAGTGTGAAGTGCTACATCTTGGCAGGACAAATCAAAATAGGACGTACATGATAAATGGTAGGGAATTGATGAATGCTGTGGAACAGAGGGATCTAGGAATAACTGTGCATAGTTCCCTGAAGGCGGAATCGCATGTAGATAGGGTGGTAAAGAAAGCCTTTGGTGTGCTGGCCTTTATAAATCAGAGCATTGAATATAGGAGTAGGGAAGTAATGTTAAAATTGTACAAGGCATTGGTAAGACCAATTCTGGAGTATGGTGTACAATTTTGGTCGCCTAGTTATAGGAAGGATGTCAACAAAATAGAGAGAGTACAGAGGAGATTTACTAGAATGTTGCCAGGGTTCCAGCAACTATGTTACAGAGAAAGGTTGAACAAGTTAGGTCTTTATTCTTTGGAGCGCAGAAAGTTAAGGGGGGACTTGATTGAAGTCTTTAAAATGATGAAAGGGATAGACAGAGTTGACGTGGATACGTTTTTCCCATTGAGGGTAGGGAAGATTCAAACAAGAGGGCATGACATGAGAATTAAGGGACAGAGGTTTCGGGGTAACGTGAGGGGGAACTTCTTTACTCAGAGGGTGGTGGCTGTGTGGAATCAGCTTCCAGCAGAAGTGGTGGAGGCAGGATCGATTTTAGCATTTAAGAGTAAAGTGGATAGGTATATGGACGTGAAGGGAATGGAGGGGTATGGTCTGAGTGCAGGTAGATGGGACTAGGGGAAAACAAATGGTCGGCACGGACTGGAAGGGCCGAGAGGGCCTGTTTCCGTGCTGTAATTGTTATATGGTTATATGGTTATGCTGCCTGTCCCGCCGGTTTACTCCAGCATTTTGTGTTTACAGTGTCAACCAGCATCTGCAGTTCCTTCCTACACATTCCTATTTTGATCACTTGTCTTGATTTAATATTACTTTCTGAATTTAAACATTTGCATTAGATTTTGACAACTCCACTAATTGCAGGCAGTCAGTATCTTTCCCATAATTAATTTATGAATTTGAATTACATTTTAAATTGGTAAATCAAAAATGGAATATTGTTTAAATTCAGTCAACTTAAATCAATAGTGATTCGTTTTTAGTTTTCATCTCAGCTTATGAAGCAAAGTGTAAACGATTGTAATAAACAATAAAGCTAAGATATTGGAAACATTGAACATCTGTGGAGAAAGATAATATTTCATGTAGATTATCACTTATCAGTCAAAATTATTAACTGTTTTCTTCTTTACATGCTGAGTATAACTATCACGTCTTAAATGATTTCCAGAATATGAAGCTTTTGCGTTCCTGGGAATTATAGAATAAATAGTTAACATTTTGGTGTGCAGTTAGTCAAGTGTAGCAATTTAATAGTTAACGAGAGAAGGTTAGACACATTAGGACATCTTGTGTGATGGCATTATGCCATGGATGGTTCTCTTTTACACAGCTTAAACTCAATTCCTAGAGTTTAATGGGGAAAAATACTGCTTGTGGCACCTGTTTTTTTTCAGTCTTTGATACGTGTTTGGCACACAAGTAGTTTTGGAAGATTTTGTAAAGCTCTATTTCAAGTAATTTTCTTACAATTTCCAATACATAGTTCTAAATCATCTTTGTGGCGTCACAAGCAGTAAATGATGATCAGGCCAATGTGGCTGCTTAAATGCATTCTAATAACTATTGACCTTTTTTTTAATGACCATGATGTTGGTATGGTCTTAGAGCAAGTATATTAAATATAATCTTGGGTCCCAATATTTCATTGTTAAAGCTTTATAAATGCAAGTCATTCGCTCCACATAGCTTCACTTCTCTGAAACCATATCCATGACTTAATGCTTAAAATGTGTTTTTTGACATTTATTGTAAACCTGATTGCTTCTGCCCCAATAACTTACCTGAAATAATAAAGCTGAATAAATAAACTGCAGGAAGGTGCACATTCACATTGGGTCAAATTGAAGAAGCCAGAAATTTGAGTTGAAATTGAATGGGTAACTGCATTGAATGAATGGTTAACGATCTTGCTGTCTGGACCAAAATATCAGGAGGATAATGTGCATTAAAATTTGATTTGTGCATTTTGAGTATTTGATATTCTTTTCCACATTCCACCTTCACCAACATTGCATGTCAGCCAGTGGTAATTAGAGCTACAGGAATATGTCCTCTGACAAACATGAAATCCAGCATTAAGGCCACTCACAATAGTTGTTAAACACTATTAGGCATGACCTTGTCAGTTTATCCTTGGGTTGTGGAACTTGTATTAGTATCGCCACATCTACCCATAATGTATGTGCATAGGCACCTTTCCCTCTCTCTATCTCTTTCCCTCTCTTTCCCTCTCTCTCTCTCCATCTATCTCTTTCCCTCTCTCTCTCTCTCTCTCTCTCTCTCTCTCTCTCTTTTTTTTCATCCCTCTCCCACCGCTCTTTATTCACACAGTGATTTTTTTTTTTGCTTTCTCGTTCAGCAGAACTTTAGTACTGTTGTATGGGGGGACGACCTGGAGATGGCAAGAGGCAGCGATGAATTGTGACATTTTAATCATTGCCATGTTCCACGGTTTGTGAGGCTTTTTTTCTGCTACATTGGTGTGAATTTTTGCTTTTTCAATACCCACTTTAGTAGTATCAGGAATTTTCACCATAGCTGGGTCATTCTCTAAGACCAATGTTACTATTCATGTGAATGTTTTGAGAATTCCAATTTAAACATAATTTAAACATTTCTGTCTGGAAAAAACTACATATTTATGTTAACGTAGTATTTTGGCTTTAAAGAATGACCCAACTCTGGTAATGGGAAAATCGCCTTTTTATCTAAGATTGAAAACATAATACCAATGCTCTTGTCACATCCTATTTAGCCAAAAGGGAGAGAGTCACAGCCACAAAACCAGAGATTAATGATTTTTGCTCTTTTTTTTATCTTTTTTAATCATGAAAGAAAATTGCAACAAATGTACCTGTACTGGTAAGTGCTCTTGAGGTGATTAAGATACAGCTTTGTTGTGTACCTTATTGTTAAGAATCAGGTAAGTGCCTATTTTTATAGATTTAATCAGTTTTTGTTTGTAATCAGGACATTCAAAAACTGCTTGAGCAACGAGACCCTACACTTTAACAATGGCTTGTGTGCATGTAGCTGTGGGTGCACTAGTTTTGAGCAAATCAATCATGATTAACATAGTACTTGAGAATTGCACAACCTCTGCTTCAGGGTAAATTTTATTTATGCTTTGAACAGAACTCAGATTCTGTTTGTATATTAGCAAAAATAATCAGGTAAGGTATGAAGATATTTTCATTATTATGTTTTGCATTGCATCCCATGAGTAACCTTCCTAAATTGCATGCTGTTATGCTCCTGCTGATTTGATTAAAATTCCTATGTATAATTATTTAGTTTCCTTCCCTGTTGCTTGTGGTGTTTGCTCTTCCACTTGATTCACTCTTAATTTTTCTGTCAGATTAACTTGAACTCTATATTGTGTGGAGACGGGGGAGTGGGATTGTGCATGAAAGGTCCCGAGCCCAACTTGGGCAAGCTTAAATGTCCCAACATGACATGTTAGTAAATTACATCAGGTGAAGCAATGCGTTTGAACTCTGATTGCTTCCTCATTCAGTTAGTTAAAATATAATGTCAATGGAATGAAATGGTTTATCCATGATTATACAGATACCTTAAAATTGTTTCTGGCTAATGTAGTTAGATGGAAAACTCTAGTTTCATTACAAATGTTCTTGAATTTTTAGTAATATTCAGCCATCCTCAGTGGATTTGATAGTCTAGTGTCGCATTTAATGCAAGTCCGTGCCAAAGTGACAGAAAGGAAATTGCACAAATTCTCTGATTCCTACTTAGAAGTAAGTAAAACATGGTAGAATTGAATTGTGTAATACACCATGCAACAAAATGCTGCCTCCTCATTTCTTCTTTCCAGTGGCTCTTTCCCTCTGTGGCCCCATTGCCTTCATCTTGCCTCATCTTTAACCCCCACCTTTTCTTCAGCCATGCATCGGCTGTCCTGCAGCCCACCCATGTTCCTGGGCACTCACTCTGAAACTTTGTCATCTTACAACTTGCATGTTTAACTGAAATTCTGTGCAGTGTACTTGTAGAATCTTTATATTAAATTTGAAGTCAGTGTTTAGTGTAAAGGTGGCGAACTTGGGAAGTTCATCTTGGTGGGAGGGTGGAGTTGGGGAAATTTGGTTAGACAGTAGATGAAATTAGAGGTGAATTACTTAATAAAGTCATCAGTATTTTCAAACTTGGGCAAATAAAGAAATGTGCATATGTTCTAGAATTTGTAGCAATTTCTTGTCATGTTTGTATAGGGCAGTGTGAGGATAGGTTAAGGAACTACCATAGTTATAGCCTCAAGTGTTTAGCCAATCTTGTCTCACATATGCACAAGTTGATTGAGGTGGGCCCTGTTTTACACCGATACCAATTGAACAAATTCTAACCAATTGTTCTAACCTTAAGTTGTTTTGTGGTTTGATTAAAACAGTACAATTTCACTCTCAATTCATCAAGAAGGTATTTTTATAAATATGATTTCATTTTTAAGTATGAGTGTCCAGTGGAAGGGCGTACTTTGACCCATTATGTCGTGTTTGTTTTGTGTTCCTTGAAGGCAAAAATCTTTCTCATGTAATATCACAGATATAACAAGTTGTTGTAATGTGTTTTGGTTTGGTTCATTTAAAAAATTGGTTGCTCGTTTTATCCTTCCAGTAGGCATGCCACCTTGTATCAATTAGATCAGCACAAAGGATGGCTCATTCTCACCATCCTAATGTTGAACTAAATTCACTGGATGACAAATGATCTCTCCAATACAATACTTTGATGTAACTTAATTGAAGATATTATTGTAAAGATTGATTGAGTAAACACTACAATTTAACAAGCATTCTCCAAGGAACTAGGCAAAAGTTTCATTTAATTTTCATTGAATTTTTTTGTTACAAGTTAAAAGTTGGACAGCTGTTCTGCCTTCTGTACCAAGCCAGTGTTTCCGTTAAAAATGAGTTGCACTCCTATGTGATCCTAATTATTCTCGAGTGTAAACCCATAATGACTGATAGTTCTGGATTATTGTTCAAATATAATGGGCTAATGGAAAATTCATCGGGGACCATGAGACGTGTCCAAGGTTATTTTTTTCATTATTTTTTTCTCTTGTTTTCCCCGACACCCATAGTGCAAATTTTAGTCCACCCCACTTCATAACACCACTATTGGTAATGTAATGGTTGGGCATGACAATATGTTGCAAACTATTGGTAAGGCTTTATTCCTGTCTTCACTCAACATGACACCACATGCTAGGTTATTTTCTCAGGTTTTACACCAGTATTGGGTACACATTCTTACTATTGCTCAGGCCATCTAGTTTAGCTCAGAGTAAAGACTAAACCATTAAACAGCTGAGCATCGCATTGCATTTGCCAACCTGGTTGGTGGAAGTGGAAGGTGTTAGACAATTTTTAATTTGGTGCTTAAGCCACATCAGTCTAAAATTGTTGAATATTAACAGTCACATTCAGAAGTGTCACAACACGATATTTGCAGCTGAAGTTGATCTGTATTATTTATTGCCCAAATGTTTTACAATATGGGGTCATATTTTGTAGACTAAGGGCAGACATACTTTATGTTTAAAAATTCGTGTGATTTATGATTCATGTTCGTGAGTTGATGTTAATTGATTATATTTAAACATTTTCTTCCTGTGTTGTCTAGGGGGTGTCTGGAGCCTTTGCACATGCAGCGTGTTTTGTTACACTGGCTCACTGTTTAAAACTCATTTATGTCTTGAAGCACATGCCTTTTGTTGTTTAAGATTAATACTTACATTCTGCTTTTGCTCAATTTATTAATACGTATTCTAATGGGTTGTGCCGCTCACTTTAAATTGAGAAAGCACAAACATGTACAAGATCGTGCTGTGTAACAGGACCATTTCATGCACATAAGAGTTCTAATGCTTGAATTTTTCTTTTTAACTTTCAAGCATGACAAAAAATGAATTAGGCAGTTTACCGAATTGGTTGTTCTGTTTCATTGCTGCCAAATGTATTTCAAGTGCACGTGTGGATCTTCTTTTCTTCTAAGTATTCTTTCACTCTGGAGTATTAGCCACACATTAAGGGAACAAAGTATTTGCTGGAACCATGGTTTCCATTCTCAGGTTCTCCCCACTACTCCCCTACACAAAACCCCAACTGCAAACCAGCCAGGTTTGTAAAAATCTATCATTTGTGTGTGCAGCATTTTAATACTTAAATGGGTATATACACACATAAGCAAAATATAAACAATAATAGATTTGATAATCATCAAAATCTATATGCAAGTGCTACAATTGCTTTTTATCAAAATATATACTTTGACAAATACATTGGCTACTTCCTAGCTTAATACAGTATTTTATAATAAAGTTAGCTTAAAGGCATCAGAGAGCGCGCGATCCAAAATTTCACCTGGGCTAGTTGTAGATTAGAGTCCCTGCATCTTAGAGAAAATGGTAGTGATGCTGCATTGTTCTCTTTGAAAAAGAAACATTAGTACACTTGCCGCACCAGGCACGACTGTCATTGGAGAATGAAGCCATGGTGACACACTAACAATGAAATCTAAAGGCACTTGATCCATGAGAGGTAAAGCAATGTAAGATGTAATAAAATACCTTTCTAATGATAAGTTTCAGAATGATAACGTCTCTATTAAGTGTTATCTATTGCAGGTTTTGATGCATAAAATTGAAGAGGAGTGCAGACTTTCAGGGTGATTTGGCAGGATTGCTGGATAAACCCAATAGTAATTCTTGCACTAACACTAAAGGTTCAATGTACAGCATAAATTCCAGGCGAGCCGGTAGATTTATAAGTGGTCCATGTTTACTTGAAGTTATGTATTGTAGCATTCACCAATAATTTTAAACAAAGTCAAACAGACTTTTCCCATATGCATAGACTCCCTTATAACCTATTGCAGACCTTTCATATTAAGAATTCATGCTTTTGTACACAGAAAAATTCCATATTATAAATGTGACAAAACTCTAGATTACCATTCCACAGTGCACAATGCTTTTTTGTGCAATTAAGTAAAAAGTTAATACATTAAAGATGTCGAAAACATTGAAAGAGGCACTTAAGCCCACTGTATCTACACCAACCAGTGATCGCCCATACACTCATTCTATGTCATCCCACTTTTGCATCCTACACACTCGGGGCAATTTACAGAAGTCAGTTAACTTACAAACCTGCAGATCTTTTGAACGTGGGAAGAATACTGGAGCACCTGGAGAAAACCCACATTCACAGGGAAAACGTGCAAACTCCGTACCGAGAGCACCCATAGTCAGGATCGAACCAGGTCTCTGGAGCTCTAATGTGCCTCTGAATTATAATAACTTTTCACCTCATTGCATAAATGTAGCATTAGAATTTCGATACTTTTCATTTCATCTGTGTAGACAATGAATGAAAGGGAAAAAGAAAACCCTTTAATTGCAAATTAAATATATTGCCCAAAGTAACAGTTTTCATCAAAATGTTGATTGTGATTAAAATGGAGGATTCAGATTAAACTTTAATTTTATCCATCCAAACGATTTTTTCAGAAATCAAATAAACATTATGAATATTTTAATCCAGTCAGACGATTCCATCAATCATCCATTCAATATCTTTTTTAAAGACTTTGAATTCCTAAATGTTCTGCTAGCAAAAATGCAAATAGTAACTTGATGACATGCATTTGCAATGAATAAGCATTCACTTTTCCATAATCAACGCCCCTTGATGCTGAATAACTACTGTTCCTGTCAGAGATCTGTTAATGCTGCTTATTTTTCTAGCTTTGTGAATATTATATTCTTTAGCTGCAATTTAGGGTCCTTACTTAGGACTCCATTTTGAAATGGCTTGTGCTATTTTCTAAATTTCTAGGTCTTTGTAAAGCTAGCAAACTAATATCTTGAATGCAATTGTGCAAACTGATTTAGTTACAAGTCTCAAGTTTTAATTTTCTGTTCATGAATCTGCATTGTAAAATATCAGCTTATGTTAACGAGCCGACAAAGACTAAGATAATAACAATTGAAGCCCTGGTTACTGCAAGGATATTACCAGTGTGATTCTGCCACCTATAGCCACGAAGATGCCGACTGCTTTTCTATTGAAGATTTCTATTGATGCTTTTCTATTACAGAGGTTTGGGCTATAATCTTTATTTGGTAATTGTATAATTTTCTTGAATACAATCCCCTCTATGCAGAAAGTATGGTAACTCACTGTTAAATGTGCTTTCCTTAATCAAGGACCTGAACAATGCAAATCAAGTTCTGTGTGCAGTCTGTTTGTTAAGTTAATGTACTTTAAGTGTTGTTAACTGTTGACACGTACTTAGTATAAATAATATTTCAATTAGTATTCCATAAAATGCATGCAACAGTGTTCCCTTGGTTCTCTCTAGTTCAACTGCACAATATACTAACTCATGGTGAAGACTGATATTCTAATTGTGAGCATTGATGGTTCTGTAAACAACATTTTTTCCACTTAAAAACCATATTTATTTTGTTTAGCAGATTTTTGCTTTATTTGAGTCCATATGTCATGCGATTGTAGCGATAAACAGCAAAGAACCGATAAAGTTGATTCAAAGAAATGTACCCAGAAATTTACTGCTGCACCTCCTTCCCACTCCATCCACCAAACAACAAATATGCTAGTAACAAAGTTAAGAATCACAATTTTTTTTATGGAGGCAGTTTCATCTCAACAGGAGAGACATAATAGATTACAATTCATGAAGATAGACGCACAAAGCTGGAGTAACTCAGCGGGGCAGGCAACATCTTTGGAGAGAAGGAATGAGTGACGTTTCGGGACCCTTCAGACTAATTCATGATGTAGCTGGGCTGTTTCTACGAAACAATAATTCAGAATTTGCAATCAGTCACACAGTGGCACTGGTGGTAAACTTGACAAGTGGTTTGCATACTGATCTGTTGCTCTGGTGCGAACTTTAATGTTGCCTGCTGCTGCGGGGACTACTAGTGCCCATAATTATTAATGTTAGTTACAATGAAGAACTCTTACACTGCAAATCCACAAACGTAATTTATAATTTTATAAAAATTAAAACATGGTGAATTCTAAGTAATGGGATCTATATAAAATAAAAATATATATTTTTTGGAATAATTATTTGTATCTTAGTGCTAGGTAGATGCTGAAAAATAACTATAGTTAAACAATTAATTAAAATCTCCAAGGGACCTGAAATGTAAAGAATGACTTTTACTGGATATTTCACCACATTTACTACTGAGCAGGATGCCATTACAGTCTAGAGTCTATGCTGACTCACAGACCAATCTTGTTCCTGTAATCTAGTCTCCCTTTGGCATCCACTCTCCTCCCCCTATAGATTCTACCGCTCACTTTCTACTAACCAGCGAATGTTAGGGATGTGGGAGGAAGCCTATGTTACTGAGGGGAGAAAACAATGTTGCATGGAAAATTGGAAATACCACACAGTCAGCCCTGGAGGTCAGGATTGAACTTGGTCCATTATGTCACTAAGAAGTTGGACAATTGTAAATTCGCAACAAGCCTAATGACTTATTGGTTTAAGGCTGCAAACAAAATGGGTTGTAAGCGAATGCTGAATCATTGGGGCAATGTTATGATATAAACATTCAACTACGCACACAGGCAAATGTAGTCACTGTCTGTTTTGTGGAATAATAGTAGAAAGGATAGTTTTACTTGCATTATTCCCAAAATCCAGGCCATAGCTGCAGAATTGGCTGGAAACCCATTTGTTAGTAGCTTGCGTTAATTACCCTTCAACTCAAAAATAAAGTTGCACACAGTGCGGAAACTGTAAGATCAAGAGGACGTCTGTAACCTGGATAAATGACACTAGCTATAGTCCATCTCTTAAACAGTCATACTTATCGTATAGTACACTAGCACTGAAATAGGTCCTCCAACCCACTGAATCGAAACTGACCAACAAGCGACCAGTTACACTACTTCCATTTTATTCTAACATTCCTATCAACTCCCCCCAGATTCTGCCACTCGTGTATACACTAGGAGCAATTTACAGTGGTAAACTAAGAACCTCTACGTCCTTGGGATGTGGGGAGAGAGCTGGAGTTATGAGATAGCAGTTTTCCAACTGTGTATTGAAATAAATCTGGAAAGAAATGGGGTAGATTTGCAGAAAGCAAATGGGCAATCATTGAAAGGCTCTTTACATTATTATGTGCAATCCCTAATTTTTAAAGTTTTATGGGGTTTTTTTTGTAAGAGAGGTTGTCAGTAAGCTTTCTGCAAGTTTAGTTTATTATAATTGTCACCTGTACTGAGGTATAGTGCAAAGCTTTTGTTTGTGTGCGATCCAATCATGGAAAAGACTCTACATGATTACAATTAAGCTGTCCACAGTGCACATATAAAGGATTAAGGGTAGACACAAAATGCTGGGACAGGCAGCATCTCTGGAAAGAATGAATGGGTGACGTTTCGGGTCGAGACCCTTCTTCAGACTGAGGATTTAGGGTACACGGTACAGTGCAAGATAAGACCGATTAACAATATTTCAGTCTCCAATAAGGTAGATGGGAGGTCAGGACCGCACTAACTGATGAGAGGGACTGTTCAGTTGCCCGATAAACGCTGGGAAGAAACTTTCCATGAATGTGGAGGAATGTGTTTTCAAACTTCTGTACCTCTTGCCTGATGGGGGAGAGGAGAAGAGGGAGTGAGTGACCGAGGTTTTTTTTAAGAGGAGCAGCATAATTTTTGCTGTAACTTGTTACATGTAAATTGCAGGATGTTTCTTCCTCACCACAAATTGCTGGGATATTTGTGTACTGAACGACAGTGTATTTGTGTACTGAAGGATTGTTCTCATTTTCCCAGCAAATTTTGCCTCATCTGATTGAGTACTATAATTAGAGGTCCAGGAGTTTACAAAGAAAGATGTAACCTCGGAATGATTCCCTGAACACTTACTGTACAAGATTATTTGCATCTTTGAGTCGTACATTGAATGAACGAATTGTGAGTCATGTACATATATTATCATTAAGTCTGCCTGGTGTCACCTGCATGTCCTTTAACTCCTCAACCATTTTTTTTTCTAGATCTGACTCTTTGGATGTGCTTCAAATTAACCTTCCATACTCTTTATGCAAATCCAAAATTGTTGTCAAAATAGACACAATGTTGGAGCAGCTCAGCGGGTTAGGCAGCATCTCTGGAGAAAAAGGATGGGTGATGTTTGGGTCAGAACCGTTCTTCAGACCCAAAACGTCACCCATCCTTGTCCTCCAGAAATGTTGAACCGCTGAGTTGCTCCAGCACTTTGTGTCTATCTTTGGTATCAGCCAGCATCTGCAGTTCCTTTCTGCACACTGTTGTCAACATGACACCTTACACTAAGTCTCCCCCACAATTCTGCCTTGACGCTTGGGTTAACTGATCTACATCAGCTCCTGATGACAACTTAAATTTCAAAACTCTCATCTTTGTTTTCCAGTTGTTTTGTGGTTGTGCTGCTCCTCATCTCCATACCTCCTCATACTCTAGTGCAATTTTTTTTTAAATCACTGCCAGTTATGTTTTTAGCTTGAAGACCACAAGCTTTTGAATTTCATCCCTAAATTTCCTACCCTTTTCTTTAAACTGCACCATAAAACCTGCCTATTATCTGACTTAATCTCCTTGTGTGGCAAAATGTCAAATTTTGTTTGAATTCATTCATGTGAACTAATTTGAAAGTCTCACAATATTAAAATTTGTTTTGTAAATACAAGTTATTAGATCATTGGTACAGATGTTCTTGACTCCAGTGTGTTACTGGGATAATATAAAAAATGTATCCTTGAGTTTAAGTTAGAAAAGCGTTAACCTAAATTTCAACGATCACAAATATATTTTATCTGATATATTTTCATCGAAACAGTTGAACCTTTTCTGAAGTAGTTGTTGAAGAGCATATGACAATTATCTGTCTCGATTGATAGAGTGAAAGCGTAGATTTTCTTTTTAATACCTTGTGTCATTGAAAAACAAACATTGAGTGAAAGTGTACTTGGATGAGAAGAAGCCACATTTGCATTCCTAAATATTGCCAAAAAATGAATTGTGGCAAGGAAATAACTGCTTGAAATGGACCTGAATCCTGCTGTCTAAAGCTGAAGCTGTTCCTGTTCTCACTAGTATCTTATGCTGTCCTCATTTGCTAAACAACACTTGTTTCTTTCACTGTTCCCACCTAACAAGTGGTATTTCTTTTTTACAGCATTTTGATCGTGGAGATGTTGTGGTGATGGTAAACTTAGTGGTAATTTTATTTCAGACTGAATTACTTTCCCTCTTTGTCATCAGTGCACCAATATGAAAGGCTTATTTTCCTTCTCTGTTTAGCGTTCATTCTGCTGCTTGATATTCATCACCTTTTTTCTTAGTAAAATTATTTAAATGCATCTGTCCTGAGTGTTAATTGTTGTTCATTAGGGATTAAGTGGTGCGAAGCGACTGTTATTTGTGCAATTTAAAAAAAAAATCAAATCTATTCAATATTAAGGTGTAGTATTGTCCAAGAGTTGATTTTACCCATTTGCTGGGTACTTGCACAAGCTACTGCAAATAAATATTTAAATCTAAAAAGTCACTACTATTACTAATAATTGTAAAATATTCTTAATCTGTACGGCTACCTAATCTGAGTCCCTGCATAATGCACCCAAGTAAATTATACAAATCAAGACTTCATTAAACACTTTTAGTATTTGACTTGTACAGATTAAGTGTGAGCCCAACGGCTAATCAGTATGCTATTTTATGGATTGGCTAAATGAATCATTTATTTTTTCAAATCAGTGTGGGTGGTTATTTTAGTAAATCCTGATTTTTATTTCAAATTACACCATTTTGCTGTGCAGAAACTAATCTGCAATTCCCCAAATGTGTTGATCATTAAAGGTAAGTAGTCTGTTCCATCGCACTCAGCGGACAGCTGCTGAATGTATCCTTCCGATTTAGATATGTGGTAGTAAAGTGCTAGGCTGTCCCATTTGCTTTGTTTGGCTGGTTGAGTGGTTAAACATTTATGATTCTTGAACATAGTTCAAATAGTACAGTTGAAAGTTGAATTTTCTTTGCATAAGTCCTTTTCACAGCTTAGACATCTGCATTGACATGTTTGGTATAAACCTGAAAGTGATGGCTAAACGCCTGTGTTGCAAAGTTGATAAATTGTCTGTTGTGGCTTAAATACAATTATAAATTGTATAAATTATAAATGTATTATTAGAATTTTATTTTTTAGGCAACTAGGACTGAAGTTCAATTGCATTTTTTAAGGCCTTAAAAATCTTAATACCGGAAGAGCAAATTACTTTCTAAATCCAACTTTAAAAAAAAGTAAATAGAGTACAGGTGCCGTTTGTTGACTCTGTAGTAGCTGAGTGCAGCATTTACGTACTTGCAACCAAAATATGCTTTCAAACTACCTAATTGGACTCAAGTGTTTATATATAGCAAACATGCTGTTTAATTTCTTGTACATGTTCATGGATGAGTTATTGGATTTTCCTAAACTGTTTTTTAAATCTTAGAATATGTTTATTCACTTTCACTTCAAGAGTTTTTTTTCATTTTCCTATTCATACCTGTTCCAACACCATTTAAAAACTAAAGATAAAACTTCAATGTAGCGTAAATGAAAAAATATATCCCTCGGGTTTAATAAAATAAATTCTTGGCTTATGCCTCACTTAATTTTTTTTTCATCATTTGTTTGTTAGAAGTCTGTATAAAGGTCCTTCAGCAGTTTAATAATTACACAACAGCACATTTGCAGCTGTGGTTTTAAGCATGCCCAGTGATATGAACAAATTCTTCCCATTCTTTAATTTGAAAAAATGATGATTAGTGTGCAGATTTTCACCTGTGTGTTACCTAATCTTCATTGATCTAGAAAACCTACAATCAGTGTTATTAAAGCTAAGCTGTGAGAATGGCTTCTGTTCGGTTCACTGTAGCTTTCTTGGCCTCTGCACTCCAAGGCAAGATTTATACCCACCAGTCCCTCTTGAGCACGTAATCATAGCTGAATGTGGCTACACTTGTTACAACTTTATTGTTTTCCTATTTTAGGAAGGACGGATCCCATTCCTATTATTGTCAAGTATGATGTCATGGGTATGGGTCGGATGGAAATGGAGGTAAGAATGCTGCTGTTGGAATCATCGCAAACTTTCAGTTAATGTATTTTTTTAAAATGTGTAATTGATTGCGACAATACATTTTATTCTAAATTATGTGTTGGTTAACCTTGCAACAGATTGTCTCCAATGTTGAAATAAACTGCAAAACTCCTATGGACATAGTAAAGGAAAGTCTTCATTAAACGTGCTGGTCTTGAAAGTTCTGGGTCAGGTCGGGGGGGAGTTTCCCCCTGCCCCCCCCCCCATCCCCCACCGCCACGGGTACCATGTAATCCCGTGCTACCTGCCCCATGATCTCATATTTAGCGACTAAACTGTCTCCCCCACCTGGTTTGTCAGGTGAGGAAGGGGCTGTGGACCCCCAGAAGGACCAAAAACAAGACCTGTCAAAGGGCGGATAAGCCATCAGAGAGCCAACTGCCATCCACACTTCAGTAGAAGTTGCGATCACTTCATTGTAAGGCACCGTGCCCGTTGATGTTTTTAACGATGGTGATAATGACGATTGAAAGAAAACATGCTTTTGCAGGAATCATTCCACATGACAGTTTGCATTTGCGGAAGGAATGTTTAAATTAAACTTTAAACGTTTAAATAAGAGTATCAGCGCGGCCCCTTTGTAACATCTCTTTCAGTGGAACATCCAGAAATGCATGCTGGTCTTCTTGTTTCTAACATTGATTATTTGTTTACCAAGTTTCCTTTATCGCCAGCTCTTTGCTGACCATTTTAATGAGAGGTTTCTCCAGCAATTCAATGTATAATCTTAATCTATCATGGGGAAATGTACCAGAGTTTATTTGATCATAAGAAAGCAGGACAACATGAACAATAAATAACCAACCAAAAATGTGTGTTTTGTGTCTTAAGATGCTTGCCACTTATATTCCAGACAAGGCAACAAAAGGGACCTTTGTGTTAGATAAAACACAGCCCTCTCTTAGCTCTTTAAGAAGTTTCAAATCTTTAAGGGCCTGTCCCACTTGCGTGTTCTCGGCACACAAATTACGCGACCTCGTTGTCGCGTTGAGGCGCACGGGCATTGTATGGCTGCGCGGGGCTGGTCCCACTGAGAAGCGTGGAGTGGTATGTAGTTGTGCGCGACATCACGTGGGGATCCGAAATTTTTATAGCAAACAAAATCTTCGCGCGCCACCGGCCTGTCGTGTAACTGACGGCCAAAGTGGGACAGGCCCAAGACTCTGGTGCGACGCAACGTCTCGCCTTCAACAGCAGCAGAAGCAGGCAAACGATCGCCGAACTCAGCCTGGGGCTCACGGCCGTTGCGGTCTGGATCCGCCCCCACTCCTACTCCCAGAGCGGGGCCAAGAAAATTGAAGATAGACACAAAATGCTGGAGTAACTCAGCGGGACCGGCAGCATTTCTGGAGAGAAGCAATGGGTAACGTTTCAAGTCAAGACGCTTCTTTCAGATTGAAGAAGGGTCTCGATACGAAACATCACCCATTCCTCCTCTCCAGAGATGCTGCCGGTCCCGCTGAGTTACTCCTGCATTTTGTGTCCATCTTCAAATAACGTCACGCTCTCTAGACGGCTGTGCGGGTGCATGAAATCGCGAGTGACCTTCGCGGGACCGTTGCGCCTCAACGTAAGTGGACAGGGACTTGATTCCCTCACTCACTAAAGAGAGCAATATTATTTGAAACCACTCACTGACCACCAGGTCATGTTACTTTGGGGTTATTACTAGTTATAGATATTCACAGTTACATTTTCTTTCCAATATATCCATTCAGATTTAAGCTATTAAACTGTCCCCCAAGAATAGTTGTAATTGTCATCTTAAAATGTATTCTAAAATATCAAAGGAGCCCAAATGCATTTATGTTTGTAGATCCTTGTTGATTTTTGCTATGCAAATTAGATTAGAGATTAGTCCAAGATTAGTTTAGGTGGGTTTAAATTGGTTTGTTTTAAGAATATTTTGTCTTCATTTTGTCATTTATGGGGCAATTTCTATGGCTTGGGACAAGACCTGAACAAAGACAAATACCATTTGTGTCTTAGAGCCAGGCAATGGTCATTTTCAAAAGAAGACAAAGTGCTGGAGTAATGCAGCAGGTCAGGCAGCATCTCTGGAGAACATGGATAGGTGACATTGCGGGTCAGGACCCTTCTTTGGACTAATTGTAGAAGGGTGGGTGGGGGGAGAAGAAAGCTGGAAGAGAGGAGAGGCAGGACAAAACGTGAATAGGTGAATTCATGTTGCTCTCTATTTGGAAACCAGCACTCTGTGTCTTTTTTGTAAACCAGCATCAGCTGTTACTCGTTTCTACATCCAGATCATTTTAAAAAGGTGTCTAGTCGCCTTCCCTTTACATTGTGCTCAAAATTCCAGCATCTGCAGTTCATTGTGTCTTAATGACATCACTGCTGAGTCCTCCATTATGGAGCACAAATTCACCCCAACCGGCCACGTAAACAAAAACCGAGGAGTCGAAGGCTGACTATTCTATTCTTCTGATACCCAAAGAACCCATGTACAAGGCACCAGCCAGGAGTGGAATGGAATGAGTGCTGTTGTTCGAATGAGTACCGCTCTAACAATATCATCAGTTCCACACCATCTATGACGAAACAGCATCCTCGAATGGTACCACGTCAACTATCCTAAACATTCATCCCCACCACCACATTGGCTGCATCGTGTACCATCTACAAAATTATTCACCTAGGTTGCTCTGTCCCAAACCCACAACTTCCAAGTCCAAGAGGCACAAGGCAGTAGGTTACGTGGAGCACCACCCATCTCCAAATTGCCCATCATCTCACTCCATCCTATTTGAAAATATAGCAGCCATCCATCATTGCTGCTGGCTTGAAATCCTTGAGCGTTAAATCCTTGAACTCCTCCTTTCATTTAAATCCTTCAACTCCCCCTCTTCCTACTCTCCCCAACACAGTGGTGCAGCGGTAGAGTTGCTGCCTTACAACGCCAGTGACCCGGGTTCGATCCTGACTATGGGTGTTGTCTGTATGGAGTTTTCTCCGGGTGCTCTGGAGTTTCCTCTCGCACTCCAAAGACATGCAAGTTTGTAGGTTAATTGGCTTCAGTAAAATGATAAATTGTCCCCAGTGTGTAGGATAGTGCTGGTGTGTGTGTGTTGATCGCTGGCTGGTTGGCTGAAAGGCCTGTTTCCGCACTGTATGTCTAGAGTCTACAGTAAATGTGTGCCGGAATGTCTTGATCAGCAACAGAGGTTGAAGGTGGCTCATCGCTACCATCGTAGGGCCAACCAGGTCCCAGATCCTGAAAACTAAATTAAAGAAAATGATAGATTCTGATAAATATTGATGTACATTATGTTTCAATCATACCGAGTTACTTTTGCTATTGACTGTAGAGTTTGGATTTCACTTTTGTAAAAACTTATGCTTTCACTTTCAGTTCATTTCAGCTTCGTTTATTGTCACAAGTATCGAGGTGCAGTGAAAATATTTAGTTGCGTGCTAACCAGTCAGTGGAAAGACAACACATGATTACAATCAAGCCATTTACAGTGTACAGATACATGATAAGGGAGTTATGTAAAGTCCAGTCAAAGATAGTACGAGGGTCACCAATGAGGTAGATAATAGTTTAGGACTGCTCTCTATTTGTCGTGGGATGATTCAGTTACCTGTTGGTTGGCTGCCCTGCCCTAGCAGCAGCGGCTCGCTGCAGTCTGTCTGTTTTTTCTTTTTGTTTTGTTTTCTTTTGTCCTGTTTTAGTTAATTTTAGTTCATTGGGTTGTGTATGTGTGGGGGGAGGGTGGGAGGGTGGGAGAAAATGTTTTTGGTCTCTTCCTTTGGGGGGGATGCGACCTTTCTTGCCGTTACCCCTGTCTCCGTCTCCGTCTGCACTGAGGCCTATTGTGGAGCTGGCGGCCTCCAACTGGGACCGACCTTGAGTCTCCGGAGGCAGAGCCAGCCAGATCTTACCAACGTGAGGCTGGCCGACTTCGGGGCTGTGGTGGCATTGCGACCCAACTTTGACATATCTGGGTCAGGGTACAGTGGCATGGAGTCCAAGACGACCGGAGACCCTTTTCTGCTGCAGCCTTCATCTGCCTTCCCAGCCGTTGTGACCCTCCACTAAGGTCCGCCATTGTCCTCCGCCTGTTCCACCGATGAGGTCTTGGTTGGATTGGCTCTTTGTCAGACTTCCCCCTCGACCTTACCGCCATGGGTGGCCCTACCAGGAGCATCACTCCAGACGGCATCGGTCTCAGGATCTCGGGTCAACACAAGCTTCTCCACCATGACAAGGTGACTATCCACGGAGAAGTGCGTGAGGTATAAAAGGTGTCAATTGTAGGATTTATTGGGCTATTACATTAATAATATGTACATACTTTTAGAAATCTGATTCAATAGACAATAAGTGCAGGAGTATGCCATTGGGCCCTACGAGCCAGCACCACCATTCAATGTGATCATGGCTGATTATCCACAATCAGTATCCTGTTCCTGCCTTCTCCCCATATCCCCTGACTCCGCTATCTTTAAGAGCCATATCTAGCTCACCCTTGAAAGTATCCAGACATCGTTTTGTAGTCACTTCTACTTAATGTTCAAAATTTGAAATCCGGTTAAGTCACTTTTATTTCTATAGCACATTTAAAAAAAATAACTCGTTGACCAAAGTGCTTTACATTGGTGGAGGTACTAACGTTATACAACATTGGTTCATAGATTAAGTACACACATTAATACATACATATAGCCCTCCCTCAAAGGACGTCAAGAAAGGCTTGAGTTTTAAGTCTCGGCTTCAAAGAATCAATGGAGGGGGCAGTTCTGATGGGAGGAGGGATGCTGTTCCATAGTCTAGGAGCTGCAACCGCAAAGGCACGGTCGCCCCTGAGCTTATGCCTAGACCGCGGGATGTTCAGTAACCCCAAGTCGGCTGATCTGAGGGACCTGGAGGTGGTGTGGTGGGTAAGCAGACTTTTGATGTAGGTGGGGGCAAGCCCGTTAAGGGCTTTGTAAACATAAAGGAGGATTTTGAAATTTATTCGGAACCGCGGAGCCAGTAGAGAGAGGCCAGGATCGGGGTGATGTGGTCCCTTTTTCGGGTGCCCGTCAGGAGTCTCGCTGCGGCGTTTTGGACCAGTTGCAGGCGGGACAGGGAAGATTGGCTGATGCCAGTGTAAAGGGAGTTGCAGTAATCGAGGCGGGAGGCGATAAATGTGTGGATGATCCTTTCAAGGTCATCAAACTGGAGGAATTGTTTTATTTTAGCTATTATCCGAAGCTGGAAGAAGCTAGCTTTTACCACGGCATTGACTTGTTTGTCAAATTTCAACTCTGAGTCAAATATCACGCCACGGTTTTTGACGTGAGGTTTGGGTAATGGGGTAAGGCTTCCAAGGCTGCCTGCTATCATTTTGATTGAGTCCAAGGGGCCGAGAAGGATGACCTTAGACTTACTCTCGGTTTGTTGGAGGACGTTCTGGGACATCCAGCACTTTATATCCTCGAGGCAGTGAGGAAATGATCCGAGAGGAAATGACCATGCAGATTTGAAAAAATTGTTTTCCTGGGGGTTGAAAAGGAAGGGAAAACATAACTGATGTCGAAAAACCCCTCACTTTATCCTCGGGGTTACATTTGCTGTTGCTGCAGTTTCATATCTCTATTGGTTGGTATAAAACAGTTTGGATTTTTCAAACTCACAGCGTGCCCCATCTAGTGGTCTGACAGTGAACTGAAGCCTACAAGATGAAGCAAATAGGTATCCTTCCTTATATTCAGAGGTGTGATGGGGCTGGTGAGGAATGCTATTGTGTAGTTTAACTCCATGATTGAAAATAGATTTGTGTTTATTTATTGCACGTTTCTGCAAAGTTAGTAAGCATTTTCCAGAAAAATGTATGAGGAAGTCAGATAATGGCAAGGATATGACTCCTACATTGATAAGATTTGTGAATAATGACCATTTGGCGAAGGATGGTAAACCATGTGTACTAGTATTTATCTTTCTGATCAGTCTGAGGAACGGTCTCGACCCGAAACATCACCCATTCCTTCTCTCCAGTGATTCTGCATGTCCCGCTGAGTTACTCCAGCATTTTGTGTCAACCCAGTATTTATCTTTCCTTGTAATAAGTGAATAAAGGAGTCAATTTCTACTCATGATGAAAGCTGAATAATTTGCTCTGGTGGCATTTAGTGGTGTAGTGGATGTAATGTCTTCCTTATGACCTTGTTGAGACTAGCACAATTGAATACACGTCCGCCATCTTGTAGGAAAAGTTTAATCTGCAATTACTGAAACTCCTAGAAGGTCATTTGACCTCAGTCACGAGGCACTGGTACATTTGCCAGCTTCTGCTTTTGGCCTCAAGGGGCACTGGCATTTACATTACATATTACATTACATATACATCACAGTGGAGATACTGTTCAGACTCCATGCCCTTTTTCTGAATTGGAATGCCAAGGTCCCTCTGTCCTGACAGACATCGTATCCTGCACACTGAAGATCTTACAAATGAACCCAACTTTTTTTCTTTGCAATCCATCTCACAACAGTTTTCTCTCTTTCATTTTCTATCCTACTGTAAAATGATTTTGACTCTTCATCCAGAAATACTGCATGCATTTTTGGTACCCTGTTATGTGCAACTGCAACAATGTTAATAATTGAATTATTTTAAGATTCTCTTACTGCTTTGTCGCTTATGCAAGTTCATTTATTAAAATTTACATAAATTGCATACATCCCATTTTGGTGCCAGTCAATTTGCATGAGCCTTTATCAATGTTATTAGATTTGTCAGAGACCTCCCCCTCGACTTTGTGGTACGATCTGTACATCTAAGTTTAGCATGTATGAGGTTGAGATGGGATATCATGAGCGAAAATAAGTGGTTTATACAGTTGGTTGTTAAAGAAGGAACTGCAGATGCTGGAGAATCGAGGGTACACAATAGGCTGGAGAAACTCAGCGGGTGCAGCAGCATCTAAGGAGCGAAGGAGATAGGCGACGTTTCGGGTCGAGACCCTTCTTCAGACTCATACAGTTGATTGTCTGATAAACAAGTAATTTCAAGTCCTGAAATAGTTTGGGTTTTCAAATTTATCCTTTTCAATTTTTAACAGGATTTAGCAAAAGTGCTTAGAACATGGGATGGTAAAAACCAAACATGAGTTTTGCTGTTGTTCACCTTAATTGCTCCACCATCTTGCTCTAAGAGTTGGGTAGTGAGACTCTCATTATTTCCTTTCTTGGAAAATGCCTGCAAAACGTTTTTTAATAAAGAGAGAATAGGATTAGTGCTTTGTTTATGCCATTTGTACATGCAAAATTTGGTCTAATTCAACTTAAATTGCTACTGTATAATAGTCATTCTCTTCATCTTCATGACTGCAATGTGTGCCATCTACAGTATACTCTGTAGCAGTTTATGTACCTACCAATGTTTTGACCTAGAGGTTAAGATTCGTAAGCATTTTGAATCTCCAATCTCGGGTTCCTCTCCCAGTTCTATACCATTTTGATTGAGAAATACACACTTTCATATTGTCACTGGACTCTGCTACATAACTTCAGTAATTGTTGTAACTTCAGTCTGAAGAAGGGTCCCAACCTGAAAATTCACCCATCCTCTTTCTCCAGAGATGCTGCCTGACCTGCTGAGTTGCTCCAGCACTTTGTGTCTATCTTGGGCATAAACCAGCATCTGCAGTTCCTTTCTACAAATTCTATACCTAATAGTATATTGACTATCTACGTTAGATTAGGATGGATGCACAAAGCTGGCTTTGTCAGTGATGACTCCATCTGTGAAGAACCTGTCGCAAAGGATCGAGTCAAAGCATGCGTGAATATTTGTTTTGCGTTATTTATTTTTGTTTCCCACTTCATTCAACCATACACATGTTGTGAGAACTTTTTCTTTTATTGTAGCTTGATTATGCAGATGATGCAACAGAGCGGCGCCGTGTCATGGAAGTGGAGAAACAAGATACTGAAGAACTCAGGCAAAAGTATAAGGTAATGACCGATGTTCTGAGGTGTGAATACTGTAGCTTGCCCATAAATCTTAGTTTAAAGTTAATTGCCATTATGTGTACGGGCTACAATGAGGCATAAACCGTAATATATCAAGCGAAGCTGGAATTTACAAATGTCCCCTAATATTACAGCTGTAACTTGCCATGACTGATCCTCTTATGTGTCTATTTTGTGAATGTGTTTTTAATTTCACTAACTGCAGGAAATGCTACATATTATTGCTTTTTTTATGATTAGACGTACCAAATTAGCTGGAGTTGGCTAAAGTCAAAATGCTATTGTATTGGGTTTATACACAAAAGATTTTTAAGCCTGCTTATAAAGTTGGAACTAATATATTTTATATTTTGACGTCTGGACAGACCCTTTAATGAGGCAGGGGTCCCTAAAGTTGAGCAGTATTAAAATACATTTCTATCAAGATTAATTGTTAGAGGTTTTCTAGTCCATATGCACAGTTATTGGATTGTGGGCTTCGCTAGTTATACTAACATTGATACCTTGTTCTTGATTGTCTTTTGAACAGTTGCTGTGAGGTATAGAAATCCAGTATTTCAAGGTTTCAAAGTCAGCTTATTGTCACATGTACCAACTAAGGTACAGTGAAACTCGATTATCATATAGCCATACTAAAAAAAGCAACAAGACAACCAACTACATAAGTTAACATAAACATCCACCACAGCGGATTCCCCACATTCCTCACTGTTATGGAAAGCAATAAAGTCTAATCTTCTTCCCTCTTTATTCTCCCGCGGTTGGGGCAGTCCGTCGGGGCGATCGAAGCTCCCGCAACCGGTGATCGAATCATCCGGTCGGGGCGATCGAAGCTCCTGCGGCCTGGAGCTCCAGCAGTCGGTCCCTGACCAGGGACCGTGAGCTCCGCGATGTTAAAGTCCGCAGGCTCCCGCGGTTGGAGCTCCCGAAGTCGGCCCCCAACAGAGGCCGCCAGCTCCTCGATGTTAGGCCGCAGTATGGATAGAGATACGATACGGAACAAAAATGCATCTCCGTCGAGGTAAGATTAAAAAAAGTTTCCCCCCACATAAAACAAGCTAAAGAACACTAAAACATACATACTAGAAACAACAATGAAGGAAAAGGACGAAACAGACTGTTGGCGAGGCAGCCATTGCTGGCGTCACCCGGTGGTATGCAAGTCTTTTTCTCAATGTTAGCAGTACAATGGTAATGATATATCCTAATATCTCAATCACATCAGGGATTGAGATATTAGGATTGCTTCAATTGGTTTCCATGTGTTTGGTTTATTGGAGGGAAGTGTAAACCTGTTTGTGATTGTTGTCCAGCTTGAATTGATCGTACTCGTAAGCAACATTAGAAACCACAGAAAGAAAACCAAAGAATCAGTGACAGTGCATTTATGAAATTGGCTGAGTATTGGTGAATAGTTGCATTAGCTTAGTGGGAAATTTATTGTCCTGCCATAGAGTCTTAGAGTGATACAGTGTGGAAACAGGCCCTTCGGCCCAACTTGCCCACAGCGGCCAATGGCCAGCAGCTACACTTGTCCCACCTGCCTGCGCTTGGTCCATATCCCTCCAAACTTGTCCTATCCTTGCACCTGTCTACCTTTCTTAAAGGTTGGCATAGTCCCAGCCTCAACTACCTCCACTGGCAGCTTGTTCCATACACCCACCACCCTTGGTGTGAAATAGTTACCCCTCAGATTCCTATTAAATCTTTACACCTTCACCTTGCTCCAAGTTATCAGAGCCACTGCTCATATTACAGCACAATAATGACTTGAAATAATGTGAAAAGACATATTATTAAAAGAGCGCAGGACCTACCAAAGGGTTATGATCTCCAGATCACTTCTGGTGCTATCAGCATGAGTATAGGAATAGGACTCCCACGTTAAGGCCCTGCAGGTAATGGGACTGCACCAATGCAAAATGCACAAGCACTACCCAAGCATTTGAGAACGGGAATAAAATTAGCTGTCGTGGAATTTGTGTGAAAAATAAGTAAATACAATTTTAATCAATTTACGTTTCTTCATGCTTGCACAGATTATGCTGTTTTGCATTATGGAAAATCACGATATACTAGGAATGCAACACCCCCGTTAACGTTAGGTCACCTGTACTGTTGTGCAGTTCTGGCCATTGAGGTATACGAAAAATGTGATAAAGCTAGAGAGGGTATTAGAATCAACAGGATATCGCCTGGGATAGAGCCATTCAATCATGACTTGGTTAGAGTGGATGTGGAGAGGATGTTTCCATGAGTGAGAGAGTATAGGACTAGAGGTCATAGAATTAAAATGGACATTCTTTTAGGAAGGAGATGAGGAGAAATTTATTTTGTCAGAGGTTGGTGAACCTGTCTTTGCCACAGTGGATATTTTTAAGGCAGAGATAGATAGATTCTTGATTAGTACGGGTGTCAGAGGTTATGGGAGAAGGCAGGAGAATGGTGTTAGGAGGGAGAGATGGATCAGCCATGATTGAATGGCGGAGTAGACTTGATGGGCTCAATGGCCTAATTCTACTCCTATCACTTATGAAGACCTTATGACGAGAGACTGGAGCAGACTGGTTCTTTCTTGAGCAGAGGGTGTTGAGATGGAACGTCATTAAGGTATATAATATTGTGTGGTGTTGGTAGAGTAGAGATGGATACAATTAGGGGGCGTAGATTCAGGGTAAGGAGGACGAGATTTAGAAGTATACTAGACCAAGTGGGACCCGTTGGGTCCCGTCCCCTCAACGCATGGTTGCGGGGTGGTGGTGGGGGGGGGGGGAGGGACGGCCTGTTGGCATCAAACACACACACTAACCACCCCCCCCCACACACACACTAACCCCCCCCCCCTTGATATTATATTAATATTATAATTTATATTAATTAATGTTTAATTAAGAGAGAGACAGAAGTAACTGCAGATGCTGGTTTACCAAAAAAGACAAGGTGTTGCAACTCAGTGGGTCAGACAGCATCTCTGGAAAACGTGTATAAGTGACATTTTGGATCACGACCCTTCTTTAGATTTATTTAGTTAATTAGATTTAAATCTCACAGATGCCTTAGAGGGATTTGAACACCTCTCTCTGGATCCCGGCACTATCAAGCACATAGTTTACTTATCAGGAACATTGACCAGTGGAGTAAATCTGACAATTCCAATTTGGAAAATATCCAATGTTAAAATGTTGTAGTAATTTAGTGGCTTTGGCACAAAGTGATGATGAGGCATTTGAAATCTTCAGCGTCAAATGTGGATGGTGCTGCAAGGTTTGTAGTATAAGAGATCAGTTCCCCATCTGCTTGCTTGAATTCACATTCTGGAACCTGGTCCATGGTTCTCTTTAAACTGATTTTCCGTTGTTTGTTTTAAAATCATGACACAAATCCAAATTGATGTCTGCAGACTGTTCATCTATATATTAAACCTGGGAGCTTTGTGTAATAGCAGTCACATTCTGGGACCTTTGCAAATGTAGTGTTGATGTCAAATGTATTATGAAGGTCAATGAATTAACTCCCCTTCCCATTCCAAAACTGACCTTTTTGTCCCGGTCCTGCTCCACTGTTGGTACGAGGCCAAACGCAAATTGGAGGAACAGCACCTTTTATTTCTCCTGGACAGCTTACAACCCAGGATTTGAACGTTGATTTCTTTAATTTCAAGTAAGGCTTTAATTTGCCCCTTTCCCCCCCCCCCCCCCCCCCCCATCCCCTGCCCTATCCACTCACGCATAGCCCCCAACTGCGCAGGGGTGGCTAGAGAGAGAGAGAGGGGGGGATAGAGCGGGAGAGGGTAAGGGGGGTAGAGAGGGAGGGGGAGGGGCATAGAGGGAGAGGGAGGGGGGTAGAGAGGGCGAGGGGGGTAGAGAGGAGTCGGAGCTTCGATCATCCCGACGAGAGGGCTTGCACATCTGGCTGTCCGTAGCGGCGACTGCAGAGGGACAAGGCCCAAATACTGGTGAACAAAAGGAGGAAGTCTGACTGAACTTTATTGCCTTCCATCACGGTGATCACTGTGGTGGATGTTTATGTTAAGTTTCATCCTTCATTTTAATTTTGTTGTGTTCTTTTAATTGTATGGCTGCATGGTAACTCAAATATCACTGTACCTTAATTGGTGCATGTGACAATAAATGTGAATCTAAATTTGAGAGTAGAGCGAGGTGGATAGAGAGGGGGAGGGATAGAGAAGGAGGGGGTTAGAGCGTAGCCCCAATCAGTACCCCGTTCCTGCCTTCTCCCCATATCCCCTGACTCCACTATCATTGAGCCCTATCTAGCTCTCTCTTGAAAGTATCCAGAGAACCGGCCTCCACTGCCCTATGAGGCAGAGAATTCCACAGACTCACAACTCTCACAATTAAATAATAATCTCTTTTTTTTTTGTAATATTAATTTACTGAATCATGGAGATGGATAACATTTAACATTCAACACGGAAGTCCTTAGACTGCTAGCCATGTTAGTATGGTTAACACTAACTACACACATACTAGATGTAGTTTTTTCTTTCTTTGAGCACTTTACTAATCTCTTAATCTATCCCTTTTTTACTACTATTTCTGATTATTACTATTATTACTTTATATCTGAGTGGAATCATCAATTAATACAAAGGAGATATATATATATATGAGAGAAAATCAAGAGTCTTGAAATTCGTCTGTTCAGGGTTCAGGTGTTGGGTCTGGTGTGTCGAGCTGTACCATTTGCTCTGGTATACATCCCTTTAGATAAATGATGCAAGACCTACATACAAATATGGGGAATGGAGGAATAATGTTTTGTAGCTGGAATGTTAAAGGTATTAACGAACCAATTAAGAGGGGTAAGGTATTAGCATACTTAAAAGCACTTAAAATAGATGTTGCGTTTATCCAAGAGACACACTTGAAAAAAGAGGCAGAACATAGACTAAAAGCCAAATGGATTGATAAAGTATATCACTCTTCTTTTACACACAAATCTAGAGGTGTAGCAATATTAATTCGTAAAGGTACTGCATTTAAACATACTTCAATAATAACAGATAGTGACGGTAGATATATTATTGTAATAGGAGAATTATATACACAAAAAGTGATTTTTGTTAATATATATGGCCCAAATTTTGATAGCCCGCGATTTAAAAAAAAATTATTTAATACAATCCCTGAATTATCACAACATAATCTAATAATTGGAGGAGATTTAAATTGCACACTTGACCCTTATTTGGATAGATCATCCAAACAACGAAAACTTAAATCACGCTCCAGTGAGTTAATAAATGCATATATAGACACCAGTAATATTAAAGATGTATGGAGATTGCAAAATCCAACAGGACGAGAATACTCATTTTACTCAGCCGTGCATAAAACTTATTCAAGAATAGATTATTTTCTGGTAGATTTAAAACTTATTCCACTTACGTATAATTCAAAATATCATAATATTATAATTTCAGATCACGCACCCTTAACTTTTAAGATGAAAATAACGGGTAAAATGGAAAAACAAGATCAATGGAGATTTAATCCACAAATTTTAAAGGACAAAATAACTCAAGAATATATTACAAAACAGATCAAGATCTTCTTTGAAACAAATGATACACCAGAAATATCATCATCCCTCTTATGGGAAACTTTTAAGGCCTATGTTCGGGGAATTATGATATCTTCTCAAGCATTTTATAATAAAGAGAATAGGAAGCTACAACAGGCATTGGAAAGAGAGATTAAACAATTAGATACAGAGAACACCATTAACCCAACTACGACAAAACATAATAAAATTTTTGCATTGAAATATAAACTAAATAAAATACAGTCAGATCAAGTTGTAAAACTATACCAATATACCAAACAAATACAATTTGAATTCGGTGATAAACCACATAAACTATTGGCTCGTCAGTTAAGAAAATTGGAAGGAGAAAAATTAATATATAGGATCAAATCAGATAAAGGAGAATTACTAACACAAACTAAAGATATAAACGAGAGATTTTTGCAATATTATAAAAATTTATACTCAGCTAAAACAAAAGAAAATCGTATAGGAGTAGAAACATTTTTTAAAAATTGTAATCTAAATGGATTGATTTAGAAGATAGGGAATTATTAAATGTCAAAATAACTACTAAAGAAATTGAAGAAACTATTAGATCATTAAAAAATGGTAAAACTCCAGGACCATATGGTATTGGAGCAGAATTTTATAAAATATTTTATGATATGATAGCCCCACGTTTGAAGACACTATATGAACACATACACAACAGAAATTACCAGATACATTACATGAATCTATTATAACCCATATACCTAAATTAGATAAAAATCTCGATGACCCAGGGTCATATAGAGCTAAAGTGTTAAAGAAGGAACTGCAGATGCTGGAGAATCGAGCGTACACAAAAAGCTGGAGAAACTCAGCGGGTGCAGCAGCATCTAAGGAGCGAAGGAGATAGGCGACGTTTCGGGTCGAGACCCTTCTTCAGACTGGTCAGGGATCAGGGAAACGAGAGATATAGACGGTGATGTGGAGAGATAAGGAACAATGAATGAAAGATATGCAAAAAAGTATCGATGATAAAGGGAACAAGCCATTGTAAGCTGTTTGTGGTGTGAAAATGAGAAGCTGGTGCGACTGGGGTGGGGGAGGGAGATAGAGATAGAGGGAATGCCAGGGCCCGAGGGCTGAGGGAGAGGTGGGAAGGGGAGGAGACAGCAAGGGTTAACAGAATTGAGAAAATTCAATGTTCAAGCCCAAAGGATGCAGACTCCCCAAGCGGAATATTGAGGTGCTGTTCCTCCAGCTTACGGTGTTGCTCACTCTGGCCGTGGAGGAGGCCCAGGACCGAGAGGTCAGATGCGGAATGGGAGGGGGAGTTGAAGTGCTGAGCCACCGGGAGGTCGGGTTGGTTATTGCGGACCGAGCGGAGGTGTTCGGCGAAGCGATCGCCAAGCCTCCGCTTGGTCTCACCGATATAGATCATCTGGCATCTGGAGCAGCGGATGCAGTAGATGAGGTTGGGGGAGGTGCAGGTGAACCTCGGTCGGACCTGGAAGGACTGCTTGGGTCCCTGAAAGGAGTGGAGGGGGGAGGTGAAGGGACAAGTGTAGCATTTCTTGCGGTTGCAAGGGAAAGTGCCCGGGGAAGGGGTAGAGCGGGAGGGGAGGGAAGAATTGACAAGGGAGTTGCGGAGGGAGCGGTCTTTGCGGAAGGCAGACGGGGGGAAATGGGAAGATTTGGCGGGTGGAGGGGTCACGTTGGAGGTGGCGAAACTGGCGGAGGACTATATGTTGTATTTGCCGGCTGGTGGGGTGAAAGGTGAGGACCAGGGGGACTCTGCCCTGTTTGCGAGTGGGGGAATGGGGAGCGAGGGCAGTGTTGCGGGGTATGGATTATTTAATATATATTCGAAAAGAAATATTAATAAGGATTTATCAATTATCTCGTTGGACGCAGAGAAAGCTTTTGATCAGATTGAATGGTCTTACTTATTTTCGGTTATGGAATTTTTTCAATTGGGAGAGAAGTTTATAACATGGGTTAAATTACTATATACTAGACCAACAGCTAGAATATTAATTAACCAAGTGTTAACAACTAAATTTAACTTATTCCGAGGTTGTAGACAAGGTTGCCCTTTATCTCCACTACTGTTTGCACTTGCAATAGAACCATTCGAGCAAAATCTGTGAGATCAAACCCCTGAAATATATGGGTAAGAAACTAAAGAAAACTGAAAATAAAATCTCATTGTACGCAGAGATGTATTACTTTATATCACAAAACCAGAAATTAGTCTTCCTAACTTGTTAGATTTAATAAAACTCAATTGGATCGTTTTTCAGGATATAGAATTAGTTGGAATAAAAGTGAACTTATGCCAATAATGGAAATAATTTTACATATATTACAACAATACCCTTTTAAGATTGCAAATGAAAAAATTAAATATCTTGGAATTTATGTAACAAAAATATATGATTCATTATTTAAATCTAATTTTTTACCCTTATTGAATAAACTATTTAAGAATATTCAATATTGGAAAACATTACCTATTTCAATGTTAGGTAAGATTAATGCGATAAAAATGATTTTTTTTCCACAATTACTATATTTGTTTCAAATGATCCCGATATATCTTCCTAAAAATTTCTTTAAGAAAGTTACCAATTTTATTTGGGATTATAAGAATCATAGAATAATTAAAAAGCATCTATGTAAATCAAAAATAAATGGTGGCTTTGCACTCCCTAATTTTATGTTTTATTATTGGGCAGTTAATATAAAAAATATGAATTTTTGGTTGGGTGAACTAGATAAACAACCAAATTGGTTAAAGATGGAAAAAGAAGACTGTATCCCTTTTGAAATTAGTTCGATTTTATTTGCTAATACTCCAATACATAAGAAAACTTATAAAGAAAACCCGTTAATAGAAAGTGGAATATGTATTTGGAAACAATTAAAAAAAAACATTAAAATTACAGAATGTACCACTAGCTCTTCCAATAGTAAACAATATTTATTTTAAACCTTCACTGATGGACAAAGGTTTCTTAAAATGGAAGAACTATGGAATAAATAAGATCGGTGATCTTTACAGGGAAAACTTATTTCTCTCAGGGCTTTCAGGAATTACAACAAAATTATGGATTACATTTTAAAGAATATTTTCGATATCTACAAATTAGAGATTATGTTAAATCAAATACACTGGATTTTAGGAATAGAAAGAAATTTTAGATGAATGTTTAAATAAAACATCCGAATACAGAGAAATTAATATCATATATTTATAATATTTTATTGAAAATGATTTACCAAATACGGATAAATATAGACAAGCATGGGAAAATGAACTAGGTCAAGTAATCAGTAGAGAAGTATGGAATGAAAGTTTACAATATATACATCATTGTTCATTAAATGCTAGACACTCCTTGATACAATTTAAAGTTATACATAGATTACATCTCTCAAAGTCCAAATTAAATAGAATTTTCTCAAATGTGTCCGCAATATGCGATAAGTGTCAACAATTAGAAGCTAATTTAATGCATTCATTCACAAAATGTATAAAAAGCACTAATTTTTGGATAGAAATTTTTAAGATAATCTCAATTGTAGTTAATGCATAGTTGACTCCAGACTCAAAACTAATTATATTGGGAATACTAGAAACAAATCAGATATTAACAACACAACAAATATTTTATCGATTAATAATTGGTAAAAAATTATTACTAAGATTTTGGAAAGGTCCTACTTCCCCCACAACTAAAATGTGGATTACAGAAATGTCGGAGACGTTACACTTGGAACGATTAAGGCTTGCCCTGATGCACAGGCTGGACCAGTTCAGAGGAATATGGTCTCCATTTATTGAATATTTAAAGGGTCAAGATGGTCCGGTTCGAAGCCATGACGGAAGCCTGAATGTATGAATGGATGAAGAATTATAGACAATAGATAACATAAATATATCTCCATTGAAGAATATCTTGTTTAATACTCCACTCAATTAGTTTATCTCTTTTTTTTTTCTTTTCTTTTTCCCTTTTTTATTTCCTACTGCTATAAAATAAAAAAGAAAATTATAGAAGTACAAATAAGATTGATTGTTAATTTTAAAAATATTAAGAATGTATGTGACGTTAATATTTTCTTTTGCTTTAATTGGATTTTATATTTCTTCTTAATATGTAATTACTTCTAATAAAAATATCTTACAAAAAAAAAAGACTCACAACTGTCTGTGAGAAAGAGTGTTTCCTCATCTCCGTTCTAAATGGCTTACCCCTTATTCTTAAACTGTGGTCCCTGGTTCTGGACTCCCCCAACATCGGGAACATGTTTCCTGCCTCTAGCGTGTCCAAACCATTAACAATCTTATATGTTTCAATAAGATCCCGTCTCATCCTTTTAAACTCCAGAGTGTACAAGCCCAGCCGCTCCAGTCTCTCAGTAAATGACGGTACCGCCATCCCGGGAATTAACTATGTAAATCTACGCTGCACTCCCGCAATAGCAAGAATGTCCTTCCTCAAATTAGGGGACCAAAACTGCATACAATATTCCAGGTGTGGTCTCACTGGGGCTCTGTACAACTGCAGAAGGACCTCTTTGCTCCTACACTCGGCTCCTCTTGTTATAAAGGCCAACATGCCATTCGCTTTTTTCGCTGCCTGCTGTACCTGCATGCTTACTTTCATGAACTGGTGAACAAGGACCCCCAGATCCCGTTGTACTTCCCCTTTTCCCAACTTGATGCCATTTAGATAGTAATCTGACTTCCTGTTTTTGATACCAAAGTGGATAACCTCACATTTATCCACATTAAACTTCATCTGCCATGCATCTGCCCACTCCCCCAACCTGTCCAAGTCACCCTGCATTCTCATAGCATCCTCCTCACAGTTCCCTCTGGCACCCTGCTTTGTGTCACTTTGAATCCCTTCATCCAAATCATTGATGTATATTGTAAATAGCTGCGGTCCCAGCACCAAGCCTTGCGGTACCCCACTAGTCACTGCCTGCCATTCTGAAAGGGACCCACTAATCCTTACTCTTTGTTTCCTGTCTGCCAACCAAATTTTTATCCTTGTCAGCACTCTACCCCCAATACCATACCTGCCAACCATTCCGATTTGGGCGGAATTCTTCCGATTTTTCCATCCCAATTCCGAATTCCGATTTTTTCCCTCAATATTCCGAAAAAAATTGGAATTCGGAATTGGGATGGAAGCGTGCATGCGACCCATGGCGGCGGCGGCGAGGAGACAGCGAGAGAGCGCACCGCGCCTGCGCCGCTTATGGGGGCACGCACGGGTGTACGTCAGCACGCAGCCGCATGACCCCGCCCCGCCACGGTGGCGTTCGGCGTCACTTGCCCCCCCCCGCACTGACGTCACTTTCCCGCCCTCAGTGACGTCACGTACCCCGCCCCTTACTGACGTCACGTGCCCCGCCCTCACTGACGTCAGACTAATAGGATTCCGATTTTTCATTCTCACAAGTTGGCAGGTATGCAATACCATGTGCCCTAATTTTGCCCACTAATCTCCTATGTGGGACCTTATCAAATTCAGACTTGTTTTTGCTTTTGCTGCAATCTATTTTGTGTATTGTATGAGGAATGGATGAGCGTTTATCATTACCAAAGGATGACATTTAATTATTTTCCGAGTCTGAGTCAGCTGACCATGCATGCAGCCGCGACTCTGCAGTGCGCAGTTGGATGGGAACTGATTGCAAAATACATGTTTCATCAAACATGGGAGGGTGGGGTTTGTCCCCCACCTCTCAAAAATGTAAGGGACATGTTCCCCCTGTTCTCCCCCCCCACCCCCACCCCCCCCGGGATTTCCGCCTATGGTTTGAGGAATGTTCTGGAAATGGGCCCCTCCCCCTGACGTCACTCGAAGCACGTGGAATATTCTGTGTGTGAAACAGGCTCCGAGCCGAGCCATCGTGCCCGCCCACATTATTGTGACGTTATCAGTGGAAACTGGTCGTTTTAAAAGAGTTTTTTGAAAAAATGTTTAAACTTTAATCAGTGATAAGTCGTGAAATAACGCATGAAATCTTAAGTGAGGTTGACACTGTTTAGAGGGGAAAAATGTGAGCCAGAATATGTAAAAATATTATTGTTACCTCGTAGTGTTTTTGCGAAAGACACATGCACACATCCAAGATGAGAGTTTTATGTTATAGACTTGTGTTGGGAACCAGCAAGATAAGTTGAAACGTATTGTCATAAAACTTGTGGAATTTTATGCTTTATTGGTGTAACATAAAATACGTAAGTGCATTGCTGTTATCTGAGGTACAGTATCTGGAAGGTTAGTGGAAACGAGCATGGTAATATTTTCCAGAGGTTGTGGAAGGAGGCAAGTACTATATGTAGAATAACAATGGTTTCATGAGTTTTGGACGAGATTTAAATCTGCAATGTTCAGTTACTGTTGAGGCTTGCCTAATAATAGAATGAACAAAATGCCAGAGGATAATTGATGAAATGGTATCCTACTGTGTTTGGAGACCTTGGGAAGGGAGAAAGAGTAAAATAACAATGATACCTGGTATGTGACCAGTGTTTGTGCGTTTCTAGGTGTGACTTATGCTTTTGTCTTGAGCTTGAAAGCTTTGAGCATCACTTTTGTCAGCTACATGCATGTATGTTATGGAACTTGGAAAATGCCGTGAGGTAGACACAAAATGCTGGAGTGACTCAGTGGGACAGGCAGCATCTGGAGAGAAGGAATGTGTGACGGTTCGTGTCGAGACCCTTCTTCAAACCCTGAGATATATAGAACAGAGCAGTACAGCAGTGGAGGATAATTTTCTGCCAACACAGTTTGTGGCACTTTGAAGTTCATGCAAGATAGCAATCTGGATCTAGTAAAACCAAGTCCGGAATTTAAGAATAACTGTGAAATGATTTGCCTTAAAATGGGTTAGGATATCAACAGGCTAAGTAACTTCAATTTAAACTAATATGTGGTGTTTGGAACATCAAACATTTGCTTCAATTTGGAATTACAAATTCCATTTATTGGTAGATGTTCAGCGAGATGTCAAAGAAAACAAACAAGAAGACCACTAGGGGTCAGTGATTTGATTACGATGTTATGGTCCGGGTAGAGAGTGAAGCTTGTGTTAAACATGGTTCACAACAATCCAAAATGTGTTGTGGTATTTTCAAAAAACGATAGAATAGATAGGAAATGTGGTGTGAAAAAAACAAAGATAGTGACACCAACATTCTAGATAGCGGGTTTTAAAAAAATTGCCCAATGGAGTTAGCTGCCGCTGTACATAGCCTAATCTACTCAATATTGCAGCTGAGATTTCTAAAGTACATTTTCTCTATAAAATACACTCAATAGGTCACTGATTTAACAAAACTACCACTCTCCAAATACAAATTGTTTGATTACAATAAATCTAATTGCCCCACCAAGATGTCAGAACTCTTTTAGTTATTGGACTGTTTTAATTATTGGAATGTCTAAACTGCTTAACACAGATATCATTAATGAAGGGACATACTGAATTATTAATTCTATTCATTGCATATTGTAGCTGGGTGAATGCGTAGTTAAATTGAAATCTGTTTTTTGTTTTGTCTTATCAATTCATCCTTTCATTTGTGTACTTCGGAAGTTTAACTATCACGATTCACCACTTGACAGAACATCAGATGTATATCAACCAAATAAAGATAATTTTTATTTGGTTTGTGTACTGATTTTGTCAGATATTGCAAAATACTTTCTGCTAGTTTGCCAATTATTTTATATTGCTGTATCTTCAAATATCATTTGTACGTAAATGTTCATGTTTCGGGTGGTTATGATTGAGTAAATCTTGAATGTAGGCACCTTCAAGATTGAGATATAATTTTAAATTTTGTACAAATTGTACCTGGTTGAATTTTGACTGGGCATTTAATGCAAGAAAAGTAACCGGGTATTTAATCGAGATAGCATCGCAACATTGTGTTGCTGCTACAACGAAAAATGTCATTAAATCCTTGAAGATTCTTTCTGCAATGTTAATTAAGGTTGGTAGTGAATAATTTTGCATTTTTTATTCCAAGATTGTAATATTAATAGAATATTTATGGCCTTGAGGGGATGCATATATTGCCTGAAGTAGATTCATATTGGAGTCGAAGACGAGGCAATATGGATCTAGAATCTCCCGCATCACTATTGTTATTATTACCCATTATCATCATCTAGAGGAAAATTTGAACATCTCAACTTTCCACAAAAACTAAAATTTTAACCAAAATACCGGCAGTAATATTCTAAATTTCCCACGTCACGTTGCCGTCACGTTGCGTTCCCGGGGTGAGACCAGGGGAATATAAGACTATTCCCGCTGAGGTAAAGTCCATAGGCGTTCGCAAGAAAGGGGAATATAAGAAAATATTCCCTGTTACCCCTGCTGGCAGTAAAAAACGAAGGAATAACAATTTCGTAAAAGCATACCTCAGATGTGTGATATGGGTATAATAAGGAATATTATAATGCATTTTTGGAAGTCAAGTATGTGTATATGTATATAATATATACATCCACACCGAAAATGGAAGGCACTAAGCAGTGCTGATGAACATAGGAAGCTGGGGCTTCAAGTACAGATAACATGGTGACGCAGGTATATGGCATTTTTCTCTTCATAGGACGCAGTTGAGAAGATAAAATTTGGAACATTTTGTTGCAGCTTAACACTAGTTAGACTGCACTTGGTGTATTGTGAGTAGTTTTGAGTGCCATGGTATAGGATGGCAGCTGATGAGCGGAGGGGGACTCTGAGTAAGAGCCTAAAATCAAAGCATTTTTTCTAAAATCAATATAAAGCGCAAACAGGAAGTGGTCAAGATTAGACTTTTAATTATATAGTAGGCAAGGTGACTTTAATTAGGCAAGGCAACTTTAATTAGGCAAGGGAATTTTAATTAGGCACAGTAGACAAAAGTGCTGGAGAAACTCAGTGGGTCCGGCAGCATCTATGGAGCGAAGGAAATGGGCAATGTTTCGGGGCCGAAACCCTTCTGCAGACAATTAGGTAACACAGCTTTAGAATTTCCAAACCAAAGGCAACACAGCTTTAGCATTTCCAAACCAAAGGCAACACAGCTTTAGCATTTCCAAACCGAAGGCAACACAGCTTTAGCATTTCCAAACTATATTTTCAGACCACATTTAGGGCACTAACAGATCAGTAAAACCACTCACAGTTTAGTAGATGTGTTCAGTGTTATTCACAGCTCAGACTGGGAGACGTGACCCTTTCGCTCCCCCATCTTGCAGAGACTGACTGAGGCACACAACACTTCCGGGTTTTATAGTCCCTCCGGAAGGGACGTGGCCTTCAGGAGAGAGAATCTCAACATTTTTTAAACACTAATAACTCTTTTATTTTCCACCGATGGGACTCTGAGTTAGATGGCCAAAAATCACAACCGTAAGTGGCAGCGTTTTTTCTAAAATCAATATACAGAACAACGGGGAGTGGTAAAGATCAGACTTTTAGTAATATAGATAAGGTGGGTTAGTTAGTCAAAATTGTTTTCCTCAGGGCAGGGGTATCAATATCAAGAGGGCTCTGGTTTAACGTGAGAGGAAGGAATTTGAAATCATATTAGAAGGGGAATTTTTTATTAATTCATAGAGTAATTGTTTTTGATGTCACATCATTAGAAGGGATTATTATTCAATAGTTTTCTAGGGAAGATTGTTGAAAACACACACAATTATACATTCTGGGGAAACTTGGATCTCAATCATGTCAAAATTAGTCGATTACTAAGGTGGATAGTGGAGAAAATAGATTTAAAGGTAAGATGATAGTAAAGTTTGTCTGTATGGAACTTGTATGTTTTTCCCATGACCTGTGTGGGTTTTCTCCAGGATCTCCGGTTTCCTCCCAAACTCCAAAACGTACAGGTTTGTAGGCAAATATGGCGGTGTGTGATTGTAAATTGTCCCTAGTGTGTGTAGGATCGTGTTAGTGTGTGGGGATCCCTAGTCGACCAACTTTGCAGGTCGTCGGGCCTGTTTCCACGCTGTATCTCTAAACTAAACTTAACTTGTTTAGTTTACAATGGTATCAAAAGGAAAGGCAGATGGTGTTGCATAAGAACAGTGATAGACTGAAAAAAGTTGAAAAACCATTAAAAGTTGGCTAAAATAGATTAGAGGTACAAAATAAATGGCAGAGTATGCCCGCAAGAAATGTAGCACGATACGATGTGATATGATAGAACTTTTTATTTATCCCAGGAGGGATATTGATCTGCCAACAGTCATCAAACGCGAAATACATGAAACATGAAAGTAAAGTGACGAGTAGTAATGATTGGGGATGCGCAAAGATTGGGGGGGGGGGGGGGGGTCAGTCTACCCCTCGACAGAAGGGGGGGGAGTTGTACAGTTTGATAGCCACTGGGAAGAAGGATCTCCTGTGGCGTTCTGTCCTGCATCTGGATGGAACCAGCCTGTTGCTGAAGGTGCTCCTCAGGTTGACCAGTATGTCATGGAGGGGGTGAGCTGTATTGTCCAAGATGCTCAAGTTGAGGAACATCCTCCCCTCCCATGAATCCAACTCTGCCCACAGGATGGAGCCAGCCATCCTGATGAGTTTGTTCATCCTAGGTGTGCTATCCAGATTGCCATGTCTGGGTACTCTTGTGGATAAATATGAAGTGGGTTGGAAGCGCGGGTGCTTCTGGTGCCTCACCCAGCTCCTGGATTTGCGATTGAGGTGTCCTGTAAGGCACTGAGCGGAGGGTCCAGGCACACTTTGTATCTGGCGACCCAACTTTACACCAACTATAGCTGCTACAGGTAGTCGGGTTCCATTTAAATACAGTCACTGATCTTCACTAAAAAGCAGTGATGGTATATATGTTACTTTTTCCTCTATTTTATTAATATTTTCAGAGTTTACATTTTTGACATGATTTTAAGTGAGCATTATCTGCAATTTTATTTTTAGTTGCTTTTCAACGATTGAAAACAAATAGTTGAAAGAGCATTTTTAACGGAAAAGGAATGGACAGTTTGTGGGCAGGGTCATCGTTTCCGCTGTCTGCAGCCAAGTCACTGTGCATGGACCACACCACTTAAAGGAAGGACCATGACTAGAATCCCTGGAGGATAGTCGTAGCCACACGAGTGCGACGCAGGTCAGCTAAGGTTTGTATACAAGGTGCAGGCTGGGCCCAGTATGATCTAACCAATTAGGAAAGTAAATGGCCGAGACCATGAACAAACGCATATTTAACTCTGAAAGCATTTAATAGCTGTAAAGGATTAAGGGGGAAATTAAACCATCAGAGGAAAAAGTACAAAACAAATTAATGGAATTAAAGACTGACAAGTTCTCTGCACCCGATACCTTGCATCTCGTTACAAAGTTGAGAGACCTAATAGATGTAATCTTAAAGCTTCCTAGATTCGGGAAATATCCCAGTGGACTAGCACATTGTTAATGTGCCTTTTAAAGAAGAGAAAGCAAAAATTAATAAACATTTGTCATTTGGAGGATGTAGGAATCCATTATTGGAAGTACCAACAAGAAACTTGGAAAATCATAATACAGTGCGGTAGAATCAATAAGATTTTATGAAAGTGAAATAATGGTTTACATATAGGAGTTCTTCATTTCTGGCAGGGTTGTTGTATTTCAGAGAGAAGGGAATTTTTTGAGGATCATGAATTGAATGTATTCTGTATCCATAAGAGCTGAATGTATTTAAGACTGATTGGATTTGCAGAGAATTTAATGTTGTAAAGAATAGACAGGAAAATGAAGTTGAGACTTAGACTACATTAGCCATGAAGTTATTGAGTGACCATAACTATCTGACAAAGAAACAAAGCCTTTTTTCCACTGTGCCAATTATCAAATATCCATCAATACCATTGCCATTTTTCCTCATCTATCCCCCTTGCATCGTGCTCCTACCACCCACCCAAACAGAGTGAACTTTAATCTACCGATCAGCGCAATGTGGCACATTAGAGGAGCCAGAACCGGAACATCTTGGTGAAACCTACACAGTCGCACACAGAACGTACAAGGTCAGATAGAGCCCAGGTCGCTGGAGCTGTGAGTCAGCAGCTCTAACTGCTGCGCCACTGTGCCATCCAGTGGAGCAGAACAGAGACCATGACGTTGAGACTGATGTCCACCACAGATTAATTTGCGGGCTGGGAGACTCGTGTTTGAATCACAGCCCTGCCTCTTGCTACGTCCATGTTTCTCCTGCAGCCTTCCCACACCTTTGTCCCTTCCCCAATCTTTTCAGTCTTCGCTGACTTTGCGTTTGAATTTCCTATGATTTCAATTGCTACTAAATCAAGGGTGTATACCTTAAGCATCCATAGTGAAAATGTCTAAATAGGACATTAATGTCAAGGCATTCCTATATGTGAAAAGTCCAGTCACCTTAACATTGATAACTGGATGCACTGTAGAGTCATTGATTCAGTCATACGTAGCATAGAAACAGGCCCTTCGGCCCACTATCAATGCAGACTAAGATGCCCCACATATGTATCTGTCCAAGTATCTTTTAAATGTCGTTAAAGTACCTGCCTCAACTACCTCTTCTGGCAGTTCTTTCCGTATACCCACCACCCTGTGTGGGAAAAAGTTTCTCCTTGTTCATATTAAACCTTTCTCTTACCTTAAACCTATATTCTCTGGTTCCTGATTACTCGAGGTGGAAGACTGCGTCCAACCTTTCTATTCCCCTCATGGTTTTTTTTACACCTCTATAAGATCACCTCTCAGCCTCCTGGGCTACAAGGAATAAATTCATAACCTGCCCAAACTTTCCCCAATAGCTCTGGTCCTCAAGTCTTGGCAACATCCTCATAATTATTCTCTGCACTCTTTCCACTATGCGACTCATTTTGGAATATAGGTGTTTATCATGTGCCTGTCCCTTAAGTGATGTCACTTCACTGCTTTTGTCCATGTTGCTGAAGCTCTTTCAATTCCATTGTTTAAGTAATATTTTTGATTGGAATTTAATTAAATTGCTTGTGTCAAATGGGAATGCAGAGTGTGCTCCTCTCAAAAGTAGCTGAAATCATTATTCTCCCATTACGTTTTGAAATATAAGCTCAATATGAAGTATCGTATGAAACAATTTGATGGGAAATTCTAGACCTGTTTGAAAGTTCTGCTGAAATTATTGTCTGCCACGAGTGTGCCCTTGTGCTCTGTGCTCTCCTGTTCTTTGTATAAAAAGATAGAGTTTGAAATTAATAAAATAACGCTAATTTATTTAACAAAAGCCTACCCTGTGTAGATTTAAATTTACCAATAGGTGGTGCTGTCTATTCTCTACTCAAATGAATTGTTAGGTTTTTCAAAAATGATGTCATTTTCATGATTATTTTTGCTATGCCAACTGATAAGGTGCGAATACCACTCAGACTTAAGTAACTGATTAACAGGAATCAATCATATTAATAGATCTAATTCAATATTTATTAAATTAATTGGGTGAAAGGCAATTGCTTATGATAGTTTGTACCGACTATTACTGTTGGGGGAATAATGCGGTCATTACGGTAGTGTTGAGGAACCTGACCTTTCTTTAAGCAGGTTGGTTCAAAGCTGAGTTGAAAATTAGCTCATGCTAGAAAATAGCAAAACTTGATATTATATGGCTGCATGTGGATAAATTATTATGTAACTTAAAATAAAAGCTTTCAATCATTTGTAGTTAACCAAAACTATTAACCTAGAAATCTTAACTTCGTGAAAGATTAACTGCAGGAATTGGTTGTTTGCTATTCTCATTTTACAGCCTTGAATTTAAGAGACTGCTTGATTAATACGAGCCAGTTGAATCCTTAGATTTGCTCTAATATTTATGAAAGGGAATTAAATTAATTGGGTGAAAGCCAAATACTTGTTTTATTATTGTTTATACTGACTGTTACAGTACACCCAGATCCACATGAACAGTGCTGTCCTGGTCAGCCCTCTGATTCTGCATGCTCTCGTCCACTGAAATCTCTTACCTTGACTCTATCCTGTCCATCCCCTTCCCACCTATATCTGGGCACCCACCATGCCCTCTGTCATTTTGAAAGCTTCAATCCCCTGGCTCCCTTTGCCTCATCTTCAATGTGAATGGCAGTATCCATTCAGCTCCAATCCCCCATCAAGAAGGTCTTAAAACTCAATGCTTCTCCCTGCCGCAACATTTCAACCAGTTCTCCAATGCTAACACTATCTACTTGGCAGACTTGTTCTTACCCTGGATAACTTCTTTAATTCCTCTCACTTCCTACAAATAGAGGATGTAGCCATGGACACTCACATGGGCACCAGCTATGCTTGTCTTCATTGGCTACATGGAACAGTCCGTATTCTAACATTCTCACCAACCCTTTCTCTGTTACATCGACTCGTGCATTGATGCTGCTCCCTGCCCTTGTTCAGAGCTTGTCAATTTTCTCACCTCCATTACTAACTTCCACCAATTCAATCGAACCATTTCCGACACGGATATCGGCAAGACCAAGCGCAGACTGTTTGATTGTTCGATCGTTTCGCTGAACGCCTTCGCTCAGTCTGTCTTGGTCTACATGATCTCCCAGTTGCCAAACACTTTAACACCCCTTCCCATTCCCATACTGACCTTTCTGTACTGGGCCTCCTCCATTGTCAGAATGAGGCCAAATGCAAATTGGAGGAACAGCACCTCATATTTCGCTTGGGCAACTTACAACCCAGCAGTATGAATATTGATTTCTCTAACTTCAAGTAATTCTTTCACACGTTTTATTCTGCCTGGCTAGGCTACAACCCAATAGTATGCAAATTTATAAGGTCCCTTATAAGGAGATTAGTAAGCAAAATTAGAGCACATGATGTTCAAGAAGGAACTGCAGATGCTGGAAAATCGAAGGTAGACAAAAATGCTGGAGAAACTCAGCGGGTTCGGCAGCATCTATGGAGGGAAGGAAATAGGCAACGTTTCGGGGCGAAACCCTTCTTCAGACTGATGCAGGGTGGGGGGGGGCGGGAAGAAGAAAGGAAGAGGAGGAGCCAGAGGGCTCCCTTCTCAGAAGACCAGAGGGCTCCCCTTCTCAGCTCTCCCTCAGCCCTCTGGCTCCTCCTCTTCCTTTCTTCTTCCCACCCCCCCACCCTGCATCTGAAGAAGGGTTTCGGCCCGAATCGTTGCCCATTTCCTTCGCTCCAGGACATTCTTGCTATGGAGGGAGTGCAGCGTAGGTTCACCAGGTTACTCCCAGGATGGCGGGACTGTCATATGATGAAAGAATGGAACGACTGGGCTTGTATACACTGGATTTTAGAAGGATGAGAGGGGATCTTATGGAAACATAAAATTATTAAGGGAATGGACACGCTAGATGCAGGTAACAAGTTCCCGATGTTGGGGGAGTCCAGAACCAGGAGCCACAGTTTAAGAATAAGGGGTAGGCCATTTAGAACTGAGATGAGGAAAAACCGTTTCACACAGAGAGTTGTGAATTTGTGGAATTCTCTGCCTCAGAAGACAGTGGAGTGATTCACTGGATGTATTCAAAAGAGAGTTAGATGAGCTCTTAGAGATAGCGGAATCAAGGGATAGGGGGAGAGGGCAGGAACGGTGTACTGATTGTGGATGATCAGCCATGATCACATTGATTGACAGTGCTGGCTCGAAGGGGCGAATGGCCTACTGCATCTATTAACTATTTATGTATGAATTCTCCAATTTTAGTTAATCCTTAATCCTTGCGTTTTCTCTATTCCCCCTTTCTCATCCTCCTCGGGTCCTATCATTTGAGTTTCCTTTCCTGTACTCTAGCTCCTCATCACTCATTTTATTCCCCTTCCATCTGCTCATCTCTCCTTTAAATGGGTACAATTATCCCTTATTTATCAAATTCCTACACGTGCCTTTCTGATCTTGCTCATCGCCTTCCAGTCTCTGTCAACACGTTCACCCTCCAATTCCTCAACCTGGCTTCTTGTGCCTCCTTTATTCAATTGAATGCTTTCACCTCTCACTCGCTTACCTTTATCTCCAAACTCTACCCCATCCTTTTCCCCTCTCTGGCACCATCTGCCCCCATCATTCCTCACCCCTCTTTCATCTATTACCACCTACTGGCCCTTCCTTGCTCATCTTCCTCTCTTTATACTGGCACAACTTGTAGCGCAGCTGCCTCATAGCGCCAGAGACCCAGGTTCGATCCCCTCCTCGGGTAGTGTTGGTGTGGACTTTGCATGTTTTCCATGTGACCCTGTAGGTGTCCTCCGGGTGCTCTGGTTTCCTCCCATATTCCAAAGACGTGTGACAAAGATAGCGGAGTCAGGGATATGGGGAGAAGGCAGGAATGGGGTACTGATTGGGGATGATCAGCCATGATCACATTGAATGGCGGTGCTGGCTCGAAGGGCCGAATGGCCTACTCCTGCACCTATTGTCTATTGTGTGGGCTTGTAGGTTAATGGCCCTAGTATATAAGGAGTGGATGTGAAAGTGCGGTATCATAGAACTAGTGTGAATGAGTGATCGATGGTCGGTATGGATTCGGTGGGCAGAATGGCCTGTTTCCATGCTGTATCTACAAACTAAACATTCTCCCTTCATTCAGTCTTGATTCAGGATCTCAACCTACATTGTTGACAATTCCTTTCCCTCCACAGATGTTACTCAACGCACTGTGATCCTTCACAAGTTTTTTTTTTTTTTACAGCATCTGCCATCTCTTCTGTCTCTTGTATTGTAATTAATTTCAAACAAAATTCAGGAAATTGTAAGAATAAGTTCATGTTGTTTGAAAAGAAGCAAAATATTGATTACTTAGTTTTTAGAAATTAGTTCAAGGTTTTTTATACAATTGAAAGATGATCTTATCATTGAGATAAACATTTATATAACATCTTGCATACAGCACTGCGGATGACGAAGGAGGATTGTGCAGTAAACAGTGGGGATTTCTACAGATCTCACAGCGAGATTTAATGGGCCTGAAATTGCTGTAATAGTGTGTTTTGTGCCAAATGACATTATTAAACTGTTATTCTTACCACGACATTGCACTGTATTTATGCTGCAAATTGCTGTAACTACGATCCAATGATAGTAGATGGATGTTAATGTCACTCATGGGAACTTGTGAACATTGGTCAAAACAGGCCATCTCCCTGTCACAAAAAGCATGGAGAATTAATTAATGCAAATAATAGAGAACGAAACAAGATGAAATGCATAAATGTAGGATTAGAATGAGACAAAAACAAGGGGTCTGTAAATTAAATGAGAATGAACTGAAGTTGAATTGTTGAACTTTTTAAAAATAGTAACAATCAGAAGCGTATATGTTCACCAATTTGTGATAAATGCCAGTTTCAAGAAGCTACTATAGCACATTCATTCATCTTTTGTACAACAATTCAAAGGTTTTGGATTGAAATCTTTGAAATTTTCACAAAATTGTTTAAAATAAAAATGACACCAAAGCCAGATGGATTATTTTTGGAATGACAGAAGGTAGTTCGGAATTAAATGTGTATCAAAATAATCTTTGATTATGGCTTAATAATAGGAAAAAAGCTAATCTTTAAATTCTGGAAAAATGCCCCTATACCAACATTAAATATGTGGATTTCAACTATGTTTGTAACACTACATCTGGAAGATATGAGACTCCGCCTGGCAGGAAAATCAGATAGTTTCTATCAGATGTGGTCTGCATTCATAGAATTGCTACAAACATAGGGTGCAAGGATACCTCGGGTCTTGGTAGGGGGGGGGGATGAAAAATTATCGAGTTGGCAGATTTCTTTTGCGTGATATATATAATATAGTAACTGGCTTTTTTTTCTCTCTTTCTTTTTCGTTTCTAGGGTCTATCTTTTAATTCCTTTTCTCTAATTCTTTGACCAAGGGTTTTTTTCCCCCTTTGGCACTCTTTCACTTTCACAACTCTTTCCACCTACTTTACTCTCTTTGCTTCTATTTTTTCTTAAAAGCCATAAAATTATGGGGTACAATGATTGTAACAATATATATGTGATGCGTTAGGGTTAGGGTAAATACTGATGTATTTACGTCTATTAAATAAAAATATAAAAAAATAAAAAATAAATACAGATATTGTAACCCATTTGGGTTTGTGAATGGTGACTTGGTCAGTCATTCAGAAGGTAATATGCATATAGCAAGATGGATATATGGATTGTATAAAATAGATCTTGACCCATGTAGAATAGAAGAAACGCAAGTGATTTCAGGTATGAAACTCATGGGTGGGCCATGCCACTGTATTCAGGGAATGTTTCAACTGCAACGTGGAAAGCATCGATGCCAGATAATAAAAACAGAATAAATAGAAAATATTCAGCAGGTCACGCAGCAACTACAGGAAAAGAAACAGTTTAATATTTCAGGTCCAGAACCTTTCAACAGCTGGTAATTTTCTTTGCATTTCAGACGTTTTTTAAACCAATTCCCTGTAGAAGGGCCCCGATCTGAATCGTCATCTCGCCACGTTCTCCAGAGATGCTACCTGACCCACTAAAGGGCCTGTCCCACTTTCACGACCTCTGCCGAGTTTGCCCTTGACGCATACTCGCAGCATGGTCGTCACAAGGTCGTAGGTAGCTCGTAGCAGGCTGTGATGCTATTCGTAGGTACTCATGGCATCATGTAGGTCGGGCCGTTTTTCTAACATGAAAAATGTCCACGAGTAAAAAAGGCTGTGAAAGTGGGACAGGCCTTTAAGTTACTGCAGCATTTTGTGTTCCCTTTTTTTTAAATTAGTCTCCAAGTCTTTTGTACAAAACAATTTTTTATTTTGTACAAAACAATTTTCCCTTTAATTATCCTGCATGTTTCTGCCTTTTAAATAATTTAAGAAAATAAATAATTTTAAAATTTGTTGAATATCTTTTAAAGCTTTGTCATTATTTTCATGTCACTGTTCATGCTTTTGCCATGTTCAATCCACCTCATCCTTATAACTTGAGGTTTTCTGCATCAGTAACCTTTGTGTTACTGCAAGTCCCTGGTCAATTCGTCCCTTCCCACCAAAACCAACCCCTCTCCTGGAACTTTCCCTTGCAACCGCAGGAAATGCTACACTTGTCGCTTTACTTCCCCCCTTGACTCCATTCAGGGAACAAGCAGTCTTTCCAGGTGCGGCACAGGTTCACCTGCACCTCCTCCAACCTCATCTATTGCATCCGCTGCTCTAGGTGTCAGGTGCTCTACATCGGTGAGACCAAGCGCAGGCTTGGCGATCGCTTCGCCGAACAGCTCCGCTCGGTTCGCAATAACCAACCTGATCTACCTGTGGCTCAGCACCTCAACTCCGCCTCACATTCCGAATCCGACCTTTCTGTCCTGGGCCTCCTCCATGGTCAGAGTGAGGCCCACCGTAAATTGGAGGAGCAGCACCTCATATTTCGCTTGGGCAGTTTACACCCCAGCGGCATGAACATTGACTTCTCCAATTTCAGGTAATCCCTGCTTTCTCCTCCCATCCCCAGCTCTCCCTCAGCCCACTGTCTCCGCCTCTTCCTTTCTTCTTCCCACTCCTCCCCCCCCCCACCCTCACATCAGTCTGAAGAAGGGTCTCGACGCGAAACTTCGCCTACTTCCTTCGCTCCATAGATGCTGCCTCACCCGCTGAGTTTCTCCAGCATTTTTGTCTACCTTTGTGTTACCTTTGTTATGTGGATCCATAAATTTAAACTATAACCTATTTGTCAGTACCGCCACTGTTCTCCAACTCGTAGTGTTCCATCCCTTCTGGTACAACATCCCTTTTAAGAACCAGCAATATTTATTTTGTGCCTTTGTTTTAAACGGAATGTGAATGCAAGAAACTACAATCCCCGAAATCTGAAATAAAAGCAAAATGCTGATTATACTCTAAAGAGAATGAGAAAAAAAGGTCTGTTAATATTCAGCAGGTCAGGCAATACTTGTGAAGAGGTGGAGAGTTAATATTCCGGCTCAACCTTTCATGTTGAGATCTGTCGAGAATTGGTTTGAATGCAGTAGCATTGGACTCCAGCATTTTCACCAGCTCTACATTTCCAGCATCTGAACTTTTTTTGCTTTTTGTATTTCTTTAAACATTTCCAGCTCTTTGTTTTATATTAGATTTTTAGTATTTGCAGTGTTTTACTTTGGGAGTGCTGTAAACATTGATTAACAGGTCTTTTTTTCCCTTTCCTCCTTTTATTCTGCTTACGTTTATTTGAATGTGGTTGAAAACTTCCATTATCATTTTCTATTTACTACTTGTCATGTAGATTTGCATTTGCATTCTTCCCAATCCCTTGCGTTATTTGGTCCACAGTATATATCCTTGTTAAGGTAAAGACTTTATTTAATAATTCATCTGAATTCTGTCGATCTTTTGGATTATTACATTTTTTTTTCAGTGGCCATTATTGTCTTTAACTCATACAGCTAGTCCACTTCCCATCTCTCTACATGATACTGTATGCACAATCATAATGCAAAAATATCATCTGTACTTTTGGAATGATAGCAGAGAGCATGCTGTGAATTTATGAAGAGTGATTGCCCATGACAAATGCCAAACAGTTCTGTAGACTTTCTGACTTGGAAGTCGAACCATTAATGATTAGGTCAGTTAAGAACCTGTCAGTGGATTGGAGCCCACTGTAATTGTTTTTTTGTTTTTTTTGAGCTTGTTTTAAAGTTGTTAGATCGTCTTGACTCTTGGGGTCAGGCACAGGGGCCTCATGAATTGTAAATGAAGTAAACAAAACCGTTGGGAAAAAAAATGCCTTTGTTGCTACATGACCTGGTTATGTTTGAAAGATTTATGTGAATCTGTTAAATTTGGCCATTAACACCATCTACTGAAAATTAGCGTATGAATTGTATGACAGTTCGAGCATAGTGTTGCACTCATTGCACTCCTCTGCAATCTTGTACGATGCTAACTGTTGGGCACTACATTAAGGCTGTCAAGGATCCTTATCCGTAGGAGTTATCAGTGGGTGCCAATTCAATGTTAATGCACAATGACTACTTGTATTAATTAATTATTCCTTAAAATAGTCATTTAGGTTGTTTTTTTTGTAACCAGTTTGTGGCAATAGTCGCAGTGGCCTGCAACTAATGTGCTAAGAATATGCTTCCACCGAGATGTGCATTAAAACACAACATATTAATTTAAATATGACAGCTCCCACAGTAATTTGGTTCATTAAGTCTAAAGCTATATGCAGCTGAGATGATTCATAGTCATGATTTTATCTCTGTAAGTTGCAGGAACGCATTACCTTCAAGTTTGGAAAAAGTTCACGAAATTAAGGTATGGTATAAATTGAGCATGAAGACTCCAGTGAATATTTGTGATGACTGCTACATCACTCACTGTTAGCATAACAATTTCACAGGTTCATTTATAGGAGGAACTGCATACCAATAGATTTTGCCAGGCATTTTGTATGGAGGAATATTTGGTGAATTGTGGAACAATGGCTCTTAAGAAGTATGGCATCATCAGGATAGCAGATAGACACGAAAAGCTGAAGTAACTCAGCGGGACAGGCAGCATCTCTGCAGAGAAGGAATGCGAGACGTTTCGGAAGGGTCTCGACCTGCAACGTCACCCATTCCTTCTCTCCAGAGATGCTGCCTTTCCCACTGAGTTACTCCAGCTTTTTGTGTCTATCTTAGATTTAAACCAGCATCTGCAGTTTCTTCTTACACATTTGGATAGCAGCTTTAATGGAGAAGAACTTTGGAAGAATACAATTTTTTGGCTCATTTGCAGGGCTGCCAACATTGGGTGAGAGTTGAAAGTGAGAAATTGCGAGATTGCAGAGCCACCGAGGGGAGGATGGTGTTGGAGGGGGGTGTCCCCCGTCCCATGGTAGGGGGCTTTCACATTTTTCAGCTTGAAATTGTGCAATCTGGTCATACTGTAGCGAGTCTTTTAACTTACACTTGAATGCAACAATTATGCTTTAAATTGGAGTAGGTATGAATAAGATGAGGCTAAATTACATTCCTAATTACATTCCACAGTAGAGCCAGGCTCTGAACAACAGGTGCAGCACATGACTATATTCATGCATGTAAATCGGATTATAATTCATGCTGTTGTTATGCATATATATATATATATATATATACACACACACACACACACACACACACACACACACACACACACACACACACACACACACACACACACACACACACACACACACACACACACACACATATATATGGGGGGAAAACAGAGAAATAAGGCAAGTTGGACTTCCATCACTGTTCTGCACAAATAAATCAATCAACCTTACCCTTTGACCATAGAAACAAGACGAAAATAATGCCAATATTCAATCCTATATGGTTCAATGAAATTAAGATATATATGTAAAACATATATCTGGAAACAGGCCCTTCGGCCCACCAAGTCCACACCGACCAGCAATCTATCATACACCCGTTCCATCTTACACGCCAGGGACAATTTACAGAAGCCAATTAACCTACAAACCTGTACTTTCGGATGTGGGAGAAATCAGAATATCCAGAGAAAACCCATGTGGTCATCCAGAGAATGTACAAATACAGTACAGACAGCACCCATAGTCAGGATCAAATCTGGGTCTGTGGTGCTGCAAGGCAGCCACCGTGCCACCCCATTAAATTATTTTTTCTGTAATATATTTATTATGATGTCACGTCAATAAAGATGAACACATGATTCTGATTTCTGCCCTTACTTGGATAACACACATCTCCAGTCATTGTGTTTTATGGCTGGTTTTCAACCTTGTCAGTCTGAAGGTCTCGACCCGAAACATCACCTATTCTTTCTCTCCAGAGATGCTTGCTGCCTGTCCTGCTGAGTTTTTCTACTTTTTAGTGTCTATCTTCAGTTTAAACCACCATCTGCAGTTCCTTCCTACACTCTTTCGAGCCAGCATTGCCATTCATTGTGATCATGGCTGATCGTCCCCAATCAATAACTCATGCCTGCCTTCTCCCCATATCCCTTGAATCCACTAGCCCCTGGAGCTCTATCTAACTCTCTCTTAAATCCATCCAGTGATAAAGAAACATAGAAAATGGAAATGTTCATAGCGATGCCCGGGGAGCGTTTCCCTCTCTCTAACCCCCCTCCCACCCCCACCCCCCAGTCTCTTCCCCCCCCCCCCCCCCCTCCCGGGAATGCGGGCTGGCCCAGATGCTCTGTGTCCAGCTGGGGTCCGGGGGAGGTGAGGGTCAGTGACCCGGGATCGGGCATCGGAACGGAGCCTTAGGCTGAGATTCATCCCCACCTGGCGGCACCGACGCCCCCACTTATCCGGTCCGCTCCTGGCTCCGGGCCGGGGTTAAAACTCCATGGGGTGCGGACAGAGCGGCCGTCGGACACAGAGCCGCTGGAGGTGAGGGTGGGAGATGTGAGCGGTGCCTCGGGGGAGGGGTGGGAGGGGGGTCGGTGCTGGGACCTATCTCACCTATCACACCATCTGCACGGGTAAAACTAAACTACCTTTTTTCCCCCCCAAATCATCCCGCGGGCCGGTAGTTTGACAGCCCTGCTTTAAACAAATGACCTCTAGTTCTTGAATCACATATCCAGGGGAAAAAGACAATGCATTCACCTTATATATTCCCCTCATGGTTTTTACTCGCCTCTAAAACAATTTTTGCTTTATTTTGAACTTCCAGCACTTGCAGATTTTTGAGCGTGAGAATTTTGTGAAATGCGTGACTCTCACGCTCAATGCGTGACTCTCATGCTCAATGCGTGAGACTTGGCAGCCCTGATTTGTCTATACCACCTTGACCATTTATTCCCCTTACTCCAGGCATTTTCACCAGGTATCTGACCTGCCTTAGTATATGCCGTATTGATCTCACTTTTGCTCTCAGCAATATTTGCCACTCCCTTGATATCTGTGCCAATTTGTAGAATTATGTCAGTTATTTTTGCAGCAGCCAACAGTGACATCCCGTGCACTGACCCTACAATTACCTGTCATGAGCACATGAGTCTTCATTTACTTTCTACATTTGGTTATCACAATGATAGAACATTGGCCATCTGTCTGCAAGCAATAGGAAAGTTGCTTCAAATTCTGTCCATGCACATCGTGGAGAGGTGTTGCTAAGAAAATTAGCATTATTCAAATCTAGCAATTAAATTTTCATCTGGTGGATGATAAAAGTTATGTTTTTGAAATGTTTTCATGTTTAAAGAATTAGTACTGATCTCTGTCAATTTTCATTTTAACGGCAGAGTTTCACAACCATTCCAGTTAATGGGTATTATGCTTCAGAAGTAGCAGGAAGAGAATATATTCTCTCCACATATGGAGTAGAGTTGAATATCACTACTTTATTGTCATATGTACCCAAGTACAGTGAGATTCTTTATTTTGCATACAACATGGTAAAATCATATTATAGGTAAGCACGGTCATAGATCAGCACAAAAACGCAAGCATTGTGGTGTAAAAATAGTTGGCGTCATGTTTCTGGCGCCATCTGGTGCCCTTTAAGTTCCAAAGTTCTTAAGAGTACAGTCTTAACTTGGACTTAAAGGCTCTGTTGTCCTGGCGGCGGCACTCGGTCAGTGTTGCAGGGTTGGCCTGGCCTGGCAATGCTGTCGATGTCGTCCACTGCTGCTCGGCCTCTCCGTGCCGCGTCTGATCCAAGTGCTCGTACAACCTCTGTGACGCCTCCAGCGGCCCACTCTGCGGATACCTCAACCCGTTCTCCCCCCCGACCCCCGCCCCCCCGCAGCCACCACTCAGCTTCTGTGCCCTAGGTTGCCTCCCATAGCCGAACACAGAACTGCTCAGAGCCCCTCTGAGGGTGCAGGAGACAGGCCCACGGCCCGCTCACTGTCACAGATACTCTCCTCTGTCTGTTGCTGCACCATCTTGCAGGAAAGAGAGATGCCTGGTTGTCCCAATGCTGATTTTGAAGAGGGTGCAGAACGTGTTTCTATAAGATCTCCTCTCATCCTTCCAAATTCCAGTGAATACAAGCCGAGTCGACCCATTTTTTCATCATATGTCAGTCCCGCCATCCCGGGAATTAACCTGGTGAAACCTATGCTGCACTCCCTCAATAGCAATAATGTCCTCCCTCAAATTAGGAGACCAATACTCCAGGTGCAGCTCACCAGGGCCCCGTACAACTGCAGTTGGACCTCCTTGCTCCTGAACTCAAATCCTCTCGCAATGAAGGCCAACATGCCATTAGCTTTCTTCACTGCCTGCTGTACCTGCATGCTTACTGTCAGTGACTGATGTACAAGCACACCCAGGTCTCATTGCACCTCCCCTTCTCCTAATTGACAACATTCAGATAATAATCTGCCTTCCTGTTCTTGCCACCAAAATGGATAACCTCACATTTATCCACGTTATACTGCATCAGCCATGCTTCTGCCCACTCACCCAACCTATCCAAGTCACCCTGCAGCCTCATAGCATCCTCCTCGCAGCTCACACTGCCGCCCAGCTTTGTGTCATCCACAAACTTAGAGATGTTACATTTAATTCCCTCGTCAAAATCGTTAATATATATTGTAAACAACTAGTCCCAGTACCAAGTCTTGCGGCACCCCACTAGTCACTGCCTGCCATTCTGAAAAGGACCTGTTAATTTCAACTCTTTGCTTCCTGTCTGCCAACCAGTTCTCTATCCAGGTCTAATCTTCCCAGGTCCAATACCATCTCTAATTTTACACATAAATCTCTTGTGTGGGACCTTGTCAAAAGCATTTTGAAAGTCCAGATACACCACATCCACTGGCTCTCCCTTATCCATTCTACTTGTTACATCCACAAATAATTCAAAAAAAATAGTCAAGCATGATTTCCCCTTCATAAATCCATGTTGACTTTGACCGATCCTGTCACTGTTTTCCAACTGCCCTGCTGTAACATCTTTAATAATTGACTCCAGCATCTTCCCCACTCCCAATGTAAGGCTAACTGGTCTATAATTCCCTGTTTTCTCTTTCCCTCCTTTCTTAAAAAGTGGAGTTACACTGGCTACCCTCCAGTCCACAGGAACTGATCCAGAGTTGAGAGAACATTGGAAAATGATCACCAATGCATCCACGATTTCTAGGGCCACTTCCTTGAGTACTCTAGGATGCAGACCATCAGTCCCCGGGGATTTATCTGCCTTCAATCCCAAAAGTTTACCTAACACCATTTTCTGACTAATGTGGATTCCCTTTAGTTCCTCCCGCCCACTAGATCCTCGGTCCTCTCGTATTTCCGGGAGATCATGTTTTGTTTGTGACAGAACCAAAGTACTTGTTTAAATGTTCTGTCATTTCCTTGTTTCCTATTATAAATTCACCTGTCTCTGACTGTAAGAGACGTACATTCGTCATCACTAATCTTTTCCTTTTTACATACCTAAAGACACTTTTACAGACAGTTTTTATATTCCCCGCAAGCTTTCTTTCATGCTCTTTTTTCCCCCTCTTAATTAACCCCTTTGTCCTCTGTTGAGTTCTAAATTTCTCCCTTTCGTCTGGTTTGTTGCTTTTTCTGCCCAATTTATATGCCTCTTCCTTGGATTTCACAACTCTCCTTGACTTCCCTCGTCAGCCGCAGTTGAGCTGCCTTCCCAGTGTTATTTTTTTGCCAGATTGGATGAACAAGTTCAGGAGTTCATCCATGTGCTTTAAATCTTTGCCATTGTATCATCACTGTCAACCCTTTAAGTATAATTTGCCAGTCTATCCTAGCCAATTCCCATCTCATACCTTCAAAGTCTCCATTGTTCAAATTCAGGACCCTAGTCCCTCAATTAACCATGTCACTCTCCATCCTAATGCAGAATTCCACCATATTATGGTCACTGTTGCGCAAGGAGCCTTGCACAAGATCACTAACTAATCCTTCCTCATTACACAATACCCAGTCTAGGATGGCCTGCCTTCTAATCGGTTCCTCTACATATTGGTTTAAAAACCCATCCCGTATACATTCCAGGAAATCCTCCTCAGCACTGTTACCAATTTGTTTGGCCCAATCTATACGTAGATTAGAGTCACCCATGATAGCCACTGTACCTTTACTACGTGCATCCCTAATTTCCTGCTGGATGCTGTCCCCAACCTTCCTACTGCTGTTTGGTAGCCTATATACAACTCCAACAAGCGTTTTCTGCCCTTGGCTATTTTGCAATTCTACCCATACTGATTCTACAGCATCCCAGCTAATGTCTCTCCTTGCTATTGCATTAATCTCCTCTTTAAACAGCAATGCCACCCCACCTCCTCTTCCTTTCTGTCTGCCTTCCTGCATGTTTAACTCCCAGCCTTGGTCACCCTAACTACTAACTGCACATTCAATTCATCCACCTTATTTCGAATGCTCGTCGCATTAAGGCACAAAGCTTTCAGGTTTGTTTTTCTTATCTCCCTTCTACCTTTTGCTTCTGTCCTCTTTTTATGGCCCTCTTGTCTCCTTGCATTGGTTCCCTGCCCCGTTAGTTTAAACGTGACCTTTCCTACACTCTCTTTCCCATTGGCTGTACGGATACGCTTCCACGTTGTTGACTCCACCCCCTCCCCATCAATAATCAAGAAATTGCGCTAGAGTTGCTGGCACAATGTAGAAAACTGAAATTAACTTTTGGAACATGTCATCCAAGGGTTAATTTCCCATAACTAATTCCCATAACTAATCCGGCCACAAATTTTTGTGCTTACTCATTTAATCTATATAATAATATCTGATGCAATTTTTAAGATGGAAACTGTGTGAGCCATCTTGAACTTCATTAGCAAGGCAAGCAACTGGTCAAATTGAAGTATTTTGAAGTTAATATAATGCCTGGGCGAGGAATGCAGTTTAGAATTGTAAATTTTTAGAAATAAAGTTTTTACTGAGGGGGGGGGAAATAGTAAAAACATCTTCAACTAATTTTGTGAGCAGACAGTGCCATAGTCTTTATGTCAAACTGTCCAAGTTGAGTATCTGAAACTGCAACTTTGTAGTTTCAGAAATCACACGTCATATTTGCCGATTTTTAATGTGAGAATTTTCACGTAAATAACAGCAAGTGCCATTAGCTCAGCCGATATTTTGACAGGTTTTTGGGCCATTATTTTTGTCCTTCAGTTTAGAGAGAGTTTGATTGCTTTGCCTTGCATTAATAGAACTACTGTGCAATTTATTGCATAAATCATTCCTTTACATGGGATTTTATGACATAAGGGGTGAGGTTTATTTATTGGAGTAAGTCGAGTTTTGTCACTTGCTCTGAAAGTTGAGGATTATGACATTTATAGCAGTCAATGTTATATACTGTGCACAGTGTCTTTTAAATTAAAATTGGAATCAGTTTGCTGTAATACGAGTCCTTTGCTGATGTGATGGTGTTCTCACATTTCAATAATCAAGCTCAAAATTGTTTTAAGTAACTGCTCCATGGTTATTTAGTGTGACCACTATTTGACAAATTCCCATGTATGTATCTTCAAATTGCTGAATGTAAAACGGAATATTTTTCTGCTTTGGTTTATTTTTAAAAAATTGATAATTTGAGTTTGTCAGACTGCATTCCCCCTTGTTTTTGCAATTCCTGAATATCAAAGCCACAAGATGCATCAGAATAATTTTCTCTTATTTTTACTGTATTCAGTCATTTTTTTTATCAAGAAAATGACTATTTCTTTCTTTTACACACTCTTATTGCCAGACAAGGTCTGTCATTGCTCTTTTGCCTGAGGCAGTAGGTAGTAAATCAGAGTTTTATCAGCCATTTCTGGTCCAGAGGATTTTGTTCATTCCCCTGTGAGGTGTGTTTGTGAGATGCCTCGTCAGTTACTTACACTGGCATGTATTTTACGAGCTACTGTCTGCATTTTTTCCCCTCTCAAATGCTAGCGGAAATGTGGTCAAATTTAGTTCATTTTTCTACATTTATGAGAAAAATAAATGGATTGCTGCACGTGCAGTCTCTTCTGGATTTTCTTCACCGGAGATGTGTGCAGTGATGGGAGCATTTGCTTTGTTGCAAAGGACTCACTGTATATCAGTTTGCTGGGCAGTCGCGCTGCTGCTGATCTGACTGTTCAAACTGTTGTATGTATGTGCTGTGCACAATAGATTTGCAAGCATATGGCATGCTGTTATTTAGTCATCAGTTCAACTCATCTCATCAATGGACATCTCAGGAATATCAAAGGTGTTTTCAGAGGACCGATTCTCAAGAAAGGAAGCAAGGACCTGGTATTTAATTCATTTTGGCTTTATTGTGCACATTTAAAATTACAGATTCAGTAAAATTCAGTATGAAATAAGATGCTGCTATTTCCAGGGACTTTTGTAAGTCTGTAACTAGCTACAATTTGCATTTTGAATATTATGCCTAATATAATTAGCTCATATTTAATATAGAATATGGATATGTTTTTAATGTTGTGATTAAGGTATATTCTTGTGAACATCCTCTCATTGTCATGAAAGCTTGCAGTTATTTTCGATTTGAAAGGTGCGTGAACCTAATTTTGAATTTAAAATACCATTCAACCCTGTTATAACTTTGTGAAATAAACTTTGCCACTTCAGTACTTTTCACATAATACATCATACAGGTATTTAAAATCAACTGCATAATGTTTCTAATTCATAGGTTTATTAATTAATATTAATTTTATCTTGCACTCTCCTGCTCAAGCTTTTTTGTCAAACTAATGTTCTGCAACAGGGTCGGGAAACTTTAACACGTTCACAAAATGAGTATTGCCTCTCAGCAGGGTTGTTGACCTGTTTAAGATTTTATCCAGTTAGAATTATGCACTATATTGATCATTAAATTTGAATTGAAATTTAAATTTAATTAATATTGCGTTCATGAACAATGAATTTCGAATTTCTTCACAGGATGTAGTTTATATTGTTCCTCCAATTCATTTTTATCCAAAACCCCCACAATTTATTTTAATTTAATTACATTTGGAGTTTGTGCAGAAAATGAAAAGTTATTAAAATTGCAAGAGGTACCCAACACTTTTTAGTTCTGCTTTCCCCTTATTTTTAGGAAATGGTTAAGCTTAAAGATATCTTTAGTGATCTACAAATCGTTTAATATTAATTAATTGGAGAAGAAAATTTAAAATTATACCTGTGATTAAGGGAAAAGGATTTTTCAGACAATTTGGAACGATCAAATGGTAATATTGCAACTGATCCTTTCTAAATATGTCAACGTTCTGGTCAAAAATACATAAGGCAACAAATTTGCTATGACAATAGGACTTATGCAAACCGTCAAAAATTTTAGAATTGTTATAAAATCAAAATTAGATATATTAACTCTTCTAATGAAAACAAATCACTAGTGTGCACATTTTCCATAGAACATTTTCACCAGCTTGAGCAGTGAAGTTTGACTTTTAAAAGAGAACGACAATTGTGTGGAATTTTCTCTTATTCCATTGATAATGTTTTCCACTAAATAGACCTAAATTGCACAGTTAGTTAGACAGCACTGCAGCACTGCAGTTTGTGGTATTATTCCACCACTCTAGCCATTCAGGCTTGACCTTGGCTTTGTGTGCTCTATGTAATGTTTGCACATTCTCCCTATGACCATGTAGCTTCTCTTGTGCTCTGCTTTGCGTTCACGTTCTAAAGAAATGCTGGTCAAGTTAATGGGCTACTGTAAAATGTGTAGAATTTTAGCAGGAAAATTGGGGGAGTTGATGAACATAGAGAAAAGAGGTTACACGGAAATAAATGGTGGGCATGCTCTAAGAGTGGGCACAGACTCTTGGCTGAGAAGTGCAATTCTATGCCACGAGAAATTGTGAGAGATAGTTTTTCTGATCATTTGTTTGCATGCTTGGTTGACATAGCAGAATTATACATGACTGTCACTACATTGACTTTTTAATCACAGCATTTAAGTGTACTTTGGTTGATTTCGCAGATGGTTGTTCACTGGCCTTATAATTCTCTGTCAAAAATCTTTTGATCCCATGACACTAATTACACATATCTTTTTCTCTGCCGTGGTATCTCACTTTGCAGTCGGCATGTATTTCCAGAAAATAGCGCTCACGGATTCATTATAGCATTATGCATGTGGAGATGAGCTGCAGACGAAGCTGTAGTTCAGACATCCTGGTGTGAACTTCTGTCATATTGCAAACCCAGCCATGATTTGCCTCTTGGCTCATTTGTGGAGAGGCTGCTCAGGAGAGTTGGTGTTGTGGGCTGGGCCACTCAGCATTGAGATATGGGACTTGAAGCAGTGCCTGTGGGAATCGTGGGAACGGAAGTGTTCTTCCATCTTGCCTTGGTCATAGGCAGCACTTTGTACTGTAGGAACTGAACTTTAATCCAGTAAAGTTTCCTTTCTGTGCTAGGCTGATCTTGTCTGGTTATACCAGCCACGAAGTCAACATATTGGACTCATGCATATCTTGTTTAGTAGTGATCGTCTGTACTGCTAGGGGTTAGGGCAGAATACTGGATTGCAATATCCAACCGTCGGAACAAATGTAGATGACCCACCGCCCAGTCAAATATGTTTGGTGAACTTTTGTAACTTTGTTGGCACTGAAAACGTGTACCAGGTGAGGTCTGCTATATGATTTTACCGGGTTGTGTGCAAAACAAATCATTTCACCGTACATGTGACAATAAAGTATCATTGAATTGCTGCTTTGAGTCTGCAAAACAGTCTCTTGCATGACTGTCCTTGTCTGACAAATTATTGCACGTAAATAATCAGTTAACTGTCACTCGCGTCTAAATTATCCCAACATAATTTATCCTGACATTGCTAGCGACGTGCAGCATCTCCTCCATATGTTGACAGACTGCCTGGATCTCCAACTTCTCTTTCCTCACCTTCGGTTGGATATGAATAAACCTTCTGCATCCTGACCTTTGTTTCAATGCCCATCTTTCCCCAAATTGGAGATTTCTCTTTGGTAGCTAGCTTAATGGGTGGTCATTTATCTTTGAATTTCTTGATGGGACATCAAGAAATCTCTGGACTTGGTTGAGTCTTGTAGCTAAACAAGGAGAAGGTTGGACAGCAGCTTTCAATGCATCCAAAGGGATGACACTGCACAGAATAGAGAGACAGCATAGAATCCTGAAATTCTGTGGAGATACAGGCCAGTTTCAGGCAAAGGCCACTGTGCCTGCTATCATGCAGTCCTGAGGCCCACATTTCAGTGCTGAGTAGTAGCATTGCTTGCCCCAGCTAGCCTAACAGCAGCCCTAACATGCAGTCCATCCACTCATTGTGGGCGTGCCAAGAATTGTGTCAGGTCCGTGCTTTGCTGCTCCTCAAGATTCTGGAAAGTTTCACCGGTACTCTTGGCAATATGGTAACAAGACGCCTAAAAAAATGAAATCATTAGATAAAGTGATCATGGATTTATGTGGGAAATCATATTTGACAAATAGGTTGGACAATTTTGATGGTTATAGTTTATAACAGATGTTATAGTTTATAACAGATGTTAAGTCTGAAGAAGGGTTTCGACCCGAAACGTTGCCGATTTCCTTCGCTCCATAGATGCTGCCTCATCCGCTGAGTTTCTCCAGCATTTCTGTCTACATTTGATTTTCCAGCATATGCAGTTTCTTCTTAAACAAGATGTTAAGTATTTCTGTTTTCAAACAAGATTCAGCTGTCGGCAGTGTGTGAAGTTTTTGCAAAAAGAAAATTCTCAATGTTGGTTTAATATACAGATGATTGGTTATTCGATGTTGGATAGGAAAAAATACGTTATTTTCTGGTTGTATGGCAGTGAATACTGGCTGACGACCACAAGGACTAATGTTTGGGGGCTGTATCGACAATATGGGTGAAGGGAGTTAAAGAATGTATCCGGGCTTGTGGGTGTTATAGGTGGGTTGATGTGAGTGAGCAAAAATGTGACACGGCAATGTGGATAAATGATCACCCGTTAACTTTGATTGGAAACATTGTGAAGCAAAGTATTGATTAGAGTGGGAAAGACTGAAAAATCATGCCAATGAGAAGAACTTGGAGGTATACAAAAATGCTGGAGAAACTTAGCGGGTGCTGCCTCACACGCTGAGTTTCTTCTGCATTTTGGTCTACCTTCGATTTTCCAGCATCTGCAGTTCCTTCTTAAACAGAAGAACTTGGAAGTCTTTTTGCAGAAATCAAAATAGGTTGAGATGCAGGTGGAACAGGCACATGGGGAAAGTAAATTGAATTTTGTTTTTTAAGACAAAGGAATTAGAAAGGAGTATATGAATGTACTGCGCAGCTTTGATATCCTTACCCCAGGAACTAAATATTAGCCGCAGGAAATGGAATGAAGGTAGTAGATTAATTTCTGCAAAGGAATTGACCTGAGGGAGACTATGAACTAGATCAGTGTGCCTTGATTTTGTATGAATGATAGATATTCTCATTAAAATATTTAAAAGACCTTGACTGTTTCTCCTACCAGGTGAGTGGAGCTGAGGAAGCATGGGTTGACCAAAATCATCACGATTGTAAATCTTTGAAGTTTTCTGCCCCGGGGTCTGGCGTGCCCTGCTTTTGACCACATTTGATATAGAGACTGGTATGTTTAAGGAGGTTAAGGGAGGTGGAGGTACAAGCTCACTCCTCAATATTGCAATACTGCTCCTATTCCACCATGTGTTTTTACATCTTGAAGGTCTGGATGGGCCCATCATCCAATGCCCTCCATCCACTATATCTTGTTGTATAGATTCTCAGAGCAGGTAATGATAGTGTTTTCCATGGTTGCTTTCTACTTTATAGTACATTGCCTCTTCATTTAAATTAATAGACACTTGCTCAGTTTAATTGTAATTACACTCGTCCTTTCCCACTAACCTTACACCTGCCCCTTAGCAAATAATTTTGCTCTACACTCCTTTGCAGATCAAAGTATTCCACCCCATTCAATACTCCCTTTAAATATCTTTGAATGCACTACTCAATGCGGATAATCAATGCAGTTTATGTTTAGTACTCGCAGCATACTATTCCTCCTGTTGCAATTGGCATCCTGATTTGTAAGCCAGGCTTGTTTCAGCCAAAAGGGGACAGGTTATCTCTTACCATGGTCTCTTGCTACAATACATCTATAATCTTTTCTAACCTTCCTGTACTTCATGTATAATTTTTAATGTGTTTTTCTGCATCAGTGTTAGAGATGTTTGAGGAGCTAGGCTGCTTACCATTAATTTGCCTCCCACTCCTCCTGTTCATTTTCAAAACCACTTTGTCTTTGCAATGTTGTCCATGGATTGTTTGAGTTGTGTCAAAAAAGCAGGAGGCTGAATGAAAGATAGATCAGGGTGAAATGTTAGTGCAGGTGTGGACTTGAATAATAGTATCTGAGACTTTGGATGGATTAAAGTCAAAGTTTATTTACCCTGCAATAAACAGGTTCTGTGTTAGCAAGTTATGAGCAAGGTTCGTGGGTTTGAGTGGGATAGGAGGATGCTGCATGCACAGAGCCACAGCAAAATATTAATGTTGTAGAGAAACTTGGACTTGCATTTGGGTTGTGAGCAGGGAGGCAGTGGAAAGTTTTAGTCAGGGAATGGCGAGAGTGAAATAAAGCAGGAAGTCTGGCAATGAACAAAGATAGTGGAATACCTAAGGCTGGGAAAGAAATTTGGGATGACCAGCAAAAGTTGCAATTGGAGTGCTTAAATGTGGTGCTTATGCATGGGGATATTGAATAGTTTGTGATTCATATTGGAGTTGGAAATGAAGAGTTGACGCTTGTGAGAAAGTTGCCTAGAAATTGACAACTTGCTTTGGACCTAAGGAGATGTGTTTCAGAGGCAGAATGCAATGAGTTGATATTCTTACACTACATATGGAACTTCTAGGCACTCTGGGATTATTTTCTGTATAATTGTTTTGAAGGTTGCTGTGATATATTCAACCGGCCTCTAGCTGTGTTGCTTGGAGGAGTCGGGAGCTAAGTTAGCATGCAATGTGAATAACCTGGGAAGTCTAGACACAGTAAATTAATGCTAGGATCACAATATTGGATAATTACCAATGGGAGAAAAGTGGTTGACTATTATTTGGAGGATGAATCAGAGATGTACAATGCAACATTTCAAAAGGCAGTGTCTGGCACTAGATTTTGACTATAAATATGTTCGCAAGCTAAATTATTCAAATTTTCCCAGGAAACATAGGATCCATAAATATGTGGATGTGATACATCTGACCAGAAAAATAAGATGGGAATTTTTTATGGAAGCAGAGTGCTGTGTATCATTCTGAAAATTAGATTGAGGTTCTGGGAGGAAGTTGAAGCTGCTGTTTGTCTTTAAGATTGTCCACTTTGATACTGCACTCTGCTGCATGTTAAAGAAGATGTATTTAGGTAGATTTACCACCTGTCCCCTGCGCCTCCTCACTCTCATCCGTGCAGAGACATTTCCAGGTGAGACAGAGGTTCACATGCACCTCCTCTAACCCACCTACTGCATTCAGTGGACCCAAGGTGGCCTCCTTTACATCAGCAAGGCCGAGTGTAGACCAGATGTCTGTTTTGCCAAATACGTGCTCTGTCAGCTTATTAACAATTTTATCTTCCGACCATACTGACCAGGGCCAGAGTGAGGCTACATGCAAACTGGAGGAACAACAGCTCATATTCCTCATGGGTAACTTGCAGCTCAATGTTATTGACACTGACTTCTCCAATTTTTGGTAACCAACCTTTTCCACACCTTTTCCTCCTCCTCTGTATACCACCTGGGAGTATACCCATTTCTCCCTCTATCCCGCCCATTTCCCTATTCACCCTGATCCCTTTATCGTGGTCCAAATATTCTTAAACAGACAGAAACGCAAATAAAATCAGTATAAGCAGTAGTCTTTATTTTGCCAGGTGGATGGGGTAAAATCTCTTTAGGGTATGCTGATAACAGACTATACAGAAAAGTCCCACACACAGGGACAATGATTTCAGCTATATGTTATCTATGAAGTTTAGTACAGCCTCTCGCTTCTTAAGATTGACAGATCCTTAAGATTGACAGCTTCAGAAGATTGACAGGTTCTTCTGACAGTGGAAGGGTTAGCCATATATGGTTATATGAGAAGATTATATTTCTGCTGAACAACCATTTTGGATTTTTCTACTTATGACGCACATCATAATCTTGTGGAACAAGGGTCAGTTTGAATTTTCTCCTAGGTTTATGTTATAGAGGAGACATTGATGAAGTTGTGCTTGTTATCTTGCTTATGTTATTGGAAAGAGGTACCTTGTTAATGTACTGAAAGCAAGGGTTAGTTCCTTTTTGCTAGCTTAGCAATTTAATAGAAGACGGCGAAAGCTGTCTTAGTTTCAGCGGAATACATTTTGTATCTTTAAATCATTATTAACTTCCACACCTTCCTCTTCTCATTTTACTTCTCTCTATCTTACACACCCTTCACTCCTTTCTTTAATCTCTGCCCATCTCCCAATCATGAGTTATTTAGTTATAGGAGCAGAATTAGGCCGTTCGGCCATCGTCTACTCTGCTATTCAATCACGGCTGATCTATCTCTTCCTCTCAAACCCCATTCTCCTGCATTTTCCCCATAACCTCTGACACCCGTACTAATCAAGAATCTATCAATCTATCTCTGCCGTAAAAATATCCCTTGACAGCCTGCACAATGGATGGCAATCAAAACCCCACTGACCTGTAGCCATCTATCATTTGCCTGGCTTTACCCTGCCCTCACCTCTTTTTCATCTTTCTCCACACCCCTGCCCATCTACACCAATCAGTCTAAAGAAGGGTCCTGACCTGAAACGTCACCTATCCATGTCCTCCAGGGATGCCGTCTGACCTATTGAGTTACTCCAGCACTTTGTTATTCATTATATTTAATATTGCATTGAATTCTGCTTTCATTTTTGCCTTTGTATTACAGGCAGGTTTTTCATAATGTCAAAAATATGTTATGTGAATGACATTTTGCCTATTGTCTCAGTAATATTTATTAGAATGATTTGCTTGTCAAGATATCTCGACAGCAGGTGGCATTGTACTTGGGGTTGCTTGCACTAATATTAGCGTTTTTATTTTTTTAATTTATCATGTTATCTATGAGTAGTGTGTTTACAGACCCGTTATGTTTCTGTAAGTAAGAATTTCATTGCATATAACAATTAAGCACTCTTGAAATATTATTATGTTCCTAGAAAGAAAATGCATTTTGACAAAGTACGGGAGATAATAGTATCAGCTATTGTTTATCTGTAATCACAATAATGTTTTAGATAATTTAAGTGAAAGCTAAATTGTTCACAATACTTGATCAGCAGAGATAAAATACAGCATAAAAGCCAGATTAGACCATTCAGATCACGATGTTGGCCGAATTATTCAATAAAATGGTGACTGGTCTATTTCAGCGCCACATTCCAGCATTAAACCCATATGGAGTCAGATTTATGCAACACGGAAAGAATGCCCTTTGGCGCAACTTCAAATCTGAAGAAGGTGCCTACCTAAGCTAGTCAGGTTCCTTATAAATCATTCCCCTCTCATCCTAAAGCTATACCCTCTTGATTTAGTCAACCTGACCCTGGGAGAAAGACCGATCATCCATCTATAAACCTCTATAATGTCACCCCTCTGCCACCTCCACTCCAGGGTTTAAATAGTACCAGCCTATTCTAGTCTCTCCTTACAGCTCAGGCATTCCGCTCCAATATCTCACAATTCCCTTTACTTAACTTCTTGAGCTTTGCCTTTGCTAGACCCAGTGACTGAGCCTCTGCAATCCACCTAAGCAGACCATTTCAAAGATTTGCTGCTCTCTAGCTAACCAAATTTCTAATTTCTGTCCTGAGTGGTTGACCTCTGAATGTATGACTGGCTCATTGTCCTGGATACACTACTTAGGGGAAATATCCTCCTGCTCTGTCAAGCCCCAAAAAAATATTCTCTGTTCCAAAGAGAACACTTCTTCATCTTCTGAATGAAAGTAAGTATATGCAGAGGGTACACAAAAGGCTGGAGAAAGTCAGCGGGTGCAGCAGCATCTAAGGAGCGAAGGAGATAGGCGACGTTTCGGGTCGAGACCCTTCTTCAGACTGGTCAGGGATCAGGGAAACGAGAGATATAGACGGTGATGTGGAGAGATAAAGAACAATGAATGAAAGATATGCAAAAAAGTATCGACGATAAAGGGAACAAGCCATTGTAAGCTGTTTGTGGTGTGAAAATGAGAAGCTAGTGCGACTAGGGTGGGGGAGAGAGATAGAGAGAGAGGGAATGCCAGGGCCCGAGGGCTGAGGGAGAGGTGGGAAGGGGAGGAGACAGCAAGGGTTAGCAGAATTGAGAAAATTCAATGTTCAAGCCCAAAGGATGCAGACTCCCCAAGCGGAATATGAGGTGCTGTTCCTCCAACTTGCGGTGTTGCTCACTCTGGCCGTGGAGGAGGCCCAGGACCGAAAGGTCGGATACGGAATGGGAGGGGGAGTTGAAGTGCTGAGCCACCGGGAGGTCGGGTTGGTTAATGCGGACCGAGCGGAGGTGTTCGGCGAAACGATCGCCAAGCCTCCGCTTGGTCTCACCGATATAGATCATCTGGCATCTGGAGCAGCGGATGCAGTAGATGAGGTTGGAGGAGGTGCAGGTGAACCTCTGTCGGACCTGGAAGGACTCCTTGGGTCCCTGAAAGGAGTGGAGGGGGGAGGTGAAGGGACAAGTGTAGCATTTCTTGCGGTTGCAAAGGGGAGGAGACAGCAATGGTTAGCAGAATTGAGAAAATTCAATGTTCAAGCCCAAAGGATGCAGACTCCCCAAGCGGAATATGAGGTGCTGTTCCTCCAACTTGCGGTGTTGCTCACTCTGGCCGTGGAGGAGGCCCAGGACCGAAAGGTCGGATACGGAATGGGAGGGGGAGTTGAAGTGCTGAGCCACCGGGAGGTCGGGTTGGTTAATGCGGACCGAGCGGAGGTGTTCGGCGAAACGATCGCCAAGCCTCCGCTTGGTCTCACCGATATAGATCATCTGGCATCTGGAGCAGCGGATGCAGTAGATGAGGTTGGAGGAGGTGCAGGTGAACCTCTGTCGGACCTGGAAGGACTGTTTGGGTCCCTGAAAGGAGTGGAGGGGGGAGGTGAAGGGACAAGTGTAGCATTTCTTGCGGTTGCAAGGGAAAGTGCCCGGGGAAGGGGTAGAGCGGGAGGAAAGGGAAGAATTGACAAGGGAGTTGCGGAGGGAGCGGTCTTTGCGGAAGGCAGATGGGGGAAGATGGGAAGATGTGGCGAGTGGAGGGGTCACGTTGGAGGTGGCGAAACTGGCGGAGGACTATGTGTTGTATTTGCCGGCTGGTGGGGTGAAAGGTGAGGACCAGGGGGACTCTGCCCTGTTTGCGAATGGGGGAATGGGGAGAGAGGGCAGTGTTGCGGGGTATGGAGGAGACCCTGGTGCGAGCCTCATCTATAGTGGGGGAGGGGAATCCCCGTTCTCTGAAGAATGAGGCCATTTGTGATGACCTGGTGTGGAACACCTCATCCTGGGCGCAGATGCGGCGTAGACGGAGGAATTGGGAATAGGGGATGGAGTCCTTACAGGAAGCAGGGTGGGAGGAAGAGTAGTCCAGGTAGCTGTGGGAGTCAGTTGGTTTGTAGTGGATGTCGGTCAGGAGTGTATCACCTGCAATAGAGATGGTGAGGTCAAGGAATGGTAGGGAAATGTCGGAAATGGTCCAAGTGTATTTGAGTGCCGGATGGAAGTTGGTGGTGAAATGGATGAAGTCAGTCAGTTGTGTGTGGGTGCAGGAGGTGACACCAAAGCAGTCGTCGATGTAACGGAGGTAGAGGTCGGGGATGGGGCCCTGGTACGCCGAGAACAAGGATTGTTCGACGTACCCGACAAAGAGGCAAGCGTAGCTGGGGCCCATGCGTGTGCCCATAGCTACGCCTTGTGTTTGGAGGAAATGGGAGGAGTCAAAAGAGAAGTTATTGAGGGTAAGGACCAACTCTGCTAGGCGGAGGAGGGTGTCAGTGGACGGGTATGGGTTGCTCCTCTGGTCGAGGAGGGCTTTGAGACCGTCCTGGTGGGGGATGGAGGTGTAGAGTGACTGGACGTCCATGGTAAAGATGAGAGGATGGGGGCCTGGAGAATGGAATGCGCGGAGCCGACGGAGAGTGTCTGAGGTGTCTTGAACATAGGTGGGGAGGGATTTAACAAAGGGGGATAGGATGGCGTCGAGTTATGTGGAAATGTGTTCGGTGGGGCACGAACAGGCAGAGACAATGGGTCTGCCAGGGCAGTCGGGTTTGTGGATTTTGGGGAGAAGGTAAAATCGGGTCGTGCGGGGCTGGGAAACGATGAGGTTGGAGGCTTGGGGCAGTAGGGAGCCGGAGCTGATGAAGTCGGTTATGGAGCTCGAGATGGTGGCCTGGTGTTCGTCAGCGGGGTCATGGTCCAGGGGTAAGTAGGAGGAGGTGTCCGATAGTTGGCGCGCGGCCTCTGCTTTGTAGAGATCGACGCGCCAGACTACCACGGCACCTCCCTTGTCGGCGGGTTTGATAACCCAATCTGTGTTGTTACGGAGTGAGTCGATGGCAGTACGTTCGGGGGTGGAGAGATTGGAGTGAGACGGGAGTGGAGAAGTCGAGGCGATTGAGGTCCCGACGGCAGTTCTGGATAAATAGTTCTAGAGCCGGAAGGCTACGAGGGGGGATCCAAGTGGAGGGGGTACGTTGGAGACAGGAAAAGGGATCATCAGTGGGGGGCGAGGACTTCTTCCCGTGGAAGAACGCTGTGAGGCGGAGGCGACGGTAGAAGACCTCCAAGTCGTGGTGGGCGTGGAACTCATTGAGGTGGGGACGGAGGGGGACAAAGGTAAGACCTCTGCTGAGGACCGACCGTTCAGTGTCGGAGAGGGGGAGGTCCGGGGGTATGGTGAACACGCGGCAAGGATGGGGGTTGTGGCCGGAGGAAGGCAGGTGAGTGCACTGAGGACGGAGCGTTGTGTGGTGTGGGGGTGGAGGGTGGTCAGGGGTGGGGGGGTATGGGGGCTGTGGTGTGGGTGGGGAAGAAGTATATGCAGATGTGCTTCATACAGCTTATCCCAAGAATCAGTCTGAATAAACTTTCACCTTGCTATTCCTCCTTCAGGTAGGGAGACCTGAGAGCACACAGTATTCCAGATGCAATCTTGCCGGGGCTCTATACATTTGGAAATAAATATCTAAATATCGCAAGTGTTTTAGTTTTAAAATAGAGACATAGATGATTTTGTTTCTTCTGATTCATGAATAATAAGCAATCATCAGTGTTAGTGTGTAAAGCAAACACTTGTGAAATGTGACATTGGCTTTGATAATTGAAATAGTTTAATAATGGTCAACAGGATCCCTTTTAATACCTCATTACATTGGAAATGGCTTCATGCTACTGTCAAGCAAAGGATTATTTTGCAATTAAAACAAATTACGGCAAGTTACTATTGATTGGGGCGTCATTAAAACTACACGGACTCAAAAGGAAATCCAAATCTGTGCTTGTAATTGAGACTCTGTTAACCTTTGTTGCAGAAGTACGTGTTATTTGCTCAATTACTATATTTGGTAGGTGGCTAGGATTGTGTTTCGTATCAGTTGCTTTAGGGTAGAATTAAATTAATCGTCTGCTGAACTCTTGAGGTGAAATTAAATTTCTAAATGCATTAGACTGGCACTTTATTACTACCCAATATGTGCACGGAATCTGGACCAGCTCTAGGCCATTCAGTTTAAGCAATTATCGTGAGAATTAAATGCAATTTTTACAAGCATAGAGTATTCTTAAATAGTACAAAATTACTTTTCCCACAGAAGGTTCTTAAAGTAAGCTTGATCAATTTGAATTTGTTCATGTTAAATTAAGTCAAACTTGCATTAATTCAGAACTCATAACTAAAACTTGAAACTGAAGATATAGATTTGAAAGAGGATCCTAAAGGAGGAAAATGGTAGAGATGTCTGGTAAAAGAGTACTAGAGCTTGTAACTTCACGGTTGCGAAATCGAGATACTAAAATGATTAAAATCGGGGATATATATATATGTGCAAAATAAGTGTGCATTTTAGCAGGTTACAGGGTTTGTGGAGATTGCTGAAGCAAAGTAATTGATAACAGAGGTGACAATTTTAAAATCAAGTAGAAACCTACAAATTTAATAATTTGAAATAGTAGTTTTGGATGACCTTAGACTTGAGTAAAGTGGGAGATTGAAGAAAGCTGAGTCCACAAGTAAAATCTCCACACTCTATAAAATACTTTGGTTACTGTAATACAAAAATATTTCTAATAATGGATAACAGTTGCAAAGTGTTACTGTTTTACATGTGCTAGGATCAGATCAAAATTATAGCTGGCCTGCATTACCCCACAGAAAATCCACCGAAAGTGTTAGCAAATAGAAATAATGAAAAAGGATATACGGTAGTTTAATTTTAACCTCCTGGTTTATGGAGTGATTGCACGGTAGATCAAAAGGTCAAAGTGTGTGACCCATGGAGTCTCTGGAGGACAAGCAAGCATACACTCGCCACCCACGCAACACGTTCGTTCTTACCTGGAAAATACCGTGTAAATGGTCAGTTTTTTGCTGTTAAACACCATGCCCATGTAATTTTGGCGGCAGTGATTATAGATTGCCTCAAAGTATTTTGTTATAGAGCTACCAGTTAGAGCCACGTGCCCAGACTTGGTCGAACTATAAACACCATAGCACCATCACATTTTTGATAGGTGTAACACCCTGTGGAGTTATTCCATTTTTATCTGCTGCATGTGGGGGGCAGAGGCACAGATAAACCAATCACACTTTCATCTAACGTCTGTGACAACCTGCTCTCTGGAGATGTCCTTTTAGCTGATCGAGGTTTTAACATAAAAGATGATGCCGGATTTTACGGTTGTGAAGCAGAAATTCCTGTATTTGCAAGAGGGAACACACTGCTGTGTCTGAAGAAGGGTCTCGACCCGAAACGTCGCCTATCTCCTTCGCTCCTTAGATGCTGCTGCACCCGCTGAGTTTCTCCAGCTTTTTGTGTACCCTCGATTCTCCAGCATCTGCAGTTCCTTCTTTAAAACACTGCTATCTGCGCTGGATGTGGGAAAAACCTGTGAGATTGCACATTTACGCATTCATGTAGAGCGTGTGATTCCCAATCCCCAATTCTAAGTCATACTGTATCACTGGAGTACATGATAACCAACTTTGAAATTCAAGTACCAAAAATTGATAAAATTGCAAGGATCTGTTGTGCACTTTTCAATTTGAATGAATCCATAGTCTCACAGTGGGTGCAGATAAGTGTGCTCTCGTATGGGGCATATACCAACAATCAACAAAAAAAGTAACTTGGCTCATCAGCATTTACTATGAATGAAATTGTAAGAAATTGGCAAATCATTGAATCACACACACACAAGTAATAGCACACTTTGTAAGTTTAAGATGATAACCAACTCAAATTCCATTCATGTACATTTAAAATGTTTCATCGCAATTTTATCTCGTCTCTTTTGCCTTGGCAATGTTGACATCAACAAGCAAACTTGAAATAAAGTTTTTTTTCTACCATTTTTCTGAGAGAGCACACATATCAATTGACAGCTTGTCATTTTTTCACACACATTTGAAAGAAAGCAGAGTTTACCTCAACAGCACACAATTGATGTACCTTTGGCACAAAGTTTATACTTTAAATAAAGCACCATTAATCTACTAATTCAATAAAAGCACACATACATGTATAATTTACTGAGGCATACTTCAAAGAAACACCATATTTTCTTAAACACCACACTAAAATCAAAGAAAGCACTTTTTAAATTAAAGACAGCACACTCAAATTACTTTGGTATCTCTTTTATTAATACGTTGTTACATTTTTAAATTAAAACATAACAGTCCCTATGCCAAAAGGGAGCATACTCATGCTTAACTCTGCACAGATCAAAATCTTTAATATTAAACTTTAATATTGCGACATTTCAATGGCTGCTGGGACCGAAGATGGTCCCGTTGCACTGACTGCCGTAGTAATCAACACACTCGTGCTTGCCTCCAGTACACCGCTTGTCCTCCAGAACCCGTTGCGTGGCAACAGTACGGGTCAAGCGTCAACCGTGAAATACTCTACTGGGACTGTTGCACGAGTCTGGAACTATAAATCGTTGATCTATAATATTATGTGTCTTTGGGAAAAATACATCAACCCAGTTGAGGTGATGTCCTTTGAATTTAATGTGTTTGTTATACAATTCTGTTGGAACTTTGCAACATAAGGAATGAATGTCATTTTGTGATGTATGACAATGAAACAAACTATGCAATGGCTTCAGAAAATATGCATAAATGTTATCCACATTTAAACCACTGAAATGATCTGTGTAGGTTTTCTTCAATTAATTGCTGATGACAAATGTTTAGGTCCAGTCTTGTGATCTAGCATTTTGTATGCAGTAAATTTCACGACTTTATTCAGCAGTATCTATTTACATTTTAACTGGCATTGGTGTTTTCTGCTTCACACTGATGCATTGGAGCTCATGCTTTGCATAAATGTATCAGGAAGAAATATTGCCAAAGCTTTCAGCATAATCAAATAAACGGTGTGGATTATACATCATGGAGTTTAAATTGCGGATTTTTTACTGGCTCAGTGATTTCTTGGGATTAAATGCAGCAGTCATAATTCATGACTCATTTTCAATGATATGTATTTTACCTCTCTAAATGACATGCTAATAACTTGGCCTTGTTTATTTTCGAACAATGGGGTAAGAAAAATGGTAATATACAGGAAGACAGAGATTATGAAAACTATTATTTATAAATTGAGTGAGTTATTACATTTCAAGTTGGATCCTTTATGGTCTGTCCCTTTGTCTCTACCCCACTGAGCTGATCTGTAATGTTGAGTTTATTACCCTCCCTGTAATGTTCAGTGAAAAACAAATTTGATGTCACTGCAGTATTAGTCAGGGCACAACAGCACAAATGATGTGCTGCAGAATGGCACTGCAGTTTGGATTGCACTGGATAAAGGAAAGTCTTGCTGTATTCTATCACTTGCATAGTGAGAAATAGGGAGATCTGAGCAGTACACAATATTCCAGATGCAGTCTTGCCAGGGCTCTATAAATTTGGAATAACTCTCACATTCAAATCCTCTTGTGTTAAGACTGGCATGTACTGTTCGTTCCTAACGACTCGCTGTGCCTGCATGTTAATTTTGATTTGTGTGCAAGGATGCTGGCGGTTCTCTGAACGCAACGGTCTTGCATTCTTTTCTCACCATTTATTTACCATTTTAAACTGTACGATTTTTGTATTAGTAAATAATTCCACATTTTTATAACGTTATAATCAACCGGTCATATCCTAGCCCATGCAATCTTTCTAGAGCTCCCCGAAGTTTCTTTGCTGCTCCTCAGAGTTCACGCTACTACCCGGAGCGATCAGAAACTCTCAAACTGAAAGTGACCTGATCTGTTCCTATCCTCTCCTGTCCATCAACTAATCCCCAATCTATGCTATAAAATTATCCTAATGTTTTGTTGCATTATAGCAACATTTGAAAGGGAATGATAAATAAGCCTGATGTAGGGAATATTGGGTGAAACATGATGCATCAAAGTTTTCTAAATGCCATTTAGAAAATGATAATTCCTTAATTGAAACTTCTGATTAGTGCAAGATTGATTATGGCCAGATTCTGATCAAATAGTCAGTCTCCATCAAATGAAAACAAAATGGAGAGTGGTCACAACTTTGCCTTTCATTTGTGGGAATGCTTCAGGGAGACTGTTTGTTCCAAGCTTCGTTGATTTTTCTTTCTCTCACTGAGAATTATTTTAAACAAGACGTACTGAAAGGTTATTCACTAGATTGTGTTCTCCAGGCTAAGGAAAACATAGAATAAAAAGAAACTGCAATTACTGTAAATCATGTCCGTGACAGACCTGTTGGCATTGTCCAAGGGAGCTTTCAAGTTCAGGGTACATTTATTGTCACATGCACCAATTGGTTCAGTGAGATTTGAGTTACCATACAGCCATATGATTACATGATAGCACAATACATGATCGAATTTAACATGAACATCCCCACACAGCGGAATCAATGTTTCCCACTGTGAGGGAAGGCAATAAAGTTCAGTCATGTTCCTCTTTGATCACCCGTGGTCGGGGCCTTTGAGCCCTCCGCAGTCGCCGCTACGGGCGGCCCGATGTTCAGGAAGAGTTAAACTACGTGTTTCATTGGTACATTTCTGTACCTTATTACTCCATTATTATAATACTTTTGGTTTGTATTTTTTTTTAATGTTGAGTGAAGAGATTTGTTCCTTGCATTCCTTGTTAGAAGAGGTTACATTGCTGACCTGCCAATTGTTTTCATTTTTATATTGCTCCAAAACAATTTTCTTTAGTCATGAAATTTGAGTGTGTTGTATGTAAGGAACTAGAATAAAAAAGTTGTACAGGACAATTTATTTCCACCATTCTCTCAATATCGGAAAACAAGAAATCATAACTTACGCAGAACTAAAAACAAATAGTGTGAATCCTTATCTTAACATTGAATAGTGGACAGCATGCATTAACTTATTCTACCAATGTAATTCTCTGTAGAATCTGTAGATTCGTCAAATCTTTAAACAGTATTATTGTGGTCATTTGTTACCACCTAAATCAGACATTTTAAATGTTTACATCTAATTCCTTCCTAAAAACAAATCCCTGCTGATCATTTTTATTAATTAACATGAACTTGTTTATTTTGCTAATATATTTGTGGTCTCTTGAATGTGACATAAATGCAGCATGGAAATCGGTCCTTCAGTCCAATATTCCCATGCCGACCAAGATGTCCCATCCACACGTCCTTCTTATCCACGTTTCCCATATCCCTCTAAACCTCTAGGCCCATAAACCTCTAAACCTCTAGGTCAATACTATCTAAACTTCATTGCCATGAACCATGAATACTTCCCAGTATTGAAAAATATCAAGTGGATTGTGATTACAGTATTCCCATCAATGCAGATGTTCCATTTGAACTCATTTTTGTATGGAGCCGTATCATAGGAACAAGAACCAATAGGTTTTCATCATCATCACTGGTTTTGCTTTTACAATATCAGCCCAAAGAGTGGAGATAGAGGGGAAATCAGCTGTTGTCTACTGTTTTCACTCCACGTAATCATTCCTTTCCTTGATTCCCAAGATGGCAGTTATCCGTCCACTATAAATTTACCCATTGCTCAGATGGGACATTTTATTAGACCATCAGAATTCCTTCAGCCTATCTGCAGCCTGAAGAATCTTTGCATCACAATTCCCACAAGATGTGCTGCCACGTATCCCACTTCACCCTGCATTTTTCCAACTTAATCATTGATGCATATCTCAACAACTGTTCATTTGCTTAAACTGCCCTAAATGTTTTTTTATCTTGTGTCTTATTATCTTTTGGGCGGAGACTAAAATCGACATTAAAAGATTATTTTGCTCTAGCTTATGTATCAGTTTACAATTGTTACAAACTCATTTTTTGCATTGCTTTCTTACCATTTATGGGATATGGGATAAAAAATGTCTTTATTTGAACTTCTTCACCTACATGGAATATTTGATAGTGCATTGTGACTGTTCTTGCTTGCTAAATCAATGTTGATGTGATATTTCATCCACATTTATATTTTTGACTTTTAATTTTTCATTAACATAATAATTAAGGCTATAAACAATAGCACACTGTTGTTCATAAGCAGTTTCAGTTTAGTTTATTGTCACGCGTACCGAGGTATAGTGAAAAGCTTTTGTTGCATGCTATTGTTACAAATGCAGATTAAAAATATTTATGTTTATTTTTATGTTGATACAGTTTGGAAAATAAATTGTGTGCATTGATTGGTAAGATTATTGATTTAAATGCATTTGAGTTAATTTTCTCCAAATAGTAATTGCTCCTTTGTTTGGTAACTAAAATATTTTCATTTAAAGTCAGCCTTTTGCAATTGACTCTTTGGGAGGTGCCTGAGAAAGGATGAATTGATGGTTTGTGCACTTGCTGTTTTTTAATAGCTTACACTTCAGAGAGAAGTTGCAGAATGCATATGTTGTATGAAGATGTCTAATATTGGCTACTATTGTTGTCAATGGCAGGAATGCACTTTCATAACAGGCAGATTTATTTAGCCAGTCGGTTAAAAACGTACAATAATATGTTCTGAATTAATGGAATTTGCATAGAAATTGCTTGAATTCATGATATTGTGCTCCGATGCCTTTAGTATGCTGCAGTGGGAACTTCAGGGTTGTTTAGGTCAAACAGTGAGAGGCAGAACAAAAGCTGGCACTCATCACTTGGATTGTTTGAATTTCAACAACAATCAGATTGTTTTCCCAAATGGAATCAAATGAAGGCAAATTGTTGATCAAAATAGCAGAGACAGGCATATCTACATTCTCTTGAACCTTTTATGAAAGCATTTTATATTTGTGGTTTACTTGATGAGCCTAAATTAAATCAGTTATTTATATTTTTTATATCCTTCTCTCCATTGTTGCTGCCTCACCCGCTGAGTTTCTCCAGCATTTTTGCCTACCTTTGATTTTTCCAGCATCTGCAGTTCTTTCTTAAACACTTTATATTTTTCAACAGTTGTGAGTTTTATTCAAAACTAACCCCATGTGTGGATTGTAGCATTGCCACCTAAGCTTCAAATTGTTTTATCCAGTTAGCTGCTTGAATATTCTAGCTTCCTACTCTGAATGTTCAATTTCAAAAGAAGTACTTGATCGTCAGTTCAATTATTTTTCCATTTTTCACAATGTTATCAGAGCCAGTTTTCAGCGTACAATGTAACCACTGTCTTGCTTGCACCGTCTTGCCATTCTGGAAAATTGTCTGGTCATTTCTGGATGTGTTTGACTCATTTAATCGTTTTTGTTATCATACCTAGAGAAGTGTGTTTAATTACCAAATGTACCAGGATTGCAACAATGAAATGCCTCTTCCTGCAGCTAAACAGGCCCATCAACACAACACAGCAAATATACAATCAAGAAATCAATAAATTAATAATCAAAAGTATTGGGTAACTAGACCATAATAGACCAAAATCTACCTTTGATGTCTATTTTCAAAGTCATACACCTTTACTCAGCATCGCCATTTCATTCACTATATCTAATACTCTTCTGTAGCAGACAAGTACAGTACAATGTAAGCCAGCAAAATATGCAGGTTCATGTTTCAAGTGTAGTGTTCAAAGCAGAAACAAAATTGTAATAAACACACAGAGCTGGAGCAACTCAGTGGGTCAGGCAGCATCTTTGGAGGAAAGGAATAGGTGACGTTTCGGGTCGAGACCCTTCTTCAAACCGTAAGAGTAGTTTGGGGGCCTCCCATATCTTCCTGAACCAGCTGAATACTCTCACACCAAAGCTTGCTACCCCAAATCAGCAGATGTGATAATCCAAAGTTATCATGTGGGAGAAGATAGACACAAAAAGCTGGAGTAACTCAGTGGGTCAAGCAGCATCTCTGGAGAAAAGGAATGGGTGACATTTTGGGTCGAGACCCTTCTTCAGATTTGCTAACTAGTTTGTATTAAATATAAACATCTTTATTATTATTTATATTTATTTTTAATTTATATTATATATTATTATATTTAAATGCAAGTCATTTGCATGGTCTAGTTGTTTATTTGCAGGTATCTGTGAAAATGTAACCTGTTCCACTAATCCACCATCTGTGGGTATCTATGGTCTCTGTTTACCACTCGAGTTTGTGACATTAAATAATTAGGAGCACACTATTCAGTATGTGGGCAGTTAAAAAATGGAAAATCAAGATGTTACCAAAGTTCTCCGTACGTTCTACATTAGGACCCAGCCTATTACCTCAGTATTGAAATCGAACCCCTTTGGTTTGTCTTTTTTATCCCTCCCTAGTTGATTTTGTTTTCTCACCCTCACCTTTCATTTACACTGCATCTCCTTCAACCTGAGCAAAGGTTTGTGTGGACTGCTGTGTGAACAGTGCCACAAATGCATTTTTGTAAGTTATTCAGAGTTCAAACCAACAGGTATAAATTAAAATAGTAAGTTCTGTGTTTTTTTTTCTTCAATTAATGTAATATTCAAATTTCATGCCCTAGTTTAGATTCCAGATGGAATCCTGGCATAACCAGGTCATGAAATCCAAATGTAGAACCAATGTGGTATTTTCCCTTGTCCACTCACACTAAAGAGCATCCATAAAGATTTCACACTGGTCTGATCAAACATGGTTTCTTTGTGTCTGCCGTTCCAAGCTGATATTTTATATTTCATTTCGGCTGAAGAAACCTTTTGAATTTTGGAGTTGTTTTCTGAATTCTATGCACTCTACAGTTGCTAATAATTTACTCCTGTGGAAGAAATACTTTTTTTATTTGTGTCCTCTGTCGTGGAATATCTGATGCTGCGATGTCTCCCATATGACCCATCTTCCTGTGAAAGATTGGAACATATTCAGTCCTTTGATAGATGTGAAGCACCAATACTGGCGCTAGTACGTTGTGAATTTCCCCAGGGAATCATTGATGGTTGAGCAGCTCATGAATGGGATTAGGAGCAGGAGCTGAGACACAGACTTCCACACGATGGTGTCCTTGCTGGAAAAGCAGTTGGACAGTGGACTAAATTTCACATACAATCTCTTAAATGTACCCACTTGAAGAAAAGGTTACTCGGGTCAACATTAATATTACAGCTCTGCTTAATATAGCAGAGTATGTACTTGGGTGTGTTAGATGTACCAAATTGATTGCAAAGTGACTTTTTTTTTGGAGATTAACTTATGAGCAAGACATTCATTTTGGAGTTTGGGATGGGCATGTCTTCCGAAAGAATAGGTCCAAGCCAAAACATTGACATCTATAATGTACTTCAAATTTAAAAGACAATGTCCGAATTTAAGATATTCAGCTTCCTTTATTTTGTTTCTTGTTACTTCTAAAATTAGTATCTTCCAGCAAAGTTTCTTTGACCTTGATATTTTGTTGTGCAAAAAGATCATTGATATGAAATAGATGGCAGCTATCTGATCGTGTTTGAGGTCTAGTTAAATGAGAAATGGTTTTAAAAAGTTTGCATTACACGGAGTTCATTTTAACAAAGGCATTGTGCACACAGTCTTCATAAAATTATGTGTACTCACGACCTGCTGTGCAGCCCTTTGATTTATAACATGGTTTTAAACTTTAAAACACACAATAAAGAAATTAAAGTCCAAAAACCCAGATTGAAGTATTGCAATGATTGCTGTGTGTGTCTGCATTGACCAATAGATCTCATAACAGAATATTTATCATTTGGTTCATAAATGTAATAGCAATTGTTGCAACATCTGAAAATAAGAATATCATCAATTGGGGGGAAAAAAGTGGTCAAATACTCAATCCTTTTTTTGGTCTTCTGTTCAGCATAAGAAATAGCAACATAATTTGGTATTTGTCAAATCTGTAGCAGTTAGTGCGAAGGATTTTTCTGTGTTGGGTTCAAAGCATTGACTTGTGGCAGAAATCCATGTCGTGTATCTTGACCTGGTGTAGCTTTTACTTACTACTTCATATGAAAGATAACTTAATTTCGCCAATACCTCAGCTCATCAGCTATAATTCTTTGCCGTTGCTATTTCCAGATCAGACTGTTCCAATCCACTTCTGCCCAGCTTCCCATTATTCACTAAATGCCAGCTCACCAAATCTATTCTGTCCAAACTCTTGTATATAACTTGCGTTCTCATTGATTTTTAGCCTATATTTTAACGTCTTTTCATTTAAATCTACCATTGACCTCCTACTTCCTCGTAACAGCAGTCAGATCTGCCAGCAGTTCCTTCTCTCCAGATATGCGGCCTGTCCCGCCGAGTTACTCCAGCATTTTGTGTCTATCTTCGGCCTTTCTGCGATGATCTGCCACTTGTCCTTTATTACTGAGGCGCCTGCCCCGTGGCTTCGTATTCGTCACTCTGTCTCAATGAACGGCTTAGGACGCGGTTAAAGGCCTGCCGAAGGGGCAAGTCTGGGGTGGTGGGTGGGATGTGTCCACGTGTGATGCTCCATCCACCCCCCCGGGGCCGAGAGTGTGGGATTGGGAAGGAACTGCAGATGCTGGTTTACATCGAAGATAGACACACACAATGTTGGAGTAACTCCGAGGGACAGGCAGCATCTCTGGAGAGATGGGATGGGTGAGATTTCGGGCGAGACCCTACTTCAATTTCCCAAGAATCCCGCTGAGTTTACTCCAGTAGTTGGTGTCTATCCCGTGGCGGGGAGCCGGCTTGGCCGACCCACCGCCTCTACTTGCCGGTCAGTCCGGTGATCATCGCCCTCCGCCCGGGATGCAGCGGAGGTTTGCACCGGTGAGTTGTCCAGCGCTCAACGGTGGACGAGGGAGGACAGCAAATAGGCCAGGTGAATGAATACAGCACATAAATGAGTCGACCTTTTAATATTTCTTGATTTTATGTTTTAATTTACAAGCTGCTTCAAGCGAGGCAAGTTTTATTTTCAGTCCGAAGAAGGGTCTCGACCCGAAACGTCATCCATTCAACGATAGACACAAAAAAGCTGGAGAAACTCAGCGGGTCAGGCGCAAATATCTCTGGAGAGAAGGGAATAGGTGTTTCGGGCGAATCCTTCTCAGAAGACGAGCCCTTATCCAAAAACCGTCACCTTCTCCAGAGATGTTACCTGGCCCGTGTTGTTACTCCAGCTTGTTGCGTCTGCCTTCCATCTAAAGCCTTGGGATCTTCATAGTGCGAAGCGCCCGGTGCAATGGGCGGGGAGCTGGAGAGGGGAGGGAAGGGGTCACACACATGGCCCCCCCCGGAGAAGCAGAGAGGTGGGGGTGGGGTTGGTGACCGGTCAGGGACGACAATTAGAGATGGAGAAATACAGAAACACCGACGTGCAAGGAGACCTACAATAGCGCAGATCCTCTACGTTAATGGCGGGTGATTGTCTCCTGTCCGCTGTTTCAGCCCCTAAAGCCTTGGATCGTTGCCCTTTGGTTTGGGCATGAAGGGGGAGGGGGCTATTGTGCTGCTTGATTGCCCCCTGCTATCATAGGGAACAGGGAGACACAGCGCTTTGAGACTGGTGGGCATCACTACCAAAGTGTCTGCCCACCAGGTGCGCAGTCAGCGCACCTCTCCTACACATGTCTCCCGCACTAAGAACCATCCCGCAGAAGAATGATCCCAGCACCCAAGAGCCTTGTCTGTCCACCCCCCACCCCAACCACCCTCCACCTCAACTTACGCTGGGCATGCCAAAGCAGCTCAGGAGCAACCCTGATCTCCGTCTCCCAACAATCTTGATGTGCAACCTGATTGAATGTACAGCGGCTGCGGCCGGCATCCGGAGACCCTCACAGACTTACCTTCATTCACGGTTGGCTCAAGAGTAACGGGAGAGGAACTCGGTAACTCGGGAGAGGAACTTGGAACATCGCAGCAATGACATACCCGTGGGAACTCAGTTAAACACTTGATCATAAACTTGAAATCTCGTACTTAACCACAAGTCTGTTTTTTTTTCTTTCACTTGGGGTCACCGTGAGACAGGGCCATAAGGCATCAATCTCCTGACTTATTTAAGAACATTCAGTTTCAGGTACACTCAGAGAATGGACCTCTGGCATGCTGCACAAAGATGAACACTGCAATGTAATTTACATGTAGAAGAATACCTGGGACAGCTTGAAAGTGAGCACTTGATGTTCGCAAAGCTTGCACATATTTTTGAGCTGAGCAATGAAATGTTATGCTCTTATAGGTTTGGTATTAATTTGAGTTTAATCATGCATGATTAATAATCAATGGGAGGCTCTAGTTTTAATCATTATGTGTGCAGTCAATGCAGTATATCTTTTGAATGATTTTTTAATAAATGTATTGCTTGCATATTTCAGCGTTTCTCTTGCTCGCCCTTGTTCCAGTTACAAAGGAGTCTGCCACACTGAGTACATAATTGAGGTTCACAACCATTGCCAAATGACCACCTGTGCTTGGTTCTATAGTGTGAAGTTGGTTATTATGTGTTTAACATATTCCTTAAAATGCACATCAGTTATCTACAGTGCATTTTACGTTACTGCAACCCCCTCAGAGATACCGGCATGCCTGCTATATTGGGTGCGCTTAATGTAGCGTTTTTTTTACACTTAAAAGGCATTAAAAGTGTTCATTTGGCTTTAAAACTTGGATACCAAGAAGATCAAAATGTGATATCTGAATCAATTTAGCAGATATCTATAACACTTTTTTCAAATTTATATATTTTGCCTTCAATATTTTTGTTCTATTTGACCCATTTATTTCAACAAGCATATTATTTTGTGTGCACAATTGCCAGTGTGGGCTGTTGACATAAACAGTTGTGCCTATTTTAATATGCTTGATTGCTTTTGAAACTCTTTGTGGGTTCTGTCTGAAAGCAGTGCAAATTCCTCTTAAGTAAAGAGAAGATCATATTCTCAGGTTTGTACTTCAAAGATCTTGCAGTGTTATTGACAACAGTCGTATTGGTTTTTGCCAATGATCTTGTATTTATGTTGAAAAAATGTCCACTCAAAGTGCTGGATGTAACGTAGTGCATGTCAGACAGGCAATCTTGGTGAACATGGGAGGTGATGTTTCGGGTCGGGGTTCCTTCTTCACACTCTATGTGGATCCAGCGATATAAATTAAGGTGAGGTCATTGTGGTCTGGATGAGTGAGGCATGGAGGTGCGGACGTGCAGCAGAGCGATGGGCCTGCTGGTGGGGCGCTGGATCGTGGCAGAGTGGAACGAGTATTGTTGCGAGAAAGCAGTTGTTGAGAAAGTTTGGTGATCTCCATAGTGCTGCTACCGCCTGAATTTGTCCTGCACTTTGTATTTTTTTTGTGTATTATGTCAAATCACGCTGAGTTCCTTTTTTCCATTTAATCCACAAGTTTGTTCAGCACGGTGTGTTTCTATTTGAAGGCACACTCTACCCGAAATTCGGGAATATTTCTGGTTGTCTTCGGTTAATGTTAGGGAAATTAACATAATAATTTCTGGAAATTTCAGGACCGGTAAGCCTTTCCAACCTGGCATGTGCGACTGCCGCCCCAACTGGCAACGCGCTGATACCGGACCTACGCCGAACGCGCGGGGAGGCGCAAGGGGTTCAATCAGGCCTGTGGAGATGATTTACGTTAATAAAAGGATGCACCCGGATATTTAACGTCCATCAGTCCCAGCGCAGGTTGGGGGAGGCCCCGTCAGCAGCATCACAATTGAAAAGGGCGCTGTGACGTGGTGGGGACGCGTCTCTCCATTCGATGCAGCACGTTGGAGACTGCAGTCGCACATGAGCAGTTGGGGAAGGGGCTTACTGGGCGGAGATACCATCAATTCCTGTAATTTGGAATTCGATTTCTGGGAAAAAAAATGCTGAGGTGTGGAAGCACTGGTTCAGCATTATTCTGAATATATGGTAGTGGTCTGTTACTTTTATAGGAAGATTGACTGCATGAGTTTAAAAAAATAATTGATGTTAGGTGAGCCAACGTGCACCCCCCCCCACCCCCCCCCCTACAAATTAATTTTAGAGTTAAAATGAGGCTAAAGTCTTATCACAGATTGGTGAGTTAGAAATTTGCACATACTAGTTATGCGGTCTTACTACAAACGTAGTAGTCTTGACAACTTATTTTATTTGAGGTGACTGATTTTCAACTTCTGGACTGCATCATCAGATACCATGTAAAAATAAAGTAAACAATGTGAAGAAAAGTACAATGTTTTCCATATGTCTTTCTACCCTGATCTCTGAGTCAATTGCTACCTATATGTAAAACTATTTCTGAAGTTTTAAATCTGAGTTGGTGAAAGTTTATGTTGTATTTAGGACTCTTTGCTAACTCGGATTCCTTTTGCTTGCATGAATTGTGACATATTAAGTTGATCTTTTTATCTCTGAATCTGTGTCAATTTAGTTCAAGAGACTTGTATGTGAGTTTCACCTACTTCCCTGTGCTGCCCATCAGGATTCTGCATTAGATATTTGAACATTCTCAATTATTCTCTAGTAGCTGGAGGCTCTTAATACAAAGCCACTTTTGGTAAATAACATTGAATTGCCAATTTTTATGAATTGCTGAAACAGGAAAACAAATATTCTTGTTTTTATGAAGATTATGTTACTCTTCTGTGGTGGAGTAGTAGTTGTGTTGCTTCCAGGGATGGTAAATCTTCCAGATTTGGCCTGAGGGAACCCGATACAGACCCCAAGTTATCGAATATATAGAAATACTCGTATACCACTGCTTGCCTCCCCCCCCCCAAGATTTGTCTTATTGTCAGAGCTATTTGATAATATACACATTTTTCAAAATAGATTAGCCAGTGTGAATCAGGGACATAAAATCTGCATAATTGCATCATTTCATCTAGTCCGGCATAGACTTCTTGCTGCTTAAATTATGTCCTGAATCATCAATTTATATTCCTAGTACATCTTTGTAAGGATATAAAGAAAATTTAGATCACCTGACAAGGTCCCCTGACTTGCAGTGTGTAATTACTTGCCTAGTTCAAATTGTGTTTACTTATGACTTTCTTTCTTCTCACAGCTTTACATATTAATGTTTTCCCCATTCTAGCTCCTATTTTCTAGGACTATGTGAAAGAAAAGGCAATTGCAAAGCTTTAGAAGACTGAGAGCAAATTTTATACTGTAATTGTGTGATAAAGCAGAGTACCAATAAACATCATGAGTTGACAACCACATCAAGTCCTAACGACCATGCTCATAAGCAGGTAAATTTGTGCAATGCGAAGAACCAATATTCTGAAACTTATCATTCGGGATTAAATGAAAAAGTTTGTGTTCATTCCAGTTGCTAAAGGTTTCAAATCTGAGTTAAGGGAAATTTGTTGGGGGGAAAAGGTCTAAACCCATTTGAAACATCCAACAAGTAATATTTGATTGTTTTTTAATGATTCCTGATATCTTGACTGGCCTTAGGGCTGTTTGGTCGTGGGGGTCCCATATCTGTTCCCAATATTTGTTCATATAGGTCCTATTCCACCTATCTTTTTATTCCCTTATATGCATTCTTCCAAATTAATACATTTGTGTTAGGCTGGATCAAGCCCCATTTGGAATAACTGTGACTAGCAGTGCCGTTGCTTGCTGATTCTGACTTGGGAACTGGGATAGAATCAGTTTTAATCAATCTTGAAAGAGGTGGGATGTACCTTTCGGTTTTTTTCGTTCGTTTATGTGTTTTTCGCATATGGCTGAAAAGCCAGATTCCATGACATTTACACTTCTATCATAATATTTTGTCAAAAATAAGAATGCAATGATTTACAGTTGGCTCAGGGACCAAAAGCAAACAATAGATTGCTCTTTATAATTTTTGGTTGACCAAAACCAACAATTTTCCCTCCTCATTGACTATCTGCACCCGTGCCTCTGCCTACCTGATGCTGAAACTTCATCCAATTGCTTTAATTGCAGATGCAAGTATTTCAGGTGCATTCTTAATCCATGTTGTATTTTATCATCTGTAACTATAGTTTATCTTAATGCTTTGCCCTTGCACCAATTCTATCCATCCTTAGCATTATGCTCTCCTATCTGAACGCTGCCTATTAAAAAGTGCCTTGCGTATAAAGTTCTCAAACTTGTGTTTTCAATCCTTGATCTTTTTATCACCTTTAAAACTTTCAATCCTTCAGAACATTAGCAACTGATCTATAAACTTAAGGATTGATTTCTTTCATAACCAATGGTTCAAACTGCTGAGGACATCAACTCTCACTTAAAGCCTCAACCAGAGGAGGTAGTTTGGGTGGGGACTATCCCATTGTTTAAGAAACAGTTGGGGCAGGTTTATGGATAGGACGGGTTTGAGGGATATGGACCAAGCACAGGCAAGTCGGGACTAGGTTTAAGTTGGGACTATTGTTGGGCAGTGGGCCGAAGGGCCTGTTTCCACACTGGTTCTCTCAATGACTCCCTAACCCTTCTAATTCTCTCCTTTGCAATTTATTCTTACGTACCCACTTTGTCAATCCCTTTCATTACTGCCTTTTTGCTTCCCAGTCTTGGCTTATGATTTTTTTACTTGAATGGAAATTGGGTCACAAGCCATCATATATATCAAGTGCAAACACAGATTGAGAGATGCGTTTGTCCGTTGCTCCATGAGAACTCTGTCGTGGGATCGGAGAGAACTCAATTACACACTGCAAGTTGTGTAGATGAAGAATCCAGTGACTGCAACAGAAAACAGAAATTTGCAGCAGAAACAGAGAAAGACACGTGTGAAGAGGGGTCTATGAACAGACAATGGTCGGTTGGACTGAAATCGATAGTGGATTGAACTCAGTTTGAAACTCAGTGCTGAAGCCTTTCCATAATTGACTAACTTGAATTATCACGTGATGAGGCAACAATGTGTAAGTTTAGTTCTTAATTTGCCGTGTGGAATATACAACGCACACAACACAGCACACACACACACACACAAACACACATCACACACACCACACACACCCCCACACAACCCAACCACACACTTATCTCTTTTCTCACCTACATAATTAGTTTGGTTACATTGGATTTGGAGCTCTCTTAGCTTTCTGTAAGAATAAAGGTAACAGGTGCTTCTTATGGGCCTTGTAGTTGTTCATCTGTTCTTCCGTGATAATTGCCTTGAAACTAGTTGGTATTGTTTATATAATACATTCTGACTCTTTGTATGTTTATTTGTTCTGGTAAAATATTGTTGAAATGAAATTATTCGTTTCGCTGTCCTATATATTTTAGTTTTCATTCTTCAGCTATGATCTTGAGAATGATTTGATTATGAAATTAATTAACCAACTCTAGAAAGCTTAGTGTGAGAGTAATCAAGTCTCTGCCTGAGTTATAACTGAAGCATTGTGCAAACTATCACTAGAGAATTAAAGGTAGACAAAAATGCTGGAGAAACTCAGTGGGTGAGGCAGCATCTATGGAGAGAAGCAATAGGCGACGTTTTGGGTCGAGACCCTTCTTCAGACTGATGGGGGGGGAAGAAAGGAAGAGGTGGTGACAGTATGCTTGTGGGAGAGCTGGGAAGGGGAGGGGAAGAAGGGAGAAAGCTAAGGACTTACCTGAAATTGGAGGTCAATGGTTCATGCGCTGGGGTTTTGTAAAACTACCCAAGCGAAATTAAGAGGTGCTGCTCCTCGTATTGGCCTCACCTCACTGGCCATGGAGGAGGTCCAGGACAGAAAGGTCAAGATTTGGATTGGGAGGGGGAGTTGAAGTGCTGAGCCACTGGGGGATCAGGTTGGTTATTGCGAACTGAGCGGAGGTGTTGGGGGAAAATGCGATAGCAATGCCTACACGTGGTCTCAACCGATTGTAGAGAAGTAATGTAGTGGTGTAGAGAGAATTAATAGCAGATGATCTTAGAAGGGCTGCATCTGAAGTTTTGATAACAGTTGGCTGCAAAGAAATGAGGCATTGGTTGCCCCAACAACAATTTGGCTGTAAGTATGTGATAAGATGGGTGTTGAGGTATTGGCAAAGATAACAAGGATTACTTTCCTGGCCATAAAGCTGCCAGCAATCTGTTAGGGGGTACACAAAGCGGGAGAACTCAGCGGTGCTGCAGCATTCTAAGGAGCGATGGAGATAGGCGAGTTACGTGTCGCGACCCTTCTTCAGAATGGTCAGGGATCTGGGAAAACGTGAGATATAGACGGTGATGTGGTGAGATAAGGTAAATGAGTTGAAAAGATTTGCAAAAGAAGTATCGGAGCAAAGGGAAACAGCCAATTGTAAGCTGTAATGTGGTGTGACTGAGAAGCGGTTGCGACTGGGGTGGGAGGAGGGAGATGGAGATGGGGGAATGCAGGGCCGAGGCTGAGGAGGGTGGGAGGGGAGGAGGGGGGGGGGGGACAGCAAGGGTTAAAGAATTGAGGTAAATTTCAATATTCAAGCCCAAAGGATGCAGACTCCCCAAGACGGAATATGAGGTTGCTGTTTCTCCAGACTTGCGGTGTATGCTCACTCTGGCGTGGTGGAGGCCCAGGACCGAGAGGTTCGGTAATGTGGATTGGGAGGGCGGAGTTGTAGTGCTGAGCCACCGGGAGGTCGGGTTGGTTATGCGGACCCGTGCGGAGGTGTTCGGGCTTGGCGATCGTTCGGCCGAACACACCTCTCCCTCAGCCCTCGGACCTGGCATTCCCTCCGTCTCATCCTCCTCCCCACCCTGTCGCACCAGCTTCTCATCTTTCACACCACAAACAGCTACAATGGCTGTTCCCTTTTATCACCGATACTTCTTTGCATATCTTTCTCATTGTTCCTTTATCTCTCCACAATCACCGTCTATATCTCGAGTTTCCCTGGTTCCCTGACCAGTCTGTAGATGGGGTCTCGACCCGAAACGATCGCCTATCTCTTCGCTCCTTAGATGGCTGCTGCACCCGCTGAGTTTCTCCAGCTTTTTGTGTACCCTCGGAGTTCTCCTGTATTCTGCAGTTCTTCTTTAAAACAGACAATTGTTAGTTTAGTTACTTTGACTGGAAAGGATGGGGCAAGTGGGGGGAGCGCGTCTGAGTGAAATTCATACGGATTCAATGCCAATGTGTTACAGGAACACACCGCGATGATCAGGAAGGTTGGCGCTGTAATTTAGATGGCTAAAGCACAGTGTACGGTAAGGCCTTTAAATAGAAGGGGGAGACGGAGTGGAGACAACTTTAGAAGCCAGATTTATAAAGGCTGTGAAGCTTGGCCAGACATTTAACATTACCGGTCGGTTTATCTTGGGTATGATAACTACTGCTATGTTTTTTCCCCCCCTTTGAGCCAATTAAATTCACGGATCAAGTACCAGTACATCCTACGAGAACCTTTGACCTCGTTGGCCACCACCTACGGCACCGAGAATTGCTCGCTACTCTACACATGGACGGCTTCATTCTGGTCGCGCTAATTTTTCAACATGTTGAAAAATTTCCGGAGAACATGATGGCCGCTGATGAGGTCCAAGAATTGCAGGAACTCCTCACGACCATGGGAAGGCGTCTTCCCGGCTAACTACCCGCGAATGTGGCAACCGCACAGAGTCTCCTCAGTCGCTGAAAATTGCCTAGTGGGGACAGGACCATTCCACATCTCCTCCCGCTGTCTCTTGCAGGATGCCATTCTCCACAAATTTCTCCATTTCTGTGGATCTTGATGTCAAATGAAGGACAGGTGAAGCATTCTGGGGACATCCCTCACCCTGTCTCTCCAGTTTTTGCAGTATGGTGTGAGCCAGCAGGACAGGAAGAAAGTACTCATATTATTGCCCAGAAAGCCTTTAAGCCACTGGCTAAATAATAATTTTTGATATCCCTCCCCCTTCTTACTCAGCATCACTTGCGCAATTGAGGAAACAGACCCCTTATTTTTGCTTGGGTAGTTTACACCCCAAGTGGTATCAACATTAACTTTCATAATTTTAGATAGCCTTTGCTTTTTCCCTCCTTCCCTCCCCCCTTCCCAGTTCTCCACTAGGTCTACTGCCTCCTCTTGCTTTCTTTCCCCTGCCCTCTGCCCCCCCGAATCTGAAGAAGGGTCTCGACCCGAAACGTCGGCCTATTCCTTATCTCCACCGATGCTGCCTCACCCGCTGAGTTCTCCCAGCATTTTTTGGTCTGCCTGCGATATTCAGAATCTGATGCTTTCTTAAAAACACTTGACGCGCTCTTATTTCACTCCCTCTCTCCAGTCACAGTTGTTTTCTTCCTTCCATCTGCATCTCCACTCATTCTCCCTCTCCTCCATTCTCCATTGTCCCCATTTTTCTTTCTTTTTTCCAACACCACCCCATTCCCTTGTACCTGAATCAAACTCCTAATGTTCTACACTTTCCCCTTTACTTCCTTGCCAGTTTCCAACACTTGCATCCTTTTGTCTTCTCCAGCTCTAGCGTTGGCTATCATCTCTCGTCTCTCCCCCCTAAAGAAGTGATTCACTTCCTCACTTGGATCCAAAAGTCTCTTTGCGTGTTCTTAGCCCATCGCTCTTGTCCTACCTCTTACTGTGAGCTAAGTTGCACTCTGACTGTTGACCTTTTTATTTAATTGTGAATAGTTTGAATTTTTAATTTGTTTTGCCTTCAGATAAAGAGCAAACATAAGCCACCATTGCGAACAGTTGTCTTAATACTTCATAAAAAATGTACAATTAAAAGACAAATCCTTATGGATCTTTGTATGATGAGTTCTTGTCAGTGTTCTTGATTGTAGTTCTTCCAATTGGTTCATTTCTACGCATCGGCTTATCTATTCCAACAAGCAATCTGGTTTTTGAGGTTTCTTTTTCATGACTTGCCAGTGTGATGTCAGCCTTTAATGTCAGGCTAATGTTCTATTTTAAGCTTCTCCTGGGTGATAGCGGAGGTCTGCACTGCTAAGGCTAATGGCCTGGATGCTGGTGCAGCTTAATGGCAGGGTAAGAAGCAAGGACTGAAGCAACATCAATTAGAGCACTAAATTAATTTACGGGCAGTACTAATTCTGTCATTCCACACTAATGGTCCCTTGGTACAATTACTGTATACTTAATATATGACATTATTATTTAAAGACTCAACCTATGAAGAAATGGAAATTGCCCAAGCTATTAAATCACATTTATCTTCAGGGACTGTCATGAGCATAAAAGAGTGTCTTGAGCTTAAAATGACCCTAAACCAAAGTTGAAGTAGGTACTCGCCTTTTCCATCCACAACTCCAATTATTTGAGCTGTGGATTCTTCTCCTTACAAAGAAGAAAAATAAAAATCAAAGCTGCAAGCAAAAATTGCATCAACGAAACGTAAAAAAATGTAATATGTCATAGCGAACCAACTTTGCATAGAAAATGGCTTTTAAAACGTCCTTTAAATGAGCTTTAAAATTGGCCTGTACCAGCAAACCTCGGACCAACATCCGTAACCCACACGGACCAGCGATCCACATACACTAAGCTCACTTGGAACATTTTACAATTTTTTTTTACCAATGGTCAATTTAAAAATCCTACAAACCTGTACTCTTTCGAAAGTGAGGAGGAAAGCAGAGCACCCAGGATCACCACTTGCGGTAACAGGGAGAAATACAAATGAGTTATGATAGTATCTGTCGTCACGGATCGATACCCAGTCTCTGGCGCTGAATGGCCAGTCAGTAACTTGCTACACCACAGTAACAACCCATTGGCACCGCTTGGTGTTATCTATGGTTATTAACTGCATCTGCAGTTATAATGAATTCTGACAGTGTTATAGACTTATCGTATCTGCTAAGTTCAAACCAAATAGCCTCAAAGACTCATTGGCCGGGCTGGTTCTTTCTACAGCAAGTCCATGGATTTCCAAACTTACTGCTAAAGCAACATAGGAGTTTTCAAGCTAAAAAATTGTCAATTCTTGAGTGGCCAAATCAATCACCCAGAGATCTGATCCAAAATTGAGCATGCCTTTTCAATGCTTGAAGAGTAAACTGAAGGGGACTAGGCCCCCAAAACAAAGCATAGTAAAGATGGCTGCTATACTGGGAAGGGACAGAGCATCACCTGAGACGACATCTCATGAACGGTGATGTCCTTGAATCGCAGACTTCAAGCTAGTCATTGCATGCAAAGGTATGCTATTCCAAAATACAAACCATGAACTACTTTCATTTTTTTCATGACATGGGGAGGGAATATGTATGAACAAAGCTGTTATTACTACATGGTGAAACCTAAAAATAGATTTTAATTGGCCTTTAATAAAATCTAACCACATGATTTTCTTTTACAAAATCTCATTTTGTGGGTGGCAGAGTCCAAATTAGGGGTTTTGTCCCAAACATTATGGAGGCCACTGTATATAAGATAAACCTGAAGAAAAGTGCAAGTTTCATTGCTAACGTGTTTGTTAAACTATTTTACTTGTTAAACTATTATATCTGTAAGTCTTAGAATGTCGTAGAATCATATAGGGAGAATACAGGCTCTTTGGCCCACTTGTCCACGCTGACCAAGATGCCCCACCTAAGCTATGTATCTGTCCATGTGTATTTTTAGATGTTGTTATAGTATCTTCTGCCTCATGTACCTCCTCCGGAAGTTCATTCTATATACCCCACCCTCTGAGTAAAAAAAATTGCCCCCCAGGTTCCTATTAAATTTTGTCCCTCTTGCCTTAAACTGGTGTGGTGATGCATATTAACAATAACCCAAACAACAATCCTCTTACCTAGGACATTTGCTTCTCTTTGTTTTTCCCCAGATATGATTGAATGTTTGAAGGAACATACATTTTTTCTAAGTCAAACCTCCATGTAGTTTACCCACATCCTACAATGTGGACATTTCCACTCACCTGTGGAGGTTTTTTGCAAAGTCTCCAATGTTATGGTACAACCATTCTGACCACATCATCCGTCGGCAAACTATCCTACTCTGCAAAAGGGTACAAACCTATGCACCACAACATACAATATGCCTATTCCAATGTTATAGAAGACTCTTCAGTAGGATGTTTGCTGGTGCTCTATGCGACGGGTATGGGACCAAAATTTCTACGATTATTTTTCCCCCCACTGGAGCTTCAGAGGCTGAGGGGGCAAAACCTGTATTCCGGAGTCAGGTTATACAAGGTGTGCATATGGTAGACAGGGTATAGACTAGACTAGATATAATACTCCTTGTCACGAGGTCCCAAATGTCAAATACCAGAGGAGCATCAGGTTTAAGGTTGAGAGTGGAAAAGCTTAAAGGAGAATTATTCCATGTGACAAATGTTTTATAGGGGCAGTGCCAGGTTCTCCTGGAACATGCGTATTAGGGAAATAGTGGTGGGAACATAATTATGATAAAACAGTGTTTAGGGTTCGCGAGTAGAGATTTAGTGACGGGTCGTGAACCGGTGCAGTGGATCTTAGACAAGATTAGACATATAGACGATGTCCGAGGTGGAGTGCGGGGGCAGATGTTTTGGTATCAAGGGCGACACAGGCATCATGTGCCATAGGGCCTGCTGTTTTCTGGTCATATTGACCTAAAATACTCGTCTGTCTTGTTCAGATCATATTCAAAGCCCCCCAGTGGCAGTTTACTCATCTTGTTAAAAATAAAATAAGTAAATGTTTTAAGAAAGTTTTAAATTTATATGTGCAACCGGGATCTATACGTCGAAAAGGCAGCTTCCTTTAAAGAAGCCAACGATTTCTCCTGTTGATTTCTGATGCAGCTGTCAATTTGAGGCATAATGGTGGTAGGAGAAGGTCAGTTGGGGCCCTTTTTACCGGTTCTGGCTATTCCGTATAAATACTGGCATGGACATTCCAGGCTGTGTGTCTCATAAAAAGCCCCTGAAAATTGTATGAAGGATAAGCCATGCTCCAGGACTCAGAATCCTTCTCGTAATGTAAAGCCAACATACTATTTGATTATTCAACTATATACGGTGCCTTCACACAATTCAAAAGAATTTTTATGAAATTGTTCTGGAAATGAATCTGTACGGCCCCGTGGATCCCCCGCATAAGATGCATCCCAACCCTGCACCCCTTATCAATTCAACGTGGCACTAAATACAACCCGCTGATCGGGGCTGCACCACAATCGATGAATGGACCAATAAGCTTTTTTAAAGAAGGGTGTTAACTTTCACTGGGAAGTTTTCAAGCAGCACTGTTTTAAAATTGCAGGAAACCTTAATTGAGGTGTGCAATTTTCACTCTTGCACTAAGTACAGTATTAAAAGACCTAAAACCGAGGAATTTGCTCGAAATGTTTGCCTCAAGATACACGGTAAAGGACGAGAAAAGCAGGAGCGGGCACTTCGGGGGGTTTCGGGCGCCTCCATGAGCTTGCAGAACTGCTTAAACCACAGGAATGGGAGTATTATATTGTCCAGAGCTGCCTTCCCATTATTTCTTCGTATAAGTTTATAATAAATGGTGACATCCAGTCTAGTGAAGAGATACAATTGTACATGTTACAAAATGTTAAGATTTTAAAAAATCAAGTGCTGCAATTTATCCCCGTCTAGATAAAGCATTAAAAGAAGTTTAATTGACACCTAATTCACTTTCCCATTCATATCTTCAGTATTAAAAAAGTTTTGGCCATTTTCATACTCTGAAATTAGCATCTTGTTCCCTATTGCTTTTCCATTGACTTAGCACAAAAGCTGTGATCCGAGGACAGTCAAAAGCCCATAAACTTTTCTTAAGACGAATGAGAATGAATGATTTTTGAGTTATTATTTGGTCTGTGTGATTGACCGGAGGGTTTGGGGATAAGAGGGTGGCGGGCGGAGAGGTTTTTTAAAGTTTTATGTTCTTTTCTCTTTTAATCCAAACAAATATGAAACATCTTACTTGGATAACCTGAAAGCATAAAATTAGTTAAATGTAGTTAATTACAAAATTGACCGTTGTGACGGAAATAGTAATAAACACCCAGACTGCCTTGAAAATTCAAAAATGTGATATTCTCAAGATCAGAACTTTAATATTATTGTATTATATGCTGTAAGTCCATAACAGATAGGTAAAAAAAGTACAATTTCTAGCAATAGACCGAGTCTTTATGGAGAAGATCAGTTGCTAGCTGGTACATTGGCATATCATAATCAGTAGCATCATCACACTCCCTCAAGATTGTAACCAATAAGCCGCTCTTTACACCTTTTTTTCCTCAACTTTTCAATTTTGGCATTGTAAACTACACGTTTTTGCTCTTCAACACGCATTATATTAGACATGCTTTCTTGCCCACTACTTTCCCATTAAGAATGTCCTGTAGATTTCATTTCTTAAGAAAATGATATATTTTTAAATAGTCTAAGTATCCAAATAACAAACTAATCCCATTCACACAAGAATTCACAATATAACATGATTTTTAAATCTCACTGTCATGAATTTATATGCCAGATGGAAGGAATTTAATGTTTAATTCCCATAAATTAATCTAAAAACATCCACTCAATATAATTAAAATTATTCATTTTTTGCAAAATAGGTGGGACTAAAACTGATATTTACAGACCTCCCAACTATCCCGCTTTTGGCGGGATATTCCCGCTTTTTAGGTTCCCTTCCCGCCATTCCGATTTGTAACCTAATTATCCCGCTAAATTGACATTTCCGATACCATGTATGTGTTATTATGTATATTGCAGAGATGCCAAGTGTCCCGGATTCGCCGTATTTTGTCCCGGCGAAAGAACCTTTTTACGTGTTCCGGCAGCCAAACATGCTGTTACGGAACACCGCCCGCCGCCGGGTGTTCCTCCCGTGGTGAACGCCGGCGCCATGTGCCCTCCGGTTTTGCCAGCCCGGCAGCTCGCAGCCACGCCCGGCCCAGAGCCCGGGCGGCGCCGGCCCGCGCGATCAGCGGCACTTTCTTGCCGCCACCGGCCGCTCGCGGCAGCCCCATCACCGGGCCTCCCCCCCACCCCCACCCCCACCACAGTGCGCAGGCGCAGACCCGCCGGCAACCTTGCCAAGTGCGCATGTGCCGCACCCGCCCGCCGGCAGCCCGCTGATCTGCACCAGTGCGCAGGCGCAGACCCGCCGGCAACCTTGCCAAGTGCGCATGTGGGGAAATATTATGAATTTTGACAATCAAATGTTGGGAGGCCTGTATTTAGTATAAAAATATTGACTATGGATAGACAATAACACAAAATATAGACAATTTAGATGCTCTTATGACATGATTGTCCAAAAAAAAGAGCATTTAAATCATCTTGTGAGTGGGTTTTTCTGGAACGCAATTGATTGGAACTTTGCATCTGCGGTGAATTTGAAGCCCATATCAGCAGGAAAAACACTGCCAGTTCGTATGGGGCCAAAATCACATTTTCGCAACGTAAAATTGGATTAAAGCCGTCGCAAGAAACAAGATTATATGTAAAATAAACAACTTACCCTTTGTTTTGTCCCGTTTATGCGATCCGTCACATTGTAGGCATTGAGGGCGTTAGAAGTCGCTTTTTATTTTAATATAATTATTAAATTGTCTCGCGATTAAAAAAAAAAATCGGGAACGGAAGTCGGATCGATTTTTCTTCAGCAGCAAGCAGCTCGAGGAAAACTGGATTTTAAAGTATCCATTTATGTTACCATTATCAGAATTTCCTGTAACTACTTGTATTTTCTCACATCACATCTCACATCAGATTAGATTCTGCAAATTATCAATTCTTAGTTGAAAGAGGAATGTTTAAGTGGCAGCTATCTTTAGTTTTTAAAAACCACATGGTCTTAAATATATTGGGGTTTTCCTCTGTCATTCTGATTTACATTGAAGTCAAGGAAGTGCCTTTTGGATGGACTCTTCAAGTCTGGTGCTTGTGCCAAGACGTTTTGATCCGTTATGACAGATCTTCATCTGTTGTTGTAGCTTTTTAAACTGTTTGACCTCCTGTGTTATGCTTGGATTTTCCTGTTTGACCTCCTGCATTATGCTTGGATTTATTTTGTCAATTGTAATTGTAATTGTCAAGCATTGCTGCCCCTGCTTTTCTTTAGGTGGCAATGTCTCATAAACATGCCTCAAGTGAACAGTTGCTACACAGAAAAGTGGACGTGCAGAACAGGTCCATCAATAACTGACAAGGTGTTTCAGGTGTGCGCTGCTTTGTCAGAACAGTCCAAATGGCGGGGCCACACCTGAAACATTGTCCCCTGTTCCCCATGCTGATGCAGCTCTTCTGTCGTTCTAACATTATGTGCTTCACTTTTGCAATTTTTCCTTTTTGCCTCTAGCTAATTGGCATTTTTAACTTTAGCACTTGACTCTTTTTTTTAAACTGTCAAAAATAAATTGTCTGTTTTGTTCTTTGTTGATACTACATCCCTGTGAATGAGTTTACCTGTGATTTGTGTTATTGGTGCAGTGCCCCAGGAAGTGGTCCAATGTTTAAAACTACCACAGTGGCCATTGACGAAGAAGATGATGACAGAAATGTTGTCGGCACAGATGAAAGCACTGGAGGAAAGACGAGCGGTCCCACATCACCATCTGTTAACAGGACTGTGCCCGACAACACAGTGGAAGATTACAGAGGAGAGGATGAGAACATAAGCTATAGTATTACTGGAAACTCTGCAGGGTTGGACCAAAGCAACCAACCAGTCCAACCCTTTAACATCGCTCAGCTTAAGAACAATTCTGGCACTCCCTTTCAGAAGCTGGGAGTGTCATTTTCTTTTGCGAAAAAGGCAGCAGTCAAGCTTGACGTTTCAGCGTCAGTATTCAGTGATGTTGCAGAAGAGCCCAGTGAATCTGAAGCAGCTTCCCCTGAAGAGAATGTGCCCTCTGTGCAAATGCCACCCAAATCAATGGAGGCCGAACCTATGGCAGTCCCTGATACGGTTGAAGCAGCTAGTCTATCCGAAAGCGAAAATGACTCCATAAATAATACACTATCAAAATTGAAAAAGATGATGGGGAAAGAGGATGATGCCTGTCAGTCAGAACCAGAGTATTATCACTACATTCCTCCGGCACATTGTAAGGTGAAGCCCAACTTTCCATTTCTGTTGTTCATGAAAGCAACAGAAGAGTTGCACAGATGCGATGGTAAGAAAACCTTAGAAACCACAAAACATGACCCTGATTTACAAACTATTTTGAGATTTCAGGAAAGCAGTGAAGAGCCTGAAAAAAACGAGACTCCTGCTTTACAACAGAGCAGTGACACTGTGGATGGTGGTCCCGACCTAGACCCCGACCCCAAAGAAGACAAGTTTCCTGAAGCTGTAAGCAAACAGAACTGCAGCAACACGCCATCAAAACCTAGTGCTTGTGAGGAAGGAAAACCAAGTAAACATTTAGTAAACAAAGAAATCCTCACCAGACCCAAACAGCTCACTGGGCCATTTTTCCCCGTCTTGGGTAAAGATGACAGTACTACTCTTCAGTGGCCCTCAGAGCTGTTGATGATTACAAAGAGTGAGCCATGCATCTCTTATAGTTGCAATCCACTCTACTTTGAATTTAAACTGACCAGGAATAAGGATACCAAAGGTAAAAACAAAGAGAGAGGCCAGGAGAATTTGCATGAACAAAATGCACAAAGTACTGGTCAGGAGTCACAGGGGACAATGAACATAAACGCCAGTAAAGCTCCATCAAAGACTGTAGGAGCTGAGAGTGACGTCAAGCCTCTAGCCCAGCCTTCCCTGACCGTAAGCAAAGGTGAAGCCCAAGTTGGAGAAAATGACAAAAGTACCAATAAGAAAGACAAGGGTGCGAAGTCGCATAAGCATAAAAAGAAAAAGAAGCACAAGAAATCAGGAAAACATTTGAAGGAAAAAGCCGGTGAGGAAAAAGAAAAGGCAAAGGATGGTGAAGCGCACGCAGAGACGTCAAAAAAAAGAAAAAAGCGTAAACACAAAAGCAAAAACTTAGATGAGAAAAGCAAAGAGACTGGTTTAGAACTCTCTGTTGCGATGGCTGCACCTAAGTCTACAGAGGAGAGCAGCAACACGCAGAAGAAAAGGCACAGGTCACAAGATTGTCAGCATTCAGCTGCCGCTGTTGAAGATGCGAGTAGAAAGGCAGATGTATCTGAGGAACCTGTGAGTAAAAAACAGAAGACTGGATCTGGTAGCGAGTTAAAGAAACATCCAAAGATGTCTGGTCGGAAAGATAGTCAATGCAGGCTCAGGAGCCGGGGGAGCAGTCGCGATGAAGAGTCTGACAGCTACGATGAATCTCATGCAAAACGATCCAGGCAAAAGTCATCCTCTCACTACAGCGATGAATATGATTCAAGAAGTGAGAGAAGCTACCCCAGAAGATCAAGAAGGCATCGCTCATCATCCCAGCGGTCATCTCATAGGTCATATTCTTCTGGATCTGATGTATCCTCGGACTGCAGTAGATACAGTCGGAGAAGAAGCTATTCTGACAGTTACAGTGACTACAGTGGTCGATCAGATCACTCTAAACGATCTCATGGTTCAGATTATGACTACAGAAGGTCAAGGCACCGTGAGAAAAAGCATAAATATTCCTCTTCGGATGACGACTATCGGCGGAGCAGAAGCCGATCCCGGAGTAGCAGCAGGGAAAGTGCTCGGACCCGCAGCCGGAGCCGAACTCGGAGCAGCAGTCACAGCAGGAGCCGGAGCAAGCGGCGCGGGCATAGCACCACGCAGCGGGTCTGGAAGAGGAGCCGGAGCTACAGCCACACGCGCCGGGACAGTGGGCGGCACCGCACCTCCCGGAGGTCCGTGTCCAGGGATAAAGGATCGCACAGCCATGACAGCTCCGGCGATCGTCGCTCCAGTCGGCGAACCTCCAGCAGGTCTTTCTCAAGAGATCGGGTATATCGATCAAAATCTCCCTGTTACAGCAGGAGCAGAATGCTGGGCAAAAAGGATGACTATTCGAAAAAAGAGGAAAACAAAGGAGATGGGACAAAATCAGGTAGTTCGTTCCACAAAAGTCTCGGTGGCACTTCAAGCAGTACGGGAAAGGTGCACTCAGAGAGCGAACGCACGCCAGAAGAAAGGAACTCGTTAACAGCTAAGCAACTGTTGGAAAAAATTCAGTCTAGAAAGTTAGAAAAGAAACCAGAATCAAGTAATGAGACTCCATCGACATATAATAAAGTAGGAATTAAATTGAAAGATCCACCACAGGGTTATTTTGGGCCTAAACTTCCCCCAGCTCTGGGCAATAAAGCAATGCTTCCTTTGATAGGAAAACTACCTACAGTCAAAAGGCCCCCAATGAAGAAGTTGGAAGATCTTTGCTCAGAGAAGGGGGACAAAGAAGAGGAGCTGTACCTAGCGGAGCCTAAAGAAGTGGCAAAGGAGGAAGTCGGTCAGGTGTGGATAATGCAGGAGGAGAATCCAAGTAGAGAAGAAAAGTCTGACGGTGAAGAAACGTTGGGTGTAACTGATCAAATCCAACCCATTTCTGGTGAAACTCAGTTTGTTCAAGTCATCTCAGAATCCTATATTGCTGATGTGAGCACGCCAACCGAAGTCATCACGACACCTGCAGAAGAGGAACCACCCGACGCCGATGAAGCGGTTATGATGCATTTTGCACCGGATGCAGAACCGTTCTCCAATTATATTCCAGAAGCTGAAGTCACAGAGATCGAAGAGGATTCCCAAGAAGGTGCAGATTCATCAGTGGCTCCATTTGACAGACAGCCTATAACATTCACTCCTGAAGAAATGGAGAAATACAGCAAATTGCAGCAGGCAGCTCAACAGCACATCCAACAGCAGCTTCTAGCAAAACAAGTGAAGTCTTTCCCTACCTCGACTGCCATTGTCCCTGCCCCAACCCTCCAGCAGTTCCACATCCAGCAGCCTTCAGCAGCTGCGACAGCGACCTCAATCACCACTGTCCACCACGCTATATTGCAGCATCAAGCCGCTGCCGCCGCGGCCATGGGCATTCACCCGCACGCACACCACCAGACCCTTGCTCAGATCCACCACATACCCCAGCCTCACCTAACCCCAATCTCTCTGTCCCATTTAACGCCATCCATTTACCCTGGCCACCCTGCCACGTTTTTAACGAGCCACCCAATACACATAATACCTGCATCGGCCCTCCACGGCGGTCCCCTGGCCCTTCACCCAGTCCCACACGCACTCTACCCAGCCTTGTTTGCCCCTCGACCTGCAGGAGCGGGTGCCTCAGCTCTTCACCTACACCCTTTCCTCCACCCCATCTTTTCAAGTCAGGAACTCCAGCATCCTCCCAGTCACGGCACTTGAAGCAAGCTGCAGGGAATGAAAATAATGACATCTGTCTTCATTTCACTAAGTCGATTAACAGTTAGTCTGGTGCGAAGATACTACATTGGTGCATTTCAGACTGATTTTTTTTTTCCAACAGCCAAAGAGTTCAGGCTCAGGCCCGAGAATATATTGCATTTTCTGTGCTTGTAATATCAGGGATTTCCATTTTCTTTATAGAAGCAAGTATTCGAATGAAATATGTGGATGTCCCAAAACTCATCAGTGCATTTCTCAAAAAAAAGCAAGGTTAAATAACTTAATTATTAATGACAGAGTGCACCAATATTATATTCAGTGATTTAGCCTCCTTATCCCATTGCTCGCTCCCACCATAACACAGAGAGAAATGCCTATATTTGTCAATCTGTCTAATTCTGTAGAATCCTTGTGATGTGCATACTGATATGATGATGGAAGAAACTTGTGTGATGCAAGGGTCCTTGTAAAGGATGTTGAGACTGAGGATCCCATAACAGTAGCTGTGAAGTATAACGATGAAGGCTCTACATGGTCTGTGTACCGATAATCGTAAAGGAAATGGTACCCATGGAGGTCCGGCCTCGAGTGGCATGCCAAAGAAATTTGGGCAAGCCAAGCTGGAGAGTCAAGATGTGGGAAATGCAGCAAACAGTTTGAATTGTGAACGAGAGGCAGCAGACTTTGGGGCCCTCATGTAATGAAACAAAAGCGCGGAGAAGCCTTATTGTAACTTCTCAAAGCTCAAACACATTTTTAGTTAAACTAGTTTTGGTGTAGCGATGGAATTTTTGGGAGGTGTCTAAAATGTTTGCGATAAAATGTCTATAATCTTTGCGATTTAAAATGTTTATTCCCACTGCTGTTGTAAAGTACAACAATCTTTGTATAAGTTATAGGTTATAATTTAAAAAAAAAGACTTGTGGAAAGAATTGCACTGAACTCTGTACAGGTGATGCTGCTTTTGTAGGTCCATCCAAAACAATGATATACATGCAGAGTGCTGCAATAATATTTTTAAAGGATGAATTCATTTGGTTTTGTGGTACTGTTCTAACATAGTGCTTTGTGTAAATATGTTTGTAGGTTAAGCAATCCCTTGTATAGGTAGGCATCATAAATCTTTGGTTCTGGCAGAACTTAAGCATGTATATTTTACCAAAACCCATGTATTTTTTGAAATTTTTATGTACTGTAAATGTAAAATTTCTTGAAGTTTGTTTTATTTTGTTTTTGCATACACAAAGTATTCAATGTAAAAGCAACTCTGCAAAACAAAATGGTGCTTGGGAGAGCCTGGTGAATCGTCAAGCTGATGCATCCAGACTCACAGAACTGACAGCTGCGTAAATTAGAATCGACCAGGTTAATCGGAGCACCATCATGTTCATCCCAAAATTCACTTCAAATAAGTTATGCTGTGAAAAGCATTGATAATTTAATAATTTAATTGAAAATTCTGTTCCCAGATAGTCATATGATTATCATCCTTACTTATTCTTTAAAGGTTGAATAAACTTTACTAACTAGACCGTCTTTAGTAGCCAGGTCTCACTTAGTGATTCACCAAGAAGCTTTTCTTCTGCCAGGGATGCTTTTCCTACAGTTTAGGCATAAAATAATGTGATGAGTGTTTGGATGCCTGAAAAGAATTCATCTCTTGAGAGTCTGTCATACTGATAACTGTGTATAGAAACTCTGTTTACACAAAGAAATCAAACCTGTTTTTTTACAATATGATCCATTTAAATTTACTTACCATTTTCCGGGTAAGTGTCTGGTGGATTAATTTTGTTTCAATTTCAGATTGTTATATTTGTGGTTGACACAATATAAACTTCATATGCTGCCTTTCTTTCAAAGTGCTGAGAAAAATAAATTGAATTGATGCTAACTTCAAATTTGGAAATTCTAAGTTATCAATCTAAGGATGACAAATTAATTACATTTAGATGAGATTGGAGGTATTGGATAAATTCAGCTTTTAAATTCTCAACCAGTAAAGACAATTTTCAAAGCAGATTATTAAAAAATAAATAATAATTGTACTAAATGTAGTAATAAAAATGCAGTATTAAAGGCCCTGGTATGAATGAGAGTACTAGGAAATTTGCATAGCAATGTCTTGTATAGGTTTGCTTGGCATAGTTACCAGTCAGAGCATTATGGAGCTTGCAAGCCATTATCTGTAAAAACAAAGATTTGTGTCATTGAAAAAGAGACACAGATCTACTTTATTTGCCATTTTCCTTTTGTAAAATGTGATTCCAATCATCAGTTTTATAAAATAGGTTATTTGGATTTATCTTTTGTTTATTCTGGGGATCAACCCAGTTTTTCTCGTAAGATCATAAGGCCGAGTTCTAATTTTACAATTACTATTTCAACCTTTGAGCTGACTATTAATCATGGTATATACATGCGTTTAATAAGGACTGCATTTCTTTTGATGACACGTTTTCCCGAATTGTCAGTTCTGTTTGATCTTGAGCTTCTTGATTCCATTTGGTATCCTAAACATCCACAACTTGCAAAGCAGCCAAGCATCCGTCTGTTTCAAAATCTGTTATATAACAAAACTAGAAAGAAATGTAACTAGCTTATTGCATATTTTATTTAACTTTCAGTCACAAGAACATGCAGAATATTACTGTACAATAGGAGAAAAACTTTATAACAATAAAGTATGGATAATTTGTGAACCCTTTTTTATTTATTACCATTATTGAGCATGCTACGGCCATCTTTATTTACTGTTAAATGGATGTAAGCGGAATGAAAGCCGTGAAGATCTGAGCCAGTCATGACCAAAGGAGTCTTTGACAGATTGGGCATTGGCAGTAATATTTGAGTGCACATATTTCACACAAAGGATGGTGGGTGTATGGAACAAGCTGTCAGAGGAGGTAGTCGAGGCAGGGATTATCGCAACGTTTAAGAAACAGTTAGACAGGTACATGGCTAGGACAGATTTGGAGAGATATGGACCAAACGTAGGTGAGACCCGTGTAGCTGGGACATGTTGGCTGGTCTGGGCAAGTTGGGCCGAAGGGCCTGTTTCCATGCTGTATCACTCTATGACTATATTTCTACTCAGAGTGGCATTTGCATTTTGGTTAGTTGAAATAGGATTTTTTTGATAGACTGCTCTCAAAATGTCAATTTATTGTTTCTTCATTGTAAACATTTTTAAAACATTGCTTGTTTTTTTTAGTTGCTGTTGGATCTCATAATCTTCCCCATTGATGTTCAAGGCACATTTATGGAGGCATTATTTAGGGAATTGTCTTTATTGTCACGTGTGCAACTCATGATAATTACTCGGTGAATTGGTAAAACCCTACTCTAAAGGCACCACCAAGATGTATTATCAGGAATGAACAATAAAAGTAGCATTTAATATACACTGAATTGTTTACGGAATCTGTTTCACACCATCATAGAAAATTCACAGATAGATATACCAACATGTGTAGGAAGGAACTGCAGATGCTGGTTTAAATCTGAGATGGACACAAAATGCAGGAGTAACTCAGCGGGACAGGCAGCATCTCTGGAGAGAAGGAATGGGTGACGTTTTGGGTCGAGACCTTTCTTCAGTTTGAATAAGGGTCTCAACACAAAACGTCACCCATTCCTTCTCTCCAGAGACGCTGCCTGTCCCACTGAGTTACTCCAGCATTTTGTGTTTAAGATATACCAGCGTACGGCTATAACATGTTTCATGGAAGCAATAATTGAAAGTCAATGGGGCACAGTGTAGGAAGCATGTTTTATTTCATTATAGTTTTTGTGACCCAACACAGTGTGTGTATGTATAGGAATGTATTCTGCCCGATGCATCCATGCTTCCATCTAAGGTCGCCCCCAATCTCCAAAACCTATCAATTTGATTCACTTCTTACGATGTCAAGAAAGGGCCGGGTGCAATGGATACGCTTCTGGGTGTGGGCAGGCGAGTTCAGCATTAAGTTCAAAGATCAGTGTTTCCAAAGTAGCTGCATCTTTACCACACACTTCCTTACAGTCACATCGCTAGCCTTCACATGACACTGTGAAGTTTTACTTGTTCACAATAAGCAAATTTGGTTGATTATCAGCTTATCCGTCTAACCACAATCATAAACCAAGCAATGGAAGATATCCTTCATATGACACTGAAAAACCGAGGATTACTGGTCTTAATGACTACAGGCCTGTCGCACTGACCTCTGTAATCATGAAGACCCTTGAAAGACTTATGCTGGCCCACCTGAAAAATATCACAGACCTCCTGCAGTTTGCATACCAGGCCAGATCAATGCATGACACAGTCAACCTAGGTCTGCACTTCATCCTCCAGCACCTAGACCGCCAGGGGACCTATGCAAGGATTTTGTTTGTGGATTTTAGCTCTGCATTCAGCACCAATGTGCCAGAGCTACTACACTCCAAACTCTCCCAGTTGACTGTATCTGAACCCCTCTGTCAATGAATCGCCAACTTCCTGACAGACAGGAAGCAGCATGTGAGGCTGGGAAAGCACTTCTCGGACCCGCAGATCCTCAGCCTAGGCGCACCGCAAGGCTGCGTACTCTCCCTTCTCCTTTACTCTATACCAATGACTGCACCTCCACTGACTCCTCTGTCAAGCTTCTCAAGTTTGCGGGTGACACAACCCTGATTGGACTGATCCAGGATGGGGAGGAATCTGCCTATAGACAGGAAGTGACATAGCTGGCATCCTGGTGCCATCGCAACAACCTAGAGCTCAATGCTCTTAAACAGTGGAATTGATAGTAGACTTTAGGAGAGCTCCCCCTCCCTTCCTCCCACTCACCATCAACAACACCACAGTCACATCTGTGGAGTCATTTACATTCCTTGGAACCATCATCTCCAGGGACCTTAAATGGGGGGCCACCATCGACTCCACAGTCAAAAAAGGCCCAACAGAGGATGTACTTCCTGCGGCAGCTGAGAAAACACAAATCTGCCACAGGCAATGATGGTCCAGTTTTATACTGCCATTATAGAGTCTGTCCTCACCTTCTCCATCATGGTCTGGTTTGGCTCAGCCACCAAGCACGACATCCGGAGGCTGCAGCAACTTGTTCGGATCAGCCGAGAAGGTTGTTGGTTGCAACCTTCCCCCCCACGATGAACTGTACATGCAAGGGCCAGGAAGCGAGCAGGTTAAATCATCTCTGACCCCTCTCACCCTGGCCACAAACTCTATGAAGCACTTCCCTCTGGAAGGCGACTCCGGACTGTCAAAGCTGCCACAGCCAAGCATAAAAACAGCTGTTTTTCTACGAGCAGCTCTACTCAACAGCCTAAAGTCTGTAGCCTCCTTTTGCTCTGGTATTTTATTTAATTCTTCATATGTTTAAATTATAATGTTTTATTTTTAGTTGTTTACTGTATGTCGTGGTGTTACTTGCGAGCAAAGCACCGTGGCAAATTCCTTGTGTGTATACATACTTGGCTAATAAAATTTGTTCAATTCAATTCAATACTCACTGGTATCCCTGCTTGACAATATAGAGTTTATTTTAGGTGCACTCAGTTCACACATTGCTGTCTTAAGGGCCTGTCCCACTTGGGCGTCATTTGCGCGTAATTTACGCGACATCATTTACGTGTCACGACGCTCACGTGATGCGCGCATGGTGACAGTGGCGCTCGGTGCCCAAGTTGGACAGGTTCTTTACTCTAAACATGAGCCCAAGAGGTGTTCCAGAGGTGAAGTGAGAATGGGTGCCCTTGCTTGAAAGCTGCCTAGATGTCAGCTTGGATATCACATTGGTGAGGCCACATTTTCAGTATTGCAACCACTGACACAAAATGCTGGAGTAACCAGCTGGACAGGCAGCAGCTCTGGAGAGAAGGAATAAATGGGTGCCATTTCGGGTTGAGACCCCTCTCCAGATGCTGCCTGTCCTGCTGAGTTACTCCAGCATTTAGTGTCTATCTTTGGTTTCAACCAGCATCTACAGTTCCTACACCTTTCAGTATAGTGTTCAATTTTTAATCACCCTGCTATAGGAAAGATATTGTTAAACTGGAAAGGGCACAGAGAAGATTTATGAGGATGTTTCCAAGACTGAAGGGCCTGAGCTACAGGGAGAGGTTGAGCAGGTTAGGACTGTTCCTTGGAGCACAGGAGGATGAGGGGTGATCTTGTAGAGGAGTATAGGAAGATCATGAAAGGAATAGATAGGATCATTTATCCAGAGTTGGAGAATTAAGAACCAGAGGACATAATGTGTAGGAAGGAACTGCAGATGCTGATTTACACCAAAGATAGACACATAATGCTGGAGTAACTCAACGGGTCAGGCAGTGTCTCTGGAGAAAATTCTCAAGTCAAGACCCTCAGATCAGAAACGTTACCTATTTCTTTTCTGCAGAGATGCTGCCTGACCTGCTGAGTTGCTCCAGCACTCTGTCTTTTGTTGTAAACCAGCAACTGCAGTTCCCTCTGTCTACATCCTCAGAGTTAAGGGTGTTTGCTAATAAATTCAACGTTCAATTTGCTGCAACTCCACAAATTGCTCTCTACATAGCTGCCACAGCAAGATTTAGGCAATATTCATGATCTAAGAAAGGGCAAGCAACCTTGCCATGACAGTGCCAAATGTGACCATCGACAAGAGAGCCAAACCACCTACCCCTGACACTCAGACGTTATGTGTAGTTCCCACAGCATTAACACCACACCAAAACTTGACATCAGCCACATTTAGTTCTGTAGTTTCATGAGTAGGTTGGAGACTGGGTATCCTACAGTGAACAGCACATTTATGCCCCAAAGCCTTCTCACTATGGGGCACATCAGAGTGGACAGTTCTTCGTTTTTTTTTAGTTTTTAGAGATACAGTGCGGAACAGCCCTTTGGCCCACCGAGTCCGCGCCGACCAGCGATCCCGCACAGTAACGCTATCCTACACACACACACACACACACACACACACCAAGGACAATTTACATTTATATCAAGCCAATTAACCAACAAGCCTGTAAGTACATCTTTGGAGTGTGGGAGGAAACCGAAGATTGTGGAGAAAACCCACATGGTTACGGGGATAACGTACAAGCTCCATAAAGACAGCACCCGTAGTCAGGATCAAACCCGGGCCTCTGGCGCTGCAAGGCAGCAATTCTCCTGCTGCGCCACCGTACCGCCTTATGGTATGGTGCTTAACTTGTCACATTGTGAGATACGCTTTGTGCTCACAATAACCGCTCAAAGACTAAATCTTGGAAGCAAGAGTTCTTTATTCCTCTCGACTCTGCAGACCTGGGTGCCTCTCCAAATCGAGACACACCGAAGTCAACCTCCCGTCTGGACCCTTCTCCAATCAGGGTCTGAGGTGCACAATCTGTAGGTACATCCCACCGTACATCCCCTCGCACCTCCCATATCATACATCGCATGTTCAAACATGTTCATGGTAATGAGCAGTTTCTTGACCAGGGGTGTGTTGTAATATTCATTTATTCTATTAAGCATGCTCAGTTACTCATGACCTACCCTAGTTTTACTCACCTCCTAGTGAACCCTCTCAGTTCTCCTATATCAGTACTAAAGCTAAGCTATAGTGACAAGGGTCCCATCTATCACTCCATTCCACTGATAGGGATCTCTCTACATCACTCCCTTCTACTGCTATACAATGCTATTACTTCTTACTCAAGGATGGGTCTGGCAACCTTCAGACACAGCTGTGTCAGAACCCTCTCTCCAGCCCCTCTCAGTTCGGATTCTCTTTAAAACTCCTTACTTTAATGGGGTTTAATCACTTTATCCCTCACAATCCTCCCTTTTTCTTTTGCTATGCATACACTGATTAAACCCTCATTTCAAGTTCCCTCAACTCGAATTGACGTAACATTGTCCCTAACCTTCTTTCCTGTAGATCATGAACCTCCCCTGGCCGCATTATCATTATTTTCTGTATTCCCCTTTCTCTCCCATAGGCATGACTACAGCCTGCATCTGACTTATACTTCTGGTAATAAGTTCCCTAAAACAAGGGATGCAACAGGGGATAAAGATCAGTCCAGCCACTGCACATAGAAACACGAGTCCCACCATTCTCCACCATGTTCCTCCGAGGATGGAATCCCACCATTGGGTTCCCATAATCGAATTCCACTTTTGTATTGGAACATGTGCCAACTTACGGATCCCTTCTGATATGTCCATCACTGCCTGTCCATTATCATCGATGTTCAAACAGCAATTAGAGAGGTTGAATTTCCCGCATACCCCTCCTTCTTCTGCCAGGAGGTAATCTAGGGCTAACCTGTTCTGGTATATCGCTGCTCTCATCTGTGTCTGCTGCTTTGCCAGCATCTCCAGCGCCTCCGCAGTTTGGTTGGTAATTACCCTCCAGTACTGCCTGAAGCCTTATGATCCGGTTTAACATGTATACTGGTGTTCGGTAGCCCCAGGATCCATCCTGTGCCCAAGTGGCTGGTCCGTAGTATGAGATGATTCTTGCTGGTGGCCATTCATCATCTTTCCATTCTCCAATGTCTATTTTCCTCTTTTTCCGATATAGGTCATCAAATACAGGTGTTCCTAACGACCGGCCTTCTTTGGTGTTTAACAGGAAAAAATCCAGGTTGTACCAGTCCAATAAAACAAGTCCCACTCCAATTTATCGGTAACACCGAGTATGCCTTGTATCCGCATATCCATAACAGTCCTTCAGGGGCCGGTCCAGTAGAGGCAACCTTGTTTCCATATATCTCGCAATACTGGGATCCCCTGATAAGGGTTGTTCCCGGTGCAGTTCCATAGTCCAGCCAATTCCACTCCATCGGTCTTCATCCAGATAGCGCAGTTTTTTTCCCATATTTCTTAGTTAGATACCATTTAGGCTCCTCTGGCCACCACACTCGGGACTGATTTGGCCACTGGGTGACGATGCGCTGGCAGGGCTGCTGCCTACTAGGACGGCATCCTTTGCCCAGGCCTAGCGATACACTCAGTCCCGACCGGAGCGTCTGTCAGGACCCATACCTGGGGATCTCGGTCTTGTCCATTTGTCAGGTTCCACCTCATCAGGTCCCATACTTCAACAATGGATCCCCTCCACGGCCAACGTGAACTCATCAGTGGTCCTCCACAGACCCAACAGTCAGTCACATTCAGGATTCCAGCTATCCGGAGGGCCAAGTCCACAAACAGGTTTTTTTCTCCTTCAGGGATCTCGATCTGCTTCTTTATCTCTTCGTACAGTGTCTGGTGCACTTGAGGCTGAGTAGGTGAGGGAGGGGGAGGCTTAGTGACCACTACTTCTGTAAACTCTTTTATTACTTCCTCCTTCATCTTATCCATTGCCCATTTTACGATCTGAAAAGGGAAACCTAACTGTCCTGCCTTGGCTACACAAACCCATCTCTCTCCCCTTGGGCAGGTAACAGGCCCAAACTTCCCTATATACCCCCCTATTGCCTACCATCAAATACTCCTTTCCCCCCTCTTCACAAATGGTTCTAGTCTTCTGGTTATGGCATACATTGTTCACATGGGAATGATAGGTAAATGATCTGGTTGTCCGCCCTCTGTATTGGATAGGATGATAACATTTATCACAATTATTAATACCTTTTACCACAATTACATACAAAGCAAACAATACCACGACTGCTCCTTTCATACTGTCAGTTATACATTCAATGCTTTTTTTAAAAATTACTGTTAGGGGTTTGCTTCCTGGCTTCACCATCCACTGTTCCTCCTCATCAGGAACGGGTGGATCGACGGGTCCTTTAACCCGGATCGCGTGGGTCCACCCTGTTTCTTTTGTTCGTATTGCTGTCTCGGTTGTCAGTAATACTAGGTATGGTCCGGTCCACCTGGGCTGGAGTTTCTCCTCCTTCCAATTCTTGACCAGTACCCAGTCGCCGGCCTTTACAGCATGTATCGGAAAGTCGAGTGGTGGTCTTTGAGCCAATAGTCCTTTACCTTTTAATTCTGTAAGGGAACGAGATACTGCCAGTAAATAGTCCCTTAAGAATACATCACTGCCCTCTATGGTGGGTATTCCTTCTATCTTTTCCCAAATAAGGTAACCCAAACAACATTTCATAGGGGGACACTGCTAACTTTGCATGGGGTCTCCGTTGCTTTTCTCAAAGCCTTTCTGTTTCCCTACTGCTCCAAACATGTGCCAGACTCCATGTACATATGCTGCTCTTAAAGCCTTAATTTCTGCCAATTGAGCTAAGCAAGATTGCAGGCAAGCTTCCAATTTGATCCTGCGCTATAGCTTTTACTTCTTTAGATATTACTTGTCCAAAATATTCTACCTGCTGCTGACAAAACAAAAACTTCTTCCTTGATACATCATGACCTCCTGTGCCACCTTTTCCAATGTCTCTCTCTCACATTGCTCCTCACTTGTGGAACAAACCAACAAATCATTCACATACTATATCAACACCTTCCAAATCTGCCTACAACATCTGATTAAAAACACGGCGCTAGTATTTAAAATGCTGCCGCATCCTAGCCTAGGTGTATTTAATACCTCTTCTTAATGTTCTTACCATAGCTATGTTCACCATTATCTTAATATTATTATTATCATTATTATTATTATTATTATTATTATTATTATTATTATTATTATTTCCTGATTATCGTACCTGTTCACATCCCCAACACACCTTATCCATTACCTATCTCCTTACTAGCCTTGTCTGGGCTTAGATCCAGATTTATTTCACTCCCGATAGGGCATTTGAGAAAACACTCTCCCAAATATATTTATTATTGGCATGGAATCTCTGGCCCCTGTTTGGCTCTGTCGTAGGACTCACTGTGTGTCGGTGCATCACTTATTTCAGACTTTTCAACCAGGTCTGTTGTTACTGACAACTGTCTTTCCTTTTTCATGCTCTTTCTTTCTAAAGCAGTCTCATCAATTTATCCCTCTGCTTCCCACTTTAATCCTTTCTGATCTGCCTTCTTTCTCATTCTAAACTCAATGTCATACTTCTCAGATAGTTTATCCTCCTTTGCAAATTTATTCACCTTCCACTTTTTCCAATTTCTTTCTAATATCTGGCCATGATTTTGTTACAAAATTAACCTTTAACAACTGCTGACCTGCGGCCGTATCAGGGTCTATCCCCGAATACTGCTGGACATTCCTCCTTAACCTTTGTAAGAACACTGTCGGAGGTTCGTCCTTGTTCTGCTGATTTTCAAAAGCCTGTTCAATATTTTGTCCCTTGGGAACGGCCTCTCTGATTCCCTTAATTATTATTTCCCTGAGATTTCTCATACTGTTTCTTCCTTCCCCTGTTTGGTTACTCCAATCCGGCGCAGTAATGGGATATTTTACTGCTCCCACCTCTGCTTCTCCCGCGTCAGCCTGTAACCCCTTCTCCTGCTTGTCTGACCATCTGTCTTTCTTCTGAAGTAAACAAACTTCCCATTATTGACATCATTGTCTGCCAACTCCTTTTTTTTTCCCTGGGCCCCATTAATTTATTACCCTTCTCCAACCAGAATGTTTATCTAAACAAACCATAAAAACTGCTTGTTGTTCAGCAATTAACTTATTTCTAATTTTGTTCAAACCATTCCCCCTACAATTCCCAAATTCCAATTCCTAGTTTAAATACATACGACTAACAATTTTCCAAATTAACTTTACTGAAAAGAAATCTATAGAAGCCAAGCAACCTACATTTTCCAACTTCCCCTTTTTAAGTTGCGATGATACAAAGCGTTGTCCGTTACCTTACAACTATTGTAACCTCCCCCATTGCTTACAATTTCTTAAAGGAACACACACACATACCCTTACAGCATGTGGCCCACAGCAAACAAACCTATCACATATACAAACTTCCTCATTCATACAAAACCGGTTTTTACACACACATCACATTAATTCCATTCTTACTTCAATGAGATTGTTTGAAACAACTCAATATTTTTCATAAAAACATAGAAACATAGAAATTAGGTGCAGGAGCAGGCCATTCAGCCCCTCGAACCTGCACCTCCATTCAATATGATCATGGCTGATCATCCAATTCAGTATCCTGTACCTGCCTTCTCTCCATACCCCCCGATCCCTTCAGCCACAAGGGCCACATCGAACTCCCTCTTAAATATGACCAACGAACTGGCCTCAACTACTTTCTGTGGCAGAGAATTCCACATCATTTCTTCCCATGTACATATATTTGGCCCTAGGAACTGATCTATTTGTTCAGCCAGTCCCAAGGGGTCTTCCAATAAACTTTTCATCTCCTTTTTAAAGTTCCTCACCTCCATACTGGTGAGAGGCACATTTACAAATCCCATCCCCCCAGCATTTCCCCCTAACGGGACCTCCCTGAGGGGCTTCATTTGAACAGATCGGCCTGATCTTTGTTCGGCTGCCCTCGTTTGAGATCGCGTCATCCGACTACTGCCTGGGACACCCGTCCCATTCTCGTCCTCACTTTTTATTTCCTCTTCCTTATCTGACTGGCTCTCTCCTTCACGTTCTACTTTCTGTAATTCTCTATTATCTGTCTCTTCTGAGACAGGAGTGGACAGGTTTACTGCCGATCCGCTCTGGCTTAGTGGGACCTCCTGGGCAGATGCAGCCGGCGCTGATGGGGTATATTTTGGGGGCTGGGATTTCATATGGCGGGGGCAGTCGTCGTAGGTGATCATCACCAATTGGGGGCCAGTCAGGTTCATCCTGCTCTCTCTCCGTCTTTAACGGAAACATCCCATTATTGGGTTTCCAGCACTGGGCATATTCCTTTTCTATTTGATTCGGCGTTTCTCTTTCATTCATAAAAACATTCAACGCCTGTCTCACCCAGTCCTCATTTGAACCCAACCGCGGCCACCACACTGCGCTCCCTCGAATAGGCTCCTTCTGGCCATTCAAAGTAACAAAACTTTATCATAGTTTCCTTACTCTTACCCCGGGTGTTCCCTTCACCCCATCCGTGCAACATTCGCCCCAACGGACTATCGGGCGGAATGTGCGGCTCCATATCAGTATGAGCCTTATCCTGTTTCCCCGGACCCTTTTCCCGTTCCGGTTTCCATTGTCTCGTCGTACTATACCCGTCCGACAGACCCCGGTCGCCCAGGCAATACTTAATAGTCGCTTTTCTTACCTGGGTCCTGTGCACAAGAATCGCTCAACCGTTCCGTACGTATTCACCTTACACCCCCTCTTGCTTACCGAGTCTTTATACCCGAATATCACTCGCTCAAACTGCTGATGGCAAGCAAGGAGATCGGAGACTGCTGAAATCAGCAGGGTGCACCTTCCCCTCCTTCTTTGCCTCCACCAAGCAGCCAGAGTGGCGATCGCGGACGAGCCCCCAGTTTGTGAGATACGCTTTGTGCTCACAATAACCGCTCAAAGACTAAATCTTGGAAACAAGAGTTCTTTATTCCTCTCGACTCTGCAGACCGGGTGCCTCTCCAAATCGAGACACACCGAAGCCAAAGAAGTCATCCCCCTTTATACACAGAATTTTACATTCAACCTCCCCTCTGGACCCTTCTCCAATCAGGGTCTGAGGTGCACAATCTGTAGGTACATCCCACCGTACATCCCCTCGCACCTCCCATATCATACATCGCATGTTCAAACATGTTCATGGTAATGAGCAGTTTCTTGACCAGGGGTGTGTTGTAATATTCATTTATTCTATTAAGCATGCTCAGTTGCTTATGACCTACCCTAGTTTTACTCACCTCCTAGTGAACCCTCTCAGTTCTCCTATATCAGTACTAAAGCTAAGCTATAGTGACAAGGGTCCCATCTATCACTCCATTCCACTGATAGGGATCTCTCTACATCACTCCCTTCTACTGCTATACAATGCTATTACTTCTTACTCAAGGACTCAAGGATGGGTCTGGCAACCTTCAGACACAGCTGTGTCAGAACCCTCTCTCCAGCCCCTCTCAGTTCGGATTCTCTTTAAAACTCCTTACTTTAATGGGGTTTAATCACTTTATCCCTCACAACATGTATCGAGATACAGTGAGATTCCCGTCTTCTATTATAGATGAGGCTCTCACTCGGGTCTCCTCGATATCCCACAGCTCCGCTCTTGTTCCCATTCCCCCGATACCCAGAATCCCCCGTCCTTGTCCTCACCTTACACCCCAGCAGCCGTCACAAACAGTATATAATCCTCCAACATTTCCCCCACCTCCAACAGGATCCCACTACTGACCACATCTTCCCATCACCACCCCTTTCTGCTTTCTGCTGAGACTGTTCCCTCCGCAACTCCCTGGTCAACTCATCCCTTCCCACCCAAACCACCGTCTCCCCAGGTACTTTCTCCTGCAACCACAGGAGATGAAACACCTGTCCCTTTACTTACCCCCCCTTGACTCCATCGAAGGACCCCAACAGTCTTTCCAGGTGAGGTAGAGGTTCACTTGCACCTCCTCCAACCTGATCTACTGTATCCGCTGTTCCAGGTGTCAACTCCTGTATATTGGTGAGAGCAAGCGCAGGCTCGGTGATCGATTTGCTGATCACCTCCGCTCAGTCCGCCTAAACCTACCTGATCTCCCGGTTGCTCAGCACTTCAACTCCCCTTCCCATTCCCAATCTGATCTTTCTGTCCTGGGCCTCCTCCATTGTCAGAGTGAGGTCCAGCGCAAATTGGAGGAAATGCTCCTCATATTTTGCTTGGGCAGCTTACACCCCAGAGGTAAGAACAATGACTTCTCTAACTTCAGATAGTCTTGGTTTTCCTCTCTTTCCATCCCCTCCCCCTTCCCAGTTCTCCGACCAGTCTTACTATCTCCGACTACATTCTATCTCTGTCCCGCCCACTCCCCTGACATCAGTCTGAAGAAGGGTCTCGAGTAACAGGATCTAACGTTGCACAGAGACGTGAGGGAGGTTTCTATTGGCACTGATCAAGGTGATATCAAGTGTAAAATAATTACAAATTAATAACATCCTCAATATATTTAATATTCATGACTGCTATAGCTGTTTTTTTACATTTTAAAATTAAATAACATGAATTAATAAACTGATTTTAATTTGTCAAGGTTCTCTGCAAAACACCTTTGAGAATAACACTGAATAATCAACATTCCATCAATATGGTGTGTTTCATTACAATCTAATACAGGACTTTGTATCAGGGATGTTGAATTTCCTCTGCTGTAATTTTACTGGTGAGAAGTAGTCATACATCATAAATGCCTCAGGCATGGCTGCATTACCAAGGTCTTTCTCATGACTAGAACATATCAAGTGGGAGTTTGATGAGGAATCATTAGCCTGGGGTTTTAAATTATTCTAATGACAAGGAGGCAGTACATCACCCATCTTCAACATTTTTATTACTGCAAAATACTATCTGTATATTATATTATATATAATATAGTCCTGTGAAATGCCAGCAATCCCATAGAATGAACAAGATGCAAACACTGAGTTGAAAAACCCTCCCTTCTTTGTTGCATAATTATTTACAGGTTGCAGATTTATTACGGAGGATTTGTGCAGTGGTAGAGTTGCTGCCTCACAGCGCCAGAGACCCGGGTTCGATGCTGACTACGGGTGCTGTCTGTACGGAGTTTGTACGTTCTCCCCGTGACCTGCGTGGGTTTACTCCGGGAGCTCTGATTCCTTCCACACTCCAAAGACGTACAGGTTTGTAGGCTAATGGACTTGGTATAATTGTAAATAGTCCCTAGTGTGTGTAAGTGTGTGGGGATCGCTAGTCGGCACAGACTCGGTGGGCCAAAGGGCCTATTTCCACATTGTATCTCTCAACTAAACTCTGGCGCCGTAAGGCAGCAACTCTAACGCTGCGCCACTGTGCCGCCAAAATACTTCTAAACTAAATTAAATTAAACAAATTAAAGATGTAATGTTCCTTGTCTTTTAAAAAAATGATTTATCATTGTAAATAATCCCTCATTTGGTAAAGTACATTTACTCTACATCAATAACTATTTACATTTATATAGAATTTCACAATTGCGTTGTTAGGCAGCGTTACTGTCACCCGGTGCATTACCTTTAACATCCTGACGTACACAATGAACCAGAAACTCAGCCAAATAAAATTCTGTGGCTACAAGCTTGAAGTGAGAGGTTAGGTCATGCAGCAATTCATTTATCTGCTGAGCCTACAAAGCCTTTCTACAACTGACTAGGCCCTCTAAGGTGCATGATAGAATATTCTCTATATCAGAACACAAACACACAAGTTCAGCGTTCTTGAGGACTATGCAGATCCTTGATTAATGTTCAGTTTAGTTTATTGTCACGTGTACTGAGGTACAGTGAAAAGCTTTTGTTCCATGCTATCCAGTCAGCGGAGAGACAATACATGATTACAACTGAGCCATTTACAGTGTACAGATACAAGGTAAAGCCAGTAGTCCAATCAAAGATAATCCAAAGATCACCAATGAGGTAGATATTAGTTCAGGACTGCTCTCTGGTTTTGTAGGGTGAATTAGTTGCCTAATAACAGCTGGGAAGAAACTGTCCCTGAATCTGTAGGTGTGAGTTTTCACACTTCTGTACCTTTTGCCCGATGGGAGAGGGGAGAAGAGAGAGTGGCCAGGGTGCGACCCATCCGTGGTAAATAGAGTCAATGGAAGGGAGGTTGGTTTGAGTTGCATCCACAATTCACTGTGGGGCATCTGTAGACGACGAACTTCCGAAGCCTTGGAAGGAAGTAGAGTTGTTGGTGTGCCGATGTCCCATTGAACACCCTGAATACTCATTCCCTCAGTGGCAGAAGTAGTTACCATTTACAAAACCCTCTGTGGTTACTTGCCTCGGATACTTCGACCAACACTCGTACCTGAGACAGACACAAAAAGCTGGAGTAACTCAGCAGGAGGAAGAGATCGGGTAGATGCACAGAGTCTCTTGCCCAGAGTGGGGGAATCAAGGACCAGAGGACGTAGGGTCAAGGTGAAGGGGAAATGATTTAATAGGAATCTGACGGTACCTTTTTCACACAAAGGGTGGTGGGTGTATGGAACGAGCTGCCAGAGGAGGTAGTTGAGGCAGGGACTATTGCAACATTTAAGAAAGGTTTGAACTGGTACATGAATAGGACACGTTTGGAGGAATATGGACCAAACACAGGCAGGTGGGACTAGTGTAGATGGGACATGTTGGCCGGTGTGGGCAAGTTGGGCCGAAGGGCCTATTTCCACACTGTATCACTCTATGGCAGTTTCGGGTGACGTTTCGGGTCAAGACCGTTCTTCACGCTGAGAGTCACGGGAAAGGGAGAGGAGAGATATAAACGATGATGTAGCTAGATAAAGGACAATGAATGAAAGATATGCAAAAAAAGTAACGATGATAAAGGAAGCAGGGCATTGTTAGCTGTTGGGTGAAAGCGAGAAGCTGGTGTGACTTGGGTGGGTACCTGAAACGTCTACAACCAAGAGGAAAAGGCTTGCAGGGTTTTTTTTGGGAACACAACTAGTCACACACCATTGACTTGGAAATATATTGCAGTTCTTTTCATTGTCGCCAGATCTAAATTCTCTGACTCCCTCCTCAACAATTTCACAACCAGTTCTGCAGAGAATTAAGAAAGCAGCTTGCCACCAACTCCTCTCAAGCCCAATTGGGAATTGGCAACAAATGTTGACTTTGCCAATGACACCCACGCCCTGATAAAATGATTTAAAAAATCAAAAGGAAACATTAGAACAGATAATCAAAAGTGCAATTGATTGGAAGTTTCAAGAAGAGAGACAGCAAGGCAAATATTTTGGAAGATAGTTGCTCAGCCTATGGCACTTTATTGCTGCATACAGTAGACTTGTACTGCCTCTGAGATGCATATCTAAGGTATCTAGGTGCTTCTGTAACGTGATACTTGTAATAAACTGTGTACATATAGTGCCATTCATTATTGTACACAGTTCAGTATGAGTATCACTGCATGAGCACTTAGATATCTTAGAACGTAGCACCTAGAAAGTTGTTGGCTGCAATCTTCCCCCCCATTGACAAACTGTACACTGCAAGGGCCAGGAAGCGAGCGGGTAAGATCATCTCTGACCCCTCTCACCCTGGCCACAAACTCTTTGAAGCACTTCCCTCTGGAAGGCGACTCCGGACTGTCAAAGCTGCCACAGCCAGACATAAAACAAGTAGCTCTACTCAATAACCAAAAATCTGTAGCCTCCTTTTGCTCTTGTATTTTATTTAATTCACATGTTTAATCGATAATGTTTTATTATTAATTTTCAATGTTTTATGTATCATTCTTAATTAGACAATATACAATAAACAATAGACAATAGGTGCAGGAGTAGGCCATTCGGCCCTTCGAGCCAGCACCGCCATTCAATGTGATCACAGCTGATCATCCCCAATCTGTACCCCTGCCTTCTCCCCATATCCCCTGACTGCTATTTTTAAGAGCCCTATCCAGCTTTCTCTTGAAAGCATCCAGAGAACCTGCTTCCACCGCCCTCTGAGGCAGAGAATTCCACAGACTCACCACTCTCTGTGAGAAAAAGTGTTTCCTCGTCTCCGTTCTAAATGGCTTACTCCTTACTCTTAAACTGTGACCCCTGGTTCTGGACTCCACCAACATCGGGAACATGTTTCCTGCCTCTAGCGTGTCTAAACCCCTGACAATCTTATATGTTTCAACCCCCTCTCATCCTTCTAAACTCCAGATTGTACAAGCCCAGCTGCTCCATTCTCTCAGCATATGACAGTCCCGCCATCCCAGGAATTAACCTTATAAACCTACGCTGCACTCCCTCAATAGCAAGAATGTCCTTCCTCAAATTAGGGGACCAAAACTGCACACAATACTCCAGGTGTGGTTTCACTAGGGCTCTGTACAACTGCAGAAGGACCTCTTTGCTCCTATATTCGATTCCTCTTGTTATAAAGGCCAACATCCCATTCACTTTCTTCACTGCCTGCTGTACCTGCATGCTTACTTTCATAGACTGATGAACAAGGACCTCCAGATCCCGTTGTACTTCCCCTTTTCCCAACTTGATGCCATTTAGATAGTAATCTGCCTTCCTGTTTTTGCTACCAAAGTGGATAACCTCACATTTATCCGCATTAAACTTCATCTGCCATGCATCTGCCCACTCCCCCAACCTGTCCAGGTCACCCTGCATTCTCATACCATCCTCCTCATAGTTCCCTCTGCCACCCAGCTTTGTGCCATCTGCAAATTTGCTAATGTTACTTTGAATCACCTCATCCAAATCATTGATGTATATTGTAAATAGCTGCGGTCCCAGCACCGAGCCAACCACTATTCTATTCATGTCAGCACACTACCCCCAATACCATGTGCGCTAATTTTGCCCACTAATCTCCTATGTGGGACCTTATCAAATGCTTTCTGAAAGTCCAGGTGCACTACATCCACTGGCTCTCCCTTGTCCATTTTCCTAGTTACATCCTCAAAAAATTCCAAAAGATTAGTCAAGCATGATTTCCCCTTCGTAAATCCATGTTGACTCGGACCGATCCTGTTACTGCTATCCAAATGTTCGGCTATCTCATCTTTTATAATTGACTCCAGACTCTTCCCCACCACCGATGTCAGGTTAACTGGTCTATAGTTCCCTGTTTTCTCTCTCCCGCCTTTCTTAAAAAGTGGGATAACATTAGCATTAATTATCATTGTATGTCGTGTTGTCACCTGCGAACGGAGCACCAAGGCAAATTCCTTGTATGTGAATATACTTGGCCAATAAACTTATTCAAAAAGATGTATCTCAGATACAGTACAAGTGTATAGCGGTAAGAATTGAAGTAGTGAGGCTTTCAGAGTACCGATTGTAAAGTTGGTGATGACTGAGACCTCTTTAATTCACGTTAGTGGAACACTGAGCATCCATCTTTTGTCTTTGATCTCCAGTGTAAGACTGACCTCAAATAGGAATAATGCAAACCACAGAGGCAATGATAAACTGAGCTGTCTGTTCCTAAAATTAACCAAATGGCTCTTGCTGTGAGCAGTGTATTTGTGAGTGTGAATATGGGCACAATTAAACATTTTTCTGTGAGTAAAATTTGGTCGGCATGGTTCTTTTGAACTCGTAGTGCGGTGGAGTGGGGTGGCCATGTAGTTACAGGCAGTCGAGGCCAGCTGTAGGCAATCTCCTTCGCTGACCGGGCATTTTGATTGGCTCATTGGAGTTTCAGGGCCAGGGAAGACCTACCGGTAGGTAACGTGCCGTTAAACTTTATTATACTTCTTAAAAGTGATTCCACTCCTTCTCTCCCCCCTTCTCACCACTCTTCTCTCCCCTCCCCCCCCTTCTCTCCCCTTCTCTCTCCTTCTCCCCCCCGCTCCCCTTCTCTCCCCTTCTACCCCCCCCCCCCCCACTATGTGCTCTCTAAAGGACTTACCGTTACTGTGCAGCCGTTTTACCTTTCCTCTTCATCGCGGGTGTGAATTTCAGACCGCATTCCCCCCGTTTTCCCTGGCCCCGCCTTTGTGATGTGTGTGTGAGTGTGTGCGTGTGCGTGTGCGTGTGCGTGTGCGTGTGCGTGTGTGTGTGTGTGTGTGTGTGTGCGCGGTCGGTCGATCCAGCTCGAGGTTTTCCAGGCAAGTGCCTCGAGCTTGAAGGTCGAAGACACTCTTCTTAACTCGCGGATTAGGTCACCCAAGTGGGACAGCCCCTTTTCTCAAGTAATATTATTCAGATCTAAGCTGGACTTCGTTCCCTGCTTTAGGGTTACTGTCACGTTTCAATGCTGTTCCAGAAACCCAGAAAGATACAACAGATAATCCTGAATGACATGGGAACAAATAAAGAAGGTGCAATTATATCAAGAAAGCATTTCTCTTCTTGAGCCTTTGTTGGTTGCTGGATATAGATGCGTACATCTGTCTAAGAGGAGACATCCATCAACACTGGCACCGTTGGAACAGAAATGAATCACGTTTCCTTGATGAAAACATTTATTTTTGGACCTTTTTTCCATTAGAGAAGCTTAGTCTGACATTTTCACTCAGAGAGTGGCGGGTATATGGAACAAGAGGAGGTAGTGTAAGCAGGTAACGACATTTAAAAGACACTTTGGACAGATACATAGTTTAGAGGGATATGGAATAGATATGGGCAAATGGGACTAGGGTAGATGAGCATCATGTTCGACATGAATGAGTTGATGTATGAATGAATGATATTTTTAGTGTCACGTGTAACTATGGTAGCTAGGTACAGTGAAATGCTGTGTATTGCCTACAAGCTAGGCAATACACAAGTGTCCAGGGAAGAACTGCAGATGCTGGTTTAAACCGAAGATAGACACAAAATGCTGGAGTCACGCAGCGGACCAGGCAGGCAGCATCTCTGGAGAGAAGGAATGTGTGATGTTTCGGGTCGCGACCCTTCCTCAGACTCACATGTTGACGGCGACAATGTTACAAAAGTACCGAACAGTCCTCTACCGCCTGCCACCATATGTGGCAGCCCCCCCCCCCACCAACCCCCTGGCAGTTCCCTCTTCATTCTTGATGCCCCCCCCCCTCCCCAACCGGGCCCCCCTTTGTTCTGGGCGGCCCCCTCCACCGTGGGGCCAAAGCTAAAGGACCTGTTACCGTGCTGTATTACTATGATCTATGGCTCTATATCCCTTTACAGTTGTCTGGGACTTGCAGTAACTGTAACCATGGTGTCACCACGAGCAGGAGATGGGTTAGACTTATGGCCTTGTTCCATGGCTGGCACTAAAGTCGTCGTGTGTTGTGTAAACTTACATTCACATTTCCGTTCAATAAATTCGGCAGCTACGTAGGTTTTCTCCCGAGTGCTCTGGTTTCCTCCCACGCTCCCAAGATGTACAGTATCGTAGGTTCATTGCCTTCTCCGTCAGGAAAGGCCGCGGCAATCCAGATGGTAGGCCGCGAGGGGGGGTAGATGTGACTCGGAGAAAAGTCACATCTCTTACCAGGTAATGACTGGAAAACGGTTTCCCGTCTTCCCCTCCCTTCACCCCCCACATAAAAGAGACTAAGAAATCTTTAAAACATACTATTGACACACTAAAAAATAACAAAAGGGTGAAATGATGGGCAATCTTAGTCTGTGCGATTCAATAACGCTGCTTCATTTTGAATAGCGCAGTGACCCGTCGAATCGATGCGGAAGCCCTTGAGTGCGGCTTCTATTGGTTTGAGATAGTCCACGCCCTTCCCCGCCAGGTCGCTGTGACAAGACTCCAAACGGATCTTCACTTCGCTGGGCTTCATGCTCTCGTGGCTCAAAACCTCAGCACAGATAACACATTGCGGCTTGACCACGGAATTTTGAACAATGCTCGTGAAGCCGAACTTGAGAACTGCTTCACTATACGTGCGCTTCTTGGCAGACATGATTCACAACACACACAGTCCGTGTGTGTATACGTACACGCATACGCGAACAAAATACTGTGTGTGGTATGTACCTTTGTTAGGTTCCTAAACATGGACTCAACTATTTGATATGTTATTTATGACCCCTTTCATGACCCCTGGAAAACCCCCAAACGACCCCCATGGGAGTCACGAGCCCCAGGTTAAGAACCGCTGGTCTATAACATGGTGGAATACAATGGGGTTTCTGTCCATTTCTCTGGTCATTTTAGGTATAGAATGGCCACAGTTCAGTTCCTTCCTGAACTAAAAATCTGCTCCCTGGGCTAGCTCTGACTGCAGGCCCCGATGGATTACGGCTGGTCAGTTCCATGTAATTAACGATGCAGACAGCTTGCTGCTGATTGCAATGTTTGACTTGATGAAGCAGGAGCTGAGCCTGGCTCAGGAAAGTCATAGCTCTGACATTTCTCGGTGCCTGTGTGTACAGATGGCCACATCCATTCAACTGATTGCTCTCGGAAATCTGCAGAGCGTGACAAATTGAATTCTAATGGCACCGGCTTCATCAGCTCAAGGCATTTTGTACATTTTGAACGTAAAAGACAAGCAAGCAACTTGTCAATAATTACACATAAATGTGGCAATGCCTCTACAATACTCAGTGATGTACGGTAAATGCTGGTAAAAAAAAGTCATAATGAACTGCAATCAATATTTGGAAAACTGTCAAGGGCCTTTAAATCATTAGTTTGTGCGAGACAGCTGGCTGTAAAAATGCGAACTATATTTTACATTTTGTCAAGCTGTGGGATTTAAATAAATGGCAGTTTTTGCCCACTGATCTTTAAATAGCGTTAGTTGGTGAATACAGTATTTCCAAAGTACCAAACACAAATCAATATTACTTCATCTGCACAAAGTCTTTTAAATGTCACCATCGTATCTGCCTCCACCGCCACTTCTAGCAGCGTGTTCCAGGTACTTACCACCCTCTGTGTAAAAATACTTGCTCTACACATCTCCTTTGTCCCTCTCATCTTAAAGCTATGGCCTCTAGTATTTGATGTTTCCATCCTGGGAGGAAGGTTCTGACTGTCTACCCTTTCACAGTTACCTTTCAGGTCTTCGTATGAAACATTCCTTTGGTATGGTTCATTAGTGCCGTGGGAAAGTTCTGATTACTTAACTCATATAAAATGACAGAGATCAGAACATCCAACTATTTGTCAAGTTTTGAAGGCAAGTTTTGATCGGAAACGTCATCTCTCCACTTCACTCCACAGATGCTGCCTGACCTGCTGAGTTCCTCCAGCGGGTTTCCTTTATGCTCAAGATTCAAGCACCTGCCATCTCTCCTGCCTCCTTTCGTCTCTCCTGATTGTTATACTGGGAAAAGTAGTCAGATGGTGGGCTAGAGTTAACATGGAATATAGAACAATGTGTAAGAAGGAACTGCAGATGCTGGTTTAAACCGAAGATGGACACAAAAAGCTGGAGCAACTCAGCGGGACGGGCAGCATCTCTGGAGAGAAGGAATGGGTGACGTTTCGGGGCAACGCCATTCTACAGCTCAGGAATAGGCCTTTCGGCCCACAATGTCTGTACCAAACACGATGCCAAGACCATCTCATATCTGCCAGCGCATAATCCATATCCTACCATTCCCTGCATATCCATGTGCCTATCCAAAAGTCTCTTAAATGCCACAATTGTACCCCACCACCACCACCAGCCCCACCAAGTGTTCCAGGCACCCACCACCCTCTGTGTAAACTTCTTGCCCCATGCACCTCCTTTAAACCTTGCCGGTCTCTCCTCAAAGTGATGCCCTCTGGTATTGGATTTTCCCATCCTGGGGTAAAGGTTCTGACTGTCCACCCACCCTCTCATCATTTTTATATATTTCCATCAGGTCTCTCCTCAACCTCTGGTGTTCCAATGCAAACAATCCAAGTCTGTCCAGTTTTAGTTACTACCCCCTAATCCAGGCATCACTCTGGTAATCCTCCTCTGCATCTTTCCAAAGCCTCCACAGTCTACCTGTAATGAGGCGGTGAGAACTGCATGTACTGCTCCAGTTGTGGCCTGGCCAAAGTCTAATAGAGCTGATGTTAGCTCTAGTAGACTTTGATGTTAGCTGGTGCTGGCTTGAAGGGCCAAATGGCCTACTCCTGCACATATTATGTATTGTTCTTGTAGTCCCATTGGAAAATAAAAATCCACAGTCAAGTTGCTGCCTTACAGCGCCAGAGACCCAGGTTCGATCCCGACTACGGGTGCTGTCTGTACAGATTTTGTACATTCTCCCTGTGACCGTGTGGATTTTCGCCAGGAGCTCTGGTTTCCTCCCACACTCCATAGATGTACAGATTTGTAAGTTCGTATACGGGTTTCCTTCGTATACAGGCTAGTAGATTAATTGGCTTCTGTAAAAATATTGTAAATTGTCCTTCGTATGTAGGATAGGATTAATAGATTGCTGTTGACACCGACTCAGTGGACCAAAGGGCCTGTTTCCTGAGCCCCTCTGTTTAAGGGGAATGATTGGAGGTTTTCCTGAGTCAGTGATAAACTACTGGCCCTGCAGACAATTGCAGCTTCAGAGACTAAACAGTGGCGCCGCAGTAGAGTTGCTGCCTTACAGCGCCAGAGACCTAGGCTCGAATCTGACTATGGGTGCTGTCTGTACGGAGTTTGTACGTTCTCCCTGTGGCCGCATGGGTTTCCTCCAGATGTTCTGGTTTCCTCACACACTCCAAAGCGGTACAGGCTTGTAGGTGAATTGGCTTCGGTAAAAATGTAAATTGACCCAAGTGTGTAGAATAGTGCTAGTGTACAGGATGATCGCTGGTCGTCGCAGACTCGGTGGGCTGAAGGGCCTGTGTCCCTGCTGTGTCTCTAATGCTAAAATAAAGCCTAAAGTAAAGACACTTGCGTCGATCTGACAGTGTTGAACTTACCGGTGTGGTTAAGAAAACTTCCAATGTCGCCCGTGTAGATGAGGATGACACTTGAAGAACAGCCTTTGGGATAAACTGCAGGGCGAATGCTACCTGAGTCCTGCTGCAAGTGGCAGTGCCTTTCACAAGGAGCTGACAAACATGAACAAGGTTCGGCCAAATAAGAAATGATTAAACGTCACATGCTGTCCGCAGTCATCACCTTGGAATAACAGAGCAGGTGAACAGGAAGCGACAGCCGGACAAATGTGGAGAAAGTTAGAGAACAATTCAATTCCATGGAATCTGATGCCCTTTGGTCTCCTTTCCAGCTCCAGCTTTTATCACTTGCTCTTCCCATCTGCCAATCCCCCCCCCCCCCCCATCCCGCACCAGCCCATCACTTGTCAGGCTTTGTCTTCCTATGTTTCTTTCCTCTACTCTAATCAGTCTAGAGAAGGGTCTCGATCCAAAATGTCGTCTGTCCATTTGCTTCTGCAGATGCTGCCTGACCTATTAGGTTAGATTATCTACGTTCATTGTCAGGTGTAATGAGATATGGTGAAAGGTTTTTCTTTGCGTGCTATCCAATCAAAGACTATACATGAATATAATCAAGTCATCTACGAAGCAACGACAAAGGATAAAGGATGCAACATTTAGTGGAAATATTTAATATTGAAGTCCAATAGTCCTATTAAAGATAGTTCAAAGGTTCCCAATGAGGTAGATGGGAGGTCAGGATTGCAATTTAGCTGATGAGAGGACAGTTCAGTTGCCTGATAACAGCTGGGTAGAAACTGTTCCTGAATCTGGAGGTGTGCTTTTTCAAACTTCTCAACCTCTCACCTGCTGGGAGAGGTGAGAAGAGGGAGTGGCCAGGGTGAGACTGGTCCTTGTTCCCCCAAGATTTTGTTTTTTTTTAACCTTTAATGAAGACTATAGTCAAATTAAAATGAGGGATAACCTTCGAAGAGGCTTTGAAGTTCCACGATGTAAAATAGAAACCCAAAATGGTAGAAAACACTCAGCGGGTCAGGCAGCATCTGTGGAAAGCGAACCAAAGTGAACGTTTCACATCCACAGCATTAATGAATGTGGGCTTGGTACAGGAAAATGGAACTGACGTAAAATATCAGTCAGTATCTAATTGAAGATTGGAGTAGGGAGGAGGGGACAAATAGTCTACTTCAGCCTCTATTTCTTATGTCCTCTCTTTGGAATATTTCTGATGAGGGGCCATTGACATGAAAGATTCACTGCTTGTCCCTCCACAGGTGTTGACTGGCCTGCCGATCATTTTCTTATTTGATTTTCAGATTTCAGATGTGAGTAATGTTCTGATTAGCGCCATATATTCTTTGAATAAAAGGGTCGACTTTGCCTGTCACCCACCGCTCAGCAGTCCAGTTGGGATTCCACCCCACCCTCACACCCCTAACTTCATAAACTCAACACCCATCACACTTGTAACGTCCAGGTTCAGGAACTGCTTCTTCCCTACAGCCATCTGGCTATTAAACACATCAACGAATAAGCTCTGAGCTCTGAACTGCAAAAGACTATATTATTATTGCACTATATTTGTTATTTATTGAACTTTTTCTTTTTTTCTCTCTTCCCCCGTTATGTAGTATGTTTACATATTCACATATTCTGTTGTGCTGCAGCAAGTAAGGATTTAATTGTCCCATCTAGGGACATATGACAATAAAACACTCTTGACTCTTGACTCTTTAGAGATACAGTGTGGAAACAGACCTTTTGGCACCAACTCCTTGCCAACCAGCGATCATCACGTACACTAGCACTATCGTACACATGAGGGATAATTTACAATTTACAGAAACCAATGTCCTGAACATCCAGGTTGTGGAACAGCTTCTTCCCTACAGCCGTTCAGCTGTTAAACACGACAACCTCAAATAAGCTCCGAACTACATAGACTATTATTGTTATTATTGCACTATTATTGATTGGTTTATGTGTGTGTGTGTGTGTGTGTATATGACCTATATATATGTGTATTTGTGAGCATGTGTATCTATACACACACTGAACTTTATTTTTCTCTCTTGTTTATTATATTGTTTATATTATGTTTACATATTCTGCTGTGCTGCTGCAAGTAAGAATGTCATTGTTCTATCTGGGACACCTGACCATAAAACACTTGACTCTTGACTCTCAATTAGCCAACCTGAACGTCTTTGGAGCGTGATGGAAACCAGAGCACCCGGAGAAAGCCCCTGTGGTCACAGGGAGAACGTACAAACTCCGTACATACAGCACCTGTAGTCAGGATCGAACCTGGGTCTCTGGTGCAGTGAGGCAGTAACTCTACTGTTGCTCCACCGTGCCGCCCGCTACACCACCTTGTAAAATTTGATTTAGCTTCTGAAGTTACATGGGGCCACACCTGATACTGAACACAGACCACAACATTAACAGGACTGAGATAACATTGGCAGAATGAGTGCAAGATTCTTCCAAACATAGTCACACTGTTCAGGCAAGACTGCTGTTTCATGTTAGCCCAACAATGCAAAATTGGCCTTTTGAATCAAATCAATGAATTCTTAAGAAAAAAAAATCTGAATGCATAATAACCCTGCAGAACTATTCAGAACTAAAACTGAGAAGATTAAATTGCTCTCATTTTTAAATTGCTACAAATGGAATTAAACTCGGTAAGTTCAAATTCAGCTCGTTATCAATTGTTCTGCCATTTATATGATAAATGGATTTCAATAACTCATTATTAAAACATCTTTTGTTAAGAAACCTGTTTAAAAATAACATGATATGGCAGTTTTCAGCTTGTAGAAGAATAACAAACACGACCAAATGCTCCATGACATTATTATTGGGGTATAAATTGGACTTTTTCCACCCTCTCTTCATCATGATAAACATTGCATTAAAACCTCATTATTAAAAATTCACCCTTTTTGTTCAGTGTAGTTGGATGATAAATAGGTGACTTTAGATGTTTATTTTCTTATACTTCCTGCAGGCAAGGTTCAATAGCCTTAAGCTAATTCTCAGAGCAGAAATGGGTTCCTGTTTCATTGACATTAGACATTCTCAAACAAGCTCTTGTGATTGAGTTTTGGCTTCAGTTGGATGCACTTCCCAGTCACTATTGACCACCTTATGAATGTACATGGACTTGTTCACTATTTTACAAGCTGACTCAAATAAAATATAAGATAGACACAAATAGCTGGAGTAACTCTGCGGGACAGGCCGCATCTCCGGAGAGAAGGAATGGGTGACGTTTCGGGTCGAGACCCTTCTTCTGTCTGAATTGGTTCACATAATCTTCAGTTTAAACCAGCATCTGCAGTTACTTCCTACTCATCTACATTACGAAAAGTCTCAACTTGAACACGTCCTGTTGCACTGTATTTTGATTTTAGAAAAATCACTGCAACTTACGGCTGTGATTTTTGGCCATCTTACTCAGAGTCCCCCTCCGCTGCGCAGGACAAGAGGATTTTTCCTATTGATTAAAAAAAACAGACTTATTAGTGTTTAAAAAATGTTGAGATTCTCTCTTCTGAAGGCCACAGCCCTTCCGGAGGGACTATAAAACCCGGAGTGTTGAGTGCCTCAGTCAGTCTTTGCACGATGGGGGAGCAAGAGGGTCACGTCTCTCAGTCTGAGCTGTGAATAACACTAAACACATGTCTACTAAACTGTGAGTGCCCTTAATATTGTTTGAAAATGCAAAAGTGTTTTTTTGTTTGAAAATGCTTGCTAAAAGTGTTTTCTGGTTTGAAATTGCTCGCTAAAAGTGTTTTTTGGTTTGAAAATGCTAAAGTTGCCTTGCCTAATTGAAAAGTTGGTTTGAGAATGCTAATGTTGCTTAGCCTAATTGAAAAGTAGGTTTAAGAATGCTAAAGTTGCCTTGCCTAATTGAAAAGTTGGTTTGTGAATGCTAAAGTTGCTTTGCCTAATTGTAAAGTAGGTTTGAGAATGCCAAAGTTGTCTTGCTGTCTATATAATTAAAAGTCTAACCTTGACCACTTCCAGTTTGCGCTGCATATTGATTTTAGGAAAAACGCTACCATGTATGGCTGTGATTTTTGGCCATCTTACTCAGAATCCCCCTCCGCTCATCAGGTGCCGAGGATGTTTCCCATAGATGAAATATAAAATAATTATTAGTGTTTTAAAAATGTTGAGATTCTCCCTCCTGTCAATCACGCCATGAAGGCCATGCCCCTTCTGGTGGGAGGGACTATAAACCTGGAAGTGTGGGCGTGGCTCAGTCTCTGCAAGAAGGGGGAGGGAGAGGTCATGACTCTCTGTCTTTAGTGGCCTTGCACCCTGCTTGAAATGGTATGAAACGGCACTTGAATCTGTTGGCAAAGAATATTATAGCAGATAAAGAGGGGAGATATCTCATAGTTACGGGAGAGATCCATTCTACCCCACTTACTATGGTAAATATTTATGCACCTAATTTTGATAATCCTCAATTTTTCAACAAAATCCTGAAGTTTAATTATCAGGGTTTAATTATCAAAATGTGATAATTGGGGGAGATTTCAATTGCGTTTTAGATCCATACCTGGATACATCTGCACAACAAAAGAGCCTTAACATAAAATCTAAAGCTAGTGATCTCCTAAATACATACATAAAAAATACAAATATAACAGATGTATGGAGGCTTGCTAATCCAGTTGGAAGGGAATACTATTTTTACTCAATGGTACATAAAACTTACTCACGTATCGACTATTTTTTAGTGGATACGAAATTAATTACTTACACAACGAACCCTAAATATCATAATAGTATCATTTCTGATCACTCCCCGTTAACTTTTTTTCTTAATGCCCAATAAAAAATCATTTTGGAGGTTCAATCCCCAAATGTTAAACGACCCGCAAGTTGGTATGTATCTAAAATAACAGATGGAACTTTTTTTCAGACTAACGACACCCCAGGCATTTCACCCTCTTTATTATGGGAATCTTTTAAGGCATTATCAGAGGATCTATAATTTCATATCAAGCTTTTCGAGATATAAAGAATAAGAACAAACAATTGCAGCTAGAAGAACAAATTAGACAATTGGATCTGGATAATGCTAAAGAACCAGCCATAGACAAACACAGTAAAATATGAATACTGAAAAATAAATTAAACAAAAAATAAGACTATTTCAAATTACAAAACAGGACAATTTTGAATTCGGCAATAAACTACATAAACTCTTGGCACGTCAACTGAAAAAGCGGGAAAAGGATCATACGATTTCAAAAATTAAATCAGATAAAGGTGAATTGTTAACATTACCTAATGACATCAATAAAAGATTTGCTCAATTTTATCAAAATTTATATACATCCAAAACATCAGCAGATAGCACTAAAGTTATAATTTTTTAGTTATCATTTTTTTGGATAACTGTAACCTCCCAAAACTTAATCTGTTGGAACAAGAGGAATTAAGAGCTCAGGTCTCAATTAAAGAAATAGAAGACACAATAAATTCACTGAAGAACGGTAAAACGCCAGGACCGGATGGATTTAGTAATGAATTTTATAAAAGATTTTACGAGATAATTTCACCACGACTACAAAAACTGTACACATACGCTTTTAAAGAACAAACACTACCAGAAACATTAGCAGAATCAACTATTAAACTCATACCTAAAAAAGATAAAGATCTAGAATACCCTTATAGGTTCATATAGATCCATTGCACTGTTAAACACAGATCAGAAAATACTAGCGAAAACTCTAGCAAGAAGATTGAGCAAATATGTTAGTAAATTAATAAATGTGGATCAAACGGGGTTTATACCCAAGAGATACTCATTCAATAATTTGAGATGTCTGTTTAATATAATGCATTCATATAAAACTGAAGAGGAAGACATCAATTATTTCATTGGATGCAGAAAAAGCATTCCATGGGAATATCTCTTCAAAGTATTGCAAAAAATTTCAAATGGGAGAGAATTTTATCTCATGGGTAAAATTATTATATGACAAGTCGATTGCTAGAATACTGACCAATTCCGAAATCTCCGAAATTTCAACTATCCAGCGGCAATAGACAGGGACGTGCATTATCATCCCTGCTATTTGCTCTTGTGATAGAACCCTTAGCAGAAAGTATAAGAATGCATCCGAACATCCACGGTTATAATACAAAATATTCAAATAATAAAATATCACTATATGCAGACGATGTACTATTATATATTACAAAATTGCAAATCAGTATACCAAACGTATTAAATTTAATAGAGGAATTTGGAGCCTTCTCAGGATATAGAATAAATTGGAACAAAAGCAAAATTATGACAATAAAACCTCAAGATCCGACACACCTTTTAAAATTCCCCTTTAGAACTGCTACAGAAAATTTTAAATATTTGGGTATCTAGAATATCAAAAATGTAATTCACTTGTTGGACAATTCTGCCCAACAGGTAGATTGGATAGTAATGGAGAGAGAGGATTGTTCTCCTTTTAATATAGAAGCGATCCTTCTCACACCGATAAAACCGAATAATACAGTATACAAGAAAAATCCAATTATTCATAGTACAATACAAATTTGGAAGCAAATAAATTTAACTCTCAAATTAAGAAATTTATCGCTTCTCTCTCCTATAGTTAATAATCTGTCATTTAAACCATCTATTATTGAAAAAACATTTACCCATTGGGAAAGAATAGGAATTAAAATGTTTGGAGACATGGATGAAATGGGGAAACCTTTTATCATTCCAACAACTACAACTCAAATGCAACCTGAAAAGTAATCAATACTTGAAAAAACATACACAAGAATACCAAACTTTGACCAGATCTATTAGACGAAGCCATGAACAGAAAGGCGGATTCAATTAATTTAATATCATATTTGTATAATATCATTCTAAATATAGAAATACCATCATCTGACGCAATTAGAAGAGATTGGGAACAAGAACTATCTATAAAAATCTCGAAAGACAGATGGGATAAATATTTGCGATATGTACATAAATGCTCGATCAATGTAAGACATACCTTAATTCAATTAAAAATTTTACATAGATTATATTACTCGAAAACTAAACTGAATAAAATGTTTCTAAACGTTTCTCCCATCTGTGATAGATGCTTATCTCAGGATGCAACCATAGCACACTCCTTTGTCTCCTGCATAAAACTCCATAAATTTTGGAATTAAATTTTTGAAATATTCACAAAATTATTTTAAATAAAACTTAACCCCAACGCAGAACTGATTATCTTTGGAACAATGGAAGTCGGCTTTAGCTGACTTCGTTCCAAAATAATTTCCTTAACTATGGCTTAATAACGGCAAAAAAACATACTAAAATTCTGGAAAAATGCAACCACCAACGCTTAAAATGTGGATTTCAAATATGTCTGAAATGTTAACACCTCAAAGATATGAGATTCGTCCTAGCAGGCCAATCAGAACAATTCGTAAAAATCTGGTCTCCCTTTATCGACTTATTACAAGCATATGGTGCAACATAAAAAACGTAAAAAACTTTTACCTGCTTCGGGAGTTTACTGTGGTTATCATCATGGCCATACACATCCCACCACAGGCTAACACTAACCTAGCGCTAGCACAGCTACACTTGGCCATCTTTAACCAGGTCGACCTACGAGCTGCACTCCGCAAATTCCACCAACAAATGCAGTGCCCTACCAGGGGCTCAAACACGCTGGATAAAGTGTACACCAACATCAAGGACGCATACAGAGCTCTCCCCTGCCCATCCCTGGGACAATCCGATCACTTCTCACTGTTTCTACTGCCTGCGTACAAACCCCTCATCCGCAAGACCAAACCTGCAATAAAGACAGTCAAAATATGGCCTGAGGACCTGTTTGCACAACAGGCTACCAGTGGTACAGAGGTAGACTTGGAGGAGTACACATCCACTGTGCTCTCCTACATCAACTGTTGTGTGGAGTCTGTCACAGTGGACAAGGAAATAAAGATGTTCCCAAACCGCCAACCGTGCATGAACAAGGAGGTTCAGAACCTGCTAAGGGCACGCAACATTGCCTTTAAATCCAGGGACACTTCTGCCTACAGTGCTGCCAGGTCAAACCTGAACAAAGGCATAAAAAGGCCAAAGACATCCACAGGCAAAGGGTGGAAGACCACTTCAACACCAGAAGCATGTGGCAGGGTGTCAGGGACATCACTGACTACAAGAGCAGCCCCGTCTGCCCCCACAGTGATATCACACTGGCCAATGAATTAAACACCTTCTTTGCCCGCTTCGACACTGGCAACACCAGGAGAGGAACAACCCCGGCTAGGGCGGAGGGACAGGCCTTAACACTGAGCACCCAGGAGGTACAGTGCGCTCTGCGTAGGATCAATCCATGCAAGGCTGCAGGCCCGGATGGAGTCCAGGGTAGGGTACTAAAGGACTGTGCTGTACAGCTGGCGGAGGTATTTACGAGGATCTTCAACCTGTCTCTATCTCTGGCAACGGTCCCCAAGTGCCTGAAGATAGCTACCATAGTGCCGGTGCCGAAAAAGTCTAAAGTCACCAACCTGAATGACTACCGCCCGGTTGCCCTAACTCCAATACCAATGAAATGCTTTGAAAGGCTGGTCCTCTCCCACATCAAATCCAGCATCCCTGCATCATTGGACTCTCATCAATTTGCAAACAGGGCAAATAGATCCACTGAGGATGCCATCTCTGTGGCTCTTCACACTGTCCTGACCCACCTGGAAAGACAGGGCACCTACGTGAGGATGCTCTTCATAGACTATAGCTCTGCCTTCAATACGGTCATCCCCACCAAGCTTACCACCAAACTCCACCAGCTAGGCCTCAGCTCACTGATATCCGATTGGATCCTGAATTTGTGAGGGAACGACCGCAGGCATTGAGACTGGGGCCACACCTGTCCTCCACTATCACCCTGAGCACCGGCACACCACAGGGCTGTGTACTGAGCCCCATGCTCTACTCCCTCTTCACCCATGACTGTGTCCCTGCATTTGACAACAACACCATTGTCAAATTTGCAGACGACACAACGGTGATCGGGCTGATCACCAATGGTGACGAAACAAACTAGTGAGCGGAGGTGCAGAACCTGGCGGACTGGTGCCAAGACCAAGGAGCTGATTATCGACTTCAGGAGGTCGCAAAATGGGGAATATGCCCCAATCACCATCTACGGGGACAGTGTGGAGAGAGAGTGCAGCTTTAAGTTTCTGGGCACTCACATCTCAGAGGACCTCACATGGTCCACCAACACCGCTGCGCTGGTCAAAAAGGCGCAGCAACGACTGTTCTTCCTAAGAACATTGAAACAAACTGGTCTGCCCCAACAGCTGCTGGCGACCTTCTACTGCTGCACGACAGAGAGCATACTAACGTATGGCATCTATGTGTAGTATCTCAGTGGTAAAGTGTGGCATCTATGTGGTATCTCAGCTGCACGGAGGCGGAGAGGAGAGCTCTTCAGCGCGTCGTCCACAGAGCGCAAAAGATCATTGGGACACCACTACCAGCCTTGGAGGGCATCTACCACACACGGTGCCTCAGGAAGGCCGTCAGCATCCATAAAGACTCCTCTCACCCTTGTAATGGACTGTTCGAACTACTCCCTTCCGGCAGACGTTACAAGGCCTTCTACGCCCGCACCACCAGACTCAGGAACAGCTTCATTCCAAGAGCTATAGTGGCTCTGAACCGGCCCTGCTGAGTACCCCCCACCCACCCCCATGGACTGTCTCCCTCGGATGGTCACGTCGCACAGACACATCTGCACTTTAGTCTATTTTGGTTTTGACTGTTTTACTGTTCTAATGTTCTTTTCACAAATCTTGTACTCGGGGTATCTAAACCTAAATTTTATTAGTCGTTTAAGTTATGACATTGGATGGAAGTTGCAAACCAAATCTCGTTGCACTTATGTGTAATGACAATAAAAGATATTATTATTATTATTATTATTATTATTATTATTATTATTATTATTATTATTATTATTATTATTATTATTATTATTATTACATAACCCTGAAAATAAACGTTTTTAGAACCGGGTGAGGGATGTGTAAAGATACGAAGCAGGTATATCCCTTTTAATTAAAAAAACTTTTTTTTTCTTTATATCTTCTTTTTATTTATTTTTCTTTCTCGTGCTCTGCACCTTTATGGGCTCTTTTTCTCTACTTTCTCACCAACCATCAATACCACTACCTGACCTAACTTTCTCTTTTTCTCTTTTTCGTGCTTCTGCTAATTTTCTACTATTAAATTTTAAAACAAGAAGTTTTATATGAAATGTATTATGTTATTCTTGGATTATACTACTGTACATGACTTCTAATAACATTTTTTTTTTCAATTAAAAAATAATAATTTGGTGGCCTTGCACCCTGCTTGAAATGGTATGAAACTGCACTTGAATTTGGTGGCCTTGCACTCTGCTTGAAGTGGCATTTCAAGGAATAGCCAGCCGTGAGTCAACTGACAGCCCACCAGCGTTGAGTGAGTGAGCTGCCAGCACACCAGGCTTGAGTGACCGAGCCGCCAGCCCAAGAATCCATTCGGCCCACATTGTCCATACTAGCCCTCTGGAAACCAGTCCCTTCAGCCCACAACACCCATACTAGCGCTCCAGAAAGCCCCCCCCCCACCCCCCACTGGCCACTAACATTGGAATTAGTGGAGAGGTGGAATATTGCGTTGGTGAACCACCCCTCCCTTGTGAAGCTGGGACCCAACAGGTCCCACTTAGTCTAGTAAAAAATATAGACCACTGCAAGGAGTCAAAGGGATTAGCATAGAACATAGAACACTACAGCACTAGACGAGGCTGCAAGGTGGAGAAGCGGTAGAGTTGTTGCCTTACAGCACCAGAGACCTGGGTTCCATCCTGACCCTGGGTGCTTGTCTGCACGGAGTTTGTACGTTCTCCCCGTGACCTGCGTGGGTTTTTTCCAAGAACCGGTTTCCTCCCACAATCCAAAGATGTACAGGTTTGTAGGTTAATTGGGTTGGCATGAATGTAAAAATATGTCCCTAGTGTAGGATAGTTTTAATGTGCGAGGATCACTGGTCGGCGCAGACTTGGTGGGATGAAGGGCCTGTTTTAACGCTGTATCTCTAAACTAAACTAAACTAAATTGTATAGGTATAGGCATCATGTTCAACAAAGACATCGTGGGCCGAAGGGCCTGTTTTAACGCTGTATCTCTAAACTAAACTAAACAGACCCTTCGGCCCACAATGTCTTTGTTGAACATGATGCCTTTACCATCACTTATCTACCTGCGCATAACCTATATCCCTCCAATCCCTGCATAGCCACGTTCCTATCCAAAACTGTCGTTTTCACCCACCACTCCTGGCAGCTGTTCCAGTCACTCACCACCCTCTGTGTAAAAAACCTGCCCCGCACATCTCCTTTAAACTTCATGCTTCTCACCTTATCAAATATCTCATTTTTCCTACATTTAATCTGCATTTCTACAGATCTCACTTTTATCTGCATTTAATTGCCTTTCTTTTCCTCATGGTGGTGCTTTCAATAACTAGTAACTAATTGCCTTCAATAACTAAGTAAAAGGCAAGACGTTTTATTTGTGGGTGCACATATTCTCATTGTCTTCATTCACGAACTTCTCCACACGTTCTGCCTCAACATTTGAACATAAGTTCATAAGTTATATGAACAAAATCAGGCCACTCAGCACATCAAGTCTACTCCGCTATGCAATCATGGCTGATCTATCTCTCCCTCTCAACTCCATTCTCCTGCCTTCTCCCCATAACCCCTGACACCCGTACTAATCAAAAATCAGTCAATCTCCACTTTATAAATAATAATCGACGGCCTCTACCGCTGTCTGCAGCAATGAATTTCACAGATTCACCACCTTCTGACTGAAGAAATTAATTCTCATCTCCTTTCTAAAGGTACGTCCTTTCATTCTGAGGCCATGGCCTCTGGTCCTAGACTCTGCCACTAGTGGGAACATCCACTCCACATCCACTCTATCCAGGCCTTTCACTATTCGGTAAGTTTCAATGAGGTTCCCCCTCATCCTAAACTCCAGTGAGTACAGGCCCAGTGCTGTCAAAGCTCATCACTATTTGGTAAGTTTCATTGAGGATTCCCCTCATCCTTTGATGGGCATTTCTCTTACATCAGCAGCCTTCCATCTGAACGAATGAATGAATGAATGAATGAATGAATGAATGAATAAATAAATACTTTATTGTCACAGATGACAAGTCACAGTGATATTCGTTGCTTTGCACATAAGGGCGCTGATTAAGTTACAAAGTAGCTCGCGCCGGATCCTCCTTTGTTCTCCCCCCCCCCCCTCTCACCCCAGTCACCCCTGCAGAGATTGGTGAGTGAGATGAGCAATTGTATAAAAAAAATAGCTTTTCCCCAGAGATGGACGTGTTCAGTGGCCAAGCTACGAATATCTGCTCCAGCTCAATACTGCGCCCTCAATGATCCCTCTTGTGTGATGATGCCACTGAGTGCCCGGTATAGACACAAAGGAAAAACCCACTGGTCTTGGAGCCGCTGTGCTGAGTACCAGCCTATTCTGTGTCCCAGTTGTGTCCTTATGTTTCAGTCAAGCATTCAAAAAAACACATTAATTTAACTAATTAAGCAAAACACAGCATTGTGCTCAGCCAACCAGCAACCGAGGAGAATGGGGGAGCTGGTTGCATGGGAATTGCACGAACAAACATTACTTTACACTAGTATTCAATGCATTAACCTTAAAATTAATTGTCGTAAATCATGGCCGTACCTTTTTAAATAAAAATGATTTACACTGTAATATATTTTAAGGCTAAATCGTATGAATATAAAATATATAAAAAATGAATCAAATGAGTGACTGGGCGGCACTGTGGCGCAGCAGGTAGGGCTGCTGCCTCACAGTGTCAGAGGTCTGAGTCCGATCCTGACCTCGGGTGTTGTCTGTGTGGAGTTTGCATGTTCCTCCGGTTCCCTCCAACATCCCAATGACGTGCTGGTTTGTAGGTTAATTGGCCTCTGTAAACTGCCCTTGTTCTGTCGGGAGTAGATGAGAATGTGGGGTAAGCTAGAACGAGTGTGAATGTGTGATTGATGGTCAGTGTGGACTCGGTGGGTTGAAGTGTCTGTTTAGTTTAATTTAGTTTAGAGTTACAGCGTGGAAACAGGCCCTTCGGCCCACCGAGTCTGTGCCGACCAGCGATCCACACACACTAACACTTTCCTACATACACTAGGTACAATTTACATATTTACCAAGCCAATTAACCTACAAACCTGTACGTCTTTGGAATGTGGCAGATAACCGAAGATCTCGGAGAAAATCCACGCAGGTCACGGGGAGAACGTACAAACTCTGTACAGACAGCATCAGTAGTCAGGATCGAACCCGGGTCTCTGGCGCTGTAAGACAGTGACTCTACCACTAATGCTATCACAACCATCCTCGTGTTTAGTTTAGTTTACTGTAGAGATACAGCATGGAAACAGGCCCTTCAGCCCACCTAGTCTGCGCCGACCAGCGATCCCCGTACTCTAATACTATCTAATACGATCCCACATACTAGGAACAATTTTACTGAAGCCAATTAACCTACAAACAATACATACAATACAATACCATTTATTGTCATTTGAACCTCAAATGAAGTTTAAACGAAATTTGGTTTCTGCAGTCATACAACAAGAAAAGAACCAAGACACAACACAACCTACACAAACATCCATCACCGTGAATGTCCTCCTCACTGTGATGGAAGGCAAAGTCTTGTCTATCCTCTGCTTTCCATTCTTCTCCCGATATCAAAGCCCCCAGCAGGCGATGGCAAGTCCCGCGGCCGTTAAAGCCGCGTCGAGCGATGTAAGGCCCCGCTCCAGGTAATTTTCAACCCCACAATTCGGGCGGGAGAAGTTGCCGTTGCGGGAGCTCCGAAAAGCGGTCTCCCACCAGGGACCCGCGAGCTCCCGATGTCACCGTCCACCGGACCTGCGGCTGGAGCCTCCGAAGCTCTGGAGTTGGGTCACAGCTCTCCACGCTCCAAAGCTGGTCAGCCCCACGATGGTGAGTCCGCAGGCTCCGCGACTGGAGCCCCCAGGTCGTTCCGGTTGGAGGCCGCTCCACGGTGCTAGGCCCCAACGTCAACGGAGACCCAACAGGGAAAAGGTCGGGTTCCCCGTACAGGGAAGAGATTTAAAAGTTCCCCCCCCACCCCAAAAAAAGATAGACGGACTGCAGAGGCCACAGCAACGTCGGTCGAGCCGCTCACGTCTTTGGAGTGTGGGAGGAAACCGGAGCTCCCAGAGAAAACCCACGCAGTCACTGGGAGAACGTACAAACTCCGTACAGACAGATTGTACCCAGGTCTCTGGCGCTGTAAGGCAGCAACTCTACCGCTGCGCCACCGAGCCACCCTGGAGATTGGTGATGTGGGATCACTGAATTGTCAATGATTTGTTTAGTCCACTAGCAGCGTTTTAAAATCTTTATTCAAGCACAACGGTTATAAGGTATTAGAGCAAAGCATTAAAATATCTGCAGACCTTAACTCAAAACTCAAAACTCACAACACATCCCAACTAACAAAACCAAGAAACTATGGAACTGTAGCTACAGGAATGAAGACTGAACGTGAAAAGACACTGGGCTAACAGTTTTACAGTGCGCAGGAAGGAACTACAAATGCTGGTTTACACCCTGCCATAGACACAAAATGCTGGAGTAACTCAGCGGGTCAGGCAGCATCTCAGGAGAAAAAGGAATAGATAACGTTTTTACAGAACAGACACAGAACACACTGCTGAAAGACAAGCTTTCTTATCCATAGAGGGTGACTGATGCCCTTTAAATTCAACTATCTAGGGTGAAAGACACAGGGACTAAATTACTGTTCAGGCGGCTGGCACTTCAGTGTCTTTCACAGAGACACGGCTTTTGCAGCCCCCTGTCTTACCACAAACTACAATCCTGGTAGCCAGTTATACCAAGCTCTTGAATGGTGTCAGACCGAAATGTCACCTATTTCTTCTCTCCAGAGAAGCTGCCTGACCGGCTGAGTTACTGCAGGATTTTGTGTCTATCTTTGGTGTAAATCAGCATCTGCAGTTCATTCCTACACAGATACTATCTCCGTTGCAAGTTTGCCACCACAGTGAGCCTCAACCCATTCTCCGTAAGGCTGTAATTCCATCGATAATGTGCAGGCTCCAGCAGGTGGCCAGAAACATACGTACACATCACTGAGTGCCGCCCGAGAAAGCGTCAATACGCCTGCAACGTGACAACGTAACTTATATTAATTGTATCCGTCTACGAAGTCAAGCATGCCAAATGCCTTCTTCACTGCCATATCTGACTGGTTTTCCCATTTTTCAGGGAACTTGCACCCCATTAAAATGTGAAGGAAGGAACTGCAGATACTGGTTTACACCAAAGAGAGACACAAAATACTGGAGTAACTCACCCAGTGTTATGAATATTGATTGCTCTAATTTCAAGTAACCCTTGCATTCCTTCTCGCTCCGTCCCTCCCCCACCCTAGTCATCCTGTTAGTTTTACCCCTCGTTATAACCTCCTCCACAGCCAACAATGGACCATTGTGGGCTCTGATCTGTTCAGTGCCTTTTCATACCTCTAGTTGCCCTTTCCCCTGACTCGCTGTCAGACGAATGGTCTCGACCCGAATCATCACCTATTATTTTCCCACACAGATGCTGCCTGACCTGCTGAGTTACTCCAGTATTTTGTGACTTCCCCAAGTCAAAACCTTGCTAATGTTTATGTAAAACTTGTCGAGTCCCTTGCCTTCATCAATTTTCTTCACGGCCTTCGCAAATACTTAATCAGATTGTGAGAAAGATTTCGCTTGCACAAAACCATGGTGACTCCTTCAAATCAGTCCCAGTCTTTATGAGTGAACATAGAAGCAAAGAAGCAGAATGCAACATTTTATTGGCCAAGTATGTACACATACAAGGAATTTGCCTTGGTGCTTTGCTCACAAAAGTATAAAAACACGATATGCAACAGATAATTAAAAATAAAACGTTATAATTTTTTTGTACCATAGGGCTACAGACTTTTGGCTGTTGAGTAGAGCTACTGCTCGTGGGAAGAACCTGTTTTATGTTTGGCTGTGGAGGCTTTCACAGTCCGGAGTCGCCTTCCAGAGGGAAGTGATTCAAAGAGTTTGTGGCCAGGGCGAGAGGGGTCAGAGATGATCTTACCCGCTCGCTTCCTGGCCCTTGCAGTGTACAGTTCATCAATGGGAGGAAGGTTGCAGCCAACAGCCTTCTCGTCTGACCCCAGACTGACTTTTAGAATTTGTTCCTATAATTTCTCTATTATTAATGTAAGGCCCACCGGCCGTTAATGTCTGGTATTTTCATGCTGCCTTTTTTTTAAATAAAGGAACAACATTAACATACCTGTGGGCGGGCGCGACTCACGTTGCAGCGGCCCCTACAGCCTGTCTGTCTTTTTTTTTTTTTTTTGTCTAGTTAAATGTAGTTGTTTGTGTTTTTTTTTTGTATTGTTTACTAACTGTGTATATGTGGGGGATGGGGGGGGGGGGGGGGGGGGGAAACATTTTTAATCTCTTCCCTGCACGGGGGACCTGACTTTTTTCCCTGTCAGGTCTCCGTTGTCGTTGGGGCCTAGTGCCGTGGAGCTGCCTCCGACCGGGACCACCTAGGGGCTCCAGTCACGGAGGCTGCGAACTTGCCATCGTGGGGCTGGCCGGCCTTGGAGCGTGGGGAGCGGTGGTGGATAGCCGCTGCGGCCCGACTCCGGGGCTCCAGCTCCGGCTGCGGCCCGACTCCGGGGTTCCAGCTCCAGCTCCGCCCCGACTCCGGAGCTCCAGCTCCGGCTCCGGCCCGACTCCAGTGCTCCAGATCCAGCTCCAGCTCTGGCCCGACTCCGGAGCTCCAGATCCAGCTCCGGCTGCGGCCCGACTCCGGAGCTCCAGCTCCAGCTCCGGCCCGACTCCGGAGCTCCAGCTCCAGCTCCAGCTCCGGCCCGACTCCGGAGCTCCAGCTCCAGCTCCAGCTGCGGCCCGACTCCGGAGCTCCAGCTCCAGCTCCGGCTCCGGCCCGACTCCGAGGCTCCAGCTCCGGCTCCGGCCCGACTCCAAGCTCCAGCTCCAGCTCCAGCTACGGCCCGACTCCGGAGCTCCAGCTCCAGCTCCAGCTGCGGCCCGACTCCGGAGCTCCAGCTCCGGCTCCGGCCCGACTCCGGGGCTCCAGCTCCAGCTCCAGCTGCAGATTACTGCCGGTGGACTGTTGGGATATCGGGAGCTCGCGGGTCCGGGTGGGAGACCGCTCTCCGGAGCTCCGCAACACAACTTCTCCAGCCCGTGTCGCGGGGTTGGAACGACCCGGAGCGGGGCCGAACATCGCCCGGCGCGGCTTTAATGGCCGCGGGACATTCCAGCGCCCGCCGGGGGCTCCAACTTTGTGACTTTGGGCCTGGAGCGGGGCCGTACATCACCCAGCACGGCCTTAATGGACATGGGACTTAACATCGCCCGCCTGGGGCTTCGACATCGGGAGAGAAATGGTGCGGGGGAGAGAGAAGAACTTTGCCTTCCATCACAGTGAGGAGGAGATTCACTGTGATGGATGTTTGTGTGAATTTAATTGTTTGCGTGTTTTTTTTTAAATGAATTGTTCGGTTTGTATGGCTTGTAGAAACGGAGTTTCGTTCGAGCCTCTCTGAGGTTCGAATGAGAAGTAATAAAATAAAATAAAATACCTCCAGTCTACTGGACTCTTGCAGGTGACTAACGACCACATACAAATCTCCATCGGGCTCCAGCAATGTTTCCATTCACTTTCCATTGCATCCTTCCATAGATCCTGTCACTATCTCCAACACTTCCTCATCCCTGAAACAATCATCTTCCATAATATTTGTGTGTCCTTCCCATCATTCTCCATAATCACTCTGATGAGAAGAGCTCATGTAAGATCTACTCATATCCCTTGCCTCTACGCTTTCCTGATTGGTCCCTAATGGGCCCCACTCTTTCCTGAGCTTCTTGCTTCTAATGTACTATCAAGGGTGTTGGGAATCTCCTTAGTCCTGTTTGCCAAGGCCATTTCATGTTCTCTCTCTGCTCTCATTTCATTCTTCAGTTCTCACCTTCATCCCCATCAACCTCAATGGCTGCACTCAATGCCAACTGCTTGCACCTGACTTACACTTCCTTCTTATTTCTGACCAAACCTTCAATTTGCTTTCATAATCTCACAATGTTTGCTTCTTACCCTCACGGGCACACACTGAGTCTGAGCTCTTACTACCCTGACTTTAAACACTTCCCACTTATTTTTTAATAAAAAAGGAACTGCAGACGCTGGTTTATACCAAATATAGACCAAAAAAAAGCCAGAGTAACAGCAGATCTGGCAGCATCTCAGGGGAAAAAGCTGCCAGACTCGCTGAGTCACTCAGCGTTTTGTATACTGTGTCTATTCCACTTATTGCTGTTATCTTTTCCATCCAGCATCTGTTCCCAATCTATATTTGTCAGGTGATGTCTAATGCCCCTGTCTCACTGTGCGAGTTGACCCACGAGGTACCCCGAGTGATAGACTCGTGGCTGCCCACGAGACTGCAAGTGTATGATCAAGTGTGTGGCCGAGTTCCCACGGGTATGTAATTGCTGCGATGTTGCAAGTTCCTCTCCCGAGTTAGCAAGTTCCTCTCCCGTTACTCTTGAGCCAACCGTGAATGAAGGTATGGTTTAATAAAGCAACAATGTTAAAATACATCTCCATCCTGTGGTTTTGAGCTATTTCAGCGCGGCCGCATCTATTGATATGACCTACAATGAAAATGCGCATTCTATACCAAGCATTTCTTGTTTTTTTTGTTTTTAAATACTTTTTTGCAATGGATCTCTATTTTAAATAATTTTAAAAAAGGAAGCAGCCCGGGTGACTGACATTGAGCGGCCGTTGGGACCCGACAGCAGACACACACACACACACACACACACACACACACACACACACACACACACACACACACACACACAGAGAGAGAGATACACACAGACAGCAGCTGGCCACCACTTCAGAGGAATTAAGCAGCGCGGGTGACTGAGCGGCCGCCAGGACCCGACAGTACACACACACACACACACACACACACACACACACACACAGATAGACAGAGAGGGAGAGAGACACACACACACACACACACACACACACAGATAGACAGAGAGGGAGAGAGAGAGAGACACACACACACACACACACACACACACAGAGACAGCAGCTGGCCACCACTTCAGAGGAATCAAGCAGCTCGGGTGACTTTGAGCGGCCACCGGGACCCGACAGCAGACACACACACAGATACACACAGATAGACAGAGAGGGAGAGAGACACACACACACAACTCAGCGGACATGGCAGCATCTCTGGAGAGAAGGAATAGAGTCGAGACCCTTCTTCAGACTTACCCGAAATGCCACCCATTCCTTCGCTCCAGAGATGCTGCCTGTCCCGCCGAGTTACTCCAGCATTGTGTGTGTCTATCCCGGTGTGAACCAGCATCTGCAGTTCCTTCCCAATCCCACACTCTCGCCCCGGGGGGGTGGATGGAGCATCACACGTGGACACATCCCACCCACCACCCAGACTTGCCCCTTCGGCAGGTCTTTAAGCCGTTCATTGAGACAGAGTGAAGCCACGGGGACAAGTGGCAGAAAGGCCGAAGATAGACACGAAATGCTGGAGTAACTCTGCGGGACAGGCTGCATCTCTGGAGGGAAGGAAAGTCTGAAGAAGGGTCTCGACTCTATTCCTTCTCTCCAGAGATGCTGCCTGGTCCGCTGAGTTATAAACTCCAGCATTTTGTGTCTATCTTTGGTTCAGTCTTACGAGCAAAAGAACAGATTATTAAAGTTCCCACGGTACACTCACGAGACACTAAGATAAACGCACGGGGCCACTACGTTATTGCAACGAGTTAAAATGTTTCCATTTTACACTTGAACAGTTAATTTGACTCGTGGAAAAAATCAAACATGTTTGATTTTTTTCACGAGTTAACAAGTTTCCCGAGTACCTGCCGTTAGCGCCACGAGTCGATAAGTTGCTCGTGCGAGTTCCGACGTTCCCGCTACGTGATCACCACGAGTGAAAACTCGGGGTCACTCGTGGCCAACTCGCACAGTGAGACAGGGGTTTTACACTGTTGAAATCAGCCCGCCCACAACTCAATACCCTAACTCTATGACCAACCTCATCTGTTACAAGGACGAATTAGGTGCCCAAGTTAAAAGAGTGAAAGAGCCTTGAATAATTTAGTTTAGTTTAGTTTAGAGATACTGTGTGGAAACAGGCCCTTCAGTCCACCGAGCCTGCACTGACCAGCGATCACTAGTTCTGTCCTACACACGAGGGACAATTTACCAAAGCCAATTAACCTACAAACCTGCACATCTTTGGAATATGTGAGGAAACCGGAGCACCCGAAGGAAACCCACGTGGTTACGGAGAGAACGTACAAACTCCGTACAGACAGCACCCGTAGTCAGGATCAAACCCGGGTCTCTGGTGCTGTAAGGCAGCAATTCTACTACTGTGCCACCATGCCACCATATAACACCTATTTTACTTCGGAGTCACGTGAGTGACTACGTGAAGAAGCCCCGCCTGGCGCATGATCGGCATTACGTCGACACTGCATGTGAATTCACTTTCAGGGCATTGCAAAAACCGTTACGCTGGCGTACAGAGCCAGCAAAAGTGAAACAAAAAAGAAATGGAGAAATCTCAGAGGAAGGTTTCGCGGGTGAAAAGATCATCCCGGGGTGTGGAGAAATTACTGCGGAGCCGGCTCCGATACCGGTGGCTGTTGAATTACCCGTTAGTGAGACTGTAGTTGTTCCACAAGCAGAAGCCATGGAGGAAAATGTACCTAAGATAAGTAAAAAGAAATCCGTGAGGCTCGTGGCTTCTGATGATGATTCTGATAATGAAAGCCCTCCGGATAATAAAGCCATGTGGCTTAAAATGGAACATATGGAGAAAGTTCTCCGAAGTATTATGAGACAAGGATCCAAGAACCCAGAATTTTCCAAAACAGACCCTGAGAGGTTTGAATATCCAGAAAATGGCAGCATGCCAAATTGGGAATATGAAACTCCAGACCCAGGGATTGGGCTGGAGGAAGTCTCCTTTGATGAAATCTCAGGAGTACCAGGGCTGCAAGAGACAGACCCTGAAAGTGGTGATGTTGGTTATAAGTACCCACCACAAAGTAAAAAGAGAAGGCCATGTGTGCCTGATGTGGCAAAAGATTTTGCTATACCTGAAGGAAGTGGTGAGGCTATGGAAGAAAACCTGGCTGCCAGCATTAATTATATGGTATCTCACCAACTTCAAGAAGCTGTTATGGCTGAAACAGCAGATTTATATAAAACGCCGGAAAATTGCACCTCATTGAGGGTACCTACGGTGAATCCATATGGGCACCTCTGTCATCAGTCATGAGAGGACAAGAAATACGGTTTCAAAGAGTCCTCAAACTTATTTCAGCTGTCATTACCGCTTTTGGAAAGCAAGTGCAAGGGTCGAAATGATCAAAATCTAAAAAGATACACTGGGTTTATTGTGCAATTCCTTTTTTGAGCTCAATTGTATGAGGAAAATTGCGATTCGGCCCATATTTCATCCTAGATTTGCAGGGCTGTGCAGAACAAGTAGTGGTTATTTATTTGGAGAAAACCTGCCTAAAAAAATCAGAGAAATGGATGAAGAGGCTAAATCTATTAGCTACATGAAACCTTTCGTTTTTGGCCAAAAGAGGTACAGTATGCCAAGAAGGGGATCTGATTTTGGGGCAGGAGTCTGGTAAGGAAGTATTACCATCCAGCACAGCCTAATGTTCACCCATATGGGGGGAAGAAACTTTGAGGAATCTCCAGTTGGTGGGAGATTAAAAATGTTTTATGATGAATGGCTTTGCATCACATCTGACCGGTTTATTTTACAAGCTGTTTCAGGAGCTACAATAACATTTAAAGAAGGTATTGATCCACCGGTACAGAATAAACCTAATCATGGTTTAATGTTCTCTGCTCGGGAAAGCAGAAATTAATGAAGAAATTAACAAATTGTTTAAAAAAAGGTGTTATTGAAAAAACTGTTAAGCATCCACACCAATTTGTGTCAAACATTTTTCCAAGAGATAAAAAAGATGGTGGTTGTAGAATCATTCTGGACATTACAAACTTTAATACCTTTGTCTAGTATAAACATTTCAAGATGGAAACATTCAACACTGCAAGACATTTGATATCAGCAGGTTGTTATATGACTACAATAGATTTAAAGGATGCGTACTATTCAGTACCAATACATTGTTTTTTTCGAAGGTACTTAAAATTTAATTGGCTGGGACAGCTGTGGCAATTCAAAGCATTACCTAATGGTAAGTTCAGCTCCTAGGCTCTTCACAAAGCTGTTGAAACCAGCTTTAGCACAATTAAGAGCACAAAAGCACATCGTTATGGCTTATCTGGATGACATGTTAATTGTCAGTACTAATCAGGATTCAGCTGGAAAATCAGTTTCAGCAACTAAAAGCTTGTTTGAAAAGCTAGGTTTCTGATTCATCCAATTAAATCCAAGCTGCAGCCAGCACAAACAATTAATTATTCAGTTACTATGTTAGTAACTTTACCAACGGACAAGATTGTTGATATTACAAATGTATGTTGGGGTCTTATTCACAAACCTTATCCCTCCATCCGAGAGGTAGCAAAGGTTATTGGTAAGTTGGTAGCAGCATTTCCTGCAGTGGAATTTGGTCCATTACATTACCAAAACCTTCAAAGGGAAAAAATGCAAGCTTTAAAAAAGTGAGCAGGCCATTTTGATAGGCCTATGCAATTAACAAAGGAAGCTATATTGGAATTACAATGGTGGATTGAAAATGTTCCACATGCTGCTAAAAACATTTTAATACAGCAGCCTGAAGTATTTTTACAAACAGATGCAAGTGCTCTCGGATGGGAGTCAACAGATAAATTTACCAGCTGTGGGGGCAGATGGACTGTCCAGGAGGAATTGTTTCTCCAAACATATGGTATTAATTACTTGGAGTTATTGGGGGCATTTTATGGATTAAAAGCCTATTGTTCTACAAAAAAGGATCTGCATGTCCAGGTACAATTAGACAATAAGACAGCTGTTGCATATATTAATCACATGGGTGGAGTAAGATCGGTATCATGTGATTGGCTGGTCAATCAGATATGGCATTGGTGTATTGAGCACCAAATTTGGGTTTCAGCAAATTATATCCCAGGTAAAGACAATGTGGTGGCAGACAACAGATCAAGGATATTTAAAGTCAACACAGAATGGATGTTGAACCCACAAGTTTTCAGTAAAATTGTTATTCGCTATGGGTTACCAGACATTGATCTGTTTGCATCAAGATTAAATCATCAATTGCCTAAATACGTGTCTTGGGAACCCGATCCATGTGCGGTAGCAGTAGATGCATTTTCGCTACATTGGGGAAATATGTTCTTTTATGCTTTCCCTCCATTTGGCCTGGTTAGGCAATGTCTTAAGAAAATAGAACAAGATTCTGCCACAGGGTTGTTGGTGGTTCCAAATTGGCTCGCACAACCATGGTTCCCGTTGATGTTAAAGATGATTAAGGAACCATTTATGTCGATTCCTAGCTGCAGTGATTTGTTAATACAACCGGTAACAAAAGAAATTCATCCATTACATGTTCATATGAATTTGTTAATCTGCAGGTTTTGACCAGACCACTGCAAGGGCTTGGACTGTCGGATAGGACCATGGATGTTATAGCCTCAGCAAGGCGAGATAGCACTAAGAAACAATATATGACACATATAAAGAAATGGGAAGTCTTTTGTAGACAATCAAATATATCTTATCATACTGTGAACATTTCAAACATATTGGAGTTCCTTGCTGAGTTGCATTTTGAGCAGCACTTGAGTTGTAGTGCCATTAATAGTGCTCGTAGTGCTTTATCATCCTATTTAGGACAAATTTCTGACCGTGAATCAATTGGATCTCATCCATTAATATCCCGGTTTATGAAAGGGATTTTTAACAAGAATCCGCCCAAGCCAAGGTATACAGAAATTTGGGATGTCAGCATTGTACTTACTTTGCTTAGGCAATGGACTCCAATCACAGTTATGTCTTTGAAAAATTTAACATTTAAAGTAGTAATGTTAATGGTGATGGTATCAGCACAAAGAGTGCAAACATTGCAAATGCTACGTTTAGATTGTATGCATGTGGCTTCAGATAACATTGTGTTTTACGTTTATGATCTGATCAAACAAAGCAGACCAGGGAGAACTGGAGCTAAGGTAATGTTCAAAGCTTACCCTGTTGATCAAGCATTGTGTATAGTTAGACACTTGACTCAATATATAGAAGTAACCAAGAGTCTTCGAGGTGATGAAAAAGCGTTATTTATTACGCATTAAAAAAACGCACAAAAGCAAGATGGTTAAAACAGGTGTTAGATTTAGCGGGAGTAGACACTGATGTGTTTAAATCTCACTCCACCAGGGCTGCAGCTACGTCCGCGGCGAAGTTACAGGATGTGCCGCTCGACCAAATTTTAGAAGCCGCAGGGTGGTGTAAAGAAGAAACTTTTTCAAAGTTCTACGATAAACCCGTTCTCACGATGCCAGGCTTTGGACATGCGGTGTTGGGTTCACTGTAATCATCTGCTTTGTTTCACTATCGATTTATATTATCGATTTATGTTATCACTTTATATCTTTTATTGCTTTGTAGTGATTTTCTCCGGTATAAAAGGGGTTATTATTTGTTCTTTTATGATTAAAAGACTTATTAAATAAACTGAAGCTGAATTTTGAAAAAGGTTATTTACTCACTTATGTGTTGACTTAACTGGACTGTCGTATGGAATGAATCTACGACATAAAAAACACAGAGCTACAAAATCTTCACGCAGTCACTCACATGACTCCGAAGTAAAATAGTAAGATTAAACGAGAACTTACCAGTTCAAAGTTTGATCATTATTTTATGAGGAGTAACGATGAGGGATTACGTGCCCTCCACTCCCGACCCTCATAAACTAAATGATCATCTGATAGTTCTAAATCTATGTTGAGCCTTACTATCTTACTCCGGCTGTTAGGCTCTGTGTTTTTCATGCCGCTGCTTTGAAGTATGCCGATCAAGCGCCAGGCGGGGCTTCTTCACGTAATCCCTCATCGTTACTCCACATAAAATAACGATCAAACTTCAAACTGGTAAGTTCTCATTTAATCTTACTATTATGGTGGGCTTTAGAAAGGCCTTTTTTGGTGGGCAATTTACAAAGTCAGACTATCCCCAAGAAAGTTTACAGGCAGTGGTAGAATGGTTGCTGCTGAATGGCAATCTGTAAATTGCAATAACGAACAAGCTGCTGATGAATAATGAAAAATTAATTCCTTTCTGTGATACACAAAAGGCTGCAGCATCTAAGGAGCGAAGGAGATAGGTGACGTTTCGGGTCGAGACCCTTCTTCAGACTGGTCATGGATCAGGGTAACGAGAGATATAGATGGTGATGTGGAGAGATAAAGAACAATGAATGAAAGATATGCAAAAAAGTATCGATGATAAAGGGAACAAGCCATTGTAAGCTGTTTGTGGTGTGAAAATGAGAAGCTGGTGCGACTAGGGTGGGGAAGAGAGAGGGAATGCCAGGGCCCGAGGGCCGAGGGAGAGGTGGGAAGGGGAGGAGACAGCAAGGGTTAACAGAATTGAGAAAATTCAATGTTCAAGCCCAGAGGATGCAGAATTCCTTTCTATGATGTTGCTTGTGAGATCTTTGCTAGCCAAGTCGACAATTAGGCAATTCTCCTTTCTTCTTCAAAACACTTCTATAGGATCTCTTATGCCCTGTACATACTACCCCATACTAAGGCAACATTGTGCAGGCCCCATTCTGTGGAGTGTGCTGGGCTGTGTGACTGTTCTCTGGTGCTTAATGAATGAAGGAATGAATGAACGATGTTTTATAATCACACGTGGCCTACCACAGTCAGATTCTTTGTTTTGCATTCACGAGTATGCAAAGAGTTGCCACATAAAGGGCTCCGACAAGTTACAAAGTGTCCATTATAGTCCCCAATGTTCCCCCTTTGTTCTCGGCGGCCACCCCCCCCACATCCCGCTCCCCCCCCCCCCATGCCACTTAAGTTGTTCCACAGCTGATACAGACTGAACACTTTCTTGCTCATCCAAGTCATAGAGATGTATAGAACGGAAGCAGGCCATTCAGCACAACTTATCCATGCTGACCAAGTCTCACGCCCAGTTGCGCTTTGCCTTTTAGTAACACTTATTTCCTGACTTCCCACTTCCTTGGGGATTATGCAATTAAGGTGAAAGTTCCCTGAGTTAAGCTGCAGCAACTTGGCCCCAGCTTTGGGCTGAGAGCAAAAACCATATCAAGGGAGTCACAATCGTCGTATAATCAAGATTTGTTGAAAGCAATAAGCCATAACGCGCGATAGTGGGGGAAGTCATCTTTGTATTGTTCATGTAAAATCAATGTTTTAAAATATTATAATCTGTCACTTCTTTAGTACACTGTTACTGGATGTATCTCATTAATGCAGAGTGCAGCAAGCCTATTTTATTTCCCTGGAAGCTTGTGGCCAGACGGCAATATGTTGGCGTGTCTCTGTTGAATAACAAAAGGAACATTATCTGAATGTTAATTATACCTGGTGGAGTTAAATGTGGCACTGGTTTGTGTCTGTGGATTTAGCAGCAGCTTATTGAATTTCCATTTATTAACTTCCGCAAGTATGAAGAGGCAAGGTACTTTCTGGTGGAAAAATATTTAATCAACATTGACTGGCCCCCAAAGCCTGTGTAATAAAACAGGCCTGAAGCTGGAGCTTCACTTCAGTTTTCATCTCTGTCCGTGTGACTTTGCTTTCTCTTTTGTTCTGCCATCATAGTTAGAATTCAGCAAACTGTCCTTTTACATTGAGGTACATTCATACAAGGGCGGCACGGTGGCGCAGCGGGAGAGTTGCTGCCTCATAGCGTCAGAGACCCGGGTTCCATCCTGACTACGGGTGCTCACTGTGTGGAGTTTGTACGTTCTCCCCCCAACCTGGGGAGACCGCCAGCAGAGACCGCCAGCAGGATTATTGGTGCTCCACTCCCTTTATTGCTGGACATATACAGGAAGAGATGTATTAGCAGAGCCATCTCCATCATCAAAGACCCCTACCACCCATCGCATCTCATATTCTCCATCCTGCCATCTGGGAAGAGGTACAGGAGCATCAGCTGCAAAACCAGCAGGATGCTCCTCAGCTTCTTCCCGCAGGCAATTAGACTGATAAACGGACTTTGCCCCCTGCCAAAGTATCGCGCACCAAACACCAACCTGGACACACTGAAGTAGAGCCATTGTCGTGCCACTGCCGATCGGAACTCGTGACATATGTACTTTTATTCTCTATTTCTATTACTGAATGGACACTGGTTGAGAAACGCTTTTTCGTTTTCCTCTGGATATGCAAATACTCAGAAAAATGATAATAAAGATATACAAAAAAATACAAAATACATACATACAACCTCCATGGGTTTTCTCTGGGCACTCCGGTTTCCTCCCACACTCCAAAGACATGCAGGTTTGTAGGTTAATTGTCTTCGGTAAAATAGTAAATTGTCTCCAGTGTGTAAGATAATGTTAGTGTGCGGGGATCGCTGGTCAGTGTGGACTCGGTGTTTCCGTGCTGTATCTCTAAACTAAACTAAACTAAACTAAATTAAACTAATCTAAACTAAACGTGTTACGTCTGAGTGAGAGCAAATGGATATGTTATGTACCCCCTTAACCCTGCAGAGATGTCAGCTGCTAAGATGTATAAATATGTGTCCCCTACAATTCACTTTCCCTCTGGAGAGCAGCAAAGTGTGGCGGGGATTACAAACTGATCTCACTTTTTAAAATATAGAACCTGACGTTGGAGGGAAGAGCCCGTTGTGTTAAACATTGTATGTACTAGCTCTAGAAACAAGGAACCACAAATGCTGGCTTTCACAAAACGACACAAGACTCGGGTAGTGTCAGGCAGCATCTCAGGAGAACATGGAAAGAAAACCTGATGTTGCTTTTTTTTTTCAAGGAGATCTTGAAAAGATCATTGAGTCTTTCCCTAAGTGGCTGTGGTCATCTCTTTCCCTTGCTGGAATTTAGAATAAACGGTCGGTTTTGGAACTCTAGTGCCAGGCATGCAAATCTTTGATCTATCCAACATGGGGAATGAGAGTAATTGGGACCTTTGTTCACCCAGTGAGTTTGGAGGATTTTGCATAGATAGCATCTCACTTATCAATCGTTCAACCAGGACACTCGCTGTAATGGACAGAGACAGAGAACCTGTGGTTCCCTAGGATGATAGAACACTGTTTCATCCAGTGACTCGGGTGGCATGGTAGCGCAACGCTAGAGCTACTGCCGTACAGCGCCAGACACCTGGGTTCAATCCCGACTAGGTGCTGTCTGTACGGAGTTTGTACGTTCTCCCCGTTTACTCCGGGAGCTCCAAAGACGTGGAGGTTTGTGGGTTAATGGACTTAGTATAATTGTAAATGGTCCCTAGTGTAAGTGTGCGGGGATCGCTGGTCGGCACGGACTCTGTGGGCCGAAGGGCCTGTTTCCACGCTGTATCTCTAAACTAAACTCTGGCACTGTAATGCAGCGACTCTACTGTGCCGCAAAAATATCTCTAAACTAAATGAAACTAAACAAATTAAAGATGTAATGTTACCTGTCTTATTAAAAATGCATTATCATTGTAAAGAATGCCCTGTTTGGTAACGTACATTTACTCCCACACTCCAAAGACATACAGGTTTAGGTTAATTGGCTTGCTATAAATGTAAAAATTGTTCCTAGTGTGTGTGTAGGATAGTGTTAATGTGCGGGGATCGCAGATCAGTGCGGACTCGGAGGGCCAAAGAGCCTGTTTCCACGCTGTATCTCTAAAACTGAAAAAACTGAAAGTCAAAGCTGCCGAGTTACTTTGTGTGTCCCTCCTCCATTTCTTTCACCTTGTTTGTAGGACAGAATTCAGCCAGGGATGGCAATGAGAGGTCTTGCACTGTGGCTGGTAATTCTCATCCTGTAACTATACTCAGCATAACATTTCAGCAATCCATCAGCATTGCTCCCCCAACCTGGGAACCAGCGGCCAACTGTAAATGCACGAGAGAGTATTTTACTGAAATGTGACAGACTTTGTACCAGTAAATTAGGCAGCAGATATTATCATAACATATTTTTAGTTATTTCTCAAGATCAAATAAGTTGTATGAAATTGATGTTGGTCGGGCCAAAAGTAATCAGATACCGTGGAAATCTGTGTTTGCATGCTATCCAGTCAAACCATACTATAAATTGGAGTTATTGTAACCTGCAGAGCAGTCTCTGAGGAACATTATCGAAACTGTTGAGTTTTACGATACCTTTGAAAGATTGAATTCACATTTCACAGCTTGCAGTGATGAAACAATCTCCCAGCTCTGGTTCACTGGTCTTGAACCTCAGGACCAGCACATCAGTACTGAGGCAACAAGCCAACACCATAGCATTACAGAATCAGCTGCAATAACTCTAAAGATAGACACAGAATGCTGGAGTAATTCAGCGGGTTAGTCAGCATCTCTGGAGGAAAGGAATAGGTGACATTTTGGGTCGAGACCCTTCTTGATTTGAGATGCTGGTCTAGATCAGGTCAGCACAGTGGAATGACGCAGGTTAAATGCATCATGATACCTCATCCTGGTCGTACATGTTGAATAATAGTCTCTCTCTCTGTCTCTCTCTGTCTCTCTCTGTCTCTCTCTGTCTCTCTCTGTCTCTCTCTGTCTCTCTCTGTCTCTCTCTGTCTCTCTCCTTCTCCCCCCCCCCCCCCCCCCCCTGACATTACCTCCTTTACCGAGCAAATGGAAGTGTTTGAACCACTCCGCTTATCAGTTCGTGTCTGCTAAGAGTTTTGTTTAATTTAGTTTTGAGATACTGCATGGAAACAGGCCCTACGTCCCACCGAGTCCATGCCGACCATCGATGACCCGTTCACACTTGTTCTGTGTTATTCCACAAAGGACAAATCAAAGCTAGCAACGATGAAATGTGGAGCGCACAATGGTCCATTGTTGGCTGTGGAGAAAGTAATTACGAGTGAAACTAATGAGTGAAACAGTGGGACTAAGCTGGATGGCAGTGAAACTAGTAAGATGACTAGGGTGGGGGAGGGACGGGGAGAGAGAGGAAATGCAATAACTCTAAATTCACAGTGGTCATTATCCTTTGTTGCATTGGGCTTATGGGCTGGGATATGATATAAAAACTCAAGTGGTGAAACTGGTTGAGCTGTGGCCTGATGGCACCAGAGACCTGTGTTTGATCCTGATCTCAAGTGCTGTCTGTGTGGAGTTTGCACGTTCACCCTGTGACATTCTCTCTGTGACAACGTGGGTTTCCTCTGGGTGCTCCGTTTTTCTCCCACACTCCAAACATGTGCGGGTTTGTAGATTAATTGGAAAATGCCCCTAGTGTGTAGTGGGTGGATGAGAAAGTTGGATAACGTAGAACTTTTGTGAATGGGTGATCGATGGTTGGTGTGGGCTTGGTTGGCTGAAGGGCTGTTTCCATGCTGTATCTCTAAACTAAGCTAGGTACCGTTTTGCAAACATCCTAGGCAGGACACGAGTGTCGCCATATTTTGGCACCGACAAAGTTACAAAGCTACTGAATAGTCCTAACTACTGTTCTGCACTCTGCTAACAATCTTTTTGTGAGGTGAACAACATTATATTCCTGCCAATTATGATCATTGTATTAATCCAATGTTCATAAATTCTAGGAGCAGAATTAAGTCATTTGGCCCGTCTACCTCGCCATTTAATCAGGGCTGATCTATCTTTCCCTCTCAAAACCATTCTCCTGCCTTCCCCCCATAGCCCCCGGCACACATACTAATCAAGAATCTGTCAATCTCTGCCTTAAAGATATCCCCTGACTTGGCCTCCACAGCCTTCTGTGGCAATTAGCCTAACATAGAAACATAGAAACAGAAACATAGAAATTAGGTGCAGGAGCAGGCCATTCGGCCCTTCGAGCCTGCACCGCCATTCAATATGATCATGGCTGATCATCCAACTCAGTATCCTGTACCTGCCTTCTCTCCATACCCCCTGATCCCTTCAGCCACAAGGGCCACATCCAACTCCCTCTTAAATATGGCCAATGAACTAGCCTCAATTACAGATTCACCACCGATTTTCTCATCTTGGTCCTAAAAGACTTCCCCCTTATCCTTAAACTGTGACCCCTTGTCCTGGACTTCCCCAACATCGGGAACAATCTTCCTGCATCTAGCCTGTCCAACCCCTTAAAAATTTTGTAAGTCTCTATGAGATCACCCCTCAATCTTCTAAATTCCAGCGAGTACAAGTCGAGTCTATCCAGTCTTTCTGCATATGGAAGTCCTGCCATCCTAGGAATCAGTCTGGTGAACCTTCTCTATACTCCCTCTATGGCAAGAATGTCTTTCCTCAGATTAGGAGACCAAAACTGTATGCAATACTCCAGGTGTGGCCTCACCTAGACCACCTATCCAATTCATCCTGCAGCCTCCTAGCATCCTCCTCACAGCTAACACTGCCCCCCAGCTTCGTGTCATCCGCAAACTCCGAGAACAGGTCCTAGACTCTCCCAAAAACCAGGCCTTTCACCATTTGGTAAGTTTCCATTAAGTTCCCCTCATTTACTTTTATACCAAGCCAATTAACCTACAAACCAGTACGTCTTTGTAATGTGGGAAGAAACCGAAAATCTCGGTGAAAACCCACGCAGGTGACAGGGAGAACGTACAGACTCCGTACAGGCAGCACCCGTAGTCGGGATGGAATCTGGGTCTCTGGCGCTGTGAGGCAGCAACTCTACGGCTGCGCCACCGTGCCAAATCTGCAGTAAACACCTTCATGTCTTGTTGAATTGTAAAGAATGGATTGAGCACTGAAAGATCTCAGCATCACAGCTCCGCACAATGGAGCGTCTCAATTTGCAGTCCCTATAATTGCACCATTATTTTTAAGTTTTATCCACATTGATTCTATTTCATTGAGGCTGCAGTATAAATTTGAGAAATATCGCAGGTTGTTGAAAGTGAGTAATAACATTGCAATTGGACCAAACAATTCAGGCAAATTTATTGGTCTCGTTTATAACTTTATTCCTCTCTGTGGTAAAATTGTTAAGGAACTTGGTGTGTGTGACGTGACCTAAATCAGACCTTAATCAGTTTAATTTATTGTCTCCAGCTGAGGCATTTTACCAGGCATTAATCCACAAGCTTGCATGTGCTCTGAGCATGAAACTTTTCCACCATTTCAAACAATTTGCCACGCATTTCTCTCTCTGCCGTAGAGATTCTCACAGCCGCCCTTGTTCCATCACATTCTGTTTGAAAAAGCACCGAACGCAACTTGTTTGATTGGGGCAGAAAGGCATGAAGTTTCAGATTAATGTTGTCATTTAAACCATCGCACACTCCGTGCTTTCTGTTATACAGAAATAAAATTAAACAGTCAGGGCTCATTGGTTTTTGCCGTCACTCGCTCCCCACAGGACTCTCGAAGCAGCCACGCAGAAGAAAAATCTACAGGTTATGGCAAGTGACAGGGCTGGAAAATTTCATAGAATAGGTATTTACACTGGAAATAATTCAGTGTTTTCAGATTGAAAGTGTATTTATCTAAGTGACAGCTCGCTGTGGAAGACTGATGGGGGCTCTCATGTTAAAGGAGGCAGTTGGTAAAACTGAACGGCAATAAGAATGCAATTCAGTTTAGATGTTATATTGCGGACAGCAGGCCTGTTATGGTGACCTGTAGCATGAGGAATGAATTGCTTTCAAGTAAAAGTAATAGTTTGGGACGCACGGTGGTGCAGCGGTGGAGTGGCCGCCTCACAGCGCCAGAGACCTGGGTTCGATCCTGACTCCGGGTGCTGTCTGTACGGAGTTTGTACGTTCTCCCTGTTATCGCGTGGGTTTTCTCTGGGTGCTCCGGTTTCCATCCACACTCCAAAGACTTACAGGTTTGTGGGTTAATTGGATTCGGTAAGAAAAATTGTGAATAGTCGCTAGTGTGTAGGATGGTCCTAGTGTACGGGTGATTGCTGGTCGGTGCGGACTCAATGGGCCGAAGGGCCTGATTTCGCTCTGTTTCTGTAAAGTCTAAAGTTCGGGCAGGCAAACAACAAACGGTTGGTTGCATGTGGCTCATTAATATTGTTTGTGACAGAAACATACAATCTCTATAATAGGAATAGTTACATTTCCTTGCATCCAACCCTCTCCACCCCCGCCCTCTCTGTCCAGTATTAAATCACCTCAGGACAGAGTGTGTTATGCCTCAGATGACTGGCTCCAGAGAAGCTGTTTCATTGACTCCTTGCCCATGGAGCGTTCTTGTTGAACATTGAAATCCCACCGCTCATCCTGGTCAGTACAGGTGGCGTGTTTGGCACCAACTCTGTTCACCATCCTGGTTGTGTGTTCAGGACAATGTACACCGAACATAGGACAGCCAGAGGCCCTTCGGCCCACAATGCCCTTGCCGAACATAGTGCCGGGTAAAATGAATCGCCTTTGCCTGCACGTGATCCATATCCCATGCAGTCTCCTGAGATACTCATAAGTTCATGGGTTATAGGAGGAGAATTAGGCCATTCGGCCCATCAAGTTCACGCTGCCATTCAATCATGGCTGATCTCTCTCCCCCCCCCCAGCCCCATTCTCCCGCCTTCTCCCCATAACCCCTGACACCTGTGCTAATCAACATGTACCAACATGTCACATGTACACTAGTCTCACCTGCCTGCGTTTGGCCCATATCCCTCTAAACCTGTCCTATCAATGTACCTGTCTAAATGTTTTTTCAACTTTGCGATAGTCCCAGCCTCAACTAACTCCTTTGGCAGCTCATTCCATACACCCACCACCTTTTGTGTGAAAAGTTAGCCATCAGATTCCTCTAAAATCTTTCCCACCCCCTCTTCATCTTAAATCTATGTCCTCTGGTCCTCGTTTACCCCACGATGGACAAGAGAATCTGTGTGTCTACATCTTCAAAGAAGCACCTGTTTTTTTTCCTGGCGTGCTCTCAACTTCTGAACCTTCTGCTGGTTTTGAACTCTGTACCAGGTAGCATCGTTCCACACACTGGCTCTCCCACACATTGGGGCTGGGCTCCACTAATCCTCAGTGCATCGACCCTTATCCCCTACCTACCTCTGCCACCTTCACCCTTCCCTCCCCCCCACTGGCTCCATTTGCTGGTTTACACCCATCACTACCTGCCTCCACTACTCGCCCTCTCCCCACCGAGCACCTCTTCCCGCCATCCGCCCTTACTTCCTCCATCTATCACCTGCTGGTCCCTGTCACACCTCTCCTCTCGATCTTGCCTCTAAACCCTGATGTAGCGAGCGACCCAAACCGAAGCGTCGATGATTCCATTCCCCCCACGGATATTCCTTGACCTGCGTTATGCTGAGTTCCGCTAGCAGTCTGCTCTTTTGTTTTATTTCCCAGGTACAAAACACAACCTGTCATCCTTCTAATTTGTCCTTTTCCTCAACTAGTTATGCTCTCCAGCTGTTAGAGTCACACCATGCAGTGGCAGGCCCTTATGCTTGATGGTCAGTGCGGGCCAGACGGGCAGAAGGGCCTGCCACTGCATGGGTGACACAGTGGCGTAGCGGTAGAGTTGCTGCCTTGCAGCGCCAGACACTTGGGTTCAATCCTGACTGGCTACTGCCTGTACGGATTTGTACATTCTCCTCGTGACCTGCGTGGGTTTTCTCTGGGAGCTGCGGTTTCCTCCCACACTCCACAGACGTACAGGTTAATTGGCTTGATATAAAGTTAATCAGTCCCTATTTGACATGCGGGGATCGCTGGTCTGTGCGCACTCAGTGGGTCGAAGGGCTTGTTTCCGCACTGTATCTCTAAACTAAACTAAAGATCCAGCCACACTAATGTCTTTTGCCACATTCCCACCACCAAGCTTCAGATCCTACCTCTTCCCCTGCACTGAGGGCAATTTTCAGTGTCCAATTATTGTACGTCTTTGGATATGGGGAAAAAACTGAAGCAGCTGGAGAAACCCTGAGGGCTCACATGGAGAATGTGCAAAGTCTACACTGAGAGCACAGTGGGTAAGGATTGGACCTGAGTATTGGCGCTGTGAGGCAGCAGCTCTGCTCGCTGTGCAACAGTGCCATACACTGCACTCCATGCTAAGGCTAGCCTTGGATCTAGTACTCAAAATCCTTCCTTTGATATAAATGTCCATATTTTCACCAGCCCCACCACTCTGTGGGGCTCGTTACAAGCTAATGATTATGGGACTCAGAGGGAGACTATACTAGTGCGACTACGTACTTGCAATACATGGTTTCTTAGCCCTTATTGACAATGCAATTAGTTGTGTGGCGATTTGGTGGCCTGCACTCTGCTTGAAATGCTATGAAATTGAATTCAGTGGCATGCAACTCAAATTTCATTACACCAATTGGTGTAAGTGACAATAAATGTCCTTTGTCCTTTGCGCTCTGCTTGAAATGCTATGAAATTGAGTTTGGTGCCCTGCACACTACTTGAAATGGGATTTCAAGGAATAGTCATGAGTGAACTGCCAGCCCATCAGCCCTGAGTAACTGAGCTGCCATCCCACCAGCCCTTATTGACTGAGCTGCCAGCCCACCAGCACTGAGTGACTGAGCTGCCAGCCCACCAGCACTGAGTGACTGAGCTGCCAGCCCAACAGTCCCGAGTGACTGAGCTTCCATCCCACCAGGCCTGAGTGACTGAGTTGCCATCCCACCAGCCCTTATTGACTGAGCTGCCAGCACACCAGCACTGAGTGACTGAGCTTCCATCCCACCAGGCCTGAGTGACTGAGTGGCCAGCCCGCCAGGCATGAGTGACTGAGTTGCCAGCCCGCCAGGCCTGAGTCCAATAATTAATTCGGCCCACAATGTCCATATTAGCCCTCTGGAAACCAGTCCCTTCAGCCCACAACACCCATACTAGCGCTCCAGAACCCCCCTCCCCCCTCACGGGCCAACAATATTTGGAATTGGTGGAGAGAATGGAATATTGCTTTGGGGGACCAGCCCTCCCGTGTGAACATAGGACCCAATGGGTCCCACTTAGTCTAGTATGGCCATTAAATACACTCGACTCTTGATAATCCCTCACATCCCCCTTTGCAACTTCACCTACACTGTTCATCTAAACATCAAGGAATGAACCTTTGATCCGATTACAGACATGGATCGCTGTAACTGTTTTCAATCGTGGGCAAAGATAGATGCAGAGTGCTGGAGTAACTCAGCGGGTCAGACAGCATCTATGGAGGAAAGAGATGGCTGATGTTTCGGGTCAGGACCCTTCTTCAGACTTCAGTAGTGGGCAGCTCACCCGAACATAACTCACAAGCGCAAGATAGACACAAAAACTGAGGTAACTCGGTGAAACAGGCAGCATCTCTGGAGAGAAGGAATGGGTGACGTCTTTGGAGTGTGGGAGGAAACCAAAGTTCTCTGAGAAAACCCACGCCGGTCACGGGGAGAACGTGCAAACTCCGTACAGACAGCACCCGAAGTCAGGATCGAACCAGGGTCTCTGGCGCTGTAAGGCAGCAACTCTACTGCTACTCCACCGTGCCGCCCCGGGGAGCTGCAGATGCTGGATTGCAGGAGGCAGGTCTGAGCAGAAGCAGGATAGAATCGATGGACATGTGGAAAATAATGTTCCAGGGAAAACTGACCGGTTGAGAATGAAGCCCACATCAGATCAACACCAGATGCGCAAGAAGGCAGCACATCCCAGATTGTGGCATAGAGTGATAGAGTAATGTATCTGGGAAACACGCCCTTTGACACCACTTACCCATGCTGACCAAGTTGCCCCATCTACACTAGTCCCACCTGCCCACGTATGGCCCATATCCCACTATGGCCTTCCTATCCATGTACCTGTTCAACTGTCTTTTAAATGTTATTTGTTAAATGTTGTATTTATTTGTAGTATGTAGTACAGAAGGTATCCGCTCCGGAGGGTCGGAGGTCCAAGCCGCTGAGGTTGGCCTCCCGTTCCTACGTCGGAGTTCCATCATCCCGGCAAGCGGGCCAGAGCGGCGGGCTGCCCGTAGCGGCGACTGCGGAGAGCTCCGGAGGCCCCGACCACGGGTGAACATCGAGGGAGATGACTGACTTTGGTGCCTTCCCTCACAGTGGGAAACCTTTGGATTCTGCTGTGTGGGGATGGTTTATGTTGGACTCTATTGTGTGTTGTGTTCTTTATTTTAATGTATGGCTGTAGGCAAAAACAAATTTCAGACCTCGGTCTGACAACAAAGTGCCATTGTATCTTTTTTCACACAGAGAGTGGTGATCGTAGTTGAGGCCAGTATTGGCTATCTCTCCTCTGACAACTCAATCCATATACAAGTGGAAAAGTTGCCCCTCAGGTTCTTATTAAATCTATCCCCTCACACTTGAACCAGTGTCCTCTGGTTCTTGATTCCCCTCCTCTGGGTAAAAGACTGTGCATCCCCCTCAAGATCATATACACCTCTCTAGGTTCACCATTCGTCCTCCTGTTCTCCAAGAAATAAAGTCCTAGCTTGCCAAATGTCTCCCTGCAGTACAGGCCCTCGAGTCCTGGCAACATCCCCGTAAATGGACACAAAATGCTGGAGTAACTCAGCGGGACAGGCAGCATCTCTGGATAGAAGGAATGGCCGATGTTTCGGATGAGACCCTTTTTCAGACTGAGAGTCAGGGGAGAGGGAGACACAGAGATAAGGAAGGGTATGTGGTGTGAAAACGAGAGATCAAAGGGCACTCACACCTTACCCTTCCATATCTCTGTATCGCCCTCTCCCCTGATTCTGAGTCTGAAGAAGGGTCTCGACCCAAAACATCACCTGTTCCTTCTCTCCAGAGATGCTGCCTGTCCCACTGAGCTACTCCAGCTCTTTGTGACTATATTCGGTCTCAACCAGCATCTGCAGTTCCTTCCTACACAATGTAGATTATCTGTCAAACTGGTACTTGGTAAACACTTGAGATTAGGAAGGGAAGGTAACCATCCAATCAACCTTATAAACTTCTTTGAGGGGAAAACAAAGTGAAGTTGGATAACATGGTGGAATACAATGCGATTTCTATCCATTTCTCTGGTCATTTTAGGTACAGAATGCCAGACAACATTTGCTGCAGCCACTGTGTGGAGGTCGTGTGGGTACATTGGGAGCTGTAGTTTAGTTTAGAGATACAGCATGAGATACAGATTTGGCCCTGCTCACACCAGTTCTATTCTATCACACTTTCTCATCCACTCCAGACACACCTGTGGCAATTTACAGAGGCCAATTAACTTAATATCCTGCTTATGAGATTCATTCTAGGAAGGAGCTGGTGTGATAAGGTGGAGCCTAGTTGCATGAGCATAGTTCCACTGCCAATTCTACGTTATCACACGTTCTCATCCACTCCCTACACACTAGGGGCAATTTACAGAGGTCCATTAGCCAACATCTTTGGGATGTGGGAGCAATCCGGATCATCCGGAAGAAGGGTCTCGACTCGAAATGTCACTCATTCCTTCTCTCCAGAGATGCTGCCTGTCCCGATGAGTTACTCCAGCACTTTGTGTCTAATACCCGGAATAAACCCTTGCGGTGGCAGGGGGAACGAGCAAACACCGCACAGACAGGATTGAAACCCGGGTCTCTGGCGCTGTGAGGCAGCAGTTCTACCCGCTGCACCACTGTGCTGTCCCTGTGCCGTCTGGTCAAGCAACAGGTGAAGTATGATGTGTACAATGTCCTCCTCAGAATGAATGAATCACGCCCAACTCCCCAAAGTGTTCACTATCACCATCTCTCCATTGTCATCAGTCATTCACACGAGTTCTATGTTATCTCACTTCCCTATCCACTCCCTATACACTAAGGGCAATACAGAGGCCAATTAACCTGCATGCCCGGGATGTGGGAGGAAACCGGAGCACCCGGCAAAACCCACTTGTGCACAGTGAGAACATTCAAACTCCACACAGACAGCACTCAAGGTCAGCACCCAACTTGGATCTCTGGTGCTATAGGCAGTTTGGCTCAGATGTTCTGGGAGCAGAATTGGGCCATTCGGCCTTCAAGCCTACTCCACCATTCAATCATGGCTGATGTATCTTTGCCTCTGAACCCCATTCTCCTGCCTTCTCCCCGTAACCACTGACACCCTTGCTAATCAAGATTCTGTCAATATCTGCCTTAAAAATGCCCATTGACTTGACCAGACCTGTTCCATTGCCGTCTGTGGCAATGAATTCCACAGATTCACCAGCTATTGGGCATGTGTGGAGGGACATATGCCCAGGGATGCACATAATTAGCAGTGGCAGCATTCAGCAGCATTCAGCAAATTCTGGAAGGCGACTCCGGACTGTCAAAGCTGCCACAGCCAGACATAAACACAGCTTTTTTCACGAGTAGTAGCTCTATTCAATAACCAAAAATCTGTCGCCACCTTTTGCTCGGATATCTTATTCACATGTTTAATCGATAATGTTTTATTATTAATGTTTCATGTTTTATTGTCATTCCTAACTGTCACTGTGTCATGTTGTCACTTGCAGGCAGAGCACCAAGGCAAATTCCTTGTATGTGAATACTTGGCCAATAAACGTATTCATTCATTCATTCATATAAATGAGCAGGCGGGATATAGAAGGCACGTTGTTCGCACGTGCTAATTGTGCATCATTATTCCCCTGCCCGATCGTGGAGGTAATCCAATCTGGTTTATTTGGAATCTATCATTCTGAAGCAATTAGAAACCATTTAGGTATGTACGGGTTAGTCAAGTGTAGCTCAAAAGGATTTGTTCAAAGTCAATCATGCTTGACAACTCTGATGAAACGTTTTGAGTAGGTTTCTGGTTGGATAATGTGAATTTTGTAAAGTTAAAGTATGTAGATTTTCAGAAACCATTCAATTAGTCGCCTCACAAGAGATTTGTTAGAAATAGATATGCCCTAAATTAGATATGTGTAGAAAGGAACTGCAGATGCTGGTTTAAAGCAAAGAAAGAAGCTAAAAGCTGGAGTAACTCAGAGGGTCAGGCAGCATCTCAGGAGAAAAAGATATATGTGACGTTTCGGGTTCAGACACTTCTTTAGACTGAGAGTCAGGGGAAAGGGAAACGAGAAATATAGATGGTGATATAGAGAGATATAGAACAAATGAATGAAAGATATACAAAAGGTAATGATGATCCAGGAAAGTTGGTGCATTTGTCCATTGGTCCAATGGTCCTTTGTTGGCTGTGGAATAGAAACATAGAAACATAGAAATTAGGTGCAGGAGCAGGCCATTCGGCCCTCCGAGCCTGCACCGCCATTCAATATGATCATGGCTGATCATCTAACTCAGTATCCTGTACCTGCCTTCTCTCCATACCCCCTGATCCCTTCAGCCACAAGGGCCACATCCAACTCCCTCTTAAATATGGCCAACGAACTGGCCTCAGCTACCTTCTGTGGCAGTGAATTCCACAGATTCACCACAATAGATGATAATGAGTGATACAGACAATGACATTGGAAGTAGGATTATGGCGTCTGATGCACACCTGACCTGACTTACCTTCACTTACCTGACCTGATGTAAATCATCCTGGGAAGATGCTTCAAATAACCCCAGTGGTTTGCTATCTATAATTCCTCTCTCCCTCGGTTATCTTCACTTATGATTGAATGGAGGAGTAGACTAGATGGACCAAATGGCCTCATTCTGCATCTCCCTGGTCTGAAAGGCCGAATGGCCTACTCCTGAGCCTATTTTCTATGCTTTCAGCAGGAAAGCAGTGCGTCAAAGATCCAGCAAAAGTATTTTGGGGGAAATAGTTAGGATGAGTCTTTGGCCCAGAGTAAGGTGAATGATGAATCAGGGGACATGGGTTTAATTGAGAGGGGCAAGATTTAATGGGAACCTAAGGGACAGCTTTTTCACAAAGAGGCTGGTGGGTATATGGGACGAGCTGCTGGAGGAGGTAGTTGAGACAGGTATTATAATAACACTTAAAAGAGATTTAGACAGGTACGTGGATATGGGCTAAACAGGGGCAGGTGGGACTACAGTAGATGGAGTATCTTGTTCAGACTGAAGGGTCTGTTTCCTCACTGTACGCCTCAATGCGCTATGACTGCGTGGGGTTCTTCCGGGTGCTCCAGTTTCTTCCCACGTCCCAAAGATGTGCAGGTTTGTAGGTTAATTGTCCTGTGTAAATTTCCCCCAGTGTGCAGGGAGTAAATGAAAAAGGAAGGTGACATAGAACTAGTGGTTGGCGTGGGCTTGGTGGGCCAAGGGGTCTGATTCCACGCTGTATCTTTCAATCTATCCAAGTGGTGAATAGGAAAGATACAGGTGACCCTTTAAATCCAATCCAAGCAGTTACTGTCCAAATGTCTATTAAATGTTGTCATAACACCCGCCTCGACTACTTCCTCTGATCGCCATGGTTGAGGGGCCGAAGGGCCTGTTTCCATGCTGCATTATAAGACTTTATATCAAAGTCCCTTGCCAAGAGTCAAGAGACACAACAATGGGGTAGAAGTGAATCGGACAGTTTATGGAAGGGCCGTTCAGAAGCCCGATAATAGAAGGGAAGAAGCTGTTCCTGAGTCTGGTGGAGCACACATTCTACTTTCTTTACCTTCTGCCAGACGGAAGCTGTGAGAAGAAGCAACGGGGTCAGACAAGTCTTTGATTATGTCGGCTGCTTTCCCAAGGCAGAGTGAAGTGTGGATGGAATCGATGGTGTGGAGTCTGGTCTGTGTGATGGACTGGGCTACATTCACAATTCTCTATAATTACTTGGTCTTTCATGGTTGTATTAATAGTGCTTGTGTGCGTAAAGTGCACCAATTATAACAAATCAGGTCTTTAGCTGGTTAAACAATGGAAAGCGTTGGCAACTGCCAATAGCAGCATCATGGTTGGGCACGGTTCTGATTTGCAGTGTGTCTTTCATCAGTTTCTGTGCTGAAAGGTGGGAATCAATGGTAATAAGCAATAAGTACATCGTAGGTTCCTTGTGGCATTGTTCCATTTAGGCCTTTAGCAGAGGGATCTCTAATATACATTTGCAATGTTGCAACGATAGATTTTTGAGAGTTTTTACAGGAATGAATCACAAAACTGAACTTTACACTTCTAAATCAGACTCGGTCACTGAGGTGTACAACATGAGAACTCTTCAATTTGTCAGGTGGAATAAACTTTGTCTTAGATAAAGATAAACACTAAATGCTGGAGTAAATCAGTGGGTCGGGCAGCCTCCCTGGAGGGAAGGGATGGGAATAGCGGGCTGGACCACTCCATGCAAGCCCATAAGAGCGATGACGGATGGCCCGGCTCGTCACCGCGGGCTAGAATTCATCCCAAGCCACCAGCGTCGACGGGGACCGCACTACTGAAAGAGAGGAGGAACCGAGAGAGAGGAGGGACTGAGAGAGAGGAGGGAATAGTGGGGGGGGGGGGGGGGGGGGGGGGGGGGGGGGGGGGGGGGGTATGCTGAGGACAAAGGGGGAGCTGGCAGAGTGGGGGTGGGGTTGCTGGCAGTTCAGTACTTCTCTAACTTTAACAGCGCCAATATGTGGCGCCACTTGTGTTGTATACACAACAAAGCGTTTCACTGTATCCAGGTACATAAAGTATTATTCATTAGTGATACTGATATTGATCATGATACTGACAATAAATATCACTCATTCATTCATTCAGGTGATGTTTCGGGTCGAGACCTTTCTTCAGATTGAGAGTCACTGGAGAGGGAAACTGGATTTTCGAGGGAAAAGGGTTTTAGATAAACCCTTGTTTCTATACTTTTAATATAATTATTTTTTCTGAAAGTGACAAAAATGAAAACACCAAACATAATCTTTCACTCAGCGTGGGGATCAAAGTGGAGGTGGAGTGAAGTCAGCCTCAGAGCAGCTGTAACTGTGGCTCTGTGTCAAATCTATCCCCTCCCAGTGCAGGCTTCTGTTGTCAGGTGTTTGTATTCTCTTTGAATGCTACAGATAATCAGGTTTCACAAAAAACAACATGACTCTGTGATTTACTGTTGGCTGCAGTAACACAGGGTTGAAAGCCAGACACCGTGTGCCCACTGGTTACTTATTCTTTGTCTGTCTAACAACGGATGAAGATTCACTGAACCAATTCCGCTTGAAAGAGCCAAGTGAGGCAAGGCTGCCCGCTGCCATCCATCTGATTGATGACTTCACTAGAAGTGTTGGAAGGGATGTGTCAGACATTTCCGTGGAAAGAATTCTACATTATGTTTTGAGATGAAACTGTGCTGTTGGTGACTCTCCTGGGGACCTTATCTACACTGTGGTCCATCGCGAACACAGACTAATCAGTAGAAGTAGATGACAGGATCTCCCAGAAGCAGCATTATGGTTAAGCAGACCCTTGATTTAGAAGGTGTGGGGACATCCAACTCCCGTGGAGTTGCCTTGAAGGCCCAGATGCCTTTAATGTCCGTGCTGTTCCCAGGGAAATGGAATGAGAAGAAATGAGAACAAAAATAAAAAACCATCGTTGCTGGAAAGCTTTAATAAAGCTGGAAGTACTCAGCAAGTCGGGCAGCATTGTTGGGAAGAGAAACGGTGTTAATCTTAGTTTAGAGATACAGTTGGAAACAGGCCCCTCATCCCATTGACTCCACGCTCTTGACTCTAAACGTCACCATTTGTTTTTCTCCAGAGATGCTGCCTGACCTGCTGAGTTACCCCAGCATTTTGTGTCAATTTGACCAATGATCGCCCGTACACTCGTTCTATGTTATTCCATTTTCGCAACCTACACACTGGAGACAATTTACAGAAGACAATTATCCTACAAACCTGCACGCCTTTGGAATGTGGGAGGAACACCCAGAGAAAACCCACAAGGTCACAGGGAGAACATACAAAGAGAACATTTTACTTTAACCAAAATCAGTCAGCATAGCTTTGTACGTGGCAGGTCATGTCATGCTAACTTGATCAGGTTTTTGAGGAGGTAATGATGATGATCGATGAGGGTTGGGCAGTGGATGTTATCTTCATCGATTTAGGTAAGGCGCTTGATAAAGTCCCTTATGGCAGGCTGCCCATATTAAGATGCATGGGATTAACAGTGATAGTAGACAAAAGGACAATCTTCAGGCTGGAGTATTGTGTGCAATTTTGGTCTCCTAATTTGAGGAACGACATTATTGCTATTGCAGGAGTGCAGCGTAGGGTCACCAGGTTAATTCCCTGGGTGGCGGGACTGACGTTTGATGAAAGAACGGGTCGACTGGGCTTGTGTTCACTGGAATTTAGAAGGATGAGAAAGGATTGTAGGCTAATTGGCTTGGTATGAATATCAAAATTTGTCCCTAGTGTAGGGTAGAGTTAATGTGTGGGGATCGCTGGCTGGTGTGGACTCGATGGGCCGAAGGGCCATTTGTAATGCTATAACTAAACCAAACCTAAAGCTCTGCTGGGCTGCATGTGTTGAATGAACAGGGCATTGATTGAAGAATCCTGTTGTCTTCATTTGAGATATTGGTTGGTGCACGCAGCAATATCATTAAAACATTGCCCGTCTCTCCATTTCCAATTGATTATAGAACTGGTGGGTGGCGGAGCTCCATTTAGAAAAGAATCAGTCAGATATAGAATACATTTAGAACATCATAACTTCTATTATGCACATTCCAGACAGAGCCAAAGAAATATGTTGTAAAAATATAAATAGTAAATGATATTTCAACATTGTGAGCTGTCCAACCCTGACACAAATTTCCATTTTCTTCCTTCCTTAGTTATGGAAAGTCTCAAACCGTGCCAACCCATGAAATTTCCTCTCCTCTGCGGAGACTGTATTTACAGCAGAACTAATCAGAATGTGAATGAGTAATAAAAAGCTAGAATCAGACAGATTTGTCTGTTTTTATGTGTATGCTGTGTAAACGTTGATGCAGCCAGTGTGGATTACTCTGGACATTTAGAGGTGAGAGGTCGTCCCTCTTGCATTATCGGCCCAGGAACCTCCATGCGGGGTGGCACAGTGGCGCAGCGGTAGAGCACCTCACAGCGCCAGAGGTCTGGTTCGATCCTGACTCCGAGTGCTTGTCAGTATGCAGTTCACCCCGTGACCTGCGTGGGTTTTCTCTGGGTGATCCGGTTTCCTCCCACACTCCAAAGATGTACAGGTTTGTTGGTTAATTGGCTTGATATAAATGTAGATTCTCGCTGGTGTGTGTGACCGTGTTAGTGTGGGGGGATCGCTGGTTGGCACGGATTCAGTGGGCCGAAGGGCCTGTTTCTGTGCTGTATCTCTGAACTAAACTAAACTAAACTAAACTAAACTAAACTAATCTAAACAGCGTTCATGTTGATCTATCGGTTACACATCTAGCTGTGTCATTAGTTTAGTTTAGTTTAGAGGTGTTTAATTTAGAGACACAGTGCGGAAGTAGGCCCTTTGGCCGACCGAGTCCGCTCTGACCGGTGATTGCTGTACGCTTGCACTATCCTACACACACCAGGGACAATTTACAATTTTTACCAAGGCCAATTAACCTACAAACCAACGCGTCTTTGGAATGTGGGAGGAAACCAGAGCACCCAGAGAAAACCCACGTGGTCACGGGGTGAATGTACAAAAGTCTGTACAGACAGCACCCGTGGTCAGGGTCAAACCCCAGTGTCGGGCGCTGTAAGGGACTGTAAGGCCTGCAGTACACATTCCTAGGGAGCTCCTGGGTACAATCCTGGACTGTGGTGGAACATGGGAAGGGTCAATAAGTAACAGATACAGCAGGGACACAGGCCGTTTGGCCCATCGTGTCTGTGTTGACCATCAAGCCCCCATTTACACTTCCCAAGTGTTTTATAGTCCCCACATTCCCGACAACTACCCTACGAATCTACCATTCACCGGCATGCTTGGGGTAATTTCCAGCAACCAATTAGCCTACTGACACTTTTGGGATGTAGGAGCAAACTGGAGCACCCAGAGGAAACCCAAGCAGTCACAGTGAGGACGTACAAACTCCACACAGACAGCACCTTCGGGAGGATGTGTCATCACATATGTTATATCTCTTGCGCCTAACTCCATTCTCCTGCCTTCTCCCCATAACTCCTGACACTCATACTAATCAAGAATTTATCAATCTTTACCTTAAAAATATCCATCGACGGGCTCCACAGCTGTCTGTGGCAATCCACAGATTCACCACCCTCTGACGAAAGAAATTCCTCCTCATCCCCTTCCCAAGGGTACATCCTTTTATTCTGAGACTATGACCTCTGATTCTAGACTCTCCCACTAATGGAAGCATCCTCTCCACCCAGGCCTTTCACTATTTGGTACGTTTCAATGAGGTTCCCCCTCATCCTTCTAAACTCCAGCGAGTACAGGCCCAGTGCTGTCAAACGCTCATCACATGTTAACCTACTCATTCCTGGGATCATTCTTGTAAACCTCCTCTGGACCCTCACTAATGCCAGAACATTGCTTCCACAGATATGGGGGCCGGAATTACTCACAATACTCCAAATACCACGACTTCTTTGACTTTCAGGAGTTCTGGAAGTAAGAGATTGTCACCTCTTGCGAGCTGACAGACCTCCAGTGGAGGACAGTGTCTGATGGTGTAGAGAGGTGAACAACTTTACCTGGAGCCATGGTAAGTGGCTTGTTGAGCTGCAGGAGCGAGAGGAAGATGAAGACTAACCACTTGTTCATCACCTGCACTCACACCTGATCCAGGGAGGCAGGCAGCTCGGAGGGTTTGTGAGTGTTTCGAGCTGAGAGGGTTGGGGCCACTGGGGGATCCAAGGGCAGGTTTGGGACTTGCCTCAGTGTGTGAGGGGTTGGCAGGGATGATGAGCAGGCTGGAGATTACTGGCTGCTGGGAAGTTGGAGTTCACAAAGCCAGGGACAAAGTCAGGAGATTGGAGGAGCAGACTTGTCACAGGGCATCAATTGAATGTCTCAGCCAAGAGATTGTCTTAATTCTGGCCAAATTGGAGAGGCCAGGACACTAAAACTGAGTAAAGGCTTCTGGGCTGCTAGGCCATTTGGTCAATTTATATGTACCTTCTGCAGAAATAGGACAAGCTGCAGAATGGTGCCAGTTTGTCTAGAGCTTAGACAAGAGCTGCAGGAAGAGAATGAAACAACTGCAGATCCTGACAATTAGGTGCAAATTGCATTAAATGGATTGGATGAATGCAAACCAGACATGCACATTGTATATAATGTTGCAAAGCTTTACTTTGCTAGATGTTGATTGGATTAAGTATTGAGCCTTGTCTGGGTTTCTTGAATATCAAATCGCATGTTACGATGTTTGTTTCCTCTTCAGAAGTTCTGTTTGAATACATTGAATACATTGAATACATTGTATTAGTCACTGTATTATTGGGTTAGGGAAATGTCTATCATATACTGTGTTGAATCGAAATCTGTTATTGGACTGTAAAGAGACCACCCCTATATGGTTCGGCCCCTCAAGGTTCGGGGACCTATAAAAGTCCGCTCCCATGAGGTCCTGTGTCGATCTTCTGGGAGAACGCTTAGGATTGCGTGACCTTCTGGAGTGTCTCTGCTTGAGCGAGGCTAAGAGTGCTTGATCAGGCAGATACAAGGATCAAACCCGTGGTGGTTAGGTATCAAGTCAAGTCACGTCACTTTTATTTATATAGCACATTTAAAAAACAACTCTCGTTGGCGAAAGTGCTTTACATAAGAATAGTATAACAAACAACAGTTGTTCATAGATTAAATACAAACATCACTACATACATATAGCCCTCGCTCAGAGGACGTCAAGAAAGTCTTGGGAGTAGAGATGAGTTTTTAGTCTCGTCTTAAAGGAGTCGATGGAGGGGGCAGTTCTGATGGGAGGAGGGATGCTGTTCCACAGTCTAGGAGCTGCGACCACAAAGGCGCGGTCGCCCCTGAGCTTATGCCTAGAACGCGGGATGTTCAGCAATCCCAAGTTGGCCGATCTGAGGGACCTGGAGGTGGTGTAGTGGGTGAGAAGACTTTTAATGTAGGTGGGGGCAAGCCCATTGAGGGCTTTGTAGACAAAGAGGAGGGTCTTGAAATTTATTCGGAACCGCACAGGGAGCCAGTGGAGAGAGGCCAGGATCGGGGTGATGTGGTCCCTTCTCCGGGTGCCCGTCAGGAGTCTCGCTGCGGCGTTTGGACCAATTGCAGGCGGGACAAGGGAAGATTGGCTGATGCCAGTGTAAAGGGAGTTGCAGTAATCGAGGCGGGAGGAGATAAATGTGTGGATGATCTTTTCGAGGTCATCAAACTGGAGGAATTTTTTATTTTAGCTATCGTCCGAAGCTGGAAGAAGCTAGCTTTTACCACGGCATTGACTTGTTTGTCAAATTTCAACGCTGAGTCGAATATCACGCCAAGGTTTTTGACGTGAGATTTGGGTAATGGGGTAAGGCTTCCAAGGCTGCCGGCTATCATTTTGATTGAGTCCGAGGAGCCGAGAAGGATAATCTCAGACTTACTCTCGTTTAGTTGGAGGAGGTTCTGGGCCATCCAGCACTTTATATCCTCGAGGCAGTGGATAAGGTGAAGCAGATTTGATTGTTTTTGGGCTTCAGGGGGAGATAGAGTTGTGTATGATCTGCGTAGCAATGGAAGGAAATGCCGTGCCTTTCAATGACTTGGCCTAAGGAGAAGAGAATGGGAATGGATGGAACCTTGTGGAATAGTAGTGCAACTGTAATTGAGTTTTGTCAAAATAAAGTTTAGATGCACAAGTGCTTGACTCGGTGATATTTGACTGAAACTAGACTAGGGGGAAGCTTAGAATGAGCTATTTACATTAGGGGCTCGTCTGGGATATTAACGGACCTCCAAACACAAGTTTGTGATCAAGGGTGTTGAGCTGTTTTGATCACGAGTGCAGAAATCGGGCCCACTGTGCAGTTTTCGCATTGATTTTCGACACCTTGGGGCGGATCGATCATTCGCAGGCTTGGGAAAGGGGCCGATCGAGATCGTTAGAACAGAGGGCTAATGGTTAGCACTCCTTTGGGTTAGGGGACATAAAACAGGGCAAGGAGTGGCCCACAACTTGGTCGTGGTTGGCAGACTGCAGCTGCTTTGTCGAGAGCATGACACGCTTCGAGGGCGAGGGGTGGGCCATTGTCCAGATTTGGTATCCAATTGGTGGGTATTGAAACACAGGTCTGGTCTGCATATTGATCTATCTTTGCGGGGAGTGCTGATTGGAAAGGTGCGTTCTGAAAATTGGCATCGACTAACAGCGCGAAGAGGCTAGACGCTGAACCCCCGGTGCCCAGCAGAGAGGGGTGTCTGCGTGAAGGTGTCTGAATAATAATCTCTCCCTGGGAGTGACGGATGAGGAACCTCGTAAAGACACTGGGCTCGGTGGCTAGAGTATAGATTGGCTGGGAATACTCCGGTCCATTAGAGATTTCATTGGGCAATTTAGGTTGAATTCAAGAGCCCGCGTATGTGGAGTGGTACGCACCAAAACTATTTGGTCTGAGAACGAGTCTAGATTTGCAGAATCAAATTTCCAAATACACAATTTCACATTGAAGTTCTGCCCATATGGTAGAATTTGAATTCTGTATAGATAGAAATTGGAGTTTGTGCATGTTTGAGATCGATTCCGAATAGCGGCTGATCAACAGTGAATAGTAACCGTCTGATCGATTGTTGATTAGTACCTGATAGCGAAGAGTAACTGAGAGACGGGAACATGGTTTACTTGGTGAAAAGTACCCGGATGTGAGATGTACCCCTAATTCTGTAAAACCTAGAGAGGAGGGATGGAGGTCCCTCTATAGAAATCCACTTAGCAGGAGGAAAGTAACATATAGGAGGAAAAGTAGTCAATTTAAGAAGTAGTACCCCTCAGCAAAGCGTACCCTAGAAAGGGGAAAATCTTCGGCATCAGAGGGAGAGGTTCACTGATTGATAACCGCGTGACGCGGCATTGAGATCGAGTGTTTGTAAACTGTGTGCTAGCGTGTTAAATTATTATTGTAAATTGTAAAAATCCAACATCATCTTTTGTAGCATTGTTATTGGATACAAATTGTATAAATACTTTGTGTATGTAAAAAGATTTAGAGTGTATTAAGATTTAGAAAGTGAAGATTTTGAGTGTGTTATGTTCGCGGACTGCTATTTGTATTGTTTGTGTGAGTGCTTAAGGATTTTTGGGTGCTAGATAATTTTAACTAAAAGTGTTTTTTTTTGCCAAGGCAAAGACAAGCGCCCGTGCCGCACTGATTCGCCGACAGCCGGCACCACATGGGGAGCCACGACCAAGACACTGCACATGTCCACAGTGGCCCTGGAGTACTCTGATCTTTGAATGACTGGGGAATGTGGAAATTGTAAGATTGAAAGTGTGCGTGGGCTTGTGGGAGATAGGAGAAGAATTTGAATAGGAGAGTAGGATTGGTGGAGCAAAGGAATAAAGAATTGCGAGGGTGCGAATGCTTTCGAGCCATTAGCCACTGTTCAGGAGTGAGCCTGATAAATTTAAGGATTAAAAGGAAGGAGTGGAGGATTTAGGAATTCTGCTTCAGTTGTTCGGAGGCATGGGGAACAGCATAGATCGAGATATGACAGAAGAGGAAAGGAGCCCATTGCAAATAATGTGTAATGAGTTCCCTCACAAGGCAGAGAAATTAAGATACTTGTCAGGAGCCCTGAATAAGAAATTAGGAAACAAGCTATGGCCGCCGGGGGGCATTAGAACAGTAAAAGGGATAACATACATAGAACAGATCATTTGGCAGCATAGTAATAACGAGAGTGCCAAATAATTAATAGGGTTATGGAGAAAATATTATGAGGAACGGAAGGCGAATAAAGAGGTTAAGAGAATGGCTAGTTGGGAGAAAGCGATCGCTAAACTTGGAATAGAACTGATAGAAGGTGAAGTAGATTGACCTCCAGTCATCTCCTCTCTTATAGGAGTGGAAATGAAGGAAAACACATGGAACAGGGAAAAGGCAGATCTCCTGGAAGGAAACTAGTCTCTATAAATTTAAAGTTTAAGGATCTGATGAGAAACCCTCATCAGATATACATATTATAACATCGTGTGAATACGGAGAGAGCTGATTAGTGTTGATCCCAGGATAGTGAAGAGTATATTATAGAACAGAATAGTAATAGGTGTACGGTGAAAGAGTATAATAGAGCAGAATAGTGAAATGGAAAAGGGATAGTATTGCAGAATTACAGTGAATGTATGGGAAAGCATTAGTACATGAGTGGTAACTTGCTTTGTCCCAAGTTTTTCAGCAATTATAGGTTATAGGTTGGACTATGGAAGAATGGGCACCAACATGGATGGAGGGAATTCATGCCCATGTGAACTCAGGAGGCTTGGTAAGATTCTGGGAAGAAACATCATCGTCTTGTTGTTGTTAATAGATGGAGAATGTAATAGACACACCTATTTATATCTGGTTATCTGATTACCTGACTATTTAGTTATCATAACTGATGGTTTATCATATATGATAAAAGGAAGAAATGTTAATTCTGGCCAAATTGGAGAGGCCAGGACACTAAAATTGAATATAGACTTCTGGGCTGCTAGGCCATTTGGTCAATTTAAATGTGCCTTCTGCAGAAATAGGACAAGCTGCAGAATGGTGCCAGTTTGTCTGGAGTCTAGATAAGAGCTGCAGGAAGAGAATGAAACATCTGCAGATCCTGACAGTTAGGTGCAAATTACATGGAATGGATTGGATGAATGCAAACCAGACAAACACGTTGTACATAATGTTGCAAAGCTTTACTTTGCTAGATGTTTGTTTCCTCTTCAGAAGTTCTGTTTGAATACATTGTATTAGTCACTGTATTATTGGGTTAGAGAAATGTCTATCATATACTGTGTTAATCAATATCTGTTATTGGACTGTAAAGAGACCACCGCTATGTGGTTCAGCCCCTCAAGGTTCGGGGACCTTTTAAAGACCGCTCCCAAGAGGTCCCGTGTCGATCTTTTGGGAGAATGTTTAGGACTGCGTGACCTTCTGGAATGTCTCTGCTTGAGCGAGGCTAAGACAGCTTGATCAGGCAGATACAAGGATCGAACCCGTGGTGGTTAGGTATAGTAGTGAAACTGCAATTGTGTTTGTCAAAATAAAGTTTAGAGGCGCAAGTACATGGCTCAGTGATTTCTGACTGAAACCAGACTGGGGGGTTTCTTAGAACGAGCTATTTACAATTGCACCCCCTTATCTGTCCCTCCACTGGAGGGTCAACCTGGGTCTGTCTGAAGTAGGTCCTCGACCGAAAACGTCAGCCGTTCCTTCTCTCCAGAGATGGTGCCTGTCCCGCTGAGTTACTCCAGCACTTTGTGTCTATCTTCGGTGTAAACCAGCATCTGCAGTTCCTTCCTACACACTGGGTCCTTCTAGAGCCATACTTCTGGAGTGGGATGTGGAACTGCACGTTTTTGGGATGAGAATATTTACCAAAAGAGTCAAACGAAAGAACAGAAATGATGCATGTTAAAATCAGAGCTTTTTGTTCTCTGATTACATCTGTGCTAAATCTATATTACTAAAAGTCTGATCTTGACCGCTTTTGGCTCGCTGTGCTGTGATTTCCGAGAGAACGCCGCCACCTATGGCCGTCATTTTTGGCTACCTCTCTCAGAGCCCCCCTCGCTCAGAGTCCCTCTCCGCCTTCCTGGACTGGATGATTTTTCCCATCGATGAAAAATCAGAGAGATATTAATGTTTTCTTTTAAAATTGCCATACTCTCTTCTGCCCCTGCTGGTGGCAGGGGGGAGGGACTATAAAACCCGGAAATGGTGTGCCTCGCTCAATCTCTGCAAGATGGAGGAAGCCAGAGGGTCACGTCTCTCTGAGCTCTGAATAACACTGAACACATGTCTACTTAACTGTGAGTGCCCTTAATGTGGTTTGAAAATTAAAATATGGTTCGTTTGAAGTAAAAAGGCACTGCCTGCAAATGGTTGTTTGGGGGGTTTGGGTTGAAGTTAAAAGGCACTACTGCAAATGGAGGTTTGGGTGCTTTGGGTTGAAGTTAAAAGGCACTACTTCAAATGGTGGTTTGGGTGCTTTGGGTTGAAGTTAAAAGGCACGACTGCAAATGGTGGTTTGGGTGCTTTGGGTTGAAGTAAAAAGACACTACTGCAAATAGTGGTTTGATTGCTTTGGGTTGAAGTAAAAAGGCGCTACTGCAAATGGTGGTTTGGGTGCTTTGGGTAATTTCCTGTTTGCACTGTATATTGATTTTAGATCACTAACACTTACGGCTGTGATTTTTGGCCATCTTACTCGGTCCCCCTCTGCTCAGCAGGTGCAGAGGATTCTTCCCATCAATGAAAAATAAAAGTGTTATTATTGTTTAAAAAATATTGAGAATCTCTCTCCTGTCAATCACGCCATGAAGGCCACACCTTTTCCGGTGGGAGGGGGAGGGGTTATGTAACCCAGAAGTGTGGCTCAGCCTCTGCATGATGGGGGAGGGAGAGGTCAAGACTCTGTCTGGGCTGTGAATCAACACTGAATGTCTACTGAACTGTGAGTTTTGTGTTTTGTGTGGTTTTATGGTGGTTTCACCCTGCTTGAAATGGTCTGAAACTGCATTTGAATGTGGTGGCCTTGCACCCTGCATGAAATGGTATGAAGCTGCATTTGAATGTGGTGTTGTTGCACCCTGCATGAAATGGTATGAAGCTGCATTTGAATTTGGTGGCCTTGCACCCTGCTTGAAATGGTATGAAACTGCACTTGAATTTGGTTGCCTTGCACCCTGCTCGTAGTGCAATTAAACTGCACTTGAATTTGGTGGCCTTGCACCCTGCTGAGAGTGGTATGAAACTGAACTTGAATTTGGTGGCCTTGCACCCTGCTTGAAGTGGTTGCAACCTGCATTTGAATTTGGTGGCCTTGCACCATGCATGAAATGGTAGGAAAATGCACTTGAATTCGGTGGCCTTGCACCCTGCTGGAAGTGGTAAGAAACTGCACTTGAATTTGGTGGCCTTGCACACTGCTTGAAATGGTAGGAAAATGGATTTGAATTTGGTGGCCTTGCACCCTGCTTGAAATGGAATTTCAAGGAATAGCCATGAGCCAACTGCCAGCCCACCAGCCGTGAGTGAGCTGCCAGCACATCAGGCTTGAGGGACTGAGCTGCCACTCCAAGAACCCATACCAGCGCTCCAGAAAGCCCCCCCCCCCCAATGGCCACCAATATTGGAATTGGTGGAGAGGTGGAATATTGCGTCGGAGGACCAGCCCTCCCGTGTGAACATGGGACCCAACGGGTCCCACTTAGTCTAGTACTTTATATATTTCAGATTCAATGATACTTCATTGTCACAGGTACAGTGACATTCTTTCTTTTATCAGACAATCCGGTAAATCATACATTAGACTGCACCAACGCAGTACACAAATGGTCACTAGGTTTCTGGGGCTGACAAAGTTGCAAATATTCTCTGAACCAGGCTTGCTGCCTTTTATGCCAGATTTTACGCCAAATAATTTGCACCTAATCCGGATTTTAAAACCCGGTGAAATCTCCGCTTTCCGCGAGACAGTGGGGATGGGACTGATGATTGAGGGCGCCGATTGGACGAGAGAGACGTCGGTCAGCAGGCAATGGGGGTGGGACATGATGATTCAGCGCGATGGTTGGAGGAGGGAGACGTGCCAAAACACCCTCGGCACAGACCTGCATCTCATCCGCAGCCAGGATCGATCCCGGCTCTCCGGCGCTGTCCTGTCCCCACCCGAGTGCCCCCCCCCCCCCCCACGCCCGGAGGTGGCCAGAGACGTTGCGAGTCAGATGGGAGCTGTGCCCCCCGGGCCCACAGCCAGCACAGAGAAGCAGCGCTAAACCCAGCTCAACTCTGCCTGTTCCGCCAGGTTAACCTACACCCTGCCTGGACTTGCAGGAGATATGGCCCAGGCTTACAGCCAGCGCGGAGAAGCAGCGCTGGTGTCCTGTCAGTCCAGGCAGGGCTGTAGGTTAACCCGGCGAGACAGGCAGAGTTGAGCTGCATTTAGCGCTGGATTGAGCCTCCAAAGCCTCGCATGTGTGTGTGAGTGTGCGAATGCGCAAGAAATTTTGTCCCCCCTGCCCCCGGGTCCCCTCCATATTTTGATAGCGATATCCGTGCCTGCTTCCTTAAGCTGGGGTACTGTCCGATTCACCTCTACACCATTGCAGTCTCTGGAACTGGTGCGCTGCAATGTTGAGCACTATATTCTGCACTCTGTAGCTTCCCCTTTGCTCTACCTATTGCAGGAGAAGAGGGCTAGAATATCAAAGCATGAATGTAATGCTCTGTAAGGCGCTGTTTAGGCTGCATTTGGAATATTGTGAGCAATTTTGTGCTTTATATCTGAGGCCGGATGTGCTGAGGTTGGAGAGGGTCCAGAGGAGGTTTACTAGACTGATCCTGGGAATGATTGGGTTCACATATGATGAGCGTTTGTCGGCACTGGGCCTGTACTCGCTGGAGTTTAGAAGGATGAGGGGGATCTCATTGAAACATACAGAATAGTGAAAAGCCTGGATAGAGTGGATGTGGAGAGGATGTTTCCACTAGTGGGAGAGTCTAGGATGAGAGGGCATAGTTTCAGAATAAAAGGATGTACCTTTAAAAAGGAGATGAGGAGAAATTTATTTCATCAGTGGGTGGTGAACCAGTGGAATTCATTGTCACAGATTGGGCTGTGGAGGACAGATCATTGGGTATTTCTAAAGCAGAGATTGACAGGTTCTTGATTAGTAAGGGTGTCAAAGGTTATGGGGAGAAGGCAGGAGAATGTGTTTGAGAGGTACAGATAGATCAGCCATGATTGAATGGTGGAGTAGACTCGATGGGCCGAATGGAACTACAGAGCTGGTTTTCATAAAATATATAAATAGCTAGAGTAACTCAACAGGTCAGGCAGCTCCTCTGGAGAATATGGACACACAATGTTTTGGGCATGACCCAAAATGTCGCCTACAGTATCTATCTTCTCCAGATATGTTGCCTGACCTGCTGGGTTACTCCATCACTTTGCCTTTTTTCACTGCTCCATGGTGTGATATTCCAACCAAACACCAGGGATATGTGATGCCCGCTTCAGCTATTTCAGTTTCATTTAGTGCAGAGATACAGCATAGAAACAATCCCTTTGGCCCATCACGTTGACCATTGATCACCCATTTGCCAGTTCTATATTATCCGCTCCCTACAAACTGGGGGCAGTTTATAGAGGTCATTCAACCTACAAACCCGCACGTATTTGGGAATAAACATGCAAACTTCACACAGGGGTCAGGGTCAAACCCAGGTCTCTGGTGCCGTGAGGCAGCAGCTCTACCCATTGCACAACTGAGCCGCTCCTAATCCTGACGCTTAAAGACACAGATGCCACACACTAGTTAAAGCAGAGGCCAGTGGAACCATAGGCTTGGTTGGGTGATACCATGGCACATACCAGGTTTAATCTACACAGGTTTCTGGGTCTTACTTTGAACATGAACCCAACAGCAGTTGGTTTTAGTTTGTGCCTCTTGCTCTTGTCTTTCACATCACTACTTGCAGTTTAATTCTCTTTCACCCCATGGGAAGAGATCGATGCAACGGAAGAATTCTCATTTCTTCAAGGATCAACTGTGGTGCTGCTGTTTTTAAATTGCTCTCAAATTATGGGAAGGTCAATGTCATGAAGTTAGGACAGGATCCAGTAATGTGTAGGAAAGAACTGCAGATGCTGGTTTAAATCGAAGTTAGACACAAAATGCTGGGGCAGGCAGCATATCTGGGGAGAAGGAACATGTGACACTTCAGTCTGAACAAGGGTCTCGACACAAAACGTCACCCATTCCTTCTCTCAGAGATTCTGCCTGTCCCGCTGAGTTACTCCAGCATTTAGTGTCTATATAGAATCCAGTAATGGTAGATTGGGAACATCAGCTTTCAGGTAAGCCTGCACCAGCAAGGTGCGAAACATTTAAAGGGGAAATAGCAAAAGTTCAGGACCAAAATATTCCCATAAGGTTGACAAATATAGAGAACGCTAGATGTCAAGGGACATCAACGATTGAGTAAAGAGAATAAAGGAAGCAGATGGTAGGTGTAGAAAACTGGGCAGTCACGGTGGCACAGTGGCAGAGTTGGTGCCTTACAGTGCTTGCAGCGTCGGAGACCCGAGTTTGATCTTACGGGCTGTTTGCACGGAATTTGCACGCTCTCCCCGTGACTGCGTGGGTTTTGTCCGAGATCTTCTGTTTCCTCCCACACTCCTAAGACATATAGGTTTGTAGGTTAATTGGCTTGGTGTATGTGTAAATTGTCCCTAGTGTGTGTAGGATAGTGTTAATGTGCGGGGATCGCTGTTCGATGCAGACTCGATGGGCCAAAGTATTTCCACGCTGCATCTTGAAGCTAAACTAAACTAAACTTATGACAGGAAGGCGGTTAAGAGTGTGTGTTGAGGGTTAACCTTGGACTTCACCCAACGGGAACATGTTGACTGTGAACTTCAAGGATACAAAGGACAAAAGGACAAAGGACATTTATTACCCATTGGTGTAATGAAATTTGAGTTGCCATTTGCAGCACACCAATAAAAATAAGACACAGCATTAAAGAAGAATTTAACATTGAACATAAAAACATCCCCCACAATGGTTCCCACTGTGAGGGTAGGCACAGAGTCCAGTCCTCTCCCTCCTGTTCACCCATGGTCGGGCCTATTGAGGCCTTCGCAGTCGCCGCAACGGCAGCCCGATGTTACAGGCTCTCTCGTCGGACGATGGAGTTCCGGCATCGGGAGAACACTCTCAGCGGCTTCGAGTGGAACAGCCGCCTCCTACCTGAGTCCCCGGCTCCCAAAGTCCACAGGCCGCTCGGGTCGGAGCTCCAACACTGGCGATCTCGGCGAGAGATCCCAGGCTCCGCGGTGTTTGAAAGCCAGCGTCGCCATGGCTGGACGCTCCGCAGACCCCACAGCTCCACGATGTTGGAGTTGGCGGTCGCAGCACTCCGGGGCTTACCGCGCGACGGCCCTCGGTAAGGCATCACCCGCTCCGCGATGGTGCTTCAGCGCTGCGCCACCGCCAGAGCTGAGGTTCTGGCCGGTCCCGGCAAGAAATGCCACTCCAGTCCCATCAGTAGGCTGCGAGGAAGGGGCGAAGATTCGGCTCGGAGGAAAACCGCATCTCCGACCAGGTAGGGACTGAGAAAAAAGTTTCCCTCCCCCCCCCCCCCCCCACCCCCCACGTAAAAAGACTAGAAAACCTCCAAATACAACACTTTTTAACATACTAAACATAGTAAAACAGGTGAAAAGGACGGACAGCTGCAGGATGGGCAGCCATACTTGACGGCGCCTCCTCTGACACTGTCCCTAAAGCACAATGGACAATGGAGAACCTGGCGTGGGAGGACCGCCGTGAAGGAGGGGGGTGGGGGGGAAGAACAAAGGGGGACCTCATGGGGTGGCGGGGAGGAATTTGTAACTTTGCCAGTGCTCTTTATGGGCGACTATTTGCATACCTTGGGTTTGCAAGCAAAGAATTTCACTGTGACTTGCAACATGTGACAATAAACTATTCCATTCAATTCCATGGGATCCGCGACCCATTGGCAAATTGTCACCAGATAGAAGACAGAGGGTGTTAATAGAGAGCTGGGTGCCTCTGACTATATGTATGAATTGGGGGCAGATGTAGGAGGCATGAACTGCAAGTTTGTGGAGGACATGAAGATTGCTTGAGATTTCAGCATCATTGAGGATGGTCTTAGACTATAGGGAGATATCAATGTGTTGGTGACATGGCACATGCCGTTTGACCCTGATAAACGTGAGGTGATTGAATGCAGGGTCTACTCCATGAATGCAGGTTCCTAGGGAGTGTTGAGAAACAGAGAGATCTTGATGTGCATGTCCAATGATCCTTGAAGTTTGGCAATGCAGGTAGATGACACGGATTAGAAGGCATATGGGGTTTTGGCTTCATTAGTCCGGATACTCACTGCACACAAGAGCAGGGAGGTTATACTCTGACTTTATAGAACACTGCTCAGAGTTGAGCTTGTACTGGGCGGAGTTCTGGCCACCACACCATGAGAAAGATGCGCTGGTGCTGAAGAGGGTGCAGGTGAGATTCACCAGGATACTGTTTGGATGGAACAATTCAGCGATGAGGTTCAGTCTGCTTCGCCCTTGCGTTGAGGAAGTATGATTGAGGTCACGGCCTCATTATGGTCGCCGTGAATTTTTCAACATGTTGAAAGATTAGTGGCGACTAGAACGAGGCCGCCATGGATAGAAGCGAGAATTCTGGAGCCGTAGGTGGGTCGCCAGGAGGTTCTAACGTTCGCCAGGAGGTTCTAACGTTCTCGGAAGTTCTCGTAGGTTGTAGCCGGTGCTGACTGGTGAATTTCATTGGCTCATTGTGAAAAAAAAGGTAAGCAGTAGTTTTCAGAACAAAGGATAACCGACCGGTAATGTTAAATGTCCGCCAAACTTCACAGCCGTGTATCTCTGGCTTCTTAAAAGTTGTCTTCACTCCCTCTCCCCCCTTTTCCCCCCTTCTCCCCTCTTCTCCCCCCTCTTTTAAAGAACTTACCGTACACTGGGCTTTAGCCGCCTTTCTACAGTGCCAACCATCTTGTTCATCGCGGTGTGTGTGTGTGCGTGCGTGCGTGCGTGCGCGCTGTGTGTGTTGTGCGTGTGCGTATAAAGGCGACTGCTGGCAACTTGAGTCACCGGCAGAAAAATCTTGGGACAGCCCATAACTGTCGGCATTTCCTGTTACATCTCAATTTTCACACCTTACCCTTCCATATCTCTGTGTCTCCCTCTCCCCTGACGCTCAGTCTGAAGAAGGGTCTCATCCCGAAACATCACCCATTCCTTCTATCCAGAGATGCTGCCTGTCCCGCTGAGTTACTCCAGCATTTTGTGTCTATTAACAGGGATGTTGCCAGGACTCGAGGGCCTGTACTGCAGGGAGATGTTTGGCAAGATAGATAGGTGTATATGATCTTGAGGGGGATAGATAGGGTGAATGCACAGTCTTTTACCCAGAGGAGAGGAATCAAGAACCAGAGGACACAGGTTTAAGTGTGAGGGGATAGATTTAATAATAACCTGAGGGGCAACTTTTCCACTCGAGGGTGGTGCGTATATGGATTGACTTGTCAGAGGAGATAACCTTCAGTGGGTGAAGTACTACAACAATTAATAAATACATTTAACAAATAACGCAATTTAAAAGACAGTTGAACAGGTACACGGATAGGAAGGCCATAGTGGGATATGGGCCATACGTGGGCAGGTGGGACTAGTGTAGATGGGGCAACTTGGTCAGCATGGGTAAATGGCGTCAAAGGGCGTGTTTCCCAGATACATTACTCTATCACTCTATGCCACAATCTGGGATGTGCTGCCTTCTTGCACATCTGGTGTTGATCTGATGTGGGCTTCATTCTCAACCTGTCCATCAGTCAGTTTTCCCTGGAACATATTCTCCCACATGTCCATCGACTCTATCCTGCTTCTCCTCAGACCTGCCTCCTGCAATCCAGCACCTTACACTTCCTTATCTATGTATCTTCCTCTCCACTGACATCAGTCTGAAGAAGGGTCTCGACCCGAAACGTCACCTATTCCTTCTCTCCAGAGATGCTGCCTCACCCGCTGAGTTACTCGGGCATTTGGTGTCTGTCTTCCTCTCCTGTCTGCTATCTGTGTCACTAGTTTGATGCAGCTTTCAATATTTCAGTCGTAATTCTGGATTACATTCTAGGTGGCCAAGCACAATTTCAGTTGTTGTAATATTGGACTTCAGTAACATTTCAGAGCAGAAGACATTTTCAAGAGAATTACAGAATCACAGGGGTGGATGCCAGATGGGGAAATAAAAACTTAAAGATGTTCCAAGCAACGCAACTCTTTTCACAAGTAACCAAATCACTCATTCTGAAGTTATTCTTTATCAATTGTTCATGGCTCATCACTTGCATGTTTGTGATGGCACTGTGAGCATTGTACCTTGGCACAGTGAAAACTACAGGGGTTCAGGCAAGTGCTGTATCGCTCTCTCCCTCTCCGTCTCCCTCTCCCTCTCCGTCTCCCTCTCCCTCTCTCTCTCTCTCTCCCTCCCTCTCACCCTCCCTCCCTCCTTCCCTCACTCCCTCCCTTTGTTCCCTCACCATGTTCCGGGACACCAGGATACTGGAATTGTGAATAACAACCCGCCTCCTAATCTACAGCTTCTGACATTTCCAGGAAGTCTTTGCAGTTATAATTAGCCACTCATGCAGATAATGCTCCACTGTAATGAAATCCCCACCCTATCTCCCTAGTACTGTTGAACATCCACGGCATAAAGGACTCATTGGGTCCAACAGCATCATGTGAAGATGCATGAGTTACTTTTGCGGAGATTCCTTTATCCCTTGGCATAAAGAGCTAACCATCTGTAGACGGGTCTCGACCTGAAATGTCACCTATTCCTTTTCTCCAAAGGTGCTGCCTGACCCACTGAGTTTGGTTTAGAGACACAGCGTGGAAACAGGCCCTTCAGCCCACCGAGTCTGCACTGACCAGCGACCCCCTACACGCAAACACTACCCTACACACACTAGGGACAATTTAACATTTACACCAAGCCAATCAACCTACAAACTTGTAAATCTTTGGAGTATTGGAGAAAACCGACAATCTCTGAGAAACCCCACGCAGGCCACGGGGAGAACGTGCAAACTCCGTACAGACAGCACCCATGGTCAGGATCGAACCCGGGTCACTGTTGCTGTCAATTTTCACGAATGATATAAGGGTGGCCTGATGGTGCATCAGGTAGTGCTGCTGCCTCATGAAACCCTGACATTCAGTCCTGCCTGGGTGGAGTTTGCACTTTCTCCCTGTGGCCACAAGGGTTTCCCCTGGGTGCTCTGGTTTCCTCCCGCCTGTGAGTTGCTCGCCCCTGTACATTATCATTGCCGTTGAGGTAACCTGTAAAATTGGGAGGGAATAAAAAGGAATTTGGAGGGAATAAAATTGTGACGTGTGAATGGGTGACTGAAGTGGGCTGAAGGACATGTATCCGTGCTGTATAACTATGTTAGATTGGAACGACCAACCAGAGACAGGACCATGTGCAGTCTATCTTCATTATTTAACATGGTAGGTTGTGGTGTAGTATAATTCTGTGAAATTCCACCAAACTACCTCCAAATATGATTCGCAGAACTTAAATAAATCTTGATCCTAAACTCAACAAGGTAAACTCAAATCCTGGATCAGGTTAGTTTAGTTTAGTTTACTTGTGTTTATAACCATATAACCATATAACATATAACCATATAACAATTACAGCACGGAAACAGGCCCTCTCGGCCCTTCCAGTCCGTGCCGACCATTTGTTTTCCCCTAGTCCCATCTACCTGCACTCAGACCATACCCCTCCATTCCCTTCACGTCCATATACCTATCCACTTTACTCTTAAATGTTAAAATCGATCCTGCCTCCACCACTTCTGCTGGAAGCTCATTCCACACAGCCACCACCCTCTGAGTAAAGAAGTTCCCCCTCACGTTACCCCGAAACTTCTGTCCCTTAATTCTCATGTCATGCCCTCTTGTTTGAATCTTCCCTACCCTCAATGGGAAAAACGTATCCACGTTAACTCTGTCTATCCCTTTAATCATTTTAAAGACCTCAATCAAGTCCCCCCTTAACCTTCTGCGCTCCAAAGAATAAAGACCTAACTTGTTCAATCTTTCTCTGTAACATAGTTGATGGAACCCAGGCAACATTCTAGTAAATCTCCTCTGTACTCTCTCTATTTTGTTGACATCCTTCCTATAACTAGGCGACCAAAATTGTACACCATACTCCAGAAATGGTCTTACCAATGCCTTGTACAATTTTAACATTACTTCCCTACTCCTATATTCAATGCTCTGATTTATAAAGGCCAGCACACCAAAGGCCTTCTTTACCACCCTATCTACATGCGATTCCACCTTCAGGGAACTATGCACAGTTATTCCTAGATCCCTCTGTTCCACAGCATTCCTCAATTCCCTACCATTTACCATGTACGTCCTATTTTGATTTGTCCTGCCAAGATGTAGCACTTCACACTTAACAGCATTAAACTCCATCTGCCATCTTTCAGCCCACTTTTCCAAATGGCCCAAATCTCTCTGTAGACTTTGATAATCTACTCCATTATCCACAACCCCACCTATCTTAGTATCATCTGCATACTTATTTATCCAGTTTTCCACCCCATCATCCAGATCATTGATGTACATGACAAACAACAGTGGACCCAACACAGATCCCTGAGGCACCCCACTGGTCACCGGCTTCCAACCTGACAAACAGCCATCCACCATTGCTCTCTGACATCTCCCATTCAGCCACTGTTGAATCCATCTTGCTACTCCGCCATTAACACCCAAAGATTGAACCTTCTCAACCAACCTTCCATGGGGAACCTTGTCAAAGGCCTTACTGAAATCCATATAGACAACATCCACTGCTTTACCCTCATCAATTTCCCTAGTTACCGCTTCAAAAAATTCAAGAAGGGTTGTCAAACATGACCTTCCAGGCACAAATCCATGTTGACTGTTCCTGATCAGACCCTGTTTATCCAGATGCTTATATATATTATCTCTAAGTATCCTTTCCATTAATTTGCCCACCACTGACGTCAAACTAATAGGTCTATAATTGCTAGGTTTATTCTTTGAACCCTTTTTAAACAATGGAACAACATGCGCAGTACGCCAATCCTCTGGCACTATTCCTGTTTCTAATGACATTTGAAATATTTCTGACATAGCTCCTGCTATTTCTACACTAACTTCCCTCAATGTCCTAGGGAATATCCTGTCAGGACCTGGAGACTTACCCACTTTTATATTTTTCAAAAGTGTCAGTACTTCCTCCTCTTTGAATCTCATAGTTTCCATAGCTACTCTACTTTTTTCCCTTAACTCACAGAGTTCAATATCCTTCTCCTTGGTGAATACCGAAGAAAAGAAATTGTTCAATATCTCCCCCATCTCTTTTGGCTCTGCAGATAGCTGTCCATTCTGGTTCTCTAATGTTCCAATTTTATCCCTCGTTATCCTTTTGCTATTAATAGTAAGATTAAACGAGAACTTACCAGTTTGAAGTTTGATCTTTATTTTATGAGGAGTCGAGTTGAGGGACTACGTGAATAGAAGCCCGTACAGCCGTTGGTGCGTCAATCTTCAAAGCAGCGGAATGAATTCACAGCTAACAATGACCGAAGTATAACGGTAAGATGATAAAACTAGAACTACCAGATGAGATCTATGAGGGTGGGAGCGGAGGGCACGTAGTCCCTCAACTCGACTCCTCATAAAATAAAGATCAAACTTCAAACTGGTAAGTTCTCGTTTAATCTTACTATTTTACTTCGGAGTCACGTGAGTGACTACGTGAAGACTTCAAAGCACTGTGAATTCACGCCGCAGACTCAAATCCGACGTTCACACTGCCTGGATTGACTCAAAAGTCGTTAACAATCAATCATGCATCAGTAATACATTTGTTAAATGGAATAACAGTTTATGTACAAACAAATCATAACAAACCCCTCTAACTCAGGGGAAAAGTGTAACAGTACTGACACCAGAATCAGCAAACACCCCGAGCCTTGAAATCGGCTTGTGACAAAACCTCTGAAAAGTTAGCTCACTGGACCATCCTGCGGCCGCGAGGACCTTGAAATAGTTTGCACCGACACCTTACTGTGTGGCTTTTTTGTGACTAATAAACAAAGCCAACTCTGTTCCTCTCAGAGGTTTAGTAATCTCAATGTAAAGAGATAAATGTGAGACTATACAGAAGCGATCATCTGCGGGGTATGCTGAAAACGCCATCTTACATCCTGTCTTGCCTCTTTTATTATGTTTAAGCAAATCATAGACATAAAATATAATGGCATCAGCCGACACATGCATTCTATCTAGCCGTAGCTTTTGCAATGTTTGTACACGTTGGGCTGAAACCTACACCAGAAGCATGACCACCTTCATAGTTAATTTGGCTATAGATAGGCTTGTAACCGGAGCCCACTGGCGAAGAAGCATAAAAACCTCACTCACATTGCAAATACCGGCATACCTGAGTTTAGGAGGATTAGAATTGAAAACTCCCTTCATGAATCGTGAACTAACGGATGTGTCCCTACTGTATGCAATTCTGCATTCATAGGTAAATAAGAAGACAGAGCACTTCTGGCTGAATTAATTGCACTGTAACTTAATTTTTTGGTCAAAATAAAGAGTTGACAAACTCCAATACATCCGTGATCCCTGCCGTGTGATATACAATATCCTGCTGTAGGCAGAATTGCTCCCACTTCCTTATATAGGTGATATATTGCTGCTGTGTACTATCCCTGCAGGCCGACGTGAGAACATCCACCGTCCGATGAGACAGTCCTCTCCCCAGGTATGGCCTTAAAATCTGCAAATTAACAGATCAATACGATCCTATAAAGGATGTTGATCCCCAGTGACTGGATTTACCAGTAGATTTTTATTCTTGGGCATAAGCATGCAAGGCTCCCTAGCCATTTGTAATACAACGGGAAACCATGCTCGTGTAGGCCAATCTGGCACTACCAATACCCCTGAAGCGGAGTCCTCCTTGATCTTTTGCAAACATCTGCTGATGAGACAGAATGAAGGAAATACATACACAAACATTCCTCCCCCAATGCAGCGAAAATGCATCCACTGCTACTGCCCCAGTATCTGGTTACCATGAAACATATCTAGGTAACTGATGATTTAATCGAGATGCAAACAAGTCAATATCTGGCAATGCATACTGATTAATCATTTGGTTAAACACATCCTGATTTAACATCCATTCAATGTTGTCATTAACTGACGTGACCTCTTCCTGGCAAATAAAGTGCTGAAAGCCAGATATTTTGGTCAATACACCAGCTCCAAATCTGGTTAGCCAGTCTATCACAAGACTGTGACTTAACTCCACCCATGTGGTTTACATATGCCACTGCTGTGGTGTTGTGAATCTGAGCTGCACATGCAGATCCCTCCTTGTAGAACAATAAGCTTTGAGCCCATACCAGGTGCCCAACAACTCTAAATAATCAATCCCTCTTAATTGAGGAAGCGATGTCTCATCCACATTCCATCTGCCTCCACAACTAGAAGACATATCTGTTGCACCCCAACCCAGTGCACTCACATCAGTCTGTAATATCAGTGACGGTGATTCCACGAAACCTTCCTTAAATTTTTTGAAACATGTACTATCCACCATTGTATGTCAGCAATCGCCCCAGCTGACAACTGCATAGGCCTATCAAAAATAGCCCCTTTGTATTCTCAGTGCCTGTTCCTTTGATAGTTGTAATTGTTGATAATGCAGAGGACAATACTGCACAGCTGGAAAGGCTGAAACAACTTCCCAATAAAACTGGCTACTTGTCTAATCAAAGGCCGTTGTTCTCCAACGAGATTAACACAGTCCTCAATTAACTGATTCAATTTATCCCTGGGCAAAGTTACCAACATGTGATTGGAATTAATGGTAAATCCCAGATAATCAATAATTTGGACTGGTGATAATTTAGATTTACCTGGGTGAATAACAAATCCCATTTGTTCAAAAGTGATTTTAACAACTGAAACTGATGATTGAGTTTCAGCATGAGTCTTTCCAACAATCAGAAATCATCTAAATAGGCCATTACCACATGCCCCTGAGCTCTAAGCAATGCTAACACAGGTTTTACCAAATTAGTAAATAATCTAGGAGCTGAAGTTAATCCATTCGGCAATGTCCTGAATTGCCACAGCTCAGTCATCCAAATAAATTTCAAATATCTTCTATCATCACCATGAATAGACACTGCGTAATACGCATTCTTTAAATCAATGGTTGCCATATAATACCCTTTGGACACTAGATGTTTGCCCGTGGTAAGGTTCTCCATTTTGAAATGCCTATAACAAACAAATTTGTTCAAATTCGATAAATCCAGAATAATTCTACATCCCCCAGTCTTTTTAGATCTGGGAAATATACTTGACAGAAATTGTTGACTTTGATAGACAGAAGGCTCAATTACCCCTTCTTATGTAACGACTGAATGTCTGCTTGAATAAGCACATTTTCCTCATCTGAAAAATAAGTTTATGACTAGGAAAATGTTGATTAGGTAGACTGTCATAGTAAAATCCAATTTTTCACCCCTTCAATACACTAAGTATGAACAAATCTGATGTCAACTGCTGCCATTGTTTGAGAACAATTTTAACCTTCCCCAATTTGAACAGGAACATCAGTTAATTCATCATCTGTCAAATGTCATATTCCTTACCAGCATCTTTCCTTGCGGCCTTGTTGTCCTCGACTTCTTGTAGAGAACCTTTTTTGCCTTGCTTCCAGCTGGCTTAATGAGGGCCATGGTTATAACAACCTCATAACAGTCTTTGACCCTTTTTGCAAGGTTACCACCAAACAACAGATTTCGTGGTGGTACACTGGTCGGTTTGCACAACTCGCCAAATTCGGGTTAGCACTGGCCTAATAGCGGCCCTCCCGACATTATTAATTTCAAAATGCATTACAAAGGAGTCCCAGTTCATCCTGGTGTGCTTCAATCATATCATTTGTATCAATAACTTTCACCACAGCTGTAATACCTGCTTACAACAGTTTAAGCACTTTTTTAAAACTTCATCTCCTGGGCCCTAGCAGGCAAACCCATCTATGCAAATTTGGTGATTAACCACCGGTACCTTCAGGAGATCACAATTAACAGGAGCTTTATAGTTTTTTGCTACTTCATCCATAGCTAGCTCCTGTAACTGGTGAGAGAGCATATACTGAATGGCTTCGGCCAATTCTACATCAATCGCCTTTCCTGCCTCTACACTCAGCAAACTTCCCAGCAATGTTCGGAATTACCTCCAACCGAACACCTTTACTGCTCTCCCCCAGCATAGAAACAGTGTCAGCAAACGGCCCTGATAGAACATCCTCCTCACAGGCAGGATAGTTCTGCAGCCCTGAAACAGGTGCTGCTAGCACAAGCTCTCCATCAGCCTGGCTTGGGCACCACTCCTCCTCACGGAGCTGGAACATCCTCCTCACAGGCAGGATAGTTCTGCAGCCCTGAAACAGGTGCTGCTAGCACAAGCTCTCCATCAGCCTGGCTTGGGCACCACTCCTCCTCACGGAGCTGGTCCCTGTCGAGCATTCTTTTGTAATAGAATCTCGACGTGGGAGAGCCGTGAGCAAACGGACTCTCCTATGGAGGGTATAACCTCCAGGCCCGACTCATCTACGGGCCACAGAGACTTGCCAGTGGCCTTCCACCCTACTGACAAGCCTCCACTGCCCCCCGGCAGTGGGTCCGCAACCACTGACTGTGTAGCCAGCACCGGACCAGGTGTACCAGACGGGCCTCCATCCTCAACACTCTCCTGGTCACTCTCCTTTCTACCCCAGGAGCGCCTCGCCGACACCTTCTTCACTTTCTGCAACATATCTACTCCCAACCGTCGCAGAAAATGACCTGTGGTAAAGTATTTCAACAAACCTTACCTCCGTTTAAACCTGTTAACGAAAACTAGAATGGAGGGTGAAGTCTGAAGAAGGGTCTCGACCCGCAACGTCGCCCATCTCCTTCGCTCCTTAGATGCTGCTGCACCCGCTGAATTCTCCAGCTTTTCGTGTAACCTGTTTAAACTTACCGCTCGGAGGAGCGCTGCTGCTCCAACCGTTCCCGACTGCACCAGCGTCTGACGTCATGACGCACCAACGGCTGTACGGGCTTCTATTCACGTAGTCACTCACGTGACTCCGAAGTAAAATATAGCTGTAGAAACCCTTTGGGTTTACTTTCACCTTTCTTGCCAAAGCAACCTCATATCTTCTTTTAGCCTTCCTAATTTCTTTCTTAAGATTCTTTTTACATTCTTTATACTCCTCTAGCACCTCATTTACTCCATGCCTCCTATAATTATTGTAGATATCTCTCTTTTTTCGAAACAAGTGTCCAATTTCCCTTGAAAACCATGGCTCTTTCCAATTTTTACTATTTCCTTTCAACCTAACAGGGACATAAAGATTCTGTACTCTTACAATTTCCCCTTTAAATGTTCTCCATTTCTCTTCTACATCCTTCCATTGAAACAAAGTGTCCCAATTCACTCCTTTAAAATCCTTACGCATTCCCTCAAAGTTAGCCTTTCTCCAATCAAAAATCCCCACCCTAGGTCCAGTTCTGACTCTCTCCATAATTATATTGAAACTAATGGTATTGTGATCACTGGTCCCGAAGTGCTCACCAACGCATACCTCCGTCACCTGACCTGCCTCATTTCCTAACAGGAGGTCCAGCACTGCCCCTTCTCTGATCGATACCTCTATGTACTGCTGCAAAAAACTATCCTGCACACATTTTACAAACTCCAAACCATCCAGCCCATTTACAGAATGTGTTTCCCAGTCTATTTTTGGAAAATTGAAATCTCCCACAATCACTACCTTGTGCTTACTACTAATATCTGCTATCTCCTTACATATTTGCTCTTCCAATTCTCGCTCCCCATTTGGCGGTCTATAATACACCCCTAAAAGTGTTGCTACACCGTTCCCACTTCTCAGTTCCACCCAAATAGCCTCCCTAGACGAGCCCCCTAATCTATCCTGCCAAAGCACTGCTGTAATATCTTCTCTGACAAGCAATGCAACACCTCCCCCTCTGGTCCCTCCAATTCTATCACACCTGAAGCAACGAAATCCTGGAATATTTAGTTTCCAATCACAGCCCTCCTGCAACCATGTTTCACTGATTGCCACAACATCATATTTCCAGGTGTCAATCCAGGCTCTAAGTTCATCCACCTTTCTTACAATGCTCCTAGCATTAAAATATACACATTTTAGAAACCCACCATCCCTTATTCTCTGTCTATTATCTTTTTCATCTTTCTCGCCTACATTTTGGGTCCGAGTGCTTCCCTTCTCTGCCTCTTGCCCCACACCCTGACCCCTAGCCCCCTCTACCCGAGTCCCTCCCCCCAGCCTTTCTAGTTTAAAGTCTCCCCAGTAGCCTTTGCAAATCTCCCTGCCAGGATATTGGTCCCCCTCGGGTTCAAGTGCAACCCGTCCTTTGTGTACAGATCATGCCTTCCCCAAAAGAGGTCCCAGTGATCAAGGAACTTGAATCCCTGCCCACTGCACCAGTCCCTCAGCCACGCATTTATCCTCCACCTCATTTCATTCCTACTCTCACTGTCACGCGGCACAGGCAGTAATCCTGAAATCGTTACCCTTTTGGTCCTTCTCCTTAACTTTCCCCCCAACTCCCTAAATTCTCCCTTCAGGACCTCGTCACTTTTTCTGCCTATGTCATTGGTACCTATGTGTACCACAACATCAGGCTCCTCTCCCTCCCTAATCAGAATCTTTTGGACACGTTCTGACACATGCGAGACCCTGGCACCAGGGAGGCAAACTACCATCCGGGTCTCCCGACTGCGTCCACAGAATCGCCTATCCGACCCCCTAACTATAGAGTCCCCTATTACAATTGCCCTCCTCTTTTTGCTACCCTTCTGAGCATCAGGGCCGGTCTCTGTGCCGGAGGCCCGGCCGCTGTTGCTGCCCCCAGCTAGGCAGTCCCCTCCAATCGTACTCAAACCCGAGTACCTATTTTCCAGGTGCACAGTCACAGGGGTACTCTCTAGCCCCTGCCTCTGCCCCTTGCCCTTCCTAACTGTGACCCACTTGTCTGCCTCCTGTGGTCTGGGAGTGACTGCCTCCCTGTAGCTCCTCTCTATTACCTCCTCACTCTCCCTGACCAGACGGAGGTCATCGAGCTGCTGCTCCAGGTTCCTAACACAGTCCTTTAGGAGCCCCATCTCAACACACCTGGTGCAGATGTGGATGTCTGGAGGGCTATCAGATTCCCTGACCTCCCACATCTGACATCCAGAACAGTACACTGCCCTGGCCTTCATACTGCCCCCCTTACACAGGATACAATAGCAACACAACACAAAGTACACAACAAACTGCTGGAATCTGACTGCCAATCAGCTGCTTACCCTAGTCCACTTCCCACCAATCAGCGGCTTCCTCAAAAAAAACCCACTTCTCCAAATGGAATGTTATGGATTTCGGTAAAAACAAGCCCCGCGCTTGATTTTAAAGCTTACCGGTCGGGTGTCGCTCCTCCCCCTCCTCTTCTTCCAACGGCTCCTGTGGGCCTCTGAAAAAACAAGCCCCGCGCTTGATTTTAAACCTTACTGGTCGGGTGTTGCTCCTCCCCCTCCTCCTCTTCTTCCAACGGCTCCTGTGGGCCTCATCACAGGAGCCGTTTAGTTTAGTGATATAGCATGGAAACAGGCCCTTCGGCGCTGACCAGGAATCCCCGCACACTAGCACTACCCGACGCACTAGGGACGATTTACAATTGTAACCAAAGCTAAATTAACCTACAAACATGCATGTCCTTGGAACGTGGGAGGAAACCGGAAGACCGGGGAAAACCCACCCGGTTACGGGGAGAATGCACAAACTCCATACAGGCAACACCCGTAGTCAGGATCGAACCCTGGTCTCTGATGCTGTAAGGCAGCAACTCTACCGATGTGCCACTGTGCCGCCCTTTTTAGAGATACAGCATCAAAGTAGGCCATTCAGCCCACTGAATCTAGTGTTGACCATCAATTTCTAACCTGCATACAGTTGTCCTACAACTTTAGGCTGTGCACGCCACACGACAGAAGAAGAACCTACATATAAGGGGAAATTTATAGAAGTCAATTAAACTATAACTATTATTTTCTCTCACATTTTTGCAATGTGAAAGAAAACTGGAGCACCCGGAGAAAAACCCACGCGGTCACAGGAAGAATGTACAAATTTTGTGCCAACTGCACCCAGAGTCAGGATCGAACCTGTGTCTCCGGCGCTGGAAGGCAGCAACTCTACCGCTCTGCCTCCGTGCTGCACAAACGGAGAGGTTGAGACAACACCTGCTCACTGACCCATGGGAGGGCGATTCCTCCCTTGTGGCCATGCCGATGCTAAAATGGCAGACAATGTTGTCTTGCCACTTACAAACTTGCCACTTACAAACTAGATTCCCACATCTGTATTTATTTATCTGCATTTATCTAAACATTGCTATCACTACGTACTGACACTAAACTGCATTTCGTTGTACCCATACTTGTATCTGTGCAATGACATTAAATTTGAATTGAATTGAATTGAATTGTTACGGCTGACTAGTTACGCCATGATCGTTTGGCTGCTGACCTCTGCTGAACCTCATGAACACTACGTCGCTCCCTCTAGACTGGAGTAAGAATACCGTGGCCAGCAGCACCACAGACACGTACAGCCAGTTGCTTTACCGGCATTTTTAATATCACGTGAGCATTGATGTTCTTGCCATTATCTGCTACTGTCGATGATAGACATTAGCCCTGATGCTGAGCCCAGGAAACGGGACTCCTGCTTTTCACACAATGCAGCAATCGGGCAAACACAGGGACACGATATGTCAAGGAGGGCGATGCCAAGAATCCGATGTAATAAAAAGAAACTGCAGATGCTGGTTTATACCAAAGATAGACTTAAAATGCTGGCGTAACTCAGCGGGTCCGGCAGCATCTCTGGAGCTCTTTCAGGATGGCACGGTGGTGCAGTGGTATAGTTGTTGCCTTAAGGGCCTGTCCCACCAGCATAGGATTGCATGCGTCTAGCGCGACCTAACGTGGTCGCTTGAGGCCGGTCCCACTTCGAACGGCGGAGGCGTATGGAGTTGTGCGGGGCTGGTGCCGACATCGCGCGGGGCTCCAATAAACCGACACTGTCCAAAGATTCCGCCGCCAACGGCCTGTCGATCCGCAGGCGCATTGAGGACGTACGCAGCGTCTTGATGTCGTACACCTAGCACGTGGCGTTGCGCGATGACGTCACTGCCCGGTGTGTCATTGCGTGATGACATCACCGCCCGACCACGTGCGATGTTCAAATTCAGTCGGCCCGCTTCCTGCCCAGCTGATTGGTGAGTATGAGGTCGGGACCAGCCCTGCACAACTCCATACGCCTCCGCAGTTCGAATTGGGACCGGCCCCACGAGGCCGTACGCTTCAAGCGACCACGTTTGGTCGCGCTAGATGCATGCAAACGCATGCTGGTGGGACAGGCCCTTTACAACACCAGAGATATGGGTTTGATCCTGACTACAGGTGCTGTCTGTAACGGGTTTGTATGTTCGTCCCGTGACCTGTGTGGGTTTTTTCCGACATTCCCAGTTTCCTCCCACACTCCAAAGACGTACAGGTTTGTATGTTAATTAGGTTGGTGTAAATGTAAATTGTCCCTAGTGTGTGTAGGATAGTGTAAATGTGAAGGGATCGCTGGTTTGAGCGGACTTGGTGGGCCGAAGGGCCGGTTTCCGTGCTGTATCTCTAAACGAATCTAAACATGGTTAAGTGACGTTTGGATTTGGAACCCTTCTTCAGACTCAAGAAGGGTTCCGACTCTTCTCCAGAGATGCTGCCTGACCTGCTGAGTTACTCCAGCATTTTGTGACTATCTTTGCCAAGATTCAGTGTTTGTTTCATGCTCACTGGTAGCAGTAGGTTCATGTTTATTTTTATTAATGCCATGTGTATCGAGGTGCAACGAACAGCTTTATCTCGCATGCTATCCAATCAGGTCAGATAATTTGTCCGCCTCGTTCGTCTTTCCGTGCCTCTGGTTCTGGGGGTGGGGGGATTCTGTGACGTCCCCTGGTAGTTAGCCACTCGTGGTGCGAACCCTCGGCTCTGGGGGTTGTGTCATGTGACCTGGTTTGGCGGGACGAGCGTGTCATGGGTAACACCCTTGCCCCTTGCTGTGACTCTGAGAGCTGTTCTGTGTTACTCTAATAAAGATCACTTGTTAAACAAAACGTGCCGTGCTATAATACATTCAATCCAAGCCCCAAGTACAACACGTAGAGCAAAAGAGAAGATACAGAGTGCAGAGTGCGCTACAAAGGCATACATGTTTGTAGGTTAACTGTAAATTGTCCCTAGTGTGCGTGTAGGATAGTGTTAGTGTGGCTGATGTGTAGTGATCGCTGTTAGTGTTAGTGTTAGTGTTAGTGTGCGGAGATCGCTGGCCGGCACGGACTGGGTGGGCCGAAGGGCCTGTTTCCACGCTGTCTCTCTAAACTAAACTAAACATAGTTCCCAGCATTGTAAAGTATCGCTTCCACTGACAGTATACAGTTGGCGGTGGGGCACAGGGTCTTTTATGCCTCAATATATCATATTAAACAAGCATTTAATTATGGACGTGCCTGAAAATGTATTTATCCACAAGATAAGTGAATCATAACTCTCCAAAATCCAATGCATTAAAGTTCTTGCACATTCTCCGGCCCACTGACGTTCAGGAATCTGTGTAGTTTATCAACAGAACCAGTTGCTTTGCAAGTTTCCTGGGTAGGTTATGTAATTACTGGACTCATCTATCTATCTATCTGTCTATCTGTCTGTCTGTCTGTCTGTCTGTCTGTCTGTCTGTCTGTCTGTCTGTCTGTCTGTCTGTCTGTCGACCGGGGGTGTGTCTTGTGGGTGTATGTCACATTCCATTTTTTTCTTCAGATAAGATTTTCACCCTTTGATTCCCTGGTCCGACAAAACCACACCCTCAAACGCCGCCATTTTTTTCCATTTTGCTAGAGATTACGCTTTTACATTCACTAATGCACTCCACATTACATTTAGACATTTTTACGTACACATTTTTAATAAAATTCTTCACCTCCCCCCCAATTTTTCAAAATCTTTAAAATATCCAGCGCCAGCCCCCCTTCCTCCGCCTGATGTTCCAGCACGTTCCATTGTGTGAAGTCACAATGCCATCCCTCACAGATGTCGGAACGGATCTCATTTACATCTGCCTTTGCCCCAGCCCCAGCCCCCCCCCCCCCCCCCCCCCCCCCCCCGCAGCCTGTGTCGAGGCGCTTGATCACGTGTGTGGGAATAGAGAACGAGGATTGGGGGTGATAGGGAGTGGGGAATAGATGGACTGCCCCTCTCTCCCACCCCCCTCCCTCCCCCTCCCCCAAACCTCTCACCCTTCCCCATCCGTCTCTCCTCCCCCACCCCTCTCCTCCCCCCTCTCCATCTCCCTCTCCTCACCCCCCTCCCTCTCCCCCCCTCCTCCTCCCACCCCTTCCCTCTCTCCCTCACCCCCTTCCATCTCTCCCCCACCCCTTTTCCCTACCGCTCTCTCCCTTTTCCACCACTCCCCCTAACCCCCTCCCCCACCCTCTCTCCCACTTCCACCACTCCCCCTACCCCTCTCCCCCTCCCTCCTCACTCTTCCACATCTCTCCCCCATTCCCACACCCTGTCCCTCCCCACCGCTCTCCCTCCCCCTCCCTCCCTATCTCCCCCCACCCCTTTCCCCTACCCCTTTCTCCCTCTTCCACCCCACCCCCTCCCCCTCTCCCACCACTCCCCCTACCCCTCTCCCTTTCCCTCCCTACTCTTCCACTTCTCTCTCCCCATCCCCCACCCCCCATCACCCTCCCCCCACCCCTCTCTCTCCCCCCCTCCCTTCCCTCTCCCTCCCCCACTCTTACCCCTCTCTCCGCTCTCCCCCTCCCTCCCCCCCACTCTTCCCTCTCTTTCCCCTATCCCTCTCCACACTCTTCCCCCTCTCTCCCCTTCCCCCACCCCTCCTCCCCTCCTCCCCCCTCCTCCGTCTCTCCCCTTCTCCCACCCCCTCTCTCCCCCCTCCCCGACCCACCCTCTCTCACCCCATTCCCCTCTCTCTTGCACCACTCCCTGCTACCCCTCTCCCCCTCACTCCCCACTCTTCCCTCCCTCCCCCTCCCCACCTGTCTTCCTCCCCTTTCTCTCTCTCTCCCCCTCCTCTCTCCCCCCCTCCACTCCCGCCCTCTCCACTCTCGCCCTCTCCTCTCTCTCCCAAATGCGCATTGGGGGAACAGACCCAATGGGTCTGCACTTGGTCTAGTACACATATAAAGCTACAACATATCTTTATTAAACACTTACAGCCTTTGATGAGCAGTACATTACACGTCCGAGCTGCTACATCTACAGCCTGACGTAGGTGAGTTGTTAATATTATAAAGCATGTACGAGGCGGGGCTACTACTAACAACCACTATGATTGGCTACCATGCAATAGCCGATCTACAGGTTACATTGATTGGAATTCATAGAGTGAACTTGAAACTCTTGCTTTTGCACTGTCAAGGTCTAGGTTACTAACATCACAGAACATAGAAGAGTAGAGCACGGGAAAAGGCCCTTCAGCCCACAATGACTGATGCAACGAATGCAACGAATCTCCTCGACCTGAATGTGATCCATACTCCTCCACTCGCTGCATAATCATGTGCCTTTGCAAAAGCCACTCCAGTATCTGCCTCCACCACCACCACACCGGCAATGCATTCCAGGTGCCGTCGCCCATCAGCTGGGCTCTGACAACTTGCACCCTTTTTTTACGGACACTCCTAATTGACTAGTTCCACCACAAGCCTCGGTCTTCTACCAGTAAGGCCGTTCTGAATCAAAATGCCCAGTTCACTGTAAATCCCATGCGTGTTAATCTTTTGGAACAGCCCACCACATGGTATTTTATCAAATGCCACACTAAACCATGCAGCCAAGTTCCAATACCTATCTAACGTCGGGAGTAACTGAGAAATTAGCATCCTTGATGTCCGGCTTTTTAACTTTCTGTCACTTCCTCCATTCACCCCGCACAGCCTCGTGCCTTTGTACCAACTTGTACAATGACCTCTGGCTGCTCATCCCCCCCTTTCACAATGTTCTGCAGCTGCTTTGAGACATCCAGCATCATGTAATGTGTGGGAGTTGGGAGGACTTCTTGGTGGTTCCTGGTGACCACATCTGCAGTGTGACCACATCTGCAGCGTGACCACAACTGCTGAAAAGCTACAGCAAGCGATCATTTCACTGTTCCGGTTCATATCTGGTGCAAATGTCAAATGAACACTCTTTACTCTTGAATTCAGGGCATAATACCATTGTGAAGGCATGGCCAGCATTCAGTCAAAGACAAACAGAAGATAGACACAAAATGCTGGAGTAACTCAGCGGGACAGGCAGCAGTGCTAGAGAGAAGGAATGGGTGCCGTTTCTGGTTCAGTCTGAAGAAGGGTCTCGACCTGAAACGTCACCCATTGCTTCTCTCCGGAGATGCTGCCTGTCCCGCTGAGTTACTCCAGCATTTTGTGTCTATTTTTGGTTTAAATCAGCATCTGCAGTTACTTCCTGCACATTCAGTCAAAGACAACATCAGTGCAGAAGCTGTACAGCACCTGCAAGTGTAAATATCCCCCAAGATGTTTTTTAAGAACTTTGAAGGATATTGTGTGCTGCATCAGTGCAGCCTGCTGTATGTACACTCATGTATATAGTTATGATTGTAGTTCTGGTATAATGGGATGCAAAATAGAGCTTTCACTGTTCCTGATATGTGGCAAGACAATAGACAATAGACAAAAGGTCCAGGAGTAGGCCATTTGGCCCTTCGAGCCGCCATTCAATGTGATCATGGCTGATCATCCCCAATCAGCACACCGTTCCTGCCTTCTCCCCATATCCCCTGACTTTAAGAGCCCTATCTAGCTCTCTCTTGAAAGCATCCAGAGAACCTGCATCCACCGCCCTCTGAGGCAGAGAATTCCAGAGACTCACCACTCTCGGTGAGAAAAGGTGTTTCCTCGTCTCCATTCTAAATGGCTTACTCCTTATTCTCAAACTGTGGCTCCTGGTTCTGGACTCCCCCAACTTCGGGAACATGTTTCCTGCCTCTAGTGTGTCCAAGCCCTTAACAATCTTACATGTTTCAATGAGATCCACTCTCATCCTTCTAAACTCTAAATCCTGTACAAGCCCAGCTGCTCCATTCTCTCAGCATGTGACAGTCCCGCCATCCCGGGAATTAACCTTGTAAACCTACGCTGCACTCCCTCAATAGCAAGAATGTCCTTTCTCAAATTAGGGGACCAAAACTTCACACAATACTCCAGGTGTGGTTTCACTAGGGCTCTGTACAACTGCAGAAGGACCTCTTTGCTCCTATACTCGATTCCTCTTGTTATAAGGGCCAACATGCCATTCACTTTCTTCACTGCCTGCTGTACCTGCATGCTTACTTTCATAGACTGATGAACAAGGACTCTCAGGTTACTATCTAAATGACGTCAAGTTACTGTACTTCCCCTTTTCACAACTTGACGTCATTTAGATAGTAATCTGCCTTCCTGTTTTTGCTACCAAAGTGGATAACCTCACATTTATCTGCATTAAACTTCATCTGCCATGCATCTGCCCACTCCCCCAACCTGTCCAAGTCACAAGTCATTACCATTACATTACCATTGATCCATTGAAGGTGCAGTAAAGTGGTGCTCAATGGATGGACGATTCCTCGGTGAGGTCCATGGAAGTTCAGTCCTGTGTTAGACACGTCCCCAAGTTTGGAGTGGGTTGGAACTGGCTTTCCGCACTTGATGTGCGCACTAGGGCTGGGAGTCAGTTGGGCTGTGGGCTTTGGTGAAGGTAAGGAGGGTTGAGGTGGGAATTGGACAGAGGTTTAGTTTAGTTGAGAGATACAGGTCCTTTGGCCCACCGAGCCCGTGCCGACCAGTGATCCCCGCACACTAGCACGTTCCTGCGCACGAAGGACAATTCACGACTTTTCACAAAGCTAAATTAACCTACAAACCTGTACATCTTTGGAGTGCGGGAAGAAACCGGAGCACCAAGGGAAAATCCTTGCAGGTCATGGGGAAACATGCAAACTGTGTACAGACAGCACCCATAGTTAGGATTGAAACCCGGGTCTCTGGCAATGTAAGGCAGCAATTCTACTGCTGTGCCACCATCCAACCCAAGGGGAGTGGGGCGGATCGGGCTCAGGCAGTCATCAGCCTGGTTTAGGGTTGCCAACTGTCCCGTATTAGCCAGGACATCCCGTATATTGGGCTAAATTGGTTTGTCCTGTACGGGACCGCCCTTGTCCTACTACTCAGGTCGAGGGGACTGTCGGGTCAGAGCGCTGCGTCCGGCCCCGTCTCACCCATCCCGACGTAGTGCAGCCCATGGAGTGCAGCAGCAGCAGCGCCTCACCCGTGGCCCCCTCGGTTGGCAGCCCGGCCAGCTGTCCGATCTTCGGACCTTCGCTGACTGCCGACACCAACATCCCTCCTTCTCATGGCCGATCATCAGTTCACGAGTTGGATGGGGCGCCGGACTTTGAGCACGGCGTCGCGCGACTCGGGCCAAAGCTCCTCAGCTGGCCTGCCGGCTGGGCTTGGTGTGCAGTCCAGCACCCGGGCCAACTCATCATTCACCCAGCCACGGCCTAGTCGGTCAACGAATTGCCGTTGGGAATTGGTCCCGTATTTGGGAGTGAGAAAGTTGGCAATCCTAGCCTGGTTGTATCCTGGAAATCTACATGACCATTTGGACATTGTCCTTAATATTTTGGTGGATCCAGTGTGATTCATTATTGATTCATGGTGAGGGGGTTGGTGGCGAATGCAAGATTTATGACCCTTGACGGTGGCTATCACAGTGGCCCAGCGTTGCTGTCGCATTGCTCCAGGGACCTAGTTTTGATCCTGACAGCAGATGCTGGATGCTTGGAGTTTAAACGTGCTCCCTGTGGTGGGATGGGTTCCCCCGGGTGCTCTGGTTTCTGCCCACATGCCAAAGATGTGACTGTCGTCTGTAAACCACCACTCGGTAGAAGTAGGTAGCAACAGAACCAGAGGGGAATTGATGGGCACATGAGTTTAGTTTAATTTGTTTAGTTTAGTTTAGTTATAATAGTTTAGTTTATTTATTGCCACGAGTATCGTGGTACAGTGTAAAGCTTTTGTTGCGTGCTAACAAGTCAGTGGAAAGACAATACACGATTACAATCGAGCCATTCACACTGTACAGATACATGATAATGGGACTAACGTGAGAGAGACCAAGCTTAAGGGTTTCAGGGAAGTAAGGGGAGAGGAATGGTGCTGATGGGATGTCTTTGCAGGGAGCTAGTCTGTGACAGATGGGCCGAGTGGCCTCCCTCATTGCAGTAAGGTGGTTGTGTGTTCACTCTGGTTATTGGGATGAAGATGCTGCCAGGTGTTCCTCCGTTAATCTGCACGCTTGTGACTTGGTGCTGGTCTGGCAGAACTTTGGGACCTTTCAATGTTAATACTCCAACCCACCTTTAATTCATTTATTTGTGGATGTTTCGCAGTAGAATGATAATTGTTCCAGGGAAGCTGCTAAGTTTAAAGTGAGAAACAGGAAACAAGGGCCCTGTAAGATTCAAAGAAGCTTGGGAATCAGAACCTGGTGAATGAGTGGGAGCAACTTAGGCAACAAAGGCCCGGAGACAGGAAGTGAATGTGGGAGCATGACAAGGTGAGTGGGAAGTGAGTTTGGGAATGGTATATGGTGAGGTGAAAGCCGGGCCTTGAAAGTGGAAAGGGAGAGTGGGAACAGGGTATGGTGAGTGGGAAAGGTGTGTTGGGACAGGACCCCAGTCAATGAAGAGAGAAACAGTAACTAGGGCCCAAGTGAGTGCGGCGTATAAACATTAGGAGCACAATGACGGAGAAGGGTTTGGGAAGAACTGGGAGCCCAGAAAGTTGGAACCGCATATGGGGTGCAGCAACCACTTCCTGATGAGCCAGATGTAACATAGAACATAGCAGAAGAACAGGCCCTTCAGCCCAAATGACCAAACATGATGCCAACTATCACTTATCTACCTACACATAACCCATAGTGCTCCATTCCCTGCATGTGCCACTGAGCCAATCCACCCCGTATCCAAAAGTCATTAAATGCCTGAAAGGAATTAAAATGTGGATTACGGAAATGACCGAGACCTTGCATTTGGGAAAAATAAGATTTGTCTTAATTGACAAACTAGAACTCTTTTTTTAATATGGTCTCCATTTATTGAATTTAAAAAAAAAGTAAACTGGTTTAACACGGAATTAAAGTCAAAACTTGAGTTTAGGGTTGGATGAACAACTACACTCAACATCTCCCGGATCTATCTCCACAGTCTTTATATTTGTAATCTCCTTTCTTTCTTGCTCTTCTTTCCTTTCTATTAGTTTACAGTTTCTCTTATCTCTTTCTTTATTTATTTCTTTTCTATAAAAAAAATTTGAAGAACTCCGTAACCAATTTGCCGTTTATTACCATCTGTACATAAGCTTTTAATAAAAATATAAATATTTTTAAATGGCAGAAGGTATCTGCTTCAACCACCACCCCTGGCAGCATGTTCCAGGCACTCACCACCCTCTGTGTAACAAACCTGACCCACACATATCTTTTAAACTTCGCCCCACTCACCTTTAAAGCCATGCCCTCTAGTCTTTGATATTTCCATGCTGGAAAAAAAAGGTTCTGACTGTCTACCCTATCAAATACCAGAGGGCATGCTGTAGCTTTAAGTTGAGAGGGGGAATGTTTCAAGGAAATGTATGGGGTACGTTTTTTACAGGGTGTTGGGTGCCTGGAATGCGTTGCTGCTACTGGTGGTGGGGGCAGATACTGAAGGGCCTGTCCCACCTGCATGCGATTGCATGCATTTGGCACGACCAACCGGAAGTGGAGTTCACACGAAGTTCTCGCTAAGTACACGCTAAGTTCGCGTGTGACGTCATTTGCGTCATGCTTACCAATCAGCTGGGCAGGAGGCAGGCCGATTGAATTTGGGTGTCGCACGGCGTCGGGCGGTGACGTCATCATGCAATGCCACGCCGGGTGGTAATGTCATCACGGAACGCCACCCGCTAGGCGTACACCGTCAAGACGCTGCATACGCTGTCAAGACGCTGTGTACGACCGCAATGCTCCTGTGTGTCGACAGGCTGTTGGCGCACGAAGATTTTGGCCACTGCAAGAATTTCGGAACCATCTCCAGGACCATGTCGGGACCATCTCCGCACAACTCCGCGCTTCTAAGTGAGGCCGGCCCCGCGCGGCCATCCGGTGCCCGTACGCATCAAGCTTCCACGAGGTCGCGTAATTTGCGAGCCAAGGTCGAGTAAGTGGGACAGGCCCTTTAGATGGCTTTGAAGAGGCTTTTGGATAGGCACATGGATATGCAGGGAATGGAAATAGTAAGAGTAATCGAGAACTTACCAGTTCAAAGTTTGATCGTTATTTTATGAGGAGAAAAAATGAGGGATTACGTGAAGAAGCCCCGCCTGGCGCTTGATCGGCATACTTCAAAGCAGCGGCATGAAAAACACAGAACATAATAGCCGGAGTAAGATAGTAAGGCTAAACATAGATTTAGAACTACCATATGATCATTTATTTTATGAGGGTGTGGAGTGGAGGGCACGTAATCCCTCATCGTTACTCCTCATAAAATAATGATCAAACTTCGAACCGGTAAATTCTCGTTTAATCTTACTATTTTACTTCGGAGTCACGTGAGTGACTACGTGAAGATTTTGTAGCTTCTTGTTTTTTATGTCGTAGAGTCATTCCATACGACAGTCCGACTAGATCAACACATAAATGAGTAAATAACCTTTTACCAGAATTCAGTTTTAGTTTATTTCTTAAATCTTTTAATGATAAAAGAACAAATAATAACCCCTTTAATACCTGGGGAAAATTACTACAATGTGATAAAAGATATAAAGTGATAACATAAATCGATAAGATAAATCGATAGTGAAACAAAGCAGGTGATTACAGTGAACCCAACACCGCGAGCTCTTCTCCCGTCGCCTCCGCCTCACAGCGTTCTTCCACGGGAAGAAGTCCTCGCCCCCCACTGATGTTCCCTTTTCCTGTCTCCAACGTACCCCCTCCACTTGGACCCCCATCGTAGCCTTCCAGCTCTAGAACTATTTATCCAGAACTGCCGTCGGGACATCAACCGCCTCGACTTCTCCACTCCCCTGTCTCACTCCAATCTCTCCACCCCCGAACGTACTGCCATCGACTCACTCCGTAACAACACAGACTGGGTTATCAAACCCGCCGACAAGGGAGGTGCCGTGGTAGTCTGGCATGTCGATCTCTACAAAGCAGAGGCCGCGCGCCAACTATCGGACACCTCCTCCTGGACCATGACCCCACTGACGAAAACCAGGCCACCATCCCAAGCACCATAACCGACTTCATCAGCTCCGGCTGCCTATCCCCCCAAGCCTCCAACCTCATCGTTTCCCAGCCCCGCACGGCCCGATTTTACCTTCTCCCCAAAATCCACAAACCCGACTGCCCTGGCAGACCCATTATCTCTGCCTGTTCGTGCCCCACCGAACACATTTCCACATACTTCGACGCCATCCTATCCCCCTTTGTTAAATCCCTCCCCACCTATGTTCAAGACACGTCAGACATTCTCCAGGCCCCCATCCTCTCATCTTTACCATGGACGTCCAGTCACTCTACACCTCCATCCCCCACCAGGACGGTCTCAAAGCCCTCCTCGACCAGAGGAGCAACCCATACCCGTCCACTGACACCCTTCTCCGCCTAGCGGAGTTACTCCTCCCATTTCCTCCAAATACAAGGCGTAGCTATGGGCACACACATGGGCCCCAGCTACGCTTGCCTCTTTGTCGGGTACATCGAACAATCCTTGTTCTCGGCGTACCAAGGCCCCATCCCCGACCTCTACCTCCATTACATCGATGACTGCTTTGGTGTCACCTCCTGCACCCACACACAACTGACTGACTTCATCCATTTCACCACCAACTTCCATCCGGCACTCAAATACACTTGGACCATTTCCGACATTTCCCTACCATTCCTTGACCTCACTATCTCTATTGCAGGTGATACACTCCTGACCGACATCCACTACAAACCAACTGACTCCAACAGCTACCTGGACTACTCTTCCTCCCACCTCGCTTCCTGTAAGGACTCCATCCCCTATTCCCAATTCTTCCGTCTACACCGCATCTGCACCCAGGATGAGGTGTTCCACACCAGGTCATCACAAATGGCCTCATTCTTCAGAGAACGGGGATTCCCCTCCCCCACTATAGATGAGGCTCGCACCAGGGTCTCCTCCATACCCCACAACACTGCCCTCTCTCCCCATTCCCCCACTCGCAAACAGGGCAGAGTCCCCCTGGTCCTCACCTTTCACCCCACCAGCCGGCAAATACAACACATAGTCCTCCGCCAGTTTCGCCACCTCCAACGTGACCCCTCCACTCGCCACATCTTCCCATCTCCCCCCATCTGCCTTCCACAAAGACCGCTCCCTCCGCAACTCCCTTGTCAATTCTTCCCTTCCCTCCCGCTCTACCCCTTCCCCGGGCACTTTCCCTTGCAACCGCAAGAAATGCTACACTTGTCCCTTCACCTCCCCCCTCCACTCCTTTCAGGGACCCAAGCAGTCCTTCCAGGTCTGACAGAGGTTCACCTGCACCTCCTCCAACCTCATCTACTGCATCCGCTGCTCCAGATGCCAGATGATCTATATCGGTGAGACCAAGCGGAGGCTTGGCGATCGTTTCGCCGAACACCTCCGCTCGGTCAGCATCAACCAATCCGACCTCCCGGTGGCCCAGCACTTCAACTCCCCCTCCCATTCCGTATCCGACCTCTCGGTCCTGGGCCTCCTCCACCGCCAGAGTGAGCAACACCGCAAGTTGGAGGAACAGCACCTCATATTCTTGGGGAGTTAACATTGAATTTTCGCAATTCTGTTAACCCTTGCTGTCTCCTCCCCTTCCCACCTCTCCCTCAGCCCTTGGGCCCTGGCATTCCCTCTATCTCTATCTCCCTCCCCCACCCTAGTCGCACTAGCTTCTCATTTTCACACCACAAACAGCTTACAATGGCTTGTTCCCTTTATCATCGATACTTTTTTGCATATCTTTCATTCATTGTTCTTTATCTCTCCACATCACCGTCTATATCTCTCGTTTCCCAGATCCCTGACCAGTCTGAAGAAGGGTCTCGACCCGAAACGTCACCTATCTCCTTCGCTCCTTAGATGCTGCTGCACCCGCTGAGTTGCTCCAGCCTTTTGTGTACCACCGCATGTCCAAAGCCTGGCATCGTGAGAACGGGTTTATCGTAGAACTTTGAAAAAGTTTCTTCTTTACACCACCCTGCGACTTCTAAAATTTGGTCGAGCGGCGCATCCTGTAACTTCGCCGCGGATGTAGCTGCAGCCCTGGTGGAGTGAGATTTAAACACATCAGTGTCTACTCCCGCTAAATCTAACACCTGTTTTAACCATCTAGAAATGGTTTGTACTGATGCTTTTGTGTGTTTTCTTTATGCGTAATAAATAACGCTTTTTCATCACCTCGAAGACTCTTGGCTACTTCTATATATTGAGTCATGTGTCTAACTACACACAATGTTTGATCAACAGGGTAAGCTTTGAACATTACCTTAGCTCCAGTTCTCCCTGGTCTGCTTTGTTTGATCAGATCATAAACGTAAAACACAATGTTATCTGAAGCCACATGCATACAATCTAAACGTAGCATTTGCAATGTATGCACTCTTTGTGCTGATACCATCACCATTAACATTACTACTTTAAATGTTAATTTTTCCAAAGACATAACTGTGATTGGAGTCCATTGCCTAAGCAAAGTAAGTACAATGCTGACATCCCAAATTTCTGTATATCTTGGCTTGGGCGGATTTTTGTTAAAAATCCCTTTCATAAACCTGGATATTAATGGATGAGATCCAATTGATTCATGGTCAGAAATTTGTCCCAAATAGGACGATAAAGCACTACGAGCACTATTAATGACACTACAACTCAAGTGCTGTTCAAAATGCAACTCAGCAAGGAACTCCAATATGTTTGAAATGTTCACAGTATGATAAGATATATTTGATTGTCTACAAAAACTTCCCATTTCTTTATATGTGTCATATATTGTTTCTTAGTGCTCTCTCGCCATGATGAGACTATAACATCCATGGTCCTATCCGAATGTCCAAGCCCTTGCAGTGGTCTGGTCAAAACCTGCAGATTAACAAATTCATATGAACTTGTAATGGATGAATTTATTTTGTTACTGGTTGTATTAACAAATCACTGCAGCTAGGAATTGACATAAATGGTTCCTTAATCATATTTAACATCAACGGGAACCATGGTTGTGTGGGCCAATTTGGAATCACCAACAGTCCTGTGGCAGAATCTTGTTCTATTTTCTTAAGACATTGCCTAACTAGGCCAAATGGAGGGAAAGCATAAAATAACATATTTCCCCAATGTAGCAAAAATGCATCTACTGCTACTGCATCTGGATCGGGTTCCCAAGACACATATTTAGGCAATTGATGATTTAATCTTGATGCAAGCATATCAATGTCTGGTAACCCATAGCGAATAACAATTTTACTGAAACCTTGTGGGTTCAACATCCATTCTGTGTTGTCTTTAAATACCCTTGATCTGTTGTCCGCCACCACATTGTCTTTACCTGGGATATAACTTGTTGAAACCCAAATTTGGTGCTCAATACACCAATGCCATATCTGATTGACCAGACAATCACATGATACTGATCTTACTCCACCCATGTGATTAATATATGCAACAGCTGTAGTATTGTCTAATTGTACCTGGACATGCAGATCCTTTTTTGTAGAACAATAGGCTTTTAATCCATAAAATGCCCCCAATAACTCCAAATAATTAATACCATATGTTTGGAGAAACAATTCCTCTTGGACAGTCCATCTGCCCCCACGGCTGGTAAATGTATCTGTTGACCCCCATCCGAGAGCTCTTGCATCTGTTTGTAAAAATACTTCAGGCTACTGTATTAAAATGTTTTTAGCAGCATGTGGAACATTTTCAATCCACCATTGTAATTCCAATAAAGCTTCCTTTGTGAATTGCATAGGCCTATCAAAATGGCCTGCTCGCTTTTTTAAAGCTTGCGTTTGTCCCTTTGAAGGTTTTGGTAATGAAATGGACCAAATTCCACTGCAGGAAATGCTGCTACTAATTTACCAATAACCTTTGCTACCTTTCAGATGGAGGGATAAGACTTGTGAATGAGGCCCCAACATACAGTTGAAATATCAACAATCTTGTCCGTAGGCAAAGTTACTAACATAGTAACTGAATTAATTGCAAAACATAAATAATTAATTGTTTGTGCTGGCTGCAGCTTGGAATTAATTGGATGAATCAGGAACCCTAGTTTTTCAAATAAAGTTTTAGTTGCTGAAACTGATTTTCCAGCTGATTCCTGACTATTACTGACAATTAAAATGTCATCTAGATAAGCCATAATGATGTGGTCTTAATTGTGCTAAAGCTGGTTTCAACAGCTTTGTGAAGAGTCTAGGAGCTGAACTTAACCCATTAGGTAATGCTTTAAATTGCCACAGCTGTCCCAGCCAATTAAATTTTAAGTACCTCCGAAAAAACCGATGTATTGGTACTGAATAGTACGCATCCTTCAAATCTATTGTAGCCATATAACAACCTGCTGATATCAAATTTCTTGCAGTGTTGAATGTTTCCATCTTGAAATGTTTATACTGGACAAATGTATTAAAGTTTGTAAGGTCCAGAATAATTCTACAACCACCATCTTTTTTATCTCTTGGAAAGATGTTTGGCACAAATTGGTGTGGATGCTCAACAGTTTTTTCAATAACACCTTTTTTAAACAATTTGCCAATTTCCACATTAATTTCTGCTTCCTCAACAGCAGAGAACATGAAACCATGAATAGGTTTATATTATACCGGAGAATCAACACCTTCTTTAAATGTTATTGTAGCTCCTGAAACCGTTTGTAAAATAAACCGGTCAGATGTGATGCAAAGCCATTCATCATAAAACATTTGTAATCTCCCACCAACTAGAGATTCGTCCAAGGTTTCTTCAAGAACAGAATAAAGTTTTTGTACCTCTCCATATGAACGTGGTGGTCTCCTTCCCCCCGTATATGGGTATATGGCTGTGTTGGATGGTAATGTCTCCTTACCATATTCTTGCCTCTGTTTGTTCCAAAATCAGATCCCCTTCTTGGACGAAAGGTTTCATGTAGCTAATAGATTTAGCCTCTTCATCCATTTCTCTGATTTGTTTAGGCAGGTTTTCTCCAAATAGATAACCAGGAGTTTGAACACCACTTGATCGGCACAGGCCTGCAAATCTAGGATGAAATATGGACCGAATCGCAATTTTCCTCATACAATTGATTTCATAAAAGGAATTGCACAATAAACCCAATGTATCTCTTAGGATTTTGATCATTTCTGACCCTTCCATTTGCTTTCCAAAAGCAGTAATGGGAGCTGAAATCAGTTTGAGGACTCTTTGAAACCGTATTTCTTGTCCTCTCATGACTGATGACATAGGTGTCCATATAGTTGGATTCACCGTAGGTACCTTCAATGTGGTGCAATTTTCCGGTGTTTTATATAATTCTGCTGTTTCAGCCATAACAGAATGATTCTACAACCACCATCTTTTTTATCTCTTGGAAAAATGTTTGACACAAATTGGTGTGGATGCTTAACAGTTTTTCAATAACACCTTTTTTAAACAATTTGTTAATTTCTTCATTAATTTCTGCTTTCTCGAGCAGAGAACATTAAACCATGATTAGGTTTATTCTGTACCGGTGGATCAATACCTTCTTTAAATGTTATTGTAGCTCCTGAAACAGCTTGTAAAATAAACCGGTCAGATGTGATGCAAAGCCATTCATCATAAAACATTTTGAATCTCCCACCAACTGGAGATTCCTCAAAGTTTCTTCCCCCCATATGGGTGAACATTAGGCTGTGCTGGATGGTAATACTTCCTTACCAGACTCCTGCCCCAAAATCAGATCCCCTTCTTGGCATACTGTACCTCTTTTGGCCAAAAACGAAAGGTTTCATGTAGCTAATAGATTTAGCCTCTTCATCCATTTCTCTGATTTGTTTAGGCAGGTTTTCTCCAAATAAATAACCAGGAGTTTGAACACTACTTGCTCTGCACAGCCCTGCAAATCTAGGATGAAATATGGGCCGAATCGCAATTTTCCTCATACAATTGAGCTCAAAAAAGGAATTGCACAATAAACCCAGTGTATCTTTTTAGATTTTGATCATTTCGACCCTTCCACTTGCTTTCCAAAAGCGGTAATGGCAGCTGAAATAAGTTTGAGGACTCTTTGAAAACATATTTCTTGTGCCCTCATGACTGATGACAGAGGTGCCCATATAGTCGGATTCACCGTAGGTACCTTCAGTGAGGTGCAATTTTCCGGTGTTTTATATAAATCTGCTGTTTCAGCCATAACAGCTTCTTGAAGTTGGTGAGATACCCTATAATTAATGCTGGCAGCCAGGTTTTCTTCCATAGCCTCACCACTTCCTTCAGGTATAGCAAAATCTCTTGCCCTATCAGGCACATATGGCCTTTTCTTTTTACTTTGTGGTGTGCACTCATAATCCACATCACCACTTTCAGGGTCTGTCTCTTGCAGCCCTGATACTCCTGAGATTTCATCAAAGGAGACTTCCTCCACTCTTAATCCTGGGTCTGGAGTTTCATATTCCCAATTTGGCACATAGCCATATTCTGGATATTCAAACCCCTCAGGGTCTGTTTGGGAAAATTCTGGGTTCTTGGACCCTTGTCTCATAATATTTTGGAGCACTTTCTCCATATGTTCCATTTTAAGCCACATAGCTTTATTATCCGGAGGACTTTCATTATCAGAGTCATCATCAGAAACCATGGGCCTCACGGATTTCTTTTTACTTTTCTTTGGCACATTTTCCTCCGTGGTTTTAGTTTGTGGAGCAATTATAGTCTCACTAACGGGTGAATCAACGGCCACCGGTATCGGAACCGGCTCCGCACTAATCTCTTGTCCCGACTCTTTAACCTCTCCCCGGGACGATCTTTTTACCCACGAAACCTTCCTCTGAGACTTCCTCCATTTTGTTTCAATTTTTTACTTTCTCTTTGCTGGTTCTATACGCCAGCGTAACAGTTTTTTAGAACGCCCTAAAGTGAAATCAATTGCATTTACCTGCAGGCCCGTTCTTACCGCTGAGGGGAGCTGCGCTCTGTAGCTCTTGCTTCTGCCGTCAGCGTTGACGTAATGCCGATCAAGCGCCAGGCGGGGCTTTTTCACGTAGTCACTCACGTGATTCCGAAGTAAAATGATATGGATCATGTGCAGGCATAGACATTGTGGGCCAATGAACCTGTTCTTGCGCTGCACTGTTCAATGTTCCATGTTCTAGTACAAGACAACGGGAAAAGCCTGTGCTATGATCAACCTGAGAGCCTTACATACTGGAGACGAATATTGGGAAATTAGGACTACAGAGTAAAGGTAAATTAAAGGTCACAATACAGGAGTTTGGTATTCTGACTGCGCATGCCCAGGTCAAAGGTCGCTATGCATAAACAGCCCCGGACAGCAGTGGAACAGTGAAGCAGTGGACCTTCATTTCTTCCTTTTTTTCCAGCTTTGATTCTTCTAGGGAAGAAAATATTGCTTTCAAACTAGAAATAGTTGTATTTATTGTTCCTTTGTTAAAAGCTAAGATTATTTTGTCTTTTTTATTGCTTTATGCTTTGGTGAGTCAGCGAGATTGTGCTCGCCCGTGGTCGGTCTAGGGCCCGGGTCTGTCGAGTTGCTGCTGGGCCGTCCCTGTCCCATCCCGGGTGTCCCGTCCCTGTCCGGGGGCGACCGGGAGGGGACTGAGTTGCTGCAGTGGTTTGTGTGTGTATGGCTGGTGCTCGGCTTTCGTCGGTGCCGGGGGAGGGGGAGGGGGGGTGGCCGCTGGAGGTCCGCGGCCCGTCGGGGAGCGGGATTGGTCTGAAGTTGGTGCTTCTTCTCCATGCTGACTGTGGGCTGGGGCCGTTGGCTTCGTCGAACCGAGACTGTCGGTTGGCCCGGCGGGAGTTGAGCTGGGGTTGGCTGAAGAATTCCATTGCTTTTAAATTAGCAGAATAGTGAAATTCGACTCAGAAACTATCATCATTGTCTGGAATATTAATTTTCCTATAATGTGACCACACGGCACCCCCGTTCCACAGATTAAATATATTTTTACACATAAATTATGAATAAAGATAAGAATTTATTCACGGTTTCTTCAGCCAGCGCTTCGTTCGCTTTTTCTTTATGATGAATGAACTTTGACAAATCCCATGATTCCTTGCATTTTTCGGAATACCGAACTCACTTATTGGTTTAGGATATTGTTTAGTTTGCTAGGCTTTAGCTAGCTGGAGCAAAGATAAGGTCCAAGGTCATAAGCTAAGGAGAGTCACGTGACCTGGACTCACCTATTTCTCCCCTCCCTCTCCCCTTCTACACACATTCCCACCTCTAGATTCATAGTTTGCGACTCTTCAATCCTTTTGTCTCACACCTTCTGCCTTTGCGTATCTGCCTATCAAACCCTCCTCTTCAACTCTATCAACCTATTAGCTAAGAGACACAAAAAGTTGGAGTAACTCAGTAAGACAGGTGGCATCTCTAGAGAGAGGGATGGGTAGTTCTGGGTCGAGACCCTTCCTCAGACCTATCACCTGTCTGCCTTGTCCTCCCCCTCCTCTCTTCCAGCTTTCTTTCCCCACCCTACAATCAGTCTGAAGAAGGGTCCCAACCCCAAATGCCACCTGTCCGTGTTCTCCAGCGATGCTGCCTGAACTGCTGAGTTACTCCAGCACTCTGTATCATTTTTTGTAAACCAGCATCCGCAGTTCCTTGTGTCTGCACAAACAGCTGTGAATAAATAACTTTCACAAACATGCAAATATGTATAAGAACTGTGTTATTAAATGCAATTGAAATATTAAATTATTCTTCCTTTGAAGATTATAATTACAGATAAAGAGAACATAATTAACAACAATGAGAGGCATTAAATTAATTGAAAGAGATATGATCTTGTATTATTGTTCTCCCTACAGCCCTGATCTCCCGATGGGCATGCTGGACTTGTGCCAAGGGTTCAATGCTGATTAGCCAGCCTCAGCTTGGTGCTCTTCCTATTGGATACCAGGAGAAGGCTGGCAGTGTGGCACAGTTGCCACAAGATCATCGATGAGCTGCAGGGGCGGCTGGACTTCCGTCTGAGCTCAAAATTCCTCATCAATGGAAACAGGCCATTTGGCCCAACTTGCCCATTCTGACCAAAATTTCCCATCTGAGGCTGGGACTATCCCAACGTTTAAGAAAAAGTTAAACAGGCACATGGATAAGACAGGTTTGGAGGGAATGGACCAAATGCAGGCAGGTGGGATATTGCTGGTCGGTGTGGGCAAGTTGGGACAAAGGGCCTGTTTCCACACTGTATCACTCTATGACTCTATAACGCTATGACTCTTTCAAAGCAGAGAATCAACTTCATATTGGCAGATCCTTTGGGACCTAACTGAAGGAGCATTTGCTGTAAATGCTATCAACAGAAGAAGTATTAACCTGGGGCTCCTCCTGCCCTCTCAGATTGACTAATATTAATTTCTTGACGAATGTAAAGGGTAGCAGCGACCTGTGTTCGATCCTGACCGCAGATGCTGAACGTGTGGGTTTGTATGATCTCCCAGTGCTCCTGGCCGCTCCGGTTTCCTCCCACATTTCATAGATGTAAAGATATGTAAATTAAGTGGCTTCTGTAACTTGTTCCTAATGTGTAGTACTAGAACTAGTGCATGTGTTAATGATGGACGGTGTGGACACTGTGGGCCGAAGGGCCTTTTTCCACACTGTATCTCCAAAGTCTAAATGTCTAAGCATCACCAAAGGGCAAATTGTCGAGTCGGTTCAGTTGTGGGGCTCAACTATTGCTCATGGACCATAGAAACTAGACTTAGTCATTAGTTTATTGTCACGTATACTGAGTTACAGTGAAAAACCTTTTCAGACTTGAAATGTAATAATAATGGTTGCATAATAGATAATAATTTGAGATACCCTGTAAAAGTGAAATCTATGCACTGATTACATCTCAAATTTCAAATTTGGATTTAGATCTACCAATTTACATCTACCAATGTGTCTCACAAGGATAATTTGTGTTTTTTTAAGAACATTAGAAATGTGGACATTGCTGCCGAGGTCTTTTGTTGCATTGAAATTATGAATATAATGAACAATATTTATGGATGTGCAGGTGAGAGTGTCAGAGTGGGGAAGGATGATGAGGAGGTGGTGAGCTGGACGGTGAGGTATCTGAAGAATATGGATTCTTATCGATATCCCTCAGATAGATTGGTTTCCCCAAAAGACCGCTGGATGAAACAGCAGCTCATTTAACTTGTTTGAGTTTACAAGGTAGCAGAGGAGCTGTTCAGTTTGAGAGGCAGGTGAGTGTCAGGCCTGTGATAACCGGGTCTTTCTTGTTAGTTATTCACATCTTATCAACAGCTTTCTCCACCTGAGTCGACAACGGTACAGGCGCAGTGGTAGAGCTGCTGTCTCACAGTGCCAGAGACACGGGTTCGATCCTGACTACGGGTGCTGTCCGTATGGAGTTTGTTCATTCTCCCCGTGGCCTGTGTGGGTTTCCTCCAGCTGCTCTGGTTTCCTCCCACATTCCAAAGACGTACTGGCTTGAGGGCCAATTGTCTTCTGCAAAATTGTCCCTTTGTGCGTAGGATAGAAATGGCATATGGATGATCGAAGGTCAGCATGGATTTCTTGGGCTGAAGGGCCTGTTTCCACGTAGTGTTTCTAAACTAAAGTCAGTGAAATTGTGGCAAAGGATAAGAAAGTAACATATTTACAAAGTAAATTTAGTGTAAAACTGCTCTGAAAACGGTACGTTTCACTACATGAGGCCTAAGTGAGTTTTAATGATGTGCTATGTTATAATTGCAAGTTGAAAAACTATCTGGTTATAAAAGTCTAATTTTATGCATGCTAATTATAAAACAGGTAAATTCTTCACAATAAATTACTTTAAAAGAAACAAATTACTTTTCAGAAGTTTATTATAAATGCTGCTTTAATTATATGCATGTGATTCTATTTTTAGTTCATGTGCAAAATGTTTACGAGGTTCATTGGGACTTGTGCTTGCCTTTCTGGTTGACTGGTTTAGTTTTGTTTAGAGATACAGCGAGTCAACAGGCCCTTCAGCCCACTGAGTCCGTGCCAACCAGAGATCCCCGCACATTAACACTACCCTACAAAGACTAGGGACAATTTTACATTTATACCGGGTCCAATTAACCTTCAATCCTGTTACGTCTTTGGAGTGTGGAAGGAAACCGAAGATTTTGGAGTAAATCCACGCAGGTCACGGGGAGAACGTACAAACTCCGTACAGACAAGCACCCGTAGTCAGGATCGAACCTGGATCTCTGGCGCTGCAAGGCGGCAGCTCTATCACTACGCCATTGTGCCACCCATACACACTAGGGACAATTTACAATTTTTACCAAAGTCAATTCAGCTACAAACCTGTACGCTGATGCCAACTATCACTTATCTATCTGCACATAACTCATAGTGCCCCATTCCCTGCATGTCCATCTGCCGCCCAGCCCATCCACCCCGTATCCAAAAGTCATTAAATGCCAGAAAGGTATCTGCTCCAACTACCACCCCAGGCAGCATGTTCCAGGCACTCACCACCCTCTGTGTAAAAAACCTGACCCACACAGATCTTTTAAACTTTGTCCCACTCACATTAAAGCCATGCCCTCTAGCCTTTGATATTTCCACGGTGGGGAAAAAGGTTCTGACTGTCTACCCTATCGAATACTAGAGTGCAAACTGTATCTTTCAGGTGAGAGGGGGAAAGTTTAAAGGGGATGTACGGCGTACGTTTTTCACACAGGGTGGTCGTGCCTGGAACGGGTTGGTGGTGGAAGTGGGGGCAGATATGATTGTGGCATTTACGAGGCTTTGACTAGGGTCTCTGGCACTGCACGGCAGTAGCTATACCGCTACACCACCGTGCTGCCCACACACACTAGGGGCAATTTACAATTGTTACCGAAGCCAATTAACCTACAAAGAAGGAACTGCAGATGCTGGAGAATCGAGGGTACACAAAAGCTGGAGAAACCCGCTGAGTTTCTCCAGCCTTTTGTGTAACCTACAAACCTGTACATTTTTGGAGTGGAAACCGGAGCACCCGGAGAAAACCCACGCGGTCACAGGGAGAACGTATAGGCTCCATACAGCCAGCACCCATAGTCAGGATTAAACCGGGCTCTTTGGTGCTGCGAGGCGGCAGCTCGACCGTTAAGCCGCGGCGCTTCAGATGTCCTTTAAGAATTATTTCCATGATCGGCTGCTGATGGCGTCCATAGATGCCGAGTGCTAGGAACCCCCTTCCACCAACCAACATCGGAAACAGTGAAGACGCCTCACTAGTATCATCATTATCAAGTCAAGAGTGTTTTACTGTCATGTGTACTGGAATGGAACAATGATTATTGATGGGACACAAAAGGCTGGAGAAACTCAGCGGGTGCAGCGGCATCTAACGAGCGAAGGAGATAGGCGACGTTTCGGGTCGAGACCCTTCTTCAGCTTATTGTTGCTTGCAGCAGCTCAACAGGTTTGTCAACATAGTACTCTACAGATGACGATGGCAACACAGACTGTTCGTAGTGTAGAGTTTAGATAGTGTTTGTAATGTTCAATAGTTTATGTCTATTATTTCCTCGATCATCTCTGCTTCCCTTCTTAAACAAAGGAACAACATTGGCCTCCCTCCATTCCTCTGGGACCTTGGCTGTGGTTACATAGAATAAAGATCTTCATCAAAGCCACTGCAATCTTCCCTTATGCCTCTCTCAATAACCTGCAATAGATCTCATCAGGTTCTGGGGATTTATCCACCTTAATGCTCTTCAAGAGCTCTGATACCCCTCCTCCTTCTTAATCTCAATTTGCCTTTGCATATTAGTATTCTCCACACATATCTCACTATCTTCCATGCCCTTCCCCTGGGTGAATACGGAGCCAAAGTACTCGTTTAGTACCTCAGCTGTTCTTCAGTATCACCTGTAGACCACAATCCTAGCTGCTCCTTGTGTTTACAAGTTATCGGAGCAGAATTAGGATGTTCGGCCCATCAAGTGTACTCCACCATTCAATCGTGACCTATCTTTACCTCTCAACCCCATTCTCCTGCCTTGTCCCCATAACCTCTGACATCTGTGCTAATCGAGATTCTATCAATCGCCACCTTAAAATACTCTTTGACTTGGCCACCAAAGCAGCTTGTGGCAAGGAATTCCACATTCAGAATGCTGCCGCTGTCCACTGAGATGCAACCATGCACATCCCCCCCACCCAATCCCCAACAGTATCCAATATGGCATACATACTTTTACGGTCAGGTCAGGTTGGGGGGGGGGGGGGGGGGAGTTCCCCCAGCCACGGGTGCCATGTAATCCCATGCTACCTGCTCCATGGTCGTATAGTCAGCGACTAAACCGTCTCCCCCACCTGGTTTGCCAGGTGAGGAGGGGGCTGTGGACCCCCAGCAGGACCAAAAACAAGACCTGTCAAGGGGCGGGTGAGCTCCTAGCGAGCCAATGGTCTATCCACACTTCAGTAGAAGTTGTGATCACTGTCGTGTAGCATTGTAAGGCACTGTGCCCGCTTATGTTTTCAACGATGATGATGATGATGATATACATACTAGAGAGAGAAATGACCACCTGCCGACCCTGACTGCCTATTCTAGTGGCCACCCAGCTGTTTCTGTCCGTACCTGCAGTATAACCATCTCATAAACTCACTGTCCGACATATTTTCCACATCTTGGAGCTCCACAGGGAGTCCATCCACAGGTCCAACTGCTTGAAGCTACAGCTGGACACACACGTCCTGTAGTGCAGTCACCAGGGACATTGGATCTTCTCCACCCTGCAGGAGGAACATACTAGCACCCTAACTTCCATGTCCTTTATCCACAATCCCTTCAGCTGAAAAACACGTCCAAAGAAATGTAAGCAGGCAGCACTGCAGTCTGCCTCACAGCACCAGCCTGTCTGGGTGCAGACATATGCAAGTCAGGTGTCTTTTGTACATATGTCCAACTTCAGTTCCTCCTGTCATGTAATGGCTTCTCAGGCACCTCCCCGGGTCAGAGGAAGACTTCTTTCCACTCTGATTTCATTGGTTTAAGGTGAAGGCCATTGCGGGAACTGCAGACACTTGCATGGAAGATCCAGGAGATGAATGATGGGCCGAGTGGTAGAGGAGCTCATCAAGCCATGCACTCCTTGCCTCACTTACGCCAGACTTCCACCTGCACCTTACACATAACCTTGAGATTAGTTAATTTAGAGATACAGTGCCCTTCGGCTAACTGGGTCCGCACCTACCAGTGATCCCCGCAAACTAGCACTATCCTACACACACTAGGGACAATTCACAGTTTTCCTACAAATTAGCTTCCAAACTTGTACGTCTTTGGAGTGTGGGAGGAAACTGGAGCTCCTGGAGAAAAGCTAAGAAGGTCATGGGGAGAACGTACAAACTCCGTATAGACAGCACCCGTAGTCAGGATCGAACCCAGGTCTCCAGCGCTGTAACCAATAATCCACACCACTGCGCCACGATGCGGCCCCTTAATACTAATCCCAAACACTCCCTCTCCACTTTGAGTGGTCCTTGGATGATGTTCACAGCAGTGGGTGGGAATGCTGCAGCTCTCCAAGAAAGGTTTGAGTGCATGGTGGAATCTTTCTCTCTGGTCATCTGGACATCTCCCATGACAGAGCTTGGAACAGGGTGTCTGGAAGAGTAACACTGAACCTGAGACAACACTTGGCATTCAAACAGACTCAAACAGGACAACATTCAGAATGAAAATGTTACTGCAACTATTGTAAGAAGGAATTAAGAATTAAACGTGTCGGAAGAAACTGCAGATACTGGTTTAACACACAAAGCTGGAGAGGAAAGGAAACATCTCTGGAGAGAAAGGAAAGCCCACAGCCAACAATTAACCATTGTGGGCGCCACCTTTTTTTGATTATCATTACCTTTCATTAATTTATTCTATGTCTCTCGATATCACCATCTATATCTCTCGTTTCCCTTTCCCCTGAGACTCAGTCTGAGGAGGGTCTCGACCCAAAACGTCACCTATTCCTTTTCTCCAGACCCTCTGCCGTCTGACCCTCTGAGTTACTCCAGCTTTTTGTGCCTATGTAAAGATTCACTTTGGCAGGGACGAGTTATAAAATCCCAAAGAGCTACACAAAGTGAAATACAGAGCAACATAAAATGCAAGCTCACTTCACATTGCCCTAATAACACTGTATGGTGGTTGAAGATGATATGAAGCTTTGCCACGAGGAGAATAGTCTTTAGCACAGCAATGAATCTTTGAAACAGTGACAAAGAACTAATGTCTGCTGTGAGACACCAATAAAATGGATTGGTATTATGTTTTAACTTGGTGTCTCTTTGTAGCTTCAGCACATAAACCACTAAAATGTTACATATTAATCTCTCTGAATAGTAGTCTATTAAATTAATCTGTTCTACAGTGGTGGAGTTAACCAGATGTTTTGTTATAACAAAAATATTTATTTGCACAAAAGGATGCTTTAAAGTGTTGTAATTATCTGGTGGCTGTTCCCAACCGACATAAAATGAGCTTAGAATTAGTTTTTAGCTCAGTTTAGAGATACAGCGTGGAAACAGGCCCTTCAGCCCACCGAGTCCACACCGACCGGTGATCCCCGCGCATAAACACTCTCCTACGCACACGAGAGATCATTTTACATTTATACCAAGCCAATTAACCTACAAACCTGTACGTCTTTGCAGTGTGGGAGGAAACTGAAGATATCGGAGAAAACCCAAGCAGAGCACAGGGAGAACGTGCAAACTCCGTACAGACAGCACCCGTAGTCAGGATTGAACTCGGGTCTCTGTCGCTGTGAGGCAGCAACTGTGCAGCCTGCTAGTTGAACCTCTCTAACTAAAGGCCATTCCTGGAGAAGTGGAACACTTTCCACCTCAAGAGCCCAAGGATATTTTATATGCGCTTCCTTATGACTTTGTTTTCAATGTGTGGCGCATTCATCATTATACAGAAGATAAACACTCAATGCTGGAGTAACTCAGTGGGTCGGGGGTGAGGGTTTTGCTTTCCCCTGGCTCTCAGTCTGAAGAAGGGTCTCAACCCGAAACATCACCTACGCCTTCTCTCCATAGATGCTGCCTGACCCGCTGAATTACTCCAGCACTTGTGTCGATCTTCGATGGAAACCAGCATCTGCAGTTCCTTCCTACACAATCATCCATGATTATACTCTTCTCACGCCTGCTTCTACAGGTCACTCTGCACCAGAAGAGATCCCAATGGTCTAAAAATCTGAAACCTTGCTTCCCGTACCAACTCCTCAGCCACATATTCATCTGTCCTACCTTCCGGTTCCTACCCTCACTGACGCTGGAGGTAATCCAGAGATCACTGCCCTCGGGGTCCTGCTTTTTAACCTTTTGCCTAACTCCATATGTTCACTCCGCAGGATCTCATCCCTTTTTCTATCCATGTCATTTACGCCAACGTACACAATGGCTTCCGGCTTCCGACTCCCACCACTTCCTCATCCATTCCCTACACACTCGGGACAATTTACAGAGGCCAATCAACCTACAACCCGCATTAGGGGGCACCGGAGGAGGGAGATGGCAGCCCCGCCGGCAGTCTGTTCGTTTTTTTCATCCTTTTTGTTATATTTAGCGTTTGTTTAAAGTTTGTTTTAATGTTCTTCTGTTTGTTTTATGTGGGGGGGGGGGGGGTGTCGGGGGAAACTTTTTTCAGGTCCTCACCTTCCCGGAGATGTAATCAAGTTTCGGATCACATTCTCCGGGCTCTGTGGCTGGAGCTGGGAGCCGCCTCGGACGGTCGTGAGCCCCACTGCGGGCTTACCATCGAAGCGGATCCCTTGCCTGGGATCGCTCCCACCGCGGCCTGCGGACTTACCATCAAGGGCTCACAGTCTCAGGAGAGGCTAGTCGGGAGCTCCAACGCCGCAGAAGGTTCGTCCAACCACGACGTGAGGTTTGATTTCCCGGCACGGGGGAGCTGACATCCCCCTGATGCGGGAGCTGAACGCCTCGACGCGGAGGGCCGAACGCCGCCGGCTACGGGACTCAAGACCGTCCCGTCAACGGGGGGCTCGAGGCCCCCGACCAAGGAAGAACAACAAGGGAAGGACTTGAACTTTATTTTCACCTTCCATCACAGTGAGGAATGTGTCGGAGTCACTGTGATGGATGTTTATGTTAAAATGTGTTTTTTTGAGTCTGTTGCTTTTTAAATTGTATGACTGACCTGGCCAGTGAATTTCACTACACCAATTGGTGCATGTGGCAATAAATTATCTTATGAACTTATGAACTTATGAACTTATGTCTTTGGGATGTGGGAGGAAACTGGAGAACCTAGAGGAAACCAAAGATCCTCTAGCGAGCAAGATAGATCAGTCGACGAAAAAGATGCAGTGCGGTCATGGGCAGATTCACGGGTAATTTTCAGCCCCATTTCCGTAACCGGCTTCCGTCTCCACACCACAGATCCCGTACCGGAGCAAAGATACTAATGCGGAGACGGAAGCCGGTTACGGAAACAACCTCGGAAAAATAAAAGTTATTTGGTAAAAATCTTCTCCTCATTTTCAGAATTTAAATTTATTAACACAAACTTTTCCCCCGCAATGTTGATTACACTGCGAGTCGGGTCGGGTCGGGTCGGGTCGGGTCGAGTCGGGTCGGGTCGGGTCGGGTTACTGAAATGGATGAAAAAAAAGGCCCACGTTCCACTCCGTTCCATGCAACACGTCAGCCCATTGCATTTTGAAGGAATGCTCCGCTATAGGATCTTTGGAGGAAACTGGGAGAACGTGCAAACTCAGCACAGACAGCACCCGCGGTCAGGATCAAACCCGGGTCTCTGGCACAGTGAGGCAGCAGCTCTACCCGCTGCACCACTGTGCTGGCCTTTTTGAGCCCCAGTTAGTTGACGTGGGGCACAGATACCACATATTGAGGTTGTCCCAAGCTAGGAAACCCCCTTGAGACCAAGCTTCAAATACTTGCGAGAGGAAACCAAAGTTCTTGGAGAAAACCCACGTGGTCACGGGGAAAACATACAAACTCCTACTGTGCAGCTCCATGCCACCTGCTATAATTACGGCTAAAGTAATACAGAACATTTCCAATAGGTCTGAAATCAAATTAAGGAATTGCTCAATCGGTTCTGTTTGCATTTAGATATCACCTGGGCATTAAATGCCTTTCATGTTGTCTACTGAGGGTAATCTGAAGAGTTCATAAGGCTAAGATAGACAAAAATCAAAATCAAAATCAATCAAACAAACTTTATTTTCATTTAGAAATACATCGATATATGCAATTCCCAACGAAATTCCATTGCATTGCGAGAGGAAACCAAAGTTCTCTGGAGAAACGCTGGGGAAACTCAGCTGGAGAAACTCAGCGGGTGAGGCAGCATCTATGGAGCGAAAGAAATCGGCAACGTTTCGGGCCGAAACCCTTCTTCAGCCAGATAAGGCTACACGTGTCTCCACTCAAGCACATTGATTGACGATACTTTATTGTCACATGTACTTGCTACAGTGAAATTGTAACAATAAATCCGTTTGCAAAGAGTTGCTGAGTGTTGGCGCCGACAGGTTGCAAGAGCATTTAGTCCCAGTGGTCCCTCTTCATTCCCGGCACAACCCCCTCCCCGCCGTGCCCCTCTTTGTTCTCTCGGTGCCCCCTCCCTAATGCCGGAATCTTCTTTGCTCTCGGCGGCGCGTCCTCGACTGTCCGACCACCGGCACCCACGAGGGCGACGGCCCTCCACACTCACTGACGGCACCAGGACCGTTGCCACAAGACCGCGCTGCTGTTTGCTGGAAGCTATGTTTCCTGATCATTTGAAATGAAGAAGCTGTTACGATTGAGCAGATATTGAGGTGCCACTTCCCATTTACACAGTCGCTAATCATTGAGAAGTGGGTGGTACAACAGATGCCTGGGCTCTAGTCTGTGGCTGTGGTCAGATTGCTTTAGCAATCGTTGACCTTTAAGGGCCTGTCCCAATTAGGCAATTTTTTCGGCGACTGCCGGCTACTGTCATAGTCGTAGCAGGTCGCCGAAAAAGCAGCGATTGGACCCTCCCTACGACAATGTTTATGATAACCTACCACCTAGTTGACATCAAGCTACAACAACCGGCGACCCATTAGGACATCCACCTACGTCCACACCTACGACAACCCAGGTCAAGCTACGATAAGCAACGACCCCGTCAGCGACAACTGAAGACAATTCAGTCGCCGGTCCCTGTCACTGGTTGACGTAGGGTGACGTAGGTAGTCGCCAATGAAATTCACCAAAGTCATCACACGGCGACAATCTACGTCACCTGGCGACAACCTATGATTGCACCTACGACGGGAGAAGACAAGCTACGGCAAGCCCACAGTCGCCGAAAGGTTTTGAACATTTCAAAATCCAGCGGCGACAAGAAAAAAGTTACAATTTAGGCGACTTGAGGAGGCAACTCACGAAAATACAGGCGTCACCGCGCGCTCATGTGGTGACAGCCTAGTCGCCTGTAGTCGCTGAAAAAATTGCCAAAGTGGGACAGGCCCTTTAGTCTCTGCAGATGTAAGACTTTGTGAGACAGCCCAAGATTTATAATGTAAAGGGCCTGTCCCATCAGCATGCGACTCCATGTGGTGAGCGCGACCTAACGTGGTCGCTTGGGCCGTTTGGCCTCGCGGGGCCGGTCCCACTTCGATCACCGGAGCCGTATGGAGTTGTGCGGAGCTGGTCCCGACATCGCATGGGGCTCTGAAAAACTGACTGTTCAAAAATTCTGCACGGCAACGGCCTGTCGGCCCGCAGCCGCCTCGACGCATTACGCACCGTCTCATGGCGTGCCTCCGTGACCCTCTCTCTGTGCCTCCGTGACCCTCTCTCTGTGCCTCCGTGACCCTCTCTATATGTGCCTCCATGGCCCTCTCTCTGTGTGCCTCCGTGACCCTCTATATGTGTGCCTCCGTGTCCCTCTCTGTCCTTGTGAACTCACCGCTGTCTTCGCTCCAACTTTGCTCCAACTCCGCGCCACCATGCGCCACTCACCCGACCTCCGCGCGGCCCCCGCTGCCGGTTTGGTTGCGCTCGCCACATGCAGGCGCATGCTGGTGGGACAGGCCCTTTACTCAGCGCAGCGGTACCTACAGTACTTCCTCGACGGTAACCCTGACTGCTCTCAAGACACTGTCAGTGATTGCTCCAATTTCCTCCGTCCTACTGTCTTCTCGGTAAATACAGAGAAATACTCGTTTAGTACCTTGTTCATCTCCTGTGGCTCCACACAGAGGTGACCGCTTTGATTCCTGGGAGGTCCCACTCTCTCTCTAGTTACCCTTTTCCCCATTATGTATATATAAAATCTTTTGTGATGGTCCTTAATGCTACCCGCCAGAGCTATCTCCTGGCCCCTTTTAGCCCTTCAGATTTCCTTTTTTAGTTTACTGCTTAGTTCCGAAACTCCTCCAGGGATGCACTTGATCCCAGCTGCATATACCTGTCCCAAGCATCCTACTTGTATTTGACGAACATCTCAATTTTCCTCGTCAGCCAAGCATCCTTACCTTTGCCTGCTTTGCCCTTCACTCTAACGGGGACGTACACAACCTGAGCTTTCTCCAGTACACATTTAATAACATCCCACTTAACCGACGTTCCTTTCCCCTCTAATAACCTGCTACAGTCAACTTGAGCGAGACCTTCTCTCATACCCTCAAAGTTGGCCTTACCCCAGTTGAGCATTTTAACACGTGGACCCGCTCCGTCCCTATCCATAACTATCTTAAACCTAATCGAATTGTGGTCACTGGTTGTAAAAGTCTCCTCCACACACTTCATTAACTTGCCAATTTCCCAATACTAGATCCAGCGTTGCCCTCCCACATGTGGGGGCTTCTACGCACTGCTTAAGAAAACTCTCCTGAACATTGCGCTCCATCTAATCCCTTCACGCTATGATTTCCCCAGTCTATATTGGGAAAGTTAAAATCCCCTACTACAACAACCTTATTTGACCTGCAGCTGTCTGCAATCTCCCAGTACATTTGTTCTTCTAATTCCCGTTGACTATTCGGGGGTCTGTAGTACACCCCCAACAAGGTGATCATCCCTGTCTTGTTCCTCAGCTCCACCCCATATAGCCTCACTAGACGAACCATCTGCAATGTCACCTCTGATCACTGCCGTGACATCCTCCTTAACCAACAATGCACCCCCTCCTCTTCTTTTCCCCTCACCCCTATTTCTCCTGAAGCTCCTGTACCCCAGAACATTGAGCTGCCAGTCCTGCCCCTCCCTTAACCAGGTTTCAGTCATGGAATTAAAATACGTGCAGTTTAAACCAACCCTTCTTCCTCGCTCTCTGTCTTTCACCTGCCTCTCCTGCCCACTAACCTAACCCACATCACCCTCCATACCAACTTCTAGCCTCTCACGTGCCTCTGTCCTGCACGAAATCCCACCCCCCTGCCAATCTAGTTTAAACCCTCTCATGTAGCATTAGCAAACCTTCCTGCTAGGATATTGGTCCCCCTCCAGTTTAGGTGCAACCCGTCCCATTTGTATAGTCACCTCTGCCCCAGAAGAGATCCCAATGATCCAGAAATAGTAAGATTAAATGAGAACTTACGAGTTTGAAGTTTGATCTTTATTTTATGAGGAGTTACGATGAGGGATTATGTGAAGACCCCGCCAGCACGCATGCGCGACATTCTTCAAAGCAGTGATTAGAAATCACAGATACCAGAGTAGATTAATATAGTAAGATAAGAGAGAACTTCCATACCAATTGAACTTTATAATAGAGGGTTTTGGGAGTGGAGGGCACGTAATCCCTCATCGTAACGCCTCATAAAATAAAGATCAAACTTCAAACTGGTAAGTTCTCATTTAATCTTACTATTTTACTTCGGAGCCACGTGAGTGACTACGTGAAGATTTCAAAACTCTGTGATTTCATGCCCTGGAACGAGTCCATGCTCACACACTGCCATTCTGGGAAGGAGGATGAACGTATTTCAGACACGACACTGTGCTGAAAAACAAGAAAAGTATTATTCATACCTAAAATAATATGCCCCACATTGGGTAATTTATTTTACAGAACTTAAATTTTCCCTGCAAACGTCTCAGGAGCGGCCACGGGTTTATTACAAAGCGTTGAAATTCGTTCAATGCTCCAACCCGCTGTGGCAAGGATGTGGTCCATAGGAACTCCCATCATCCTAGCCACTGATGTAGCTGCAGCCCTGGTGGAGTGAGATATGATAACATTAGTATCCACCGCTGCACGTAATACCACCCTAACCATCTGGATATGGTTTGCACTGTGACCTTTTGGTGAGGGCGTTTATGGCTTATGAGAAAAGCTCTCTCCGTGCCCCTAAGTGTCTTGGTGACTCTATATATTGCAAAATATGTGTCACTATGCAGGGCCGACTATCTGCAGGATAGGCCAGAACTCTAATATTGGCCAGAGGAACCGGGTCAGTCTTGTTTAAGTACCCCTGTATGTAGCAGGTTATCTGCCATTTGTGACAGACATGACGTCCGTACTTAGCTTGTGTAAGGACTGGGCCCGTTGTGCTGATCCAAGTGCCATAATCATTCCCATCTAGGGGAATCTAGTTAGTTTGTCCAGAGTGAGCCCCAATATGGGTGTCCATCCTCGTAACATAGTTAATACTACGCCTATGTACCATGTATGGGTGTATCTGGGCCTGGGGGGATTAGAGTAAAATACCCCTCATTAGTTTAGGTACTAGTGGGTGTGATCCTATAGCCAGGTGATCACTCTCTCTGCCCAGATATTAGATAGGGCACTCCTTGCACAATAATGGCACTGTACTCAATCCTTCATCGAAATGAAGGGTGGCCAGAACTCCAGCACTTCAGTGTTGGTGGCTGAGTCATATGTAGTGTTCGTCCTGGTGCAGAACACTTCCCATTTCCTGACATATGTCAGGTACTGTCTTCTCGTGGACTCCCTGCACGACGCTGAGATGGCATTGATCGTCCTGTCGGAGAGTCCGTATCCCAGGAATAGCCAGTTCAGAATCTGCAAATCAACAAGTTCATACGGTCATGGCACGGATGACTTTCCCCTGGCACGGGGTGTACCAACAAACTCGACCGTTGTTGATCCGGATGCAGGGTTCTGAGGCCATCTTTCGTACTGCTGGGAACCATGGTACCCGTTGCGGAGTCTTGTTTAATTTTTGTAAGACCCGACTGGTGAGGCAGAAGGGGGGAAATGCATAGCAAAACAAATCCCCCCCCTCCCCCAATGCAGCGAGAAATCGTCCATCGCTGCTGCCCATGGGTCTGGTTCCCAAGCAACATATGTTGGTAGTTGGTGAATTAGTCCGGATGGAAAAAGGTCGATATCTGGTGTCCCATACCGTTCTATAATATCTGTAAACACTTTCTGATCCAACATCCATTCAATGTTGTCGTTGAATTTACGTGACCTGGTGTCTGCCACTGTATTTAGCTTACCTGGAAGGTAAGTGGCTGAGATCCAAATCTCTCTCCCAGACACCAGTGCCAGATATTATTAGCCAATTCATCACATGATATCGACTTTATTTCACCCATATGATTATATATAGGCCCCCACTGTGGTATCAATTTGTACCGTACATGCAACTGGTGCTCATCTGAGCAGTAGGCCCTGAGTCCATGAAACGCTCCCAGCATTTCTAAATAATTAATCCCTAGTGCTTTAAACAGGGTTAATTTTTGTGCACTCCATCTGCCACCACAACTTGTGGTGGTATTAGTTGCTCCCCAACCTTTAGCACTGGCATCAGTCTGTAATGTAACCGAGGGATATATGATAGTGATGGAGTTAGAACAATGCTGAGCATTTCTATCCACCAGTTTAATTCTGATTTTGCTTTCCCTTGTAGTTCCATGGGCCTATCAAAATGGCCTGCATGATTTTTGAGAGCTAAAATTTTGCTCGTACAGGTTTTGATAATGGAGTGGTCCAAATTGTGTTGCTGGGAACGCAGTTACCAATTTCCCAATCACTCTGGCTCCTTGCCGAATGGATGGTTCCCTGATGCCAGTGAGGCTTATGCATGCTCCCATCAAGTCTGTCACTTTGTTTGTTGGCAAGGTGATAGACATATGAACAGAGTCAATAGTGAACCCCAAATAATCCATGGTAGTGGAGGGTTCCAATTTTGATTTATCTGGATGTATGATAAATCCCAGCTTTTGAAAAAGATGTTTTGTGGCTGATACTGCCAATGTAGCCATCTCCAATTCTCACCTATAATGAGAATATCATCAAGGTAAGCCATGACGATATGGTTATGTTTCCTTAAGTATGCTAAAGCTGGTTTTAATAATTTTGTAAACAGCCTGGGTGCTGATGACACCCATTGGGTAAGGCCTTATACTGCCATAGCTGTCCCATCCAGATAAATTTCAGGTATTTACGATGATCCTGTGTGTGACAAACGTGTCCATTTTGAAATGGGCATGCTGAACGGAAGTATTTAGTTCGGTCAAATCTATAATGATGCGGCAACCGCCATCTTTTTTGTTTTTTGTAAATATATTTGATACAAACTCTTGAGATTCTCTGATTGTCTTCTCAATTACCCCTTTTGTGTTTAGTCTTAACAGTTCAGCATGGCCTGCTGTTCTCTCTTTTTGTGAAAGCATGAACTTCCGGCAAGGCGTATGCTGAACTGGGATGGGGAGTTTGTATACAAATTCAATTTTGTAACCCTGAATACTTCCGAGTATGTAAAGGATCAGAGGTAAAAGTGCTCCACACATGATAAAACAAGTGCAACCGTCCACCAACTTTTGATGAATCGGACATGCAATGTTTTTGAGGCAACCAGAACCACCAACCTCCATTGTTGTGTGGGTTGTCTCTGCACTTGTTTCTTCTGGTATTGTGTTGCTGCGTTGTGGGGTTGGCGCATTTTCCATGAAGGCCGGGCTGGGCCATGGCCTAAAAGACCGCTGTGCAGGTGGGCCGGCCTTCGAGCTTTCACCACCAGATGGTCTTCCATAATACCGATGTCTGGTGGGTGTGTAGGGGTGCTGCTGCTGCTGATAGTGGGATTTAGAGGTGTTCGGCACCTTGATCAGGCCTATAGCCTTGGCCTCCTCATCCAGGTCTTTCACCTGCTTCGGGAGGTGGCCCCAACAGCAATTTTGGCGGCTGTGTGCTACTGGTCCTGCATAATCCCGCACTTGGGATTAAGTGCAGGCTTGATGATGTTCTTCCTGTAACTGTTAATCTCGAACTGAGTATTACACAGTATGCTAGAGCACCTTGTAGCTCTTCAGGCAAATCAACCCCATCAGCTGTCCTGGTTACTGCTGTGATTCCAGCAGCCAGCAGTTTAATTCTCTGGAGCTTCACCTCCTGGCTCCTTATAGATGGGCTCCTGTTGCCCCAGATGGGGTTGTAGACTGCTGGTACTTTAAGAGAATGCAGTTCTCTGGAGCGAAGTATTTCCCAGCCGTAGAGTTAATGGCTTGCTCCTGCAGCTGGTTTGTAGCCATGTAATTTGTACTGGCTGCCAGCTTGGGATGTATAGGCAGTTCTTCCTTCTGTTGGTACAGCATGTTTTCCCATGCCCAACAATTCTTCTGGCACCCCTAACACAGTTGACTGTTCAGCCATTGCCCCTTCTTCGGGGTCAGCCCAGCTCTGACCCCTAATGCTCCCCTGCGAAGAGGGTGAGACATTTGGCAGTCCTTGAAAGGATCGTGCTGTGGGTCTGCGAGGAGACCCACTGTGAGTCTGCCCCTGCATAAGCAGGTCACGCTGGAGCACTGCTCCCCATCCGCTCCTGCGGGAAAGACGCCCGCCGTCGCTATCCGTGAACGGGGTGTCTTCAGGTCCGGACCCAGCTGAGTCAACTCCTGTCCGACTTCCGGCGGTGGTTAGCCGCCGACCGCGGTGCACCAGCGGTCTGTAGCGGCGAGAAGCCGGGAGCTGCTGGCAGCACCTGCAGCTCTGGAGAGACGGCACGCTGCTGTTTCCACAGCAGTGGTATTAGCCGCTGCTCTCCCTTACGCGACTCCATGGTGCTTCCTCCGTTCTGAAAAAGAAAGTACACCCAGTCGCCACGCTCACCAGAAAGGTAAGACTTACCTTCAGTAAGTTTTTAAAAACTTACGCTGAAGGAGCGGCTCTCCTCCCGACTGTCGCTTCCGCAATGCGTTCGACGATATGTCGCGCATGCGTGCTGGCGGGGTCTTCACGTAGTCACTCACGTGACTCCGAAGTAAAATCTGAATCCCTGCCCCCTGCACCAACTCCTCAGCCACACATTCATTTCCTCTATCTTCCTGTTCTTACCTTCACTAGCACGAGGTACTGGAAGCAATCCTGACATCACTACCCTGCAGGTCCTGCTTTTCAGTCTTCTGCCCAATTCCGTAAATTCTTGTTGCAGAACCTCCTTCCTCTTCTGACCTATATAATTTGTGCCAACGTGCACAACAACTTCCGGCCGCTCCCCCTCACTCTAGAGGATGCCGTGCAGCTGCTCCAAGACGTCCTGGACCCTGGCACCAGGGAGGCAACACATCATCCTGGAGTCTCGCCTGTTGCCGCAGAATCTCCTGTCCACACCTCCGACGATGGAGTCTCCCACCACTATAGCTCTGCCTGACGTCACTCTTCCCCATCGAGCCTCAGCACCAGGGTTGCAGTCACAGACCTGGCTACCACTCTATCTACTCAGTCGTGTCGTCCGCTCCCAAGAGAGTGTGCCTGTTTTCAATAGGCACAGCCACCGTGGTTCGCCTGCACTCCGCGTTTACTCCCCTTTCTCACAGTCACCCACCTTCGCTGTTCCTGTATCCATGGCGTAACAACCTCACTGAAGTTCGTGTCCAGGAAACTCTCGTTTTTCCGGATGACCCCGAGGTCATCCAACTGCTGCTCCAGTTCCCCGACGCGTTCATTCAGGAGCTGCACCTGGACACAATTTCTGCAGGTGTAATTGTCAGAAGCACCAGTGGTATCCCTGACTTCCCACATCCTGCAGGAATCACACGGCACCAACTTGCCTGCCATTTCTTCAGGGGACAAATAAAATCACAAATTTCAAATCAAGTGTAGCCTCCTAGCCTCAGCCTCCTCGCCTCAGCCTCCTCGCCGAAGACTCTTGAGCCAAAGAATCACACTTTACTCACCAAGGCACTTCCCCCCAACAGGCCACTTCCCCTAGAGCGAGCCCTCCTTGTATTTGCTGTTCAATTAACTAATTAGCTAATTTGCAAATGTGGTTATCGGTTTTTAAATGACCCGCTCTTGAAAAACTCACCAAGGCTTTAACTTCTGCAGCCAATCCCCGCACTCGCTCCTTCACCGGCCGCTGCTCTGCCAACCTTGAAGATATGTTGCATGCCTGATTATGAATTTAAATTTGACGTGGGCGACTGATCTTGAGGGGTGATGCGGAATCCTGCAGAGCTGACCATTTATTTTCCACTCACTCATTGTGTGAAGCTTGTCGTCCATTTTACAGCCCGATGCTGTCAAGTTGTAAAGTCATGGAAGTTCCATCTGAGCATTAACAGGGGTTCTTGTAAAGCGCTCCCACTATCAACCCTCAGCACTGCTCTCTATGTGACAGGTGACCTTTCTATTCATCAGCCTCCCAGTCCTTGGTCTGAAAATATTCGTGTCAGAATCATAGAAACATAGAAACATAGAAAATAGGTGCAGGAAATGCCCATTCGGCCCTTCGAGCCTGCACCGTCATTCATTGTGATCATGGCTGATTGTCCCCAATCAATAACCCGTGCCTGCCTTCTCCCCATATCCCTTGATTCCACTAGCCGCTAGAGCTCTATCTAACTCTCTCTTAAATCCAACCAGTGATTTGGCCTCCACTGCCCTCTGTGGCAGGGAATTCGACAAATTCACAACTCTCTGGGTAAAATTTTTTTTTCTCACCTCAGTCTTAAATGGCCTCCTCTTTATTCTAAAGGATCTGTCCCACTTTCACGACCTAATTTACGACCTCTGCTGAGTTTGCCCTTGATTCATACTCGCAGCATGGTCGTCACGAGGTCGAGGGAGGTCGTAGGAGGTCGTAGGCATTTTTTCTAGCCTGTTGAAAAATATCCACGAGTAAAAAGGTCGTGAATTAGGTCGTGAAACTGGGACAGGCCCTTTAGGCTGTGGCCCCTGGTTCTGGGCTCGCCCAACATTGGGAACATTTTTCCTGCATCTAGTTTGTCCAGTCCTTTTATAATTTATATTGTAATATTATAATATACCCAGATACCAGGTCAAGCTTGAGAAAATGTACTTTCCCTCAAAGCTCTCACCCTTGCCACTGAGAGCAAGGAAAAATTTGAAGCTTTGTATTTGATTATTAAACTGCGTTTTGAAAATACACTGCCAAAATCTCTTTAATAGCTCTGTCCTTCACAGATTGCCAGCTGGTTGTGGAATTATAGAACAAAAATAAAAAATCCACAATTGGTTTTTGCCTAATGTGATTGTTAAGTCATTTTACACAAACTAAAAGCAAAAACAAAACTGCCGCTAGTGGAAATCATAATTTTAAACTGAAATCTCGCTGCCTCGGCAAGGCCACCAGCATGATCAAATATGTCTCCTCCCGGTCACGCCCTCTGTTCCCCTCTGCCATCAGGCAAGAGGTACAGAAGTGTGATAACGCACACCTCCAGATTCAGAGATAGTTTCTTCCCAGCTGTTATCAGGCAACTGAATCATCCTATCATCATCAGAGTAATCGTAAGCTACCATCTACCTGATTGGAGACACTCGGACTCTCTTTAATCAGACTTTTCTGGACTTTATCTTGCACCAAATGTTAGTCGCTTTATCATATACAGTATCTGTACTGTGTGCATGGCTTCATTGTAATCATGTATAGTCTTCCTGCTGACTGGAGAGCACGCGACAAAAACTAATCTCGGAACAGTGACCGTAATCTAAACTAACTAAACTAAACTAAAATATTAGAAATATCCGGCAGATCAGGCAACATCTGGAGAAACAGGGGAAATGTTTCGGGTGGGAAGGAACTACAGATGCTAGTTTATACCAAAGATAGACACAAAGTGCTGGAGTAACTCAGCGGGTCAGGCAGCATCTCTGGAGAAACAGAAAAGGTGACATTCCGGGTCGAAATCTGTCTTCAGACTTGATGTTTTGGGTAGACTGCATTCCATCGAGACTGAATATTTGCAGCATTACCTGTTTTTATCTTCTATAATATTGTTATTTTTTTTGGTCCTAAGGAGTTAACATTAAATTCATAACTTAGCTGCCAAAAGTCATCGTTACTCCTCTAAAGTACTTGCTCAGACAGTTATTCAGTGCCTGAAAACATTAAAAGGCATTGTAATGGTATGAGCACACTGTCTTTGAATGCACAGTGTTGGAAGGAATCTATTTGTATGTGTGCGGGCACGTTGTAAACACATCTCACTAATCCAACCAGTAAATCTATTCATGGCTGCAACACCAATACAGGTATATTGTAGCAATGTTTTTTGAGATTTTAAAAATCAAGTCTGCAATTTATCCCATCAGATAAAGCATAAAAATAAATTTAATTTCATACCTAATTTACTTTCATATCTTCAGTATTAAAAAAGGTTATGGCCATTTTCATACTTGGAAATTAGCATCTTGTTCCCTATTGCTTTTCTTTTAACACAAAAGCTGTGATCAAGGACAGTCAAAAGCCCATAAGTTTCTTAAAAATTAAGAGAACTGAATGAAATGTTCAGTTATTATCGATTGAAGCATTCTGAAACAAATATGAAACATCTTACTTGGATGACCTGAAATTAAAGCATATAATTAGTTAATTACCTAATTGTAGCTAATTACAAAATTGACCGTTGTGACGGAAATAGTAATAAACACCCAGACTGCCTTGAAAATTCAAAAAATGTGATATTCTCAAGATCAGAACTTTAATATTATTGTATTATGTGCTGTAAGTCCGTAACAGATAGGTAAATAAATTACAATTTCTAGCAATAGACCAAGTCTTTATGGAGAAGATCAGTTGCTAGCTGGTACACTGGCATATCATAATCAGTAGCATCATCATACTCCTCAGATTGTAACCAATAAGCAACTCTGTACACCTTGATTTTTCCCTTAACTTTTCAATTTTGTCATTGTAAACTACAAGTTTTTGCTCTTCAAACCACGCATGACATGCCTTTCTGCCCGGATCAATCGGATAATCTCTGCGAAATGCTGTCTAAATCAGTCTCTTTTGCTGGGCATTTGGATTGACAATTTTGCATTTCTTCTTCGGAGACATTGTTTAAAATGTGGAGGGAAAAAAAACGCTGAACAGCATTAACAGAAACAAGTTATTATTTGCAGTTTTAGAAAAAAGGTAGAAATGATAAAGTTAAATGCTAAAACAAATAGTAAATACCCAACAAAAAAATCATAATCATCAGTTTCATCAAATCAATTAAATTCATCAAATCAATTAAATTCATCTAAATTCAATTACTAGGTCTAAACATCTATCCATTTCTTAAGAAAAGGCTAATTTTTTTTAAATAGCCTAAGTATCCAAATAACAAACTAATCCCATTTTTAAATCTGTAACATGATTTTTAAATCTCACTGTCATTAATTTATATGCCAAATTTATTCCCATAAATTAATCTAGAAACATCCACTCTCAATATAATCAAAATTATTATTTTTTGCACAATACATGTGACTAGAACTGTTGTGGATATTTAGTATGAAAATATTGATTATGGATAGACGAATATATAATACAAAATATAAACGATTTATGACATGATTGTCCAAAAAAAAAAGTTAATCATCTTGCGAGTGGGTGTTTCTGGAATGCGATCGATTGGAACGTTGCCGTTGCCTTAACCCCATATCGGCAGGCAAAGACAAGGCCGAATCATTTAGGGACAAAATAATGTTTTTGGTCCGTTAAATTAGACTAAAGCCACCCAAGAAGCAAGATTATATGTGAAATAAACGACTTACCCTTTGTTCTGTCCTGATATTATGATCCGTCACATTGAAGGCATTGAGGGCATTCGAAATTGCTTTTTACTTTAATCCAACTATTAAATTGTCCAGCGATTTAAAGACAAACTAGGAATGGAAGTCCGATCGACTTTTCTTCATCGACTAGCAGCCCGAGGAAATCCCTCTCCAACAAGCGATACAAACCTGTATTTTAATCCCGCCCCCCCCCCCCCCCCCTCAAAGGCGCCACAGTCGCACACACAGCCAGTGACAGATCTACAGCGCCGCTGAAGGTAGGTTTTGTAACATCGCTATATATTGCCTCTCGCTCAATGTGCATTTCCGGAGTTTGCTTCTCTGAGTCTGTGAATATAATAATTAAAGCCGGCATGGTGGAGCAGCGGTAGAGTTGCTGCCTTACAGTGCCAGAGACCAGAGTCCCGGGTTCGATCATCACCACAGGTGTTGTCTGTATGGACTTTGGCCGTTTTCCCCGTGACCTGCGAAAGGTTTTCTCTGAGATCTTCGGTTTCCTCCCACATTCCAAAGATGAACAGGTTTGTAGGTTAATTGGCTTGGTATAATTCTAAATTGTCCTGAGTGTATGTAGGATAGTACTAGTGTGCGGGGATCGCAGGTTAGCGCGGACCTGGTGGGCCGAAGGGCCTGTTTCCGCGCTGTATCTCTAAACTAAAGGTGTAGAGCTGCAAGCTACCCAGTGAATCACAGCTGTCAAGAACAGCCAGAAGGAGACACAACAGATTATCTGGGAGTAATTGTGTTCCTGCTTAACGCCCTCCCAGAATTACAATTTCACAGTTTCCCCCCTCTCTTCCCTGTTCCCACCTGGATGTATATCCATTCTCCCACTAGCCCACCCCTCTTTCCCCCTTCCCTGTCCCCTTCCACCTATATCCCTTCCTCCAGCTTCACATTCCATTCCTCTTCTCTCCTTAACTCAAAACCTTTTGTCTTGTGCTCATCTCTGGCATTTGTCCACACATCTGCTAGTCAAACACCCCCTTACTATAACCAGCTATCATATATATGAAGAAGGGTCTCGACCCGAAATGTCACCCATTCCTTCTCTCCAGAGATGTTGCCTGTCCCGCTGAGTTACTCCAGCATTTTGTGTCCACCTATCACTTGCCTGGCTTTGTCCCGCCCCCCATCTCTCATCCAGCATTCTCCCTCCCCAACACGATCAGTCTGAAGAATTCGATTCAATTCAATTCAATTCAAATTTAATGTCATTGCACAGATACAAGTATGGGTACAACGAAATGCAGTTTATTGTCAGTACGTAGTGATAGCAATGTTTAGATAAATACAGATAAATAAATACAGATGTGGGAATCTATCGGCGGGACTCCGAGTTCAGCAGTGCGATGGTGTTATTGTAGAGCTACGCCTCATCCTGTTGGTGCGGGACCTGAGGCTCCTGTACCGCCTCCCCGATGGTAGGAGGGCAAACAGTCCATGGTTAGGGTGGGAGGGGTCCTTGATGATCTTCCCAGCCCGTCTCAGACACCGTTTTCGGTGGAAGGCATCCAAAGCAGGGAGCGGGGCACCGATGATGTGCTGGGCGGTTTTCACCACCCGTTCTGAAGAAAGATCTCGACCCGAAACAACACTTGTCGGTGTTCTCCAGAGATGCTGCCTGACCTGCTGAGTTGCTCCAGCACTTTGCCATTTTTATTTTGTAGATCAGCAACTGCAGTTCCTTGTGTCCACCGTTATCATGGTAGGATTTGAACTCTGATCTGTGGATGATCCGCGATCCAGCAGTTGAATCCAGAGTCCGCACCAACCAGCGATCCCCACACACTTACACTATCCTACACACACTAGGGACAATCCACATTTACTCCCAACCAATTAACCTACAATCCAATATGTCTTTGGAGTGTGGGAGGAAACAGAAGATCTCGGAGAAAGCCCACATGCTCACGAGGAGAACGTACAAACTGCTTACAGACAACACCCGGAGTCAGGATTGAACCCAAGTCTCTGGCGCTGTGAGGCAGCAGCTCTACTGCTGCACCACCGTGCCAGCCTGGGTCTCACTTTGGAGTCTTGAGAGTAAAAACCTGGGCTAGTGCCCCTGCAGTGCCACTCTTCAGGTTCCTATTAAATCTTTCCCCCCTCACCTTAAACATATGTCCTCTGGTTCATGATTGCCCTACTCTGGGCAAGAGATTGTGCAATCTATTCCTCTCATGAATTTGTGCACCTCTGTAAGATCACTTCTCATCCTCCTGCGCTCCAAGGAATAGAGTCTTAGCCAGATCAACCTCAGACCCTCTAGTCCTGGCAACATCCTTGTAAATCTTCTCTGCACCCCTTCCAGCTTGAGAACATATTCCCAATAACATGGTTATCATGGATTCCTATAACGTAACTACAGAACCAAAATTCAAAACTATTTTGTTGCCAATAGAATGTCCTGGGATGTGAATGGTGTTACATTAATGCAGCACATGCTGGAAAGGTTTAGCATGTCAGGCAGGCAATGTTGGGACATGTTGCAGATAAGGAGGGAAGGCGAGAACAAAGGGAAAGTCTTTGGGAAGACTGAAGAGAAAAAGGATGGTAGAGGCTGGAATTAGCTGAGCGAGTGCGGTAAAGGTTTATAGAGTCATAGAATCATAGAGTGATACAGTGTGGAAACAGGCCCTTCGGCCTAACGTGCCCTCACAGGCCAACAATGGTCCAACTACACTAGTCCCACTTGCCTGCGCTTGGCCCATATCCCTCCAAACCTGTCCTATCCACGTACCTGTCTAACTGTTTCTTAAACTATGGGATAGTCCCAGCCTCCTCTGGCAGCTTGTTCCATACACCCACCAGCCTTTGTGTGAAAAAGTTACCCCTCGGATTCCTATTAAATCTTTTCCCCTTCACCTTGAACCTATGTCCTCTGGTCCTCGATTTCCCTACTCTGGACAAGAGACTCTGCTACATACCTAATCTATTCCTCTCATGATTTTATACACCTCTATAAGATCCCCCCTCATCCTCCTGCGCTTAATGGAATAGAGACCCAGCCTACTCAACCTCTCCCTATAGCTCACACCCTCTAGGTCCTAGGAGTTCAGGTGCATGGTTTCCTTGAAGGTCGAGTCACAGGTAGATAAGGTGGTCAAAAAGGCTTTTGTTACTTTGGCCTTCATCAGTCAGAGTATTGAATATAGAAGTTGGGAGGTCATGTTGCAGTTGTATGAGACGTTGGTGAAACTGCATTTAGAATATTGTGTTCAGTTCTGGGCTCCATGTTATAGGAAAGATATTGTCAAGCTTGAAAGGGTTCAGAAAATAGACTTGAAAGGCCGAATGGCCTAATTCTGCTCCTATCACTTATGACAGGGAGAACGTACAAACTCCGTACAGACAGCACCTGTAGTCAGGATCCAACCTGGATCTCTGGTGCTGCAAGGTAGCAATTCTACCGCTGCACCACTCTCTCACTCTAACTAATTTTGCTCAATTGCTTTACCCAGTTTTGCCAATCAGTTATATTCTGGCCTACTGATATTGATCTTTTACTCAGTGGCATTTTTTTCTCCGGAATTAATATAAACCTATTTCTGACGGCATTTATTCTCATCCTTCAAATGTTATATAAAGGGCCTGTCCCACTTGGGTGACCTAATCCGCGAGTTCTGGCGAGTTTGCCCTCGACATACTCGCAGCATGGTCGACACGAGGTCGTAAGAGGTCTTTGTAACTCTCCTTCATGCTCGAGAGTAGTCTCCGCGTACTCGAGGCCCCAGCTAGGTCGTGGGGCATTTTTTTCAATATGCTAGAAATTGCCCGCGAGTAAAAAAGGTCGCCATGGAAAAAATCTATTCTTTTTTACTCGTAGGTTTTGTCGTAGTAGGTCGTAGTAGGTCAGCATGTTAGTCGTAGGTAATCGAGGGTAGTCGAAGGCAGTCGTAGATAATCTTCATCATAGTCGAAGGGAGATCGAAGGAGGTCGTCTTCACTCTCCACTATTCGGTGTCCAATTTCGCGAAATTAGTCGTAGCTAGTTGTAGCTAATCAAAGCTGGTCTTCAACACAGTGGAAGGAGGTCGAAGGAGGTCTTCTACATGTCATTTTTTCAAACTCTCCTAAACTCTTTTAAACTCGCCAATTAGGTCGCCCAAGTGGGACAGCCCCTTAACAAGCTTTTCGGTAAATGGCTGCTGATTCTAACTGTTCCTTTGCGGTATGTCTGACGATCAGCATGGTCTCTTCACCTCCCATTGACAGAGGCAAAATCAGATGGCTGCATCTTCACCTATATAAAACCTGTTCTGCCCTCGCACCTCGGGATCACTTCAACCAAGCTCAGTGCTTCTCCGTGACAATGTTGCAGACCCACCGTGCAGGCTGTCTGTACACAGCCATTCTCTTTCTGCTGAATCCTGTCCGCTCTTACTCATACGGCAGGCTTTCAGGCTCTCCGTCCATATTCTGCTGGTTTCCACACAGCGGGTGAGGCAGCATCTATGGAGCGAAGGAATAGGCGACGTTTCGGGTCAAGACCCTTCTTCAGAGGAGGGTCTCAACCCGAAATGTCACCTATTCCTTGGATCCATAGATGCTGCCTCACCCGCTGAGTTTCTCCAGCTTTTTTGTCTACCTTCGATTTTTCCAGCATCTGCAGTTCTTTCTTAAACAAATGGATAAGAATGTCATTGCTCCGTTTTGCCACATATGACTGTAAAACATTCTTCCATCCAAGCTGAAACTGGAAGGGTAATCAACGGGTGGAGCATTTGGATAAGGGAATTGAAGGCCTTGTGGCCAGGTTTGCAGATGATGCTAACATAGGTGGCGGGACAGGCAGTGTAGAGGAAGCAAGGATTCTGCAGAGGGACTTGGACAGATTACGAGAGTGGTCAGAGAAGTGGCAGATGAAATTCAGTGTAGCAAAGTGCGGAGTCGTGCATTTTGGTAATAAGAATAAAGGCGTAGGTTATTTTATAAATGGAGAGAGAATCCAGAAATCGGAGGTGCAAAGGGCCTTGGGAGTGCTGGTGCAGGACTCCCAAAATGTTAATTTGAAAGTCGAATTGGTAGTAAGGAAGGCAAATTCAATGCTAGCATTTATATCAAAAGGACTGCAATACAAACACAGAGATGTAATGTTGGAGCTCTATAAAGTGCTGTTGAGGCCGCATTTGGAGCAAATTTGGGCCACATATCTGATTAAGGATGTGCTGGCTCTGGAGAGGGTCAAGAGAAGGTTTACAAGAATGATCCCAGGAATGAGTGGGTTAGCATATGATGAACATTTGACAGCACAGGGCCTCAACTCGCTGGAGTTTAGAAGGTTGAGGAGGGACCTCAATGAAACTTACAGAATAATGAAAGGCATAGATAGAGTGGCTGTGGAAAGGATGATTCCACTGGTTGGAGAGTCTAGGACCAGAGGCCAGAGCCTCAGAATTAAAGGGCGCTCTTTTAGAAAGGAGGTGAGGAGGAACGTCTTTAGTCAGAGGGTAGTTAATCTGTGGAACTCATTGCCACAGTGGGCTGTGGAGGCGAAGTCAGTAGATATTTTTAAGGCAGAGATAGACAAATTCTTGATTACACCAGGTGTCAAGGGTTATGGGGAGAAGGCAGGAAAATAGGATTAGGAGGCAGAGAGCAGCCATGATTGAATGACGGAGTAGACTCGATGGGCTGAATGGCCTAAATCCACTTCTATAATTGTGAACTTGTGAACTGCAGATGATGATTGTCACACAAAACTGGAGTAACTCAGCGGGTCAGGCAGCATCTTTGGAGAAAAGAATAGGTGACGTTTTGGGTCGAGACCCTTCTTCAGACTGAGAGTCAGGGGAGAGGGAACTGAGGGATATGAAATGTAAAATAGAACAAATTAATGAAAAATATGCAAAAAAATCAGATCAAAGCCAGGAACAATGATCAAGGTGGTGCCCACAATGCTCCAGTGTTGGCTGTGGAGAAGGTGATAATGAGTGATACAAACTCAGTAGCCGGCAGTGAAACTAGTGGGGGAGGGATAGAGAGAGGGGGGGATGTGAGGGTTACTTGAAGTTAGAGAGGTCAATGTTCATACTGCTGGGGTGTAAGCTGCCCAAACGAAATATGAGGTGCTGTTCCTCCAATTTGCATTTGGTAGTCAACTATTACTAATTTAAGATTTTGAGGAGGGTTTCAGCCCGAAACATTGCCTATTTCTTTCGCTCCATGGATGCTGCCTCACCCGCCGAGTTTCTCCCGCATTTTTGTCTCCCTTTGATTTTCTAGCATCTGCAGTTCCTTCTTAAACTTATTTAAGAATGTTGTATTGAGGAGGTAGGTGGTTAATAATTGGACCCAACAAAATATGCAAAATCTGTTAACTTTGTCAGTATTTTACATTTCATGAACCACCATCTAAATTTAGCTGGAAAGGGAGTATTTATAAATCTTTAATTATTTGCTTTGTCGCGCTCCCGTCATGAGTTCCCTTATCCCTGAATGCTTTGACTTGCTGTGTCACCTTCTTTTCGAAACGTTGGACTTAAAACTAACAAAAAAATGTCCTAGAAAAGAAAATATTATAATTATCAGTGTCTGGTGCCATCTTTATCCCATTCCTACAGCGTTCTGCATTACAATTTGTGACATTAATCACACGAAGACTATGCTTCAACCTGTTAAATTCTTCAACATTACCACTCCAGCTATTTATATCATTGCTTGGCAGACTACTTGTTAAGCCTGGAGTCTTTTGTTGCTTATTCTGTTAGAGTCATAGAGGCATACAGTTTGGAAACAGACCCTTCTTTCCCACTTGCTCACACCGGCCAACATGTCCCATCTACACTGTCTGCATTTGACCCATATCCCTCTAAACCTGTCCTATCCATGTACCTGTTACTGTTTCTTAAACATTGCGATAGGACCTACCTCAACTACTTCCTCTGGCGGCTTGTTCCATACACCCACCACCCTTTGCATGAAAACGTTATCCCTCAGGTTCCTATTAAATCATTTTGCCCCCCCTCCATTTTAAAGCTATGGCTCTCGATTCCTCTTCACTGGGGATGCTGCAACGTAGTGCTGCTGGAAAGCTATGGATGATCGTGTTACACTGTTGGTGACAGTTTAATAGAGACACAGGGAACTGCAGATGCTAGTTTATAAAAAAGACACAAAGTGTTGCAGTAACTCAGCAGGTCAGGAAGCACCTCTGGATAACATGGGTAGGTGACTTTTTGGTTAGCGACTCTTCTTCAGACCTGAATTGGTGAAGCCCGTTAGGTGATAGAAGGCACAACGTGCTGGCGTAACCCAGCGGGCCAGGGGGCATCTCTGGAGAACATGTTTTGAGTTGGGACCCTTCGTCACACTTCTAAGTGATAGGTGGATACAGGAAGTGATGGGTGGATACAGGAAGTGATGGGTGGATACAGGAAGTGATGGATTGGCAGATGATTGGACAAATGTTCTCCAGTCATTTTGTATTTAACAAAAACTTTTAAATTCCCATTTTGACTAGGAATGTAACCACACTGCACGACATACTGCAATCCTGGTGGCAATGGACCCTGTTGAGAATTAAATAGTTTCCTCACTAAGTTCTTGTGGGGAAAGTGTCCACTAATGAGACTGCATCAGGGGCCCATTCACAAGACCACTCACGGAATCTTCCATATTCAAAAGTGGTTGTCCAATCTTGGCCCCAATCACTGTTCACTCACCTGATTACCGCCAGTGATACGCTGACCCCTGTACCACAGAAAAGTCAGGATCCCCACTCCTCACTGACCAATGCCATTGCTACCATTGCTAAACATCCAATATGAAGGAATATACTACACACAAGGAACTGCAAACGCTGGTTGACAAAATAGGACACGAAGTGTTGGAATAACTCAGCAGGTCGGGCAGAAGCTTCGCAGAACATGGATAGGCGACGTTTTGGGTCAGGTCTGAAGAAAGGTATCGACCCGAAACATCACCTGTCCACATGCAAAAATATATGCTTTGCTGGAGAGTTACTCCAGCATTTTTCATCTATCTTCAGTGTAAACCAGTATCTGCAGTTCCTTCCTGCTCTTAGCTGCTTCAGATTCAATAATTCTTCATAATATTGTAAAACTACCTTCAGCCATTATTGCAACATGATGGCCTAGGAATTCAATCTTGTTGTGCATGTTCATTTAAGTGCTACAGGATTGAACGTTGGTGTGAGATCGATTGCTCAGCTCAGTGTGTACCTTATGGCACACAAAGCACATCTCGTGAAACGATTGATGTTGAGGAACATAATATACGTGTGCCCCAAAACAGTTGGCTCTTCAGCAGTGATCTTACCAGTTTGAAGTTTGATCTTTATTTTATGAGGAGTCGAGTTGAGGGACTACGTGAATAGAAGCCCGTACAGCCGTTGGTGCGTCAATCTTCAAAGCAGCGGAATGAATTCACAGCTAACAATGACTGAAGGAACTACCAGATGAGATCTATGAGGGTGGGAGCGAGGGCACGTACCCTCAACTCGACTCCTCACAAACTTCAAACTGGTAAGTTCTCATTTAATCTTACTATTTTACTTTGGAGTCACGTGAGTGACTACGTGAAGACTTCAAAGCACTGTGAATTCACGCCGCAGATCGAAATCCGACGTTCACACTGCCTGGATTGACTCAAAAGTCGTTAACAATCAATCATGCATCAGTAATACATTTGTTAAATGAATAACAGTTTATTTACAAACAAATCATAACAAACCCCTCTAACTCAGGGGGAAAATGTAACAGTACTGACAAAACAGAATCAGCAAACAACCCGAGCCTTGAAATCGGCTTGTGATAAAACCTCTGAAAAGTTAGCTCACTGGACCATCCTGCGGCCGCGAGGATATGGTCTATTGGCATGTCCATCGCCCTTGCCGCGGAAGTTGATGCCGCCCTGGTGGAATGAGATTTGAATTTATCAGTATCAATTCCAGCACTTGCCAGGACCTGCTTTAGCCACCTTGAAATTGTTTGCACCGACACCTTACTGTGTGTTTTTTTGTGACTAATAAACAAAGCCGACTCAGAGGTTGAGTAATCTCAATGTAATGTGATAAATGCGAGACTACACACAAGCGATCATCTGCGGGGTATGCTGACAACACAATCTTACATCCTGTCTTGCCTCTTCTATTATGTTTAAGCAAATCATAGACATAAAATATAATGGCATCTGCCGACACATGCATTCTATCCAGCTGTACACGTTGAGCTGAAACCAACGCCATAAGCATGACCACCTTAATAGTTAATTTGGCTATAGATAGGCTTGTAACCAGAGCCCACTGGCGAAGAACCATAAGAACCTCACTCACATTCCAAATCCCGGCATACCTGGGTTTAGGAGGATTAGAATTGAAAACTCCCTTCATGAATCGTGAAACTAACGGATGTGTCCTACGGTATGTAATTCTGCATTCATAGGTAAATAAGAACACAGAGCACTTCTGGCTGAATTGATCGCACTATAACTTAATTTTTGGTCGAAATAAAGAGTTGACAAAAACTCCAATACGTCCGTGATCCCTGCAGTGTGATATACAATATTCTGCTGTAGGCAGAATTGCTCCCACTTCTTTATATAGGTGATATATTGCTGCTGTGTACTATCCCTGCAGGCCGACGTGAGAACATCCACCGTCCGATGAGACAGTCCTCTCCCCAGGTATGGCCTCCTTAAAATCTGCAAATTAACAGATCAATACGATCATATAAAGGATGTTGATCCCCAGTGACTGGATTTACCAGTAGATTTTTATTCTTGGGAATAAGCATGTAAGGCTCCCTAGCCATTTGTAATACAACGGGAAACCATGCTTGTGTAGGCCAATCTGGCACTACCAATACCCCTGAAGTGGAGTCCTCCTTGATCTTTTGCAAACATCTGCTGATGAGACAGAATAGAGGAAATACATACACAAACATTCCTCCCCAATGCAGCGAAAACGCATCCACTACTACTGCCCCAGTATCTGGTTCCCATGAATCATATCTAGGTAACTGATGATTTAATCGAGATGCAAACAAGTCAATATCTGGCAATCCATACTGAACAATCATTTGGTTAAATACATCCTGATTTAACATCCATTCAATGTTGTCATTAAACTGACGTGACCTAGTATCAGCTACCGTGTTGAACCTTCCTGGCAAATAAAGTGCTGAAAGCCAGATATTTTTGTCAATACACCAGCTCCAAATCTGGTTAGCCAGTCTATCACAAGACTGTGACTTAACTCCACCCATGTGGTTTACATATGCCACTGCCGTGGTGTTGTCAATCTGAACCTGCACATGCAGATCCCTCCTTGTAGAACAATAAGCTTTGAGCCCATACCAGGTGCCCAACAACTCTAAATAATTAATCCCTCTTAGTTGAAGAAGCGATGTCTCATCCACATTCCATCTGCCTCCACAACTAGAAGACATATCTGTTGCACCCCAACCCAGTGCACTTTCATCAGTCTGTAATATCAATGACGGTGGTTCCACCAAAACCTTCCTAAAACTTGTTGAAACATTTGCTATCCACCATTGTATGTCAGCAATCGCCCCAGCTGACAACTGCGTAGGCCTATCAAAATGGCCCCTTTGTATTCTCAGTGCCTGTTCCTTTGATCGTTGTAATTGTTGATGATGCAGAGGACCATACTGCACAGCTAGAAATGCTGCCACCAACTTCCCAATTAACCTGGCTACTTGTCTAATCGAAGGCCTTTGTTCTCCAACGAGATTAACACAGTCCTCAATTAACTGATTCAATTTATCCCTGGGCAAAGTTACCAACATATGATTGGAATTAATGGTAAATCCCAGATAATCAATAATTTGGACTGGTAATAATTTAGATTTATCTGGGTGAATCACAAATCCCATTTGTTCAAAAGTGATTTTAACAACTGAAACTGATGATTGAGTTTCAGCATGAGTCTTTCCAACAATCAGAATATCATCTAAGTAGGCCATTACCACATGCCCCTTAGCTCTAAGTAACGCTAACACAGGTTTTACCAATTTAGTAAATAATCTAGGAGCTGAAGTTAATCCATTCGGCAATGCCCTGAATTGCCACAGCTGAGTCATCCAAATAAATTTCAAATATCTTCTATCATCCTCATGAATAGACACTGAGTAATACGCCTCCTTTAAATAAATATTTGCCATATAACACCCTTTGGACACTAGATGTTTGGCCGTGATAAAGGTTTCCATTTTGAAATGCCTATAACAAACAAATTTGTTCAAACTCGATAAATCCAAAATAATTCTACACCCCCCAGTCTTTTTAGATCTGGGAAATATATTTGACACAAATTGTCGACTTTGATAGACAGAAGGCTCAATTACCCCTTTCTTATGTAACAACTGAATCTCTGCTTGAATAAGCACATTTTCTTCATCTGAAAAACTGTTTACGACTAGGAAAATGTTGATTAGGTAGACTGTCTTTAGAGTAAAATTCAATTTTCACCCCTTGAATACTACTAAGTATGAACAAATCTGATGTCAACTGCTGCCATTGTTTGAGAAACAATTTTAACCTTCCCCCAATTTGAACAGGAACATCAATTAATTCATCGTCTGTTGATGTTTTTCTTACCTGCATCTTTCCTTGCGGACCTTGTTGTCCTCGACCTCTTGTGGAGAAAGGCACCTTCCCCTTCATGCTGGCAGCCTGCCAGTTCCGAAATTGAAGACCTGAACGGCTCGTTCCTTCTCCTGCATCCACATTAGTTCCTTTCCAATACGGAGAAAACCTTTTGCCCTGCTTACCAGCCGGCTTAATGAGGGCCATAGTTTTAACATCTTCATGACACTCTTTGACCCTTTTCGCAAGGTTACCTCCAAACAACAGATTTTGTGGTGGTACACTGGTTGGTTTGCACAAAACTTGCCAAATTCGGATTAAGCACTGGCCTAATAGCGGCCCTCCTGATGTTATTGAGTTCAAAAAACGCATTACAAAGGAATCCCAGTCCGTCCTGGTGTGCTTCAACAACATTGCTTGGATCAATCACTTTCACCACAGCTGTAATACCTGCTGACAACAGTTTAAGCACTTTTTGGAACTTCATCTCCTGGGCCCTAGCAGGCATACCCATCTGTGACCAAATTTGGTGATTAACCACCGGTACCCTCAGGAGATCACAATTAACAGGAGTTTTATAGTTTTTTGCTGCTTCTTCCATAGCTAGCTCCTGTAACTGGTGGGAGAGCATATACTGAATGGCTTCAGCCAATTCCCCATCAATCGCCTCTCCTGCCTCTCTAGGCTCAGCAAACTTCCCAGCAATGTTCGGAATTACCTCCAACCGAACTTCTTTACTGCTCTCCCCCAGCATAGAATCAGTGTCAGCAAACTGCACTGATGGAACATCCTCCTCACAGGCAGGATAGTTCTGCAGCCCTGAAACAGGTGCTGCTAGCACAAGCTCTCCATCAGCCTGGCTTGGGCACCACTCCTCCTCACGGAGCTGGTCCCTGTCGAGCATTCTTTGCAATAAAATCTCGACTTTGGAGAGCCGTGAGGAAACGGACTCTCCTAAGGAGGGTATAACCTCCTGGCCCGACTCATCTACGGGCCTCACAGACTTGCCAGTGGCCTTCCGCCCTATTGGCAAGCCTTCACTGCCCCCCGGCAGTGGGTCCGCAACCACTGGCTGTGTAGCCAGCACCGGACCAGGTGTACCAGACGGGCCTCCTTCCACAACACTCTCCTGGTCACTCTCCTTTCTACCCCCGGAGCGCCTCGCCGACACCTTCTTCACTTTCTGCAACATTCTCTAAGAACTCCCAACCGTCGCAGAAAATTACCTGTAGTAAAATTTTTAAAACCTTACCTCCGTTTTTAAACCTACCGCTCGGAGGAGCGCTGCTGCTCCAACCGCCCGACTGCACCAGCGTCTGATGTCATGACGCACCAACGGCTGTACGGGCTTCTATTCACATAGTCACTGACGTGACTCCGAAGTAAAATACACATAATGTAAGACACACAAGTCTGGAGTAACTCAGCGGGTCCTGCAGCATCCCTCAACCTGCCCCGCGCCGCCCGAAAGCTCGTCAGTCGGTGTAACTGGGAGGGAGCAGGAGATGTCGTGCCCGAGGAATGTGCCGGTAGCAGGTAGAACCGGGGTGATGTCAGCAGTACCCGGACGTGGCGCCGACGGACAAGAAGCTGAAGCAAAGAAGTGGAAGCCAAATAACCGAACGCAAACAAAGCCAATACGCCAACTAACCGAAAGCGTATGAAGCCAAAACGCCGACTAACCGAAAGGGCGTGACGCCTAAAAGCAAACTCAGCGAAAGGTTGCTCTGACGAAAGGCCAACTCACCGAAAGGCTGCGTGGCCTACAAGCCAACTCACCGAATGGCCGCTCTGCCAAAAAGTCCAATAACGGACATGATGTCGCCGGGGGGGGTGGGACTTGTCAACGATTGGTTCAGACCCCCGCGTCCACCACATCACTGGCCGATGGACACGGGAGGGTGGGGGAACTCGGTGCCGATTTTCATCCCCAGGTAAACATGCCGATAAAATCCAGTGCAGCAAATGGGCAGTCCGCATCATAAACAAAGACCTCTTGACCGAGCTATTGACGTGTTAACAACACCACTAAAACTACGGCTCAAAGTTATTGGCTTCCAACACAGCAGTGACAACTAGGTTAAGCCACACGGGAGCTGGATCACCACTCTTCATCAACTCTCGGCTGGATAGTGGACGCGGGGGTCTGGACCAATCGCTGACAAGTCCCACCCCCCCCGCGACGTCGTGTCCGTTATTGGACTTATCGGCAGAGCGGCCATTCGGTGAGTTGGCTTGTAGGCAGAGCGGCCTTTCGCCAACTCACTTTTTGAATAGTAATAGACAATAGACAATAGGTGCAGGAGTAGGCCATTCGGCCCTTCGAGCCGAATGGGAGATGAAAGGAATTGAGTCGATTGTTGATGTGGCTATCTGCACTCTCGCCCTTTCTCACTGCATCTCGGTTCACGTGACAACAAACTAAACTCAAACTCAAGATGGTGGTTATGGTTTGCAAATGACAAGAGATATTTTGGGGGAGGGGGGAAGGGTAATTCTAAACTGCAGATACTTGCAGCCTTCCTGAGTTAATTGGTCCTGAACTTTGCTTCCCATTAGATGCTCTTCCAACACATAAACTACTTCCCCCACCATAATTCTGCTTCTCTCCTCTTATGCCTGAGCCAATCAGCCATATTTTTTCCTTCCAGCAGCCTTTGATCATAGAATCATACAGCCATGGATAAAGGCCATTTAGCCCAAGGACCACACCAACCATTGTGGACCTAGTCATATCAACTCCATTGCCCAGCACTTGGCCCACAGCTAAGGGGTGGCACAATGACGCAGCTGGTAGAGCTGCTATCTCACGGCACCATAGACCCAGGTCCGATCCTGACCTCGGGTGCTGTCTGTGGGAAGTTTACATGTTCTCCCTGTGACCGAGTGGGTTTATCATGTTCATAAGTGACAGGAGCAGAATTAGGCCATTCGGCCCATCCAGTCTACCCTGCCATTCATCATGGCTGATCTATCTTTCCCTCTTAACCCCATTCCCCTGTCTTCTCCCCATAATCCCTGACACCCGTACTAATCAAGAATCTTCATTATCTATCTCTACCTTAAAAATATCAATTGACGGCTTCTACAGCCTTCTGTCGCAATGAAATTCGCAGATTCACCACTCTCTGACTAAAGAAATGTCTCCTCATCTCCTTCCTAAAGGAAGATCCTTTAATTCTGAGGCACTGACCTCTGATCCTAGACTCTCCCACTAGTGGAAACATCCTCTCTATCCAGGCCTTTACTCCGGGAGCTTCAGTTTCCTCCCACATCCCAAAGTGTGTTTGTAGGTTAATGGACCTCTCTGTAAATTATCCCTAGTGAGTGGTGAGTGGATTAAACTCACTCTGCCATATTTCAGCTCATTTCACCAACACATCGACGCTATCTGCAGCCAAACACTACTTTGCATTAACGACTCTACCAATCTTCACATCATCTATGAACTTGGTGATCAAATCTTCCACATCAACAACTGAGTCATTCACATAAATAGTACGATTAAACGAGAACTTACCAGTTCGAAGTTTGATCCTTATTTTATGAGGAGTTAAAGCCCAGTCTCACGGTGCGAGTTGACCCACGAGTGACCCCGAGTTTTCACTCGCGGTAATCATGTACAATTAACCTAGCGGGAACGTCGGAACTCGCGCCCGCAACTTAGCGACTCGTGGCGCTAACGGCAGGTACCCGTGAAACCTGTTAACTCGTGAAAAAATTCAAACATGTTTGAGGTTTTCTGCGAGTCAAATTTACTGTTCAAGTTAAAAATTGAAACATTTAAACTCGTTGTAACAACATAGTGGCCCGTGCGTTACCCTTAGTGACTCATGACTTTACCGTGGGAACTCTTTAACTCAGTGGGCAGGCAGCATCTCTGGAGAGAAGGAATGGGTGACGGGATGACATTTCCAAATTTCTCCAGCACCGTGTGTTGGACCTGAACAGAACACAATCTGTAGTTTCACTAAATGCTTAAAAAAAACTTTAAGTTATAGATTATGGACAATTTTAAGTTGGGTATGGACAAATCCAAAGAACCACACTACATTATTCTTGAATAGATAACTTTGAATTCGTGATTTTTAAAAAAGGAACCAACATCTACAGTGCCTTGTGTCTTGGCAATTCATGATTCTCCACGCTGGGCAGAGAATGGGATTTGTAAGCGGCTAACTTCATTCTAAAACTTGGAATGTCACATTGGCGGCGCAGCAGTAGAGTTGCTGCCTCACAGCGCCAGAGACCCGAGTTCAATCCTGACGACTGGTGCTGTCCGTACGGAGTTTGCACGTTCTCCCAGTGACCACGTAGATTTTTTCCGGGTGCTCCAGTTTCCTCCCACATTCCAAAGACATACAGGTTTGTATGTTAATTGTCGTCTGTAAATTGCCTCGCAGTGTGTAGGATAGAACTAGTGTCCGCGTGATTGTGGTCAGCATGGGCTCGGTGGGCCGAAGGGCCTGTTTCCACACTGTATCTAAACTAAACTAAAGGCCCTGAAGAAGAGTCCCGACCCGAAACGTCAACTATCCATTTTCTCCAGAGATGCTGCCTGACCCGTTGAGTTATTAAGTCAAAGTTACAGTTATGTAAGTGCAACTGCGGTAGAAGTGAGGAGAGGGGTGGGGTAATCAGGGGGACAAATGTATCATTAGCCGATCTGGAAAACGAGCAGAACGACTAGACGAAGGTTTGTTTGATGCCCAACACAAAATGCTGGAGTAACTTGGCGGGTCAGGCAGCAACTCTGGAGAGAAGGAATAGGTGACTTTTCGGGTCGAGATCCTTCTTCAGAAGACGAGCCCTTATCCGAAACGGCATCTATCCACGTTCTCCAGAGATGTTACCTGGCCCGCATTGTTACTCCAGCTTGTGGCGTCTGCCTTCCGTCTAAAGCCTTGGGATCGTTGCCCTTTGTGTTGGCGTGGATGGGGAGGGGGGTATTGTGCTGTTTGATCGCCCCCTGCTATCCCAGGGACAGGGAGACACAGCGGCTTTTGAGACTGGTGGGCAATCACTACTAAAGTGTCTGCCCACACAGTCAGTACACCTCTCCTACACTTGTCTCCCGCACTGAGATCATCCCATAGAGAATGATCCCAGCCTAACCCAAGAGCTTTGTCATCCCAGATAGATTAATGACATCTGCGCACCCCCCCCCCCCCCCCCCCCCCACCCACCTCCCTCCACCTCAACTTACACCCTCACACACGAAAATTGTGTGTGAATAAACAAAAACAAGGAATAAAACCAAAGCCCAGCATGAAAGGCAACTAAAAATATATTCCGCTTAGAACGAGCAGGCGCGGAGACATCCGTTCACATTCAAAGATTTCATCTCCCGTCTCCTGGCAGACCTGGCAGTAAATTCAATTAAAATATAACAAACCTTCGCCCGCTGGTCTTCTAACTACGTGATGTGTGTTTCAAACAAATCATAAGTATAACTGCTCTGGCACTGGAGGGTGCGCATTTTCCCTTTGTAGGTCATATTAATAGATGCGGCCGCGCTGAATTTTATCTTTTTAACTCAAAGCTGCAGGATGGAGATGTCTTCATTAACACTGTTGCTTATTACAATGGTTCACGGTTGGCTCAAAAGTAACGGGAGAGGAACTTGGTAACTCGGGAGAGGAACTTGGAACATCGCAGAAATTACATACCCGTGAGAGCTCGGTTAAACACTTGAACATAAACTTGGAATCTCGTACATAACCACGAGTCTGTTTTTTTTCTTTCACTTGGAGTCACTCGTGGGTGGACTCGCACCGTGAGACAGGGCTTTAACGATGAGGGATTTCGTGAAGACCCCGCCAGCACGACATTCTTCAAAGCAGCGGTGTGAAATCACAGATAGTAGAGTTGACTGAAGATAGTAAGATAAGAGAACTAATATACCAGTTGACCTTATAATAAAGGGTTGGGAGCGGAGGGCACAAAATCCCTCATTGTAACTCCTCATAAAATAAGGATCAAATTTCGAACTGGTAAGTTCTCATTTAATCTTACTATTTTACTTCGGAGTCACGTGAGTCCATGCTCACACACTGCCTTAATAACCAATGGAGGAAGTATGTTAACGTATTTCAGACTTGTACAGTGCTGAAAAACAACAATGTATTATTTAACAATAATAATAATAACTCCTAATTTCGGGGAAAATTATAATACAGAACTTAAAATAGTGTCTGCAAATATCTCAGGCGTGGCCACAGGTTTGTTATAATCGCTGGAAGTTGTTTCATTAGACCAACCCGCCATTGCAAGGACGTGGCCCATAGGAACTTCCATCATGCTAGCTGCAGCCCTGGTAGCATGAGATTTAAAATATCAGTGTCCACCCCTGCTGCACCTAACACCACCCTGAGCCATCTTGATATGGTCTGCACGGTGATGAGGATGTTTGAACTTATCAATAGGGCCATTTCCGTTCCCCTGAGACTATTGGTGACCTCCAGTTAATGTAGGAGGTGGTTCACTATGCATAGGCATCTATCTACAGGATAAGCCAGGAACTCCGATTTGAGGCCAGATGACCCAGGCCTGTTTTGTTTAGGTAACTCATAAATGTGAAAGGTTACCTTATTTTGGGATGTTACCATGGCATCCAGTCTAGTTTGTGCAGAGACTGGACCCGTTGCGCCGTTACAAGTGTCATCAGCATCACTATTTTATATGTGTTAGTGTGAGGGACGTGGCTGGTGCCCAATCTCTGAATAAGTCAGGACAATGCCAATATCCCAGATCTGGGAATATTGAGGCCTGGGAAATTTGTGTTAAATCCCCTCATGAGTTTTGACACCAGAGGGTGAGATACTCCTCCATGGTGTTCTAGCTCCTGTCCCAGGTATGAGGATAGGGCACTTTTTGCACAATTGATGGCATTATACTCAAGCCTTCATCGAAGTATAGACTTGCCAGGAACTCCAGCACAACCGTGATGGTGGATGTGTTGTTAGTTGTGTCTGTCCTGGTACAAAATACCTCCCATTTTTTGATATAGGTGAGGTACTGTTTCCTGGTGGACTCTCTGCATGATGCCGCGATGATATGGTTCGGTCCGACAGCCCAATTCCAGGAGAGGTATTTTCCAAATCTTGCACCCAATGGGTTAATTCGGTCATTGCACGGATGACTCTCCCTTGTTACAGGGTGTACCAGCAAACTCGGGCGTTTGTAGATCGAAATCCATGGCTCTGACCATGTCAAGTCCCGCAGGGTACCATGGCTGAGTAGGCCAATCGGGTACTCCCAAAATACCTGATGTGGAGTCTTGTTGAATTTTTCGCAAGACCCGACTAATGAGGCAGAAAAGGGGTGAAATGCATAGAAAAAACGATCTCCCCCCCCCCCCCCCCCAGTGTAGCGAGAAAGCGTCCATCGCCACTGCCCCAGGGTCTGATTCCCATGCAACATACGTTGGTATCTGGTGATTAAGTCTTGATGCAAAACAATCGATATCTGGCATTCCATACCGAGCTATAATGTCAGTAAATAATATCCCTGGTGGTCCAACATCCATTCGGTGTTGTCATTGAATTTGCATGACCTGGTGTCCGCCACTGTATTGAGCTTACCCGGAAGGTAAGTAGTTGATATCCAAATGTTTCTTTCTATGCACCAGTGCCAGATTGTATTGATCAATTCATCACAAGATATCGACTTAATTCCACCCATATGATTAATGTATGTCACCACGGTGGCATTATCAATTTGTAGGCGAACATGCAGATGATGCATGTCTGAAACAGTAAGCCCGAAGTCCGTGATTGATATCCTGAAGTAAGGTTAACTCATGTTTATTCCATCTACCACCGCAACTGGAGATGGTATTGGTTGCTCCCCAGCGTGAGCGCTGGCGTCAGTTTGTAACACAACCGAAGGGTTTGTGACTGTGATGGGATTTAGAGCAATGTCAAACATTGCTAATCCACCATCGTAATTCCAATTTGCTTTGGCTGGTCTGTCAATATGGCCAGCATGGTGTTTTGAGTGCTGCAGTTTTGGCCCTTTGTAGATTTTGGTAATGTAAGTGTCCAAATTGTGGCTGGGAATGGCAGCCACGAGCTTCCCAATTACCCTGGCTATTTGCCGAATAGATGGTTTACTGACGTAAACAAGGCTGTTATATGCCTCTGTCAAGTCTGTTGCTTTGTCCTTTGTCAAAGAGACAGACATATGAACAGAGTCAATCGTGGATCCCAAATAATCCATAGTCATAGAAGGCATTTAACTTGGATTTGTCTGGATGGATAATAAACCCCAATTTATAAAATGGGAGTTTGGTGGCTGAGACAGCCAATGTAGCTAATTCCAAGGTTATCCCCACAATAAGATGTCATCTAGATACGCCATGACAATATGTTTTTGTTTCCGAAGAAACGCCAAAGCAGGTTTCAATATTTTTGTAAACAGTCTGGGGCTGAAGTTAATCTATTAGGCAGCGCTTTATACTGCCAGAGCTATCCCATCCAGACAAATTTCAAATATCTGCGGTAATCTTTGGCTATTGGTACTGAGTAGTATGCATCTTTTAGGTCGATGCAAGCCATGAAGCACCCCTTGGAAACTAGTTGTTTTAGCAGTAACAAAAAATGTGCATTTTGAAGTGGGTCTACTGCACAAAAGTATTCAGTTGTGTCAAATCAAATGATGCGGCATCCGCCATCTTTTTTGTTTTTAGGAGAAGATGTTTGATACAAAATCAAGAGATTCATGTTTGGTTTCCTCTATTACTCCTTTTGTATATTGTCTTAACAGTTCCGCATGACCTTCCACTTTCTCTTTTTTGTGAAAGCACAAACTTTCGGCTAGGTGCATGTTGAACCGGAAAAGAGGAGTTTGTCAACAAATTCAATTTTGTATCTCTGAATACTGTGCAGTATGAAAGATCAGAACTTATAGAACTCCATGCATCCCTAAACAAGTGTAACCTTCCCCCAACCTGCGAAGAAGTTACACATGCTATGTTCCGAGGGCAACCAGACCCACCTACCTCCATGGTTACCGGTGGTGCTGTGTTGGTTTTCTCTGTCCTTGTTTCCTGGGAGGTGGAGGCGCTGTGGTGTGGGGTTGGTGCATCTTCCAGGAAGGCCGTTCTGGGACATGGCCTAAAAAAGACCTTTGTGTAGGTTGTACGGCCTTCGAGCTTTCACCAGCTGTTCTTTTGGTGTGATAACGCAGCCTGCTGGTTCCGTGCTGTAATTGTTATATGGTTATATGGTTAAACTACCCAGGCAAAATATAAGGTGCTGTTCCCCCAATTTGCGCTGGGCCTCACTCTGACAATGGAGGAGGTCAGATTGGGAATGGGAGGGGTAGTTGAAGTGCTGAGCCACCGGGAGATCAGGTAGGTTAAGACGTACTGAGCGGAGGTGTTCAGTGAAACGATCACCGAGCCTGAACTTGGTCTCGCCGATGTAGAGACGTTCACACCTGGAACAGCGCAATCAGGGACTAGTCTCACCCCACAATTTTCACACCACAAACAGCTTACAATGGCTTGTTCCCTTTATCATCGATACTTTTTTGCATATCTTTCACTCATTGTTCCTTATCTCTCCACATTACCGTCTATATCTCTCGTTTCCCTGATCCCTGACCAGTCTGAAGAAGGGTCTCGACCCGAAACGTCGCCTATCTCCTTCGCTCCTTAGATGCTGCTGCACCCGCTGAGTTTCTCCAGCTTTTTGTGTACCCTCGACTCTCCAGCATCTGCAGTTCCTTCTTTAAAACAAGTCTCACCCCGGTCACTCCCTCTTTTCCTCTCTCCTATCAGGCAAATGATACAGAAATGTGAAAATGCACACCCTCAAATTCAGGCACAGTTTCTTCCTAATGTATCCGGCAACCGATCGATACTATCAATAACCAGAGAGCCATCCTGACCTACCATCTACCTCATTGGAGACCCTCGGACTATCTTTAATTGGTCTTTACTGGACTTAATCTTGCACCAAACGTTATTCCCTTTATCATGTAGGTATCAGTAACGTCTTGATTGTAATCATGTCTTGTCTTTCCGCTGACTGGTTAGCACACAACAAAAGCTTTTCACTGTACATTGGTACACTTGACAATAAACTAAACTCACAGCACCAGAGACACAGGTTCAATCTCAACTGTGGGTGCTGTTTGTACGGAGTTTGTATGTTCTCCCCATAACCGCCTGCGCTTTTTCCGAGGCTCCACACTCTCCCACACTCCAAAGACGGACAGATTTGTTGGTTAATTGGCTTGGTATGAATGTGAAATTGTCCCTAGTGTGTGGGATAGTGTTAACGTGTGTGTATCATTGGTCGGTGCGGACTCGATGGGCCGAAGGGCCTGTTTTTACGCTGTATCTCTAAACTAAAGTAATTTGGATCCTGTTTGCTAACTTTCCCTGGATCTCCTGGGTCCTTTTGCTCTCATGGTAATGACTGGCAAAATGGAAAGAGAGATTTTTCATTCAGTGGCCACTGCAGTGTGTATCTTAAGGGCCTTTCCCACTTAGGCGACTTTTTTAGGCGAGTTTAGGAGACTCTGTGCTCGCCTCATGATCGCCACATGGTCGCCAGATGTTCGCTGGTGGTCTCTGGTGGGTCTCCTTCATGGTCGCGAGGAGTTCCCACATTCTGGAAACTAGTCGCGGCCTCAGTTTGGTCGTCGCAAATTTTTCAACATGTTGAAAAATTTCTGCGACCAAAAATTGGTCGCCATGGAGAAAATCGATAATCCTGTAGTCGTAGATGCAGTTATAGTGGGGTCGCCATGTAGTTATAGGTAGTCGAGGTAGTCGTAGGTAGTTTTAGTTAATCGCCTTTGCTGACCGTGCATTTTCATTGGCTCATTGGGGGAAAAAAACATAAGCAGGAGTTTTCAGAACCAAGGGTAACCAAGGATAATGTTGAATGCCCGCTAAACTTCACAGCTGTGTATCTCTGGCTTATTAAAAGTTATCTGGCTTCTTAAAAGTGTCTCCACCCTTTCTCCCCCCCTCCTCCCCACTCTTTTAAAGGACTTACTGAACACTGTGTTGGCCGTCTTAACCTTCCTGTTCATCGCAGTGTGTGTCTGTTTCACCTTAGCTTTGCACCGTGAGCATTTCAGGGAGGGCCCTCCATGCTTTACCTGGCCCCTACTGTATGTCTGTCTGTGCGTGTGCGTGTGCGTGTGCGTGTGCGTGTGTGTGTGCGTGTGCGTGTGAGTGTGCGTGTGAGTGTGCGTGTGCGTGTGCGTGTGCGTGTGCGTGTGCGTGTGCGTGTGCTCCACTCTGACAGCCGCCATTCCAATTCCCGGTTTTTCAGGTGACTGCCGGGAACTTGACAGTCGCCGGCAGTCCGCTGAAAAATCGCCTAAGTGTGACAGGCCCTTTAGGTGTTCGGGACAGGACACCTTGAAATATACTGATAGCTACTTGGATCTGGGAATAAGAATCTTTGAAGTGAGGCTTGGTCCGTGGTTTATTTTCAAGCTTTAATGAACATGAGGACTGAATGGCCAAGGTCTGAAGTGAGTGATTTGTTCTGAGCTTTCACCCAGCACACTTGCTGAATGACGTACAAAATGCTATAAACATTACTCAAAAAATAGACCTCCACTTCACTTGGGATGGATGTAAAAATATGGGAAATTACTTAGTAGCACCGGGAACGCAGTATCTCCAAGCTTATACACGATTGAAGGATAATAGCTTCATGTACATGCTTATGGGTCTGTGCTTTATTTTTTTTATTAATATCCTCATAACCTTTGTACATAAAAGAAGGTCAAATTCAAGCATAAACAATGAGGCAAGAAATGTCATTGCCATAAACCAGAACAGGAAATAATAGCTGTCGGATATGGATTACTTGATCCTGCAATGTCAGATAGCAAGAATTCTTTATGACTGGCCACTCCACCATTGACAGGGTCTGGGAGATAGCCCAAATCATACACGCCTCACAAGCTGTGTCCTCTTGTGTCAGATAGGCTGGACAAATTTAACCATTCCTGGGTTTAAGTGCCAGTCATTAAAAACCCATCAACATACAGCTATTTTTAATGGAGGCGTGAGAGGCTGCAGATCTTGAGTAAAAAAAAACAAACTGCTAGAGGAACTAAACTTCTTGTGACGGAGATCATCGGGCAATGTCTTGGTTTGGGACCCTTCTTCAGTCTGAAATGTCAGCTATCTACTTCTCTTACAAACGTTGCCTGACCCACTGATTTCCTGCAAGGACGTGTTTTGTACACCTATGCTTAATGCTTATTGCAGATTATTTAGAAGAGAATCACCCTGGTTATAGTTTCCTCTAACCAGTAAAAATCTAACGCGGAGCTAGATCTTCAAGTTTCCACTCCAACCGGTTGAGAAAACGAGCAGTTCTTCAGACGGGTGACTATAACATTAATTTACAACCAGGATGGCAACTTTTACACCTACTCAAAGAATATGGAAGTGGCCTTTCCTAATGCTCTCTGATCTCTGGAGCTTAATGTTCCCTTTCTGTCCATAATCTAATTCAATGGTCCAATCCATTTTCTCACTCACTCATTTTATCGCTTTATTAACACGGCACGGTGGCGCAGCGGTAGAGTTGCTGCCTCACAGCGCCGGAAACCCGGGTTCAATTCTGACTACGGGTGCTGTCTGTACGGAGTTTGTACGTTCTCCCTGTGACCACGTGGGTTTTTTCTGAGTGCTTCGGTTTCCTCCCACATTCCAAAGAGGTGCAGGTTTGTACAGTAGGTTAATTGGCTTCTGTAATTTGTCCCTAGTGTGTAGGATAGAACTAGTGTACGGTTGATGGTTAGTCGTCATGGACTCAGTGAGCCAAAGGGTCAGTTTCCACGCTGCATCTCTAAACTAAACAGAACTAAACTGTAGTTTTGCCCTGTTATTTTATCATCACCTCCGCCTTCCGATATGTTGGTCGGTTGGTGAACGTCTTCAGTCTGAGTTTCACTACCAGGTTCCACTGAATTATTTTCCATTTGCACTTTTCAAACAAAATCATAAGAACAGAATAAATAAAGCCAGGGGTAGATCATTTGGCCCCTCATGTTTGCACTGTGATCTCAGCACAATTTTCTTGCACATCCTGCCCTAATCGCATATCACATATCTTCATTATATTCAGACCAGCACATCAAGTCTGAATTTATTGACATATAGTATTATCTGATCTGATTGGTAGAATGCCAAACAAAAGCTTTCATTGGCACGGAGTGCTGGAGTAACTCAGTAGGTCAGGCCGCACCCCAGGAGAAAATGAATGGGTGAGCATATAACCCTATAACCATATAACAATTACAGCACGGAAACAGGCCCTCTCGGCCCTTCCAGTCCGTGCCGACCATTTGTTTTCCCCTAGTCCCATCTACCTGCACTCAAACCATACCCCTCCATTCCCTTCCCGTCCATATACCTATCCACTTTACTTTTAAATGTTAAAATCGATCCTGCCTCCACCACTTCTGCTGGAAGCTCATTCCACACAGCCACAACCCTCTGAGTAAAGAAGTTCCCCCTCACGTTACCCCTAAACTTCTGTCCCTTAATTCTCATGTCATGCCCTCTTGTTTGAATCTTCCCTACCCCCAATGGGAAAAGCTTATCCACGTCATCTGTCTATCCCTTTCATCATTTTAAAGACCTCAATCAAGTCCCGCCTTAACCTTCTGCGCTCCAAAGAATAAAGACCTAACTTGTTCAACCTTTCTCTGTAACATAGTTGCTGGAACCCAGGCAACATTCTAGTAAATCTCCTCTGTACTCTCTCTATTTTATTGACATCCTTCCTATAATCAGGCGACCAAAATTGTACACCATACTCCAGAATTGGTCTTACCAATGCCTTGTACAATTTTAACATTACTTCCCTACTCCTACATTCAATGCTCTGATTTATAAAGGCCAGCACACCAAAGGCTTTCTTTACCACCCTATCTACATGCAATTCCACCTTCAGGGAACTATGCACAGTTATTCCTAGATCTCTCTGTTCCACAGCATTCCTCAATTCCCTACCATTTACCATGTACGTCCTATTTTGATTTGTCCTGCCAAGATGTAGCACTTCACACTTATCAGCATTAAACTCCATCTGCCATCTTTCAGCCCACTTTTCCAAATGGCCAAAATCTCTCTGTAGACTTTGAAAATCTACTTCATTATCCACAACCCCACCTATCTTAGTATCATCTACATACTTACTTATCCAATTTTCCACCCCATCATCCAGATCATTGATGTACATGACAATCAACAGTGGACCCAACACAGATCCCTGAGGCGCCCCACTGGTCACCGGCTTCCAACCTGACAAACAGCCATCCACCATTACTCTCTGACATCTCCCATTCAGCCACTGTTGAATCCATCTTGCTACTCCACCATTAACACCCAAAGATTGAACCTTCTTAACCAACCTTCCATGGGGAACCTTGTCAAAGGCCTTACTGAAATCCATATAAACAACATCCACTGCTTTACCCTCATCAATTTCCCTAGTAACCGCTTCAAAAAATTCAAGAAGGTTTGTCAAACATGACCTTCCAGGCACAAATCCATGTTGACTGTTCCTGATCAGACCCTGTTTATCCAGATGCTTATATATATTATCTCTAAGTATCCTTTCCATTAATTTGCCCACCACTGACGTCAAACTAACTGGTCTATAATTGCTAGGTTTATTCTTTGAACCCTTTTTAAACAATGGAACAACATGCGTAGTACGCCAATCCTCCGGCACTATTCCCGTTTCTAATGACATTTGAAATATTTCTGTCATAGCTCCTGCTATTTCTACACTAACTTCCCTCAATGTCCTAGGGAATATCCTGTCAGGACCTGGAGACTTATCCACTTTTATATTTATAAAAAAAATTGTTCAATATCTCCCCCATCTCTTTTGGTTCTGCAGATAGCTGTCCATTCTGGCTCTCTAATGGTCCAATTTTATCCATTGTTATCCTTTTGCTATTAATATAGCTGTAGAAACCCATTGGATTTACTTTCACCTTTCTTGCCAAAGCAACCTCATATCTTCTTTTAGCCTTCCTAATTTCTTTCTTAAGATTCTTTTTACATTCTTTATATATTCTTTTGTGAGGCCCACAGGAGCCGTTGGAAGAGAAGGAGGGGGAGGAGCGACACCCGACCGGTAAGGTTTAAAATCAAGCGCGGGGCTTGTTTTTACCCAAATCCATAACATTCCATTCAGAGAAGTGTTTTTTTTGAGGAAGCCGCTGATTGGTGGGAAGTGGACTAGGGAAAGCAGCTGATTGGCAGTCAGATCCCAGCAGTTTGTTGTGTACTTTATATTGTGTTGCTATTGTATCCTGTGTAAGGGGGGAGTATGAAGGCAAGGGCAGTGTACTGTTCTGGATGTCAGATGTGGGAGGTCAGGGAATCTGATAGCCCTCCAGACATCCACATCTGCGCCAGGTGTGTCGAGATGGGGCTCCTAAAGGATCGTGTTAGGAACCTGGAGCAGCAGCTCGATGACCTCCGTCTGGTCAGGGAGAGTGAGGAGGTCATAGAGAGGAGCTACAGGGAGGCAGTCACTCCCAGACCACAGGAGGCAGACAAGTGGGTCACGGTTAGGAAGGGCAAGAGGCAGGGGCTAGAGAGTACCCCTGTGACTGTACAACTGGAAAATAGGTACTCAGGTTTGAGTACAATTGGAGGGGACAATCTACCTGGGGGCAGCAACACCGGCCGGGTCTCCAGCACAGAGACCGGCCCTGATGCTCAGAAGGGTAGCAAAAAGAGGAGGGCAATTGTAATAGGGGACTCTATAGTTAGGGGGTCGGATGGGCGATTCTGTGGACACAGTCGGGAGACCCGGATGGTAGTTTGCCTCCCTGGTGCCAGGGTCTCGCACATGTCGGAACGTGTCCAAAAGATTCTGAAAAGGGAGGGAGAGGAGCCTGATGTTGTGGTACACATAGGTACCAATGACATAGGCAGAAAAAGAGATGAGGTCCTGAAGGGAGAATTTAGGGAGTTGGGGGGAAAGTTAAGGAGAAGGACCAAAAGGGTAACGATTTCAGGATTACTGCCTGTGCCGCATGACAGTGAGAGTAGGAATGGAATGAGGTGGAGGATAAATGCATGGCTGAGGGACTGGTGCAGTGGGCAGGGATTCAAGTTTCTTGATCGCTGGGACCTCTTTTGGGGAAGGCATGATCTGTACAAAAAGGACGGGTTGCACTTGAACCCGAGGGGGACCAATATCCTGGCAGGGAGATTTGCAAAGGCTACTGGGGAGACTTTAAACTATAAAGGCTGGGGGGAGGGACTCAGGTAGAGGGGGCTAGGGGACAGGGTGTGGGGCAAGAGGCAGAGAAGGGAAGCACTCGGATCCAAAATGTAGGCGAGAAAAGAGGAAAAAGATAATAGACAGAGAATAAGGGATGGTGGGTTTATAAAATGTGTATATTTTAATGCTAGGAGCATTGTAAGAAAGGTGGATGAACTTAGAGCCTGGATTGACACCTGGAAATATGATGTTGTGGCAATCAGTGAAACATGGTTGCAGGAGGGCTGTGAATGGAAACTAAATATTCCAGTTGAAAAATTTTTTTAGGACTGGAAAACTCCGTGCCTGGTGGAAACCAGGATTTTAAAGGATTTTAAAAACAAACTAAAAGTTTAAATTGAACAGAAATACTCTGTTAAAACAACGGAGTTTTGAAAAGAACGTCCCAGGGGAATACCCAGCGATCGGGACGAGAGATTAATTACGGGGCCGGTTCCGATACTGGTACCGTTAAAAATATGGTAGAGAGGTTAAAATGCTCCACAATCTTTTGGCAGGAAATTTTAAAAGTCAGAAAGGATGTAATTTAAAAAGTTAATAAAATTCGCGATATGGAGAAAGTACTCCAAAATATAAAAAAGAGACAAGGGTCACAGTACCCAAACAGCCCAAAAAAGACCCTGAGGGGCTTGAATATACAAAATATGGCTATGTGCCAAATTGAGAATTGAACCCTGGATTAGGGTGGAGGAAGTCTCTTTGGATATAATTCCAAGTGGATCAGGGCTGCAAAAGACAGACCCTGCAAGTGGTGATGTGAATTATGAATGCACACCACAAATAAAAAAGTGAGGCCAGATGTGCCTGAGATAGCAAAAGATTTTGCTATATCTAAAGGAAGTGGTGAGGCTATGGAAGAAAACCTAGCTGCCAACATTAATTATATGGTATCTCACCAACTTCAAGAATACGATAAAACTTTTATGTTTTATTAAAATATCAACGGTAAATCCGTTTATAATATCCATGTCTCAAATAATATGTGATATAAGAAATACAATTTCAAAGTATTTCAAAATGGTGCAAATAAGTAATACTTTCAAAATAAAATAAATTGCCATCAGTTGTGGAGCTCAATAGGAAGAAATATATATAATTTACCGAATCTGCACTATAGGTTTGCAGATCAATACAAATCAGGATATATTAAACTCCTGATTATTATAGAATAAACCTGCCTTATGATAAATCAAAGATATTAATTACAAAAGAACAGACTACTGATCTTTAAACTTTGGGGAGAAAAACTATGATCCAATGAAAAATTTTGATAATGGATCAAAACAAAGGCAAAGATCTTTTAACTTGCGGTGAAAAAAACTATGATCCAATGAAAGATTTTGATAATAGATCAAAACAAAGGCAGAAGTGGTATAATCCAAACATAGCCTTATCTAAACCTATATAATTGGGGAAAAGAAGGCTTGAAGTACGTTGAAAAGGTGCAAACATCTGGTTACAAAATAAGTTCATGAAATCTCCAATTATGGGGGATTACAGGTGTATTATGATTATTAACCAATATAACTAAGGAAGGATTGGTTCACCTGTTAAGAAAACTTTAAAAATTGATTTCAGGTTTGCACTCAAAAGTAATTTTTAATAAGAAGGGGTACGTACATGTATATTATAAAATTACCTCAGTGTAAAGATTTCATGGTATAAACCATACAAAACATCATTATATTTACACTTTCACAGTGTAAGAAAATGGAAACATCTAGAACATGGAAAAACTGTTGTGATTAACAAAGTGTTAATCAATATTACAGGTGCTTGAAATTAATTAAAGTGGGTCAAGCTGTGCAAGTTAAAACATTGTCCAAACAATCAATCAGTTCAAGGCTGTTAAACCGAACACTGAAGGAACAATTATACTGATAAAAGATCAGCACTTGCACTAATGAGGTCATGGTCATGGGTTATCTCGATTACATTTAAATTGGAAGAGATAAGAGCAGCTGCAAATTAGTGCCTGCCATTACAAACCTGGTGGTTGGTAAGGACCTGACCCATTACATAAAGCATATGCTTAGGCATTAATAAAATATTTATAAATTACTATTCTGAATTTAGAAGTAATTCAAGCACCATAAGAGAGGGGGAAAATTGTTCCATGATACAAATATGTCTAATTGTTGTTGACATACTTTGTCCCTCCATTAGGTTAGGTAAAAAATAAATAAAGTTCCAAAAGAAGGAATACAGAAGCTTATAAGAATATGTATGCCTTGTGAAGAGGCTTATGCAAAATATCAAATGATACGTTATCATTATTAAAGTAATGTAAAAAAGGTTCATAAGCTGCTTCAACTATAAGATTAACAGCTGTTGCAAACTGAAGCAAGTGTTACAGATGATGGTACACAAAAAGCTGGATAAACTCAGCGGGTGCAGCAGCATCTAAGGAGCGAAGGAGATAGGCGAAGTTTCGGGCCGAGACCCTTCTTCAGACAGATGATGTACAGCTTCTGTGAATGTTTGGGTAAAGATAAGAATATTATCTATTCTTATAACAATAATTGATATGTCTCTTGTTTGGACTGCAGACAATAATACCAGGCGAACATAAATGGTTTGTCCTAAGAAATTTTCCAAACATTCGTATTAATTGTTGAAGTATAAGGAGTTATGGATTAAAAAGATCGATTGTTTTATTATGGAACTGTCCATGTCGTATCAAGATGAACAATACCACGGCTGTGGCATATGTTAATAATAGTCAAATTTGGGAGAAAAACATATTGTCATTATTTTGCATTACTTACGATTAATCTGGTTGTATACAGATTAAATCACTGATCTTTCAAATGTTTCTTGTGGGTCACAAGATAAGTCAAATAACAATCATGGGATTATCTAAGTAAACAGATGTGGCATATTTTAAAGTTTAGTCCACCTGTTTATCTCTAAGGAAGAGACAATGGTATCGGAAGATAACAAATTTGGGAGAAAAAACATATTGTCATTAATATGGATTACTTACGATTAATCTGATTGCATACAGATTAAAATCACCGATCTTTCGAATATTTCTTGTGGGTAAACTAAGAACAGTGAAAGTGGATGCTTTTCTCCCAATTACATGAGGAAAAGATTTCTTTGTGTTCCTCATTTTTGTTTAATAGGGCAGTGTCTGATGAAAATGTAGCGGGACACTGCCAGAGGCATTTTGGTGGCCTAATACGGGTCCTTTATGGTTTCATAAATATTGTGTGATTTTGAACTGCTAGTGATGATTCATAGTGGCAGCAATTTATTGAAGTCAAAAAAGGGGTCTCGACCTAGGTCGTTGCCTGTCTCCCTTCGCTCTTTGGATGCTGCTGCACCCACTGGGATCTCCAGGTTTGAGAAACCCTGCAGTAATTTATTGTTGTACAAAAAACCTCCATGACATGAAAATATGAATTTGACTATCTACAGGTTGACCAGACCATCACAACAGCTGATGGTCAAATAAGTCTATGAATGTTAACCAATATAACAACATATCAATAAAATAATTATGTATAAAGAAGTGTTATACCTGCAATTTGCAGAAATAAGTCTAAAAAAAAACCAAAAAAAAACAATATTTTGTTATAAGAAATTGGAGGTCTGTATATACAGTAAAGTTATTTTATCATATTAGATATATGTGAATTCCTTGTGGATTGCATTTTCTAAGTATCTAATTGATAGAGCCAATAATAGGGCTCAGAGTGTTACCGTCTTATAAACGGACAATATATTAACCAAGAAGTTATCAGATGCATTCATAATATCCCAATATGGAAAGGGATATATAAATATATATATAATAAATATATATATATATATATGTGTGTGTATATATATATATATATATATGATATATATATATGTGTATATGTATATATAATCTGTCCAAAATTGTAAAAAATATAAAGGCAGGAGATAAATAATCTTGAATTGCCTTAAGAAATGGACTCTAACTCTATCTATGATTCAAAAAACTTAAACATTGAAAATAATAATGCTGATAACTTTAGTATCAATATAAGAGTGCAAACATTGCAAATGTTACGTTATAATTGCATGTGGATACAGATTGCATTATCATATATGTTTATGAATCTACCAAACAAAGCACACCAAGAAGACCTGAAACCAAGGTAAACCTATAAGCATATCCTGCTGGCTTTAAGTTGTGTGTGTGTGTGTGTGTGTGTGTGTGAACATTGATGAAAATGTTGCAGTAGGTAAGAGTCTCTGTGGCAATGAGACTGCTTATTACACACAAAAACCACATTGGGTTCAGTAAAAACTGATGGTTATAGAGGAATGTATTTCTAGATGGTTAAAAATTGGATACATTCAGTAGGAACTAGACACTGAAAGGTGGAAAATCACTCTGTTAATGAGGAAAAAACATTCACAAGAATGGCACAGGATGAGCCACTCGAGCAAAGATGCAAGGCCGCAGGAGGCTGTAGATTACTGTTAAAGTAAAAAGGAACCAGTCATGGTGTCAGATTTGGACACACAATGTTCAGTTCTCTATAATTGTTGCTTTGTCATGCCATAAAAATATATATCAATTGGTATTTGTGATAAACTTGCCTTTCAATGGAAAGGGCATTATTTTCATTTTTTATAATGTGAAATAATTTTTTTTTTTTTTTTTTTTTTTTTGTTTTTGTTTATTTTTGTTAGAAGTAAGTACAGTAGTCTGGTACTTAAGTACCTAATACATAATACATAAATACATATTTTCATTCTTGTACAACTTCATATTTTTGGTGCAATAATAAAAGAACAGTGAGAGAAAAGAGAAATAAAGAGTGTCGGAATAGATAGACAAGCAAGTAGAAACAGAAAGTAAAAAAAAATAAAGGACAGAGGTGAGAAGTTAAAAGATTGAAAGAAAAGGAAAAAGTAATAAGAAATGAAAGATTAGGAGAGATCTACCTATCTCATATTTTTGCCCATTCGTCACCCAGTTCTGAACCATTTAATTTCTAAGGTTATGTTATGTTGCACCATATGCTTGTATAAAGTTGATAAACGGAGACCAAATCTTTAAGAATTGGTCTACTTTGCCTAGTAAGAGGAATCTCATTTCTTCAAGATGTAGCGTTTCAGACATATTTGAGATCCACATTTTGAATGTTGGCGTAGGTGCGTTTTTCCAAAATTTAAGTATAAGTTTTTTCGCTGTTATTAGACCATAATTAAGAAAGGCTTCTTGGGATATAGTTAGTTTACTTCCCTCTTCCATTGATCCAAAGATAATCAATTCAGTATTGGGGTTCAATTTTGTGTTAAATAGTTTTGTAAAAATTCCAAAAATTTCATTCCAAAATGTATACAGTTTTGTACAAGAGACAAAGGAATGTGCTATAGTGGCAATGTGAAATAATTTATCACATAACTTGAGGCAATGTTTGGGGAAAATGTGTTATTCGCTCGTTATTGTGTTAAATGAGCCGTACTGTCGTATGGAATAAATTCTACGACACGAAAAACACAGAAAGCTTCAAACTCTTCACGTAGTCACTCACGTGACTCCGAAGTAAAATAGTAAGATTAAACGAGAACTTACCAGTTCGAAGTTTGATCGTTATTTTATGAGGAGTAACGATGAGGGATTACGTGCCCTCCACTCCCCACCCTCATAAAATAAATGATCATCTGGTAGTTCTAAATCTATGATGAGCCTTACTATCTTACTCCGGCTATTTGTGTTCTGTGTTTTTCATGCCGCTGCTTTGAAGTATGCCGTTTCCAGCGCCAGGCGGGGTTCTTCACGTAATCCCTCATCGTTACTCCTCATAAAATAACGATCAAACTTCGAACTGGTAAGTTCTCGTTTAATCTTACTATTATAGACCTGTTAGTTTGACGTCAGTGGTGGGTAAATTAATGGAAAGGATACTTAGAGATAATATATATAAGCATCTGGATAAACAGGGTCTGATCAGGAACAGTCAACATGGATTTGTGCCTGGAAGGTCATGTTTGACAAACCTTCTTGAATTTTTTGAAGCGGTTACTAGGGAAATTGATGAGGGTAAAGCAGTGGATGTTGTCTATATGGATTTCAGTAAGGCCTTTGACAAGGTTCCCCATGGAAGGTTGGTTAAGAAGGTTCAATCTTTGGGTGTTAATGGTGGAGTAGCAAGATGGATTCAACAGTGGCTGAATGGGAGATGTCAGAGAGTAATGGTGGATGGCTGTTTGTCAGGTTGGAAGCCGGTGACCAGTGGGGTGCCTCGGGGATCTGTGTTGGGTCCACTGTTGTTTGTCATGTACATCAATGATCTGGATGATGGGGTGGAAAATTGGATAAGTAAGTATGCAGATGATACTAAGATAGGTGGTGTTGTGGATAATGAAGTAGATTTTCAAAGTCTACAGAGAGATTTGGGCCATATGGAAAAGTGGGCTGAAAGATGGCAGATGGAGTTTAATGCTGATAAGTGTGAAGTGCTACATCTTGGCAGGACAAATCAAAATAGGACGTACATGGTAAATGGTAGGGAATTGAGGAATGTTGTGGAACAGAGAGATCTAGGAATAACTGTGCATAGTTCCCTGAATGTGCAATCGCATGTAGATGGGGTGGTAAAGAAAGCCTTTGGGTTGCTGGCCTTTATAAATCAGAGCATTGAATATAGGAGCAGGGAAGTAATGTTAAAATTGTACAAGGCATTGGTGAGACCAATTCTGGAGTATGGTGTACAATTTTGGTTGCCTAATTATAGGAAGGATGTCAACAAAATAGAGAGAGTACAGAGGAGATTTACTAGAATGTTGCCTGGGATCCAGCAACTATGTTACAGAGAAAGGTTGAACAAGTTAGGTCTTTATTCTTTGGAGCGCAGAAGGTTAAGGGGGGACTTGATTGAGGTCTTTAAAATGATGAAAGGGATAGACAGAGTTGACGTGGATAAGCTTTTCCCATTAAGGGTAGGGAAGATTCAAACAAGAGGGCATGACATGCGAATTAAGGGACAGAGGTTTAGGGGTAACGTGAGGGGGAACTTCTTTACTCAGAGGGTGGTGGCTGTGTGGAATGAGCTTCCAGCAGAAGTGGTGGAGGCAGGATCGATTTTAACATTTAAAAGTAAAGTGGATAGGTATATGGACGTGAAGGGAATGGAGGGGTATGGTCTGAGTGCAGGTAGAAGGGACTAGGGGAAAACAAATGGTCGGCACGGACTGGAAGGGCCGAGAGGGCCTGTTTCCGTACTGTAATTGTTATATGGTGTTATATGGTTATATTTATTTATTCTTTGACGTTTTGGTTCAGAACCATTCTTCACTCTGGAGAAGAGTCCTGACCCAAAACTTCACCTAGCCATTTCTCCGGAGATGCTGCATAACCCAATGAGTTATTCCAGCACTTTGGATCTTGTCTTGAAAACCAGCATCTGCACTTCCCTGTGCTCTCAAAACCTTTCTTCTTCTACTTTCGTGTGGCGTGCACAGCCTAAAGTTGTAGGACAACTTGTTCTATTTAATCTTCCGTTTGTGCACGTTGATTTGATTGCATTAGTCGAAACAGGGCGGACCACGTGAAGGTTGCAATCTTCCACCCCTTCAAAACCTTTCACTGCTCCTCAGTACGTGACAATACTAGACCTAAAATTAAATGGAAACTTGCGATGGTGATCCCCGATCCCACCCACGGGAAATATCATCACTGTATTAAACTGATAGACTCAGGGAGATGAAGCAATGTCAGCATTTATGGCCCATCCTTAATTTCCCCTTCACAAACAGGCAGTTAAGAGGCAACCACATTGGTGGTTCTGGCGTGACACAGGGTAGCAGCTTTCTGGCCGTGAAAGACATTGGTGAACCAAAGGGGTTTTACAACAGTTCAATGCGGTTTCACTATCACTATTATTGAGAACAGCTTTTTCAAAGAGTGACACAGAAAACGTAGCAAAATAGGAGCAGGATTAGGCCATTCGGGCTTTTGAGCCAGCACCGCCATTCAATATGATCGTGGCTGATCATCTCAAATCAGTACCCCGTTCCTACTTTTTCAACCATCTCCCATGATTCCTTTAGACCCAAAAGCTAAATCTAACTCTCTTTTGAAAATATCAGTTCCAGTTTTATTGAATTGAAACTACTCAGCTGCAGTAGGAAGACTCATGTTTCTCAATCAATGGTCCTGAACTCCGGCAGATATTTCAATAACTTATGTTGCTATACCACATGTTGACTTAGGGCTGAATGTGCTTGGGCAAGAGTAGAATCACTTCCGTATGCAATCACCCCTTACTATTCTGTTTGGCTGCTTAGCCCCCATTGTCTTTTCAATTTCAGAATTAATTGCATAACCTTAGATGTAAAGAAAGGCCACATGGATAGAGTATAAGAGGGCACCTAATAGCTAAGGTACCTCCACTCAATGGAAGCCAGCACCATCAGGAGGTATTATGAGGCACCTCGGACGAAAGAAAAGGATGCTTTCATAAAATAGACTCTGTGAACCTCAAGGATTTGAACAGAGTAGTTATTAATAGTAAGATTAAATGAGAACTTACCAGTTTGAAGTTCGATCTTTATTTTATGAGGAGTTACGTTGAGGGATTACGTGAAGACCCCGCCAGCACGCATGCGTGACATTCTTCAAAGCAGCGGTGTGAAATCACAGATAACAGAAGTTGACTAAATATGTAGTAAGATAAGAGAACTAAAATACCAGTTGACCTTTATAATAGAGGGTTGTGAGCGGAGGGCACGTAATCCCTCAATGTAACTCCTCATAAAATAAAGATCAAACTTCAAATTGGTAAGTTCTCATTTAATCTTACTATTTTACTTCGGAGTCACGTGTGTGACTACGTGAAGATTTCAAAGCTCTGTGATTTCATGCGTGGAGACGAGTCCATGCATCACACACTGCATCAGTGAAGAGTGAATTTTAATAATGCATTCAGACATGACATAGGTATAGAGATTTTTATGCTAATAATGGACAAATAATGATAATAGTAACCTTCCTCAACCGGGAGGAACTATAAAACAGACCTAAATTAGAGTTGGCAAATACCCCCGATCTGGCAAAGGGTATTTCTAAAATGTTTGGAAGATCATTCATTAGACCATCCTGCAGCCACCAGGATGTGGTCCCGCGAAACGTCCATCCCCTGCTGCTGATATAGTTGCAGCCTGGGTGGAGTGAGACTTGTATGTCAGTGGTCACTCCTGTAACCCAGAACCCATTTTAACCACCTGGAGATGGTCTGTAGTGATATTTTCTTATGAGGCTTCATGTGACTAACAATCATAGCTAGTTCAGAGTCCCTTAGGCTCTAGTGACCTTAACATACTGGTGTAGATGTGTGGCCACACACAACCGAAGGTCCATGGGATATGCCAACAATTCTAGTTTGAGACCTAATGTCCCTGGCGTATTCTGCTGATTAAGCCATAACATAAATGTAATTTCCCTGCAGAATAATCTCCCTGTCCAGTCACAGCTATGCAAAGACTGGACCCGTTGTGCCGACTCAGCGCCATGAGCATAACCATTTGGTTAGTGAGCCAAGGACAGGGATGTTCCTATATTAACATCCCATATCTCTGCGTACCTGGCCTGGGGGTTGTTGAGTTGAATATACCCTTCATAATCTAGTTATCAGAAGGTGAGACCTGACAGAGTGGATTCTGCTCCCCGCAGCCAATATGCTGAAAGGCACGTTGGGCACAGTAAATAGCACTTTATTGATGATTGTCAAACCCCATATAGAAACTGAACCTCAAGACGTCAGTCATCCGTGTAAATTTATATGTAATAACGGAATACTTCCCATCTCCTATGAGAGAAGTACTGCTTATTTGGTGCTATCCCTGCAATTGCAGTGAGGACATCCATAGTCTGGTTTAACAATCCGAGCCGCAGGAATGGTCTTCCCAGTCTGCAAGTCAATGAATCGATTTATGTATGCAGAGGATGGTTTCCCGAGTCACGGCTAACCAGCAATTTTGTGCTTGGAAATAACCATGTAAGGTTCTATCATCATTCCCAACATCAGCGGGAATCATGGCTGTATAGGCCAGTCAGGCACTACGAAAATGCCTGAAGTGGGAAATTGCTGAATTTGCAAGACCCATCTGTTAAGGTAAAATGGAGGGACACAAAGAGCATTCTTCCCCAGTGAGCGAGAATCCATCCATCGCCACTGATACGCCACGTATTTTGCAACTGGCGATTGAGCCTGGATGGAACATTTCGATCTTTAGGTGTTCCATCGAGCCCACAATGTCCTTGAATACTTGCGATCCAACATCCATTCTGTGTTGTCATTGCGTTTACATGATGATACGCCAATGCCAAATGAAGTTTGGTAAACTATTACCAGATACTTTGACTGGATTGCACCCATGTGATTAACATATAACAGCACCAGAGTGTATCAAGTTAGACGTGAGCATACAGATTATGCATATTCGCACAACCTTTAATCCACAGAATGTACCTAGTGTGAATAGGTAGTTGATACCATATAACTGAACAATTGGTAACTCATGCAAACCCATCCGCCTCTGTAACTAAAGATGCTATTTGTAATTTTCCATCTTTACCGATGAGCAATAGCATCAATTAGTAATTAACTGACGGGTTACCGATGAAGGTTAGTGGAGCATTGCTGAATACTGTTTGTCCACCATGGTGACTTTGATAGTTTCAGCTGGGAATAGCATAGGTCTGGTAGCAATGACCTACATGGTACCTGTGAGCTTGCTCCTCTGCACGCCGTATAGCTCTGATGATGCAAAGGCGCAAATAGCACAGCTTGAAAGCCAATATATTGCCAATCCCAGACAATTTAATAGAGTTAAAGGTAATCCTAATACTCAATAATTTCAGTTGGTATCAACTTAAATTTAACTGTATGGATGAGAACTCGATTTCTGCAGAATAGTTTGTGGCTGATCCCGCTGATTTGGCAAAATACAGCATTTTAGAACATCATCCAGATAGGCCATAACAATAGCTTTAAGCTCTGAGCAGCCGAAGCACTGGTTTAGTAATTTGGTAAATAGCCTGGGGCTGGTTAGCCCATTTTGCAATGCTTTTGACTGTATCATTGTCTCATCCAGCTAAATTTCAAATATCTTCGGTGAACCCTGTGTGGAAACTGTTCTTCTGTTGTTAGACAGTAATTAAGTTTTCTATTCAGAAATGTCTATACTGAACATGCGAGTTGAATCTGTATCTTTCATTGTGACAATGAGTGGCCCGCAACTGCGGCCTGTCTTGAAAGGCAACTCTTGTCTTGCATAAAACAAGTGTAAATTTACCAACTCGTAAATGGTCCACATACCTCATATCCCGGGAAGAACCAGACCCACCTACCTTCGTGGTTATTGGTGGTCTTGTGGTAAGCCCAAAGACCCCTGGTGCGGGTTCTAATTCTGTCCCAGATTTGGAGAGTTGGCTTGCTGGGGTGCGTGGACCCAATTCCCCTAGGACCGGTTTGGGCCTTGGCCTGAAAGGCCTGCGCCCAGTTTTGAAACTGCCACCAGCTTCAGTGAAACGCTTGCTGTCGAGGCGTGGGGTGTGTTGTTGCCGTGGTGCCTTGATAAGCCGGACAGCTTTAATTCTTCATCCGGGTCTTACGTGTTTGGGCAGGTTTCCTGAAGAGAGGATTCGGCGGCTGGATATTGCTGGCCTCACTTGAACCTGCAGATTTGGAATTTAAGGCAGGTCCGATGGCATTCTTCTGGAAGCAGTTCATTTTGAAGTGTGCATTGTACCCCCATATAGTGCTGTTCACTGCTGGTCCTTTCAGGAACAATTTTGCCCGTGCATGGTATCTCACCGCCGGCACCTGTTCTAGTAATGATGTGGCGTGAGGTGGCTGCTCCTTCACGAGGGAACTCTGGCCTTCAGGTTTCTTCGTTAGCGAAGGTCTTGATGCCATGCCAGAATTTTCTGGAACCTCTCGCTTGTACTCCAGTATATTCCCTGGACATACTTCCGAGTCTTCTGCTCCATGCAGGATAAACGGCCGCTGTCATTATCCACAGGGGGTGAATCTTCCAGCCCGGACCCTCCCGAGTCTCCGGGCTTATCCGTCGGCGGTATATTCCCAATTCGGACCCTGCCAAGTCTCCGGCCTTATCCGCAGGCGGTGAGTCTTCGAGCCCGGACCCTGCCAAGTCTCTGGGCTTATCCACCGGTGGTAAATTCCCAGCCCGGACCCTGCCGGGTCTCTGGGACTATCCATCGGCGGTATATTTCTCCTGATATGCCATTCCATGGACCATATCAGGACGGAGCATTAGTGGGATGAGCACTCTACTGACGCTATCCATGCTCCACATGGGAAAAACGTCCGAGGACGTACCCATGTCCGAGGGGACCCTGCTGGCCTGCTCAGGCCTTTCAGACTCCGTTGAACCTCTCTGGGCCGCTGGAGTCTGAAAAATGGCGCCGGCTATCCGCACTTCTGCGTTCGCAGCCGTGTGTTCCACACGGTCCCCGCGGCCAGGTTCCCAAAGCCGGGTTCCCCGAGCGGGGTTCATCCCGCAGCTTGTGTTTTTCACGCGGTCCCCGCGACCGGGTTTCCGCCGAGCCGAGTTCATCCCGCGGTTTGCCTTCCCCGCGGTCCCCATGGTCGGGTTTCCCCGAGCCGGGTTCATCCCGCGGTTTGGCTTCTCCACAGTCCGCGCGGCCGGGTCCCCCCGAGCCGGGTTCACTCCGCGGCCAGAATCTCCCGCGGTCCCCGAGCTTGACTGCTCTTGTTGTCCCGGTTCCCCGCGGATTACAGTCTCCGTGGTTTACCACAGCTGGGATTCCCTCGCGGTCCCGGAAGACGGGATTCCCCGCAAAGTCTGTGGTGGGGTTCCCCCCACCGAGCCGGGCATCCCTGTGATTCTCGCAGCCGGGATTTCCCCGCGGTGTAGGGGAATCCGCAATATCTCCAGCAGGAACTTCCTGCAAGGAGAAAAAACAGACCTGGAATTAAGTTGAAAACCTTACCTTCAGGTTTGAAACGTGCCGTTGGCAGAGCAGCGCTTACACAGCCAGTCTTTGTGCAATGCGGTAGACGATATGTCGTGCATGCGTGCTGGCAGGGTCTTCACCTAGTCACTCACGTGATTCCGAACTAAAATTATTCCTTCTGGTATACAGATAGGACAGTTTTAGAGATATATGAGCTAAATGCAGGCAAGTGGGACTAGTGTAGATGGGACATGTTGGTTGGTGTGGGCAAGTTGGGCCGAAGGGCCTGTTTCCACGCTGTATGACGCTATGACTATATAGTCTGTCCACTGTTCCTGAATCTGTACCTCTGTTTGTCAAGCATTTGAACAGAAGAGTTTAGAAACAAAGAGCTGCAGATGCTGGTTTATACCAAAGATATATATAGAGTGCTGGAGAACAAATGCTGCAGTAAGTCAGCGTGTCAGGCTGCATCTCTGGTGAAAACGGATGGGTGACGTTTCAGCTCTGCAGTCTGAAAGCACTTAGGTACTTAGTGTCTAAACAACAGAGTTCTTTATTAATAATTCTATATTTGACATGAGTAAGTGTGAACATCAAATTTGGGTTTGCTCGAAGAACCTCAATTGGAATCTTATGATTGGTTCTATTACTCGATTTTAAAATGGAATAAAGTTCTTTAAGAGTATGTACAAGGGTTAATGGTGTTGCGATAGACACAAAGTGCTAGGGTAGCTCAGCAGATCAGGCAGACAGGAGAAAATGGACAGGCGACATTTCAGGTCTTCAGCCTTAATGGTGTCATGGTTAAGCATAGAGCAGAGAATATATTTGAGGACAAAGGTTTCAGATAATAGTCAAAGGAATTGGGAAGAAGATTAGTTATTTTTCATTTGAAGTGGTCTTACCTGCACTTGATCATCATCCTCTCTTTCTTCAGCTTCAATAATGTAATTTGCAATAAGAAACATTTCCATTCGCTCACAGTACGCGGTAAACGATTCACGGTTCTTGTCGAAAGTCTCGAGTCGGCCCAAGGACACCATCTTGCCCAGTAGACACAACACATAGATAGTCTGACAAACTCTGGACGATTTGTACAGCTGCTGTTTTATTTATTTATTATTTTTTTTATTTTTTATTTTTTAAAGAACGTTGCAAGGAAAAGGAAATAAAGAGTGTCGAAATAGATAGACAAGCGAGTAGAAACAGATAGCGAAAGAAATAAAGAGCAGAGATGAAAAGCTAAAAAGATTGAGAGAAAAGGAGAAAGTAGAGAAATGAGAAATTAGGAGAGATATACCTATTTCGTATTTTACCCGGTTCTGAACCATTTAATTTCTAAGGTTATATCATGCTGTGCCATATGCTTGTAAAAAGTTGATAAAAGGAGACCAAGTCTTTAAGAATTGGTCTACTTTGCCTAGTAGGAGGAATCTTATTTCTTCAAGGTAGCGTTTCCGGCGTGGTTGCGTTTTTCCAGAATTTGAGTATACGTTTTTTTGCTGTTATTAAACCGTAATTAAGAAGAGCTTCTTGGAATATAGTTAATCTACTTCCCTCTTCCATTGATCCAAAGATAATCAGTTCTGTATTGGGGTTCAATTTTGTGTTAAATAGTTTTGTAAAAGTTCCAAAGAAATGTGTTCCAAAATTTATGCAGTTTTGTACAAGAGACAAAGGAAGCTGCTGTTTTAAATTACAGTCCCATACATAGAAGGATCTGCGGCCTATCGTGTCCAGTTCGCAAACAACTGCGACACAGCTTCGTATTTGCTGTTTAAAATGCTAAACAATACTGAATATTGCAAAACAGTCCTGCACTGTATTTAATTGATGAGTTCTCAAACTCTATCCGATCCTCGCCGCCATTATAAGATATTACGGCTTCAGCATGTAGATAGAAACTAGCACAGGTTTTCAGTACACACTGTTGCCAGTGTGGGTATATCTTACAAAAGTACACATTGCATGCTCACACATATTCACCAGACTGATAATAGACAATAGATAAAAGGTGCAGTAGGCCATGCGGCCCTTCAATGTGACCATGGTAGATCATCTACAATCAGTACCCCATATCCCTTGACTCTGCTATCTTTAAGAGCCCTATCTAATATATCGCATGACACAAACCGTACCATGTCGTGCTCAGTTCATCGTTACGGTTACCATTATATACATTACAAAAGTGGAAGTGAGATTAATTGAAGTAGCTCCTTTAAAAAAGCAATGAGGTAATGGGTTAAAAATAATCTTTTACATGGCAGGAATCTGTGAAATGCTACAGAGAGCAAGGGAGGGGTTGCAGATACATTCATCCTTCCAATGCCAAACTACTTTACTCTGCATTGTCAAGTCACTGCATGTACTGACCAAGTTATCACAGAGATCTTGCTAACCACAGTAAAACCAGCTACAAATATAATGCTCTTTCCTGTTTGAGGAAGTGGCCTGATGTTTAGTCTCGAACACACAAAATACTCATTTTCTCAGTAGATCTGGGATGCTGTTTGGAGACGCCTGTCAACATGCAGCCTAGTCCCACACCAATGTTGCGCCCTCACCTGTGCCATTTGATGGGAACTCTGCTGTTATTTTCCTGTCTAATATTGGAACTTCGTGCATTCAATATCGATGCTGAAAATCCAGCCGTTTACTCAGGACCTGAAGGGAGTCACTTTGGATTTTCCGTTGAGTTCTACATGCCTGAGGCGGGCAGGTAAATATCTTGTTTCTGTGTTCATAAGTTGGGAGTGAGAAATTGGTGCAACGTTCAGGAATTCAGTGATCGCTGGACACGCATGGATTTGCATCCACCATTTCCAGCAGCACAGGAGCTGGCAGCATGATGTCTGGGGTATATTTGGATCTCGGCAAGGTTGCACGGCTGTAGATTTGCTGCCTAATAGTGCCAGAGACACAGTCTCGATCCTGACTACGGGTGCTGTCTGTACAGAGTTTGTACGTTCTCCCCGTGACCTGCGTGGGTTTTCTCCGGGTGCTCCGGTTTCCTCCCACACTCCAAAGACGTCCAGGTTTGTAGGTTAATTGGCTTTGGTAAGATTGTAAATTGTTCCTAGTGTGTAGGATAGCGTTTGTGCGAGGGGATCACTGGTCGGCGTGGACTCGGTGGGCCGAAGGGCCTGTTTCCATGCTGTATCTGCAAAGTAAACTAAATATATAAACTAAACGCATCACCCATTCCTTCTCTTCAGAGATGCTGCCTGTCCCGGTGAGTTACTCCAGCATTTTGTGTCTACCTAGTATTTCAGTAGTATCCCTTCCCAGACACAAATATTTCAGGGGCTGGAGACCAATGCGTGTGTGGGAGTGAAGGAGGACAGATGCATGTTTGAAGAATTAGACATTTCAAAATTAATGTATATGGCAGCCAAATGAATCAGGTCCATTTTAAAAACAACAGCTTTGTGATTGAATGGAGCAACTTGGGATGATCGCTGGAGAAAAACAAACACCTGGGGTTACGTTGGAAGAATAGAAGAAGTGAAGCAAGGGTTTAAAGAAGGAAACATGAGCAAACATTCTACACAAACGGTTAATTCAGACTTTGTGTAAAAATGGTGAGGGTCTGCTTTGTACATCTCGTGAAGTGAATGGATTGAATATCAGGAGATATTCACAGGCTGCTGACTTACTTTCACCGCTCTCTCTGCCAGAGAGAGATAAATCAATGGGGAAATGTTCAGTTGTTACTGAATTGATGGACTGCGTGGGGCAGGCATCCAATTGAAGGATGAGTGCACTAGAGTTCCTCTCGGCATCTGTAGTCAAATCTCAAAACGACTATCTGCTGTTACTTTTGCTTTCTTCACACCCTCACACTAGCACTACCCTGCACACCCCAGGGACAATTTATAATTTTACCAAAGCCAATTAGTCTACAAACCTGCCTGTCTTTGGAGTGTGGGAGGAAACCGGAGCACCCGGAGAAAACCCACGCGGGTCACGTGGGCAAACGTCCAAACTCTATACAGACAGCACCGGTAGTCGGGATGGAACCCAGGTCTCTGACGCTGCAAGGCTGCAACTCTGCCGCTGCACCACCGTGCCACCCTGTGTTGTGCTGCTTCCCACGGTGAATCTCACACGAGGTCAAAATATATACGTTACGCAATTATTAGTCCAAGTTCCTTGATTACTGGTGTAATATCAAAACTGCGGAATTATCATTCTCATGCAGGAAAACAGAATGCAGGTTAATATAATGAGAATATACTATTAATTATTTAATTAATAATATTATTTCCAGCACAGGAATTTCATTTCAAGCAGTTTCCTAGGTGTGGGAGTGTTACGTTACCCAATTATTTCAAAGAGTCATATGTCAGGTATAGCCACTGCCTCATAGTGCCAGAGACCCAAGTTTGATCCTAACCTCAGGTGCTGTCTGTGTGGAGTTTGCACGTTCTCCCTGTGACTGCATGCGTTTCCTCCAGGACTTCCGACAACATTCCAAGTCCGTCCAACCTCTCCCTGCAGCTAATACCCCCTTACCAAGCAAAGTTGTGTTAAACCATACTCAGTAGATAGTGTAAGAGAGTAGACACACTGGGTCAATGCACAAGAGCCGCCATGTGTTAGCCGTCATCTTGTGCCCTTCAAGTCTGAAGTTTAAAAAAAATGTAATAGCCTTAACTTGGCCATAAAGGCCCGTTGCTCTGAGAGTAATTGCATGACTTGTGTACGGGGGAGAGGATGTGGGGGGTGGGGGGGGGGGGGGGTGCACATGTAAGTGTGAGTGTGTGTGTGTGTGGGAGTATTGGTAGCAGTTTGTGAGTGTTTCTTTATGGACAATGAGGCACAGTTAATGTTGGCCAGTGACATTGATGGATGGAGATGGATGTTCCAACAAGTTGTGCGGTTTCTATAGACGGAAGTTGTTGATATCTTTGCTGACTTTAACCAAGGTCATTAGAGGTCATTAAACCTGCAACAACTGCGACCTGTCATCGTGTTTTACAGCAACCTCCTGCCATACAATCATTGAGTTAGACACAGACCCTTCGGCCCAACTGTCCCATGCTGACCAAGATGCCCCTTCAACACTAGTCCCACCTGTTTGGCCCATATCTCTCCATACCTTTCCTATCCATGTAGCAAATGTCATTCCAATATAATCTGATACTGTGAGAGCTTCCTGTGGACTGTTTCACTCCAAGTGCCACAATCCTGGCTTGTGGGCCTTTGAATGGGAAGCAGTCTACCGTTTGTATATCTGGTGATTCTGTATCACAGTACAGTGCAACAACAGGCCCTTCAGCCCACAATATCTGTATCAACATAGTGCCAAGACAAACATGCCTGCATATAATCCATATCTTTCCATTCCCAGCATAGCCATGTGCTGATCCAAAAGTCTCTTAACAAGGGAAATCAGAGATAGTATCAAAACTAAAGATGAAGCATACAAATTAGCCAGAAAAAGCAGCCTACCAGAGGACTGGGAGAAATTCAGAGTCCAGCAGAGGAGGACAAAGTGCTTAATTAGGAAAGGGAAAATAGATTATGAAAGAAAACTGGCATGAACGTAAAAACGGACTGCAAAAGTTTTTATAGATATGTGAAGAGAAAAAGGTTAGTTAAAACAAATGTAGGTCCCTTGCAGTCAGAAACTGGTGAATTCATCATGGGGAACAAGGACATGGCAGACCAATTGAATAATTACTTTGGTTCTGTCTTCACAAAGGAAGACATAAATAATCTGCCGGAAATAGCAGGGAACCAGAGGTCAAATGATATGGAGGAACTGAGTGAAATCCAGGTTAGCCGGGAAGTGGTGTTAGGTAAATTGAATGGATTAAAGGCCGATAAATCCCCAGGGCCAGATAGGCTGCATCCCAGAGTACTTAAGGAAGTAGCCCCATAAATAGTGGATGCATTAGTGATAATTTTTCAAAACTCTTTAGATTCTGGCGTAGTTCCTGAGGATTGGAGGGTAGCTAATGTAACCCCACTTTTTAAAAAGGGAGGGAGAGAGAAAACGGGGAATTACAGACCAGTTAGTCTAACATCGGTAGTGGGGAAAATGCTAGAGTCAGTTATTAAAGATGGGATAGCGCCACATTTGGAAAGTGGTGAAATCATTGGACAAAGTCAGCATGGGTTTATGAAAGGTAAATCATGTATGACGAATCTTATAGAATTTTTTGAGGATGTAACTAGTAGAGTGGATAAGGGAGAACCTGTGGATGTGTTATATCTGGACTTTCGGAAGGCTTTCGACAAGGTCCCACATAAGAGATTAGCATACAAACTTAAAGCACATGGTATTGGGGGTTCAGTATTGATGTGGATAGAGAACTGGCTGGCAGACAGGAAGCAAAGAATAGGAGTAACCGGGTCATTTTCAGAATGGCAGACAGTGAGTAGTGGGGTACCGCAAGGCTCAGTGCTGGGACCCCACCTATTTACAATATATATTAATGATCTGGATGAGTGAATTGAATGCAACATCTCCAAGTTTGTGGGTGACACGAAGCTGGGGGGCCGTGTTAGCTGTGAGGAGGATGCTAGGAGGCTGCAAGGTGACTTGGGTAGGTTGGGTGAGTGGGCAAATGCTTGGCAGATGCAGTATAATGTGGATAAATGTGAGGTTATCCACTTTGGCGGCCAAAACAGGAGGGTAGATTATTATCTGAATGGTGGCCGATTAGGAAAAGGGGAGATGCAACGAGACCTGGGTGTCATGGTACACCAGTCATTGAAAGTAGGCATGCAGGTGCAGCAGGCTGTGAAGAAAGCGAATGGTATGTTGGCATTCATAGCAAAAGGATTTGAGTTCAAGAGCAGGGAGGTTCTACTACAGTTGTACAGGGTCTTGGTGAGGCCACACCTGGAGTATTTCGTACAGTTTTGGTCTCCTAATCTGAGGAAAGACATTCTTGCCATAGAGGGAGTGCAGAGAAGTTTCACCAGACTGATTCCTGGGATGGCAGGACTTCCATATGAAGAAAGACTGGACAGACTCGGCTTGTACTCGCTGGAATTTAGGAGATTAAGGAGGGATCTTATAGAGACTTACAAAATTCCTAAGGGGTTGGATAGGCTAGATGCAGGAAGATTGTTCCCGATGTTGGGGAACTCCAGAACAAGGGGTCACAGTTTAAGGATAAGGGGGAAGTCTTTTAGGACCGAGATGAGAAGATCTTTTTTCACACAGAGAGTGGTGAATCTGTGGAATTCTCTGCCACAGAAGGTAGTTGAGGACAGTTCATTGACTATATTTAAGAGGGAGTTAGATGTGGCCCTTGTGGCTAAAGGGATCAGGGGGTATGGAGAGAAGGCAGGTACAGGATACTGAGTTGGATGATTAGCCATGATCATATTGAATGGCGGTGCAGGCTCGAAGGGCCGAATGGCCTACTCCTGCACCTATTTTCTATGATTCTATGATTCTATGAAATGCCACTATCTTAAGTGCCTCCACCAACCCCGGCACGGTGGCGCAGCGTAGAGTCGCTACCTCACATTGCCAAACACCCCGGTTTCGATCCTGACTACGGGTGCTGTCTGTACGGAGTTTGTACGTTCTCCCTGTGACCGCATGGGTTTTCACCAAGATCTTTGATTTCCTCTCACACTCCAAAGAGGTACAGGTTTGTAGGTTAATTGACTTGGTATAATTGTATTAATCCCCAGTGTGTGATATACTGGGCTACATCTGCAACTCTGTCATTTCTTGTGGTCTTGGGCAAAAATGTTGCCAAACATGATGCAACCCGACAGAGTGCTTTCTGTGGTTCATCTGTAGAAGTTTGTAACAGTCATTGGAAGCATGCCTAATTTCCGCAGCCTCCCAAGGAAGTAGAGGCATTGGTGAGCATCAATGTAGTTGGTCACCACAGAACATTGGTAATATTCCTGAAAAGGAACTTGAAGCTTTGACCATTTCCACTATGCACCATGATCGGGGCCATGTTCTCCACCGGCTTATTGAAGTTAATCTCTGGTTCCTTCATCTTGTTGACATACAGGAAGAGATTATTGTCACGAGGTTCTCCATCTCCTTCATGTATTCCTGACTCCCCCCCATCACAGTGGTGTTTAGCAGCAACTTGTACTTGGAATTAGAGCTCAATTTAGCCCTAGTTTAGTTTAGTTTAGTTTAGAGATACACTGCGGAAACAGGCCCTTCAGCCCTGCAAGTCCATGTCAACCAGCAAAACCCGCACATTAACACTACCCAACACACTAGGGACAATTTCACATTTATAACCAAGCCAATTAACCTACAAACCTGTGCATCTATAGAGTGTGGGAGGAAATCAAAGATCTCGAAGAGTTACTCAGCGACACAAGCAGCATCTCTGGAGAGAAGGAATGGGTGACGTTTCGGGTCGAGACCCTTCTTCAGACCTTTTCACAGACGGTCTGATCACAATGGATTTTCTGTTTTGTGGGACAGCTGCTGTGAATATATCTTGTGTGTTTTTTCTGCACATTCCAACAGTGAGTGGCTTTAAAATATCCACTGTTGACTATTAAGTAATTTGAGGAGTTTGAAACCATGGAAATTGTACTCAGCGAATCAAATTGAAATAGTTGCCAAGAGTTTGGATCATTTTGCACCTTTTCTACTCATAAATTGTCAGTAAAAGATCAGATGTGGGTTAGATTGCACTTGAAATTGCTTCTGAATAAAGTTACAGCCATTGCAAAATTGGCTGCAGCATTTCAGTGCAATTCCTCTTGGTTTTACAACAGTCTGTGTGCTCCCATGCATCCTGAAGCTGGAGTGCATGCACTTTTCATTCTACTGCCATAAATTGGGTTGTGTTTGGTATATTTTAGTGTGGAGATACAGTGCCGAAACAGGCCCTTCAGCCCACCGCGTCCACACCAACCAGCGATCCCCGCACATTAACACTACCCTACACACACTAGGGACAATTTACATTCACACCAAGCCAATTAACCTACCAACCTGTACGTCTTTGGAGTGTGGGAGGAATCCAAAGATCTCGGAGAAAACCCACACGGTCACGGGGAGAACGTACAAACTCCGTACAGACAGCACCCGTAGTCGGGATCGAACCCGGGTCTCTGGCGCTGTAAGGCAGCAACTGTACCGTTGCGTCACTCTGCTGCGCATTCAATCGTTTGTCGAATGGAATAGTGTAAAACAGTAAACGTCATGCAACTGCTTACAGGTGTGCCTATTTAAAGGATATTGAGGGGCTGACATTTTGACTTGAAAGCTTCATAACTCACTTCAGACTGCTCGAATGCCTTGCAGGTGCAGCTCAAAGTAAGCACTATTCCAGCATTTAACTACTCACTTACTGTAGCACTTGTGATCCTGCTAAGAATACTCCATTCACAACCTTTTCTAGTTTAGTTTTTAGTTAAGAGATATAGCGCGGAACAAGCCCACCGAGTCCGCACTGGCCAGTGATCCCCGCACATTAACACTATCCTACACACACTAGGGACAATTCTTTTCCATTTCGACTAAGCCAATTAACCTACAAAACTATACGTCTTTGGACTTTGGGAGGAAACTGAAGATCTCAGAAAAAAATCCCATGCAGATCACATGGAGAACGTACAAACTCCATACAGACAGCGCCCGTAGTGAGGACCAAACTCGTGTCTCTGGCAATGTAAGGCAGCGACTCCACCACTGCGCCACCGTGCCTTATTTGAATAGTATACACAGGTACTCTTCCAACCTACCTCTTTGTAGTTGTTGCACTTTTCTCTCTTTCGCAGTTCTGATGAACAGCACCAAAGCCGAAACGTTAACTGAATTTTAACATTTGCGGCAGCCTGCTAGTGCCTCATATGTAACACATTACTCCGATCTAATCTCCGGTGCCAGTCTCTCATGGACTGTCTGGTGTAGTGACTCACTGTGGTCAACATTATGCCCAACGGCCATAACCAAGCTCATTGGAGACATTGAACTATCTTTATTTGGACCTATCTCTAAGCGGTGGCGCAGCGTAAAAGAGTTGCTGCCCTACAGTGCTTGTAGCGTTGGAGACCCGGGTTCGATCCCGACTACGGGTGCTGTCTGTACGGAGTTTGTACGTTCTCCTCGTGACCTGCGTGGGTTTTCTCCGAGATTTTCGGTTTCCTCCCAAACTCCAAAGACTTTGTCCAAAGACAAAGATGCTGCTTATGTCGCTGAGTATCTCTCCGAGATCTTTGATTTCCTCCCACACTCTATAGATGCACAGGTTTGTAGGTTAATTGGCTTGGTGTATGTGTAAATGATCCCTAGTGTGTGTAGGATAGTGTTAATGTGCGGGAATCACTGGTTGGCAAGGACCCGGTGGGCCGAAGGGCCTGTTCCCGTGCTGTATCTCTAAAACTAAAAACCTTATTGGACTTTATTTTTTAGTTTAGTTTAGTTCAGAGATACAACGCAGAAACAGGCACTTCGGACCAACGAAGCCACGCCGACCAGCGATCCTCGCTCACGAACACTGTCCTACACACACTAGGGACAATTTACATTTATACCAAGCCAATTAACCTAAAAACTTGTTCACCTTTGGTGTGTGGAAGGAAACCGAACATCTTGGAGAAAAGCCACGCAGGTCACAGGGAGAATGTACAAACTCCGTACAGGCAGCATCCATAGTCAGGATCGAACCCGGATCTCTGGCGCTGTACGGGAGCAACTCTACTGCTGTGCCACCCTGCCATCTTGCACTAAATGATATGCCCTTTATTCTAATATGATCTTTCTACTCTTCTTCTTTTTCCTCCCCCCCCACCACCCCCCCCACCCCAACATCAGTCTCAAGAAGGGTCTTGAGCCGAAAACGTCACCTGCTCCTTTTCTCCATAGATGCTGCCCCACCCGCTGAGTTTCTCCAGCATGTTTTGTGCAATGCTCTTTATTCTATATCTGACAGCGGGCGGCTTGACTGCCACTGGGTAGCACGCTACGTAAAGGCTCTGCACCTCAGCACGCATGACAAAACTAAACTAAACTAAACTAAAATAAACCAGCTTCTCTTTCTCCTCCAATCCCACTGTTCCAAATGATGGCGCAGAGGGTGGGGGGTGGGGGGACGGGAAGGGGAGAACAGGTAATCATCTTAAAATCCTGCCCACCCCTCTCCCCCACTTCTTTATACTGGCTGCTTCCCCACTACTCTTTCAGTCTCGTTGAAGGGCTTGGCTCAGGACAATGGCAATACATTTGTTTCCACAGATGCTACCTGACCCGCTGAGTTCCTCCAGCGGTTCTCCTTTTATTTTGTACTGTTACCTTGCCTGCTGCTGATCTTGCCAAGCTCCTGATGGGAGCAAGCACTCAGCTTGTGGGGTAAGTCTAGTAAGGCAGAAGGTTTTGCTGTACCTTGCTGTACCTTGGCACATGTGACACTAAAGATGAGCACACGGACCAAAGATAGACACAATAAGCTGGAGTAACTCAGCAGGACAGGCAGCATCTCTGGACATGGGTGACGTTTCGGATCGAGACCCTTCATCAGACTGACTTGAAACGTCACCCATACCTTCTCTCCAGAAATAAGTTACGCAAGCATTTTGTGTCAATCTTCGGTGTAAACCAGCATCTGCAGTGCCTTCCTACACATCACATAGACCAACAAGTTTTTCCTAATATTGGTATCTCGACTGAGCACAAGGGGGTTTGGAACAGGAACATTTAAGCAGTGAAGGGCTCGCATTTCCAAAATGATTTTTATTGAAGGTACAGGTAAGCTTAACAAGAAAAAATCTGCAGTTGTTGCAATCTAAATCCCATCAAATGTAATTTCTGCTATAGTGCCTTTCCAAGTGTGGTTAACAGAACCCTTTGTCAATTTGTAGGGACATTCTACAGTGGAGTGAAGTGAAGGTGAATAGATACATGGAAATGAAAAGCATATTATTTATTAAATGTCTGCTAGTAAATTAATAATAATAATAACCTTCACACACCCAGATTGGAAATACTTTAGGATGGTTTTGTTTTATAGTTTAGTTTAGAGATACAGCGTGGGTACAGGCCCTAAGGCTCACTGACTCCACACCGACCAGCGATCACCTCATACAAGAAGGGTCTCGACCCGTAACGTCGCCTATCTCCTTCGCTCCTTAGATGCTGCTGCACCCGCTGAGTTTCTCCAGCTTTTTGTGTAAACCTCATACAATAATACTATCCTACACACTAGGGACAATTTACAAAAGCCAATTAATCTACAAACATGTCTTTGGAATGTTGTAGAAAACCGGAGCACCCGGAGAAAACCCACTCAGTCACAGGGAGAACGTACAAACTCCATGCAGACAGATCTGTTGTCAGGATCAAATCCTGGTCACTGGTGCTGCAAGGCAGTTTATAGAGAGGTCTTTGATATAGTGAGTTTATGTAAAGATTTAAGAGTCATCGATCTGAAACTCCATTTTAATATTCAATGTTTTATGGCATTGAAGGAGACTTAGGCAATCTGATATTAAAATGAAATGTTGTTTTACATGGGTTAATGGTACACAATGCTAAATGACTGTATCTTAAGTCGTCCAGTCATCTTCCCCCTCATTATACCAATTAGCCATTCCTTAATTTATCTCAATTACTACTTTCACTGTTGCATCAGTCAGTAAATTTCAGCTGCAAATATTAACCCATCAGCCATCTGCATCGAGCTATTTTGTAAATCACCCAGACAATGAATAACCACATCACGTTGAGTCCTTTCACTGATTTAAGCAACATTCATTTTTGTGCACTTTAGTTACAACAGTAACATTGGTATATAATTACACCATTGGAAATAAACATTTTGAGTCATCACTGATCATCAAGCATTATTCCAGATTCCATCACTCACGTACATACTGCACACAACTTATGGTGGCCGCTTAACCTACCAACCCTACCAGTCTGAAGAAGGGTCTCAACCTGAACCGTCACCCATCCCTTCTCTCCAGAGATGCTGCCTGTTCCGCTGAGTAACTCCAGCTTTTTCTGTATATCTTCGGTTTAAACCAGCATCTGTAGTTCCTTCCTACACATCTATACTTACAGTGGCCAATTAACCTGCCAACTATACTCGTATTTGGAATGTGGGAGAACATGCAAACTCCACACAGACATTTCCAGCCACCATGATCTCTGGTCTTTGGTGCTATGAGGCAGAAGCTCTACTTGCTGCAAACCCCCCAGCCTCTCCTGTGGTCCCACTGCACTAATATCCCCCACCCATTCCTCAGGTCTATAAATGTGAGGTTATCCACTTGCAAAAACAGGAGGGTAGATTATCATCTGAATGGTGGCCGATTAGGAAAAGGGGAGATGCAGCGAGACCTGGGTGTCATGGTACACCAGTCATTGAAAGTAGGCATGCAGGTGCAGCAGGCTGTGAAGAAAGCGAATGGTATATTGGCATTCATAGCAAAAAGATTTCAGTACAAGAGCAGGGAGGTTCTACTGCAGTTGTACAGGGTCTTGGTGAGGCCACACCTGGAGTATTGCGTACAGTTTTGGTCTCCTAATCTGAGGAAAGATATTCTTGCCATAGAGGGAGTACAGAGAAGGTTCACCAGACTGATTCCTGGGATGGCACGACTTCCATATGAAGAAAGACTGGATAGACTTGGCTTGTACTCGCTGGAATTTAGAAGATTGAGGGGTGATCTCATAGAGACTTACAAAATTCTTAAGGGGTTGGACTGGCTAGATGCAGGAAGATTGTTCCCGATGTTGGGGAAGTCCAGGACAAGGGGTCACAGTTTAAGGATAAGGGGGAAGTCTTTTAGGACCGAGATGAGAAAATCGTTTTTCACACATCTGTGGAATTCTCTGCCACAGAAGGTAGTTGAGGCCAGTTCGTTGGCCATATTTAAGAGGGAGTTGGATGTGGCCCTTGTGGCTGAAGGGATCAGGGGGTATGGAGAGAAGGCAGGTACAGGATACTGAGTTGGATGATCAGCCATGATCATATTGAATGGCGGTGCAGGCTCGAAGGGCCGAATGGTCTGGTCCTGCACCTAATTTCTATGTTTCTATGTTTCTATGTCTTATTAAGCTAGTATTCCCAGGATCTCCTGGCATTGTAAGTGTGCCAGTAAGGTCTGTAGCATTGGTAGATAGTAGGATCACCCAGGGGCTGGGAGACTCCACTGGCACATCAAGGTCTATGGGGAGAAAACATAGGTGCAGTAGGCCATTCAGCCCTCCGAGCCAGCACCGCCATTCAATATGATCATGGTCGATCATCCAAAATCAGTATCCTGTTCCTGCTTTTACCCCATATCCGTTAGCCCTAAGAGCTAAATCTACTGTAACTCTTTCTTGAAAACATCCAGTGAATTCGCCTCCTGTGGCAGTGAATTCCACAGATTCACAACTGTCTGGGTGAAAACATTGTTCCTCATCTCAGTCCTAAATGGCCGACCCCTTATTCTCGTGCCACATGAGGGAACCCTGTTGGATCAATGGGAGATCACCCAGCAAATTAACTCCAAATTAGTTTGTGTAGGAAAGAACTGCAGATGCTGGTTTACACTGAAGATAGACACAAAATGCTGGAGTAACTCAGAGAGACAGGCAGCATCTCTGGAGAGAAGGAATGGGTAACATTTTGGGTCAAGGCCGTTGTTCTGACTGAGAGTCAGGGGAGAGGGAAACTAGAGATATGGAAGGGTACAGAGAGAATGTAAGGTGTGAAAAGGAGAGATTCTAAAAGGAGTTGATTAAGGAAATGTAGAATTGTTCGTCATTGGCTGAGAGGAAGGTGACAACGAGGCATGCAAACAGTAAAATTAATCAGGAGGACAGTGAAACTAGTCGGAGAACTAGGGTGGGGGAGGGACGGAGAGAGAAGGACTTACTTGAAGTTCTACTTGAATTTAGAGAAATTAATGTTCATACTGCTGGGGTGTAAGCTGCCCAAGCAAAATATGAGGTGCTGTTCCTCCAATTTGTGCTGGGCCTCACTCTGACAATGGAGGAGGCCCAGGACAGGAAGGTCAGTGTGGGATTTGGAGAGGGGGTTAAAGTGTTGAGCCACCGGGAGATCAGGTGGACTGTGTGGAGGTGTTCAGCGAAACGATCGGCGAGCCTGCACTTGGTCTCGCCGATATATAGGAGTCCACTCCTGGAACAGCGGATACAGTAGAGGAGGTTGGAGGAGGTGCAAGTGAACCTAAATTAGTTTGCCGAAATCTCGGTAAGAAAAGTTCATAGCTGTTGGTTATTCAGGAAATAGCTCCCAGCAGAAACATTGCCGCAGTAGTGAATTTCAGAAACAAATTACAATGTACGAGGGTACACAAAAGGCTGGAGAAACTCAGCGGGTGCAGCAGCATCTAAGGAGCGAAGGAGATAGGCGACGTTTCGGGTCGACACCCTTCGGCGACGTTTCAACAATAGAATGTACGAGTGCTGCCATATAATTGTTCTATCTTCACACACGGAAAATCGAAAGGTTCTTGATAAGGGTTCAGCCCTGGGCTGTGAGTGATGTTGCAGCTTCCAATCACTGTGCATGAATCAACGTGCAAATTCAACTCACTGCTGGAGACATGAAACAAAGATTGGAATGATTAATGAAAGAGCCAGGAGGTGGGTTAGGCTACAGAATTAAAGGAAGATAAATCTTCTTCTATCCACCACCAGTCACATCTCCCCATCTGTACCCCTATCTGCCAACTGCAAAGATCACTCCCTCCACAACTCCTTGGATCACGAATCCTTTCCCACCCAAACCACCAGGTACTTTCCCCTGCAACCGCAGGAGATGTTACACCTGTCCCTATACCTCTTCTGTCACCTCCATCCAGGGACCCCAACAGGTTCATGTGCACCTCCTCCAATTTCATCTACTGTATCCAGAGTTCTGTGCGTTGGTGAGACCAAGCGTAGACTCGGCAACCATTTTGCCCAATACTTCCACTCGGTCTGCCAAGGCCTGCTGTTATCTCCCAGTTGCCAACCATTCTCCCCTTCACATTCCCACACCAACCTTTCTACACTGGGCCTCCTCCATTGCAAGAGTGAGGCCACCTGCACACCGGAAGAACAGCACCTCATATTTAGATTTGGTAGCTTACAATCCAATGGTATGTACATTAAATTCTCTAATTGTAGATAACTACAAAACTCTCTCGCTCTCCCTTCTACCTTCATATCCACCCCCCTTCCTACACGCCCCACCCCCTCTCTCTCATGTGCCCCACCTGGACTCGCACATATTTCGCGCCTCCCTCTTTCCCTTCCACCTACATTCCTTTAACTAGCTTCACAATTCACAACTGTTCGATCCTTTTGACTCACACCTTCTCACCTGTATCCACCTATTACTTTGTTACTTGCCATCTCTATACTAATTCCACCTGCCCGCATTTGGCCCATGTGCCGTTAAACCTGTCCTATCCATGTACCTGCCAAAATATTTCTTAAACAATGTGGTAGTGCCCGCAAGCTCCATTCAGCCACCACACTGCCAGAGAACTGTGCAGGACTGCCTGGTCCATGTATCAGATTGTCAGCCCACCACCAAGTATGACGTCTTTGAATCACACTGAAGCGAACTTGAAGATAGACACGAAATGCTAGATTAGCTCCGCAGGACAGGCAGCATCTCCGGAGAGAAGGAATGGGTGACGTTTTGGGTCAAGACCCTTCTTCAGTTTCGACCCGAAACGTCACCCATTACTTTTCTCCAAAGATGCTGCCTGTCCCACTGAGTTACACCAGCATCTTGCGTCTGTCTTCGGTTTAAACCAGCAGCTGCAGTTCCTTCCTACACAAAGCTAGCTTGAAGTCAAGTACATCTATGTGTAGGCAGACAACACCGGAAAGTATTTGTTTACTCTGTTCTCCTGAAGATTCATGATTCGCTGAAATGGTGTCATTTTTGTAGGAAAGAAATCGAAAGGTCTTCACATTAGTGGAGTCTAAATTAATTTAGGGTGATTAACAACCAGAGAAAGAGAGAAAGTATGTTGGATGAACGCTTTTAAAATATTGCCTTGCCTGTTTTCAGTCCAGGTATCCTTATTGGAGCTCCAAAGGCAAATACCACCCAAGAAAATGTAGTGGAAGGAGGAGCAGTGTTCCTCTGCCCATGGTCAGCTAATGGAAGTCTGTGCAGTTTAATACCATTTGATACCAAAGGTAAGATATCAGTTCAACAGGTAATTCAGTGAACTCAGGACGGCTGAAGGCCCAGGCCACTTGTGTTACAATATTTCAGGCCCACTGCCGTGTTTGTCAAGTTCAGGAACACCATGATTTACCTAAATCCCTCTAACCCTTACATTCCCTCTCTCTCCATCCCTGCCCCACCCTAGTCGACGTACTAGTTTCACTGTTGTCCTGTTGTGTTTCATTGTTTGTATCACTCATTATCACCTGACCCACAGCCAACAATGGACCATTGTGGGCTCTACCTTTCCTTCATCATCGTTGCTGGCTTTGATTTGTCCTTTTGCAAACCTTTCACTTATGTTTTCTATGTACCTTTTCATACCTCTCATTTCCCTCTCCCCTGACTCTCAGTCGGAAGAAGGATCTCGACCCGAAATGTCACCTGTTCCTCTTTCTCCAGAGATGCTGACCAGCCCACCGAGTTACTCCAGCTTTATATGTCTGTCCCTTTAATATTGAAACATATAAGATTATTTAGGGTTTGGACACGCTAGAGGCAGGAAACATGCTCCCAATGTTGGGGGAGTCCAGAACCAGGGGTCACAGTTTAAGAATAAGGGGTAAGCCATTTAGAGCGGAGATGAGGAAAAACTTTTTCACCCAGAGAGTTGTGAATCTGTAGAATTCTCTGCCTTAGAAAGCAGTGGAGGCCAATTCTCTGGATGCTTTCAAGAAAGGGTTAGATAGAGCTCTTAAAGATAGTGGACACGGGGGGATGGCAGGAACGGGGTACTGATTGTGGATGATCAGCCATGATCACAGTGAATGGCGGTGCTGACTCAAAGGGCCAAATGACTTACTCCTGCACCTATAGTCTATTGTCTAATGTCAGTTGGGAGTAGAACACTTCTGTATTGATTGATGTAAATCATGGTTTATATGGAAAAATATACAAATGCAGAGCCAGTGAATGCTACACTTGTTGGGTCATGCCTACACTTCCATTTGAAATGAAGATCGGCACAAAAAGCTGGAGTAACTTAGCGGGGCAGGCAGCAGCTCTGGAGAGAAGGAATGCGTGATGTTTCGGGTCGACACCCTTCTGCAGACTTTCCTTCCTATCTATTTAAAATGACCTTGGATGCTGAGTGCTGAGTTATAGTGTGGTCACTGAGGCAGACAGTTCAAGTATAAGTTTATTACTGTCTGCATGAATGTGGTGATGTACAGGTGCAATGAAGAATCTTGCAGCATCACCGACACACACGCACACACACACACACACACACACACACACACACACACACACACACACACACACACACACACACACACACACACACACACACACACACACACACACACACACACACACACAAACAAATTATAGGTAAATTATGCACAGACTACAGATAAACTTCTAAAAGAATGAAGAGTGCGCAAAAATATAATCACAAAAAACAAATAAACTAGAGGACCTACCTTACCACTTCCTGCCAAGATAAAACGACGGCCCACCGAGGGCCTCCATGACCAGCCATCACCTCGCACTAACGCCATCCTACACACACGGGACAATTTACAATTTTTACCAAAGCCAACTAACCTACAAACCTGTATGTCTTTGGGGTCTGAGAGGAAACCGGAGCACCTGGAGAAAACGCACGTGGTCACAGGGAGAACGTACAAACTCCGTACAGACAAGCACCCTCGGTCAGAATCGAACCCGGGACTCTGGTGCTGTAAGGAGCAACTCTACCGTTGCACCACCGTGCCCCACAACTAGTTTTGAAAACTACTTTGTGCTAAGGACTCAATGTGATATCAAATATCATCAGGATATTCTTCAAATGGTGCATAACCTTCCCAAAACGGTCTGACAACGTGATGAATAAGCGGTGTGTTTGCAGACGAAGTCAGCTGGTCTAATAAACTGCTTCATTCTTCATAAATAAAAAGGCTGGGCAACTGGGGAGAGCTTGTGTTATTTTGTAGGCTTGTTATAACGACACATAAAACCTTACTCAGAGAGGGGAGTGATTTGCTTTTTGCCCTCGGCATTGGAAGCCGAGCGTGAAGAAGCTTCTGATTGAATAGTGAATGGATAAAGGGAATGTGGTTAGTGGCATCTGGTGTGGCTTGGCGTGAGTCAAGGACCTGTCCCACGTGGGCGTCACTTGCGCATCACGCAGATTGCGCGCAAAGATTTTGTACATCGCAAAATCCTGCGACGCGGTGCGTGGCCACGCGTCACTGCCTATGTCATCGCGCACCTTGTGCGTGTCAGGACGAGCTCGTCGTGCATCGTGACGCGTAAATGATGTCGCGTAAATTACGCGCAAATGACGGCCAAGTGGGACAGGCCCATCAGCGAGAGAAGTGCAGGTGGCACCTTAACAAGCTGCAGCGGTGGGATGCAGCCTGCAACGAGCAGCTCAACACAGTGATCCAGAGGTGTGGTATTCCTGAATACCTGTCCGAACCTGTGCACTCCTCCTGGCTAGTATCCAGACAACAGCTGGCTCTGGAGAAAGTGTTTGCCCAGTTTGTTATTTGGTTATCGCAGTACTCTGTGAGTATTCTGCTGATCAACATCTCAGTCCAAAGTTAAACCGTGCTCCCAGGTGAAAGATTCACAACAATAAAAGTAACTCCAATTGTAACAAGGTGGCCATTTTCTTCACGATATTCCAGGAAACCCTGTGATGTACATTCTGGTTCCTATTCTGTGCCAGGAATACAATGAGTCACATTGGACTACTAAACAACATACTTTGACAAAGTTACGCATCTTGTTTATTTTGCTCTGTAACTTCATTGTGATTTTGTACACATGTCATGGATATACGTTATATAAATAAATATGCTACATTCCATTCCTTCTCTCCAGAGATGCTGCCTGTCCCACCAAGTCTACCTTCAGTGTAAACCAGCATCTGCAGTTCCTTCCTACACATTCCGCCTGCTGCATTTACTTACCATTTTGGAAAAGAAAGAGTGTTGCACATATTCGTATATTATCTGCAGAGAAAAGCTGTCACCGACTTGCGTTTCTTTGATCTTCTTACAGTCTTAGAATAAAGGGGAGGCCATTTAAGACTGAAGTGAGAAGAAACTTTTTCACCCAGAGAGTTGTGAATTTGTGGAGGGTTACACAAAAGGCTGGAGAAACTCAGCGGGTGCAGCAGCATCTAAGGAGTGAAGGAGATAGGCGACATTTCGGGTCGGGACCCTTCTTTTGTGGAATCCCCTGCCACAGAGGGCAGCGGAGGCCAAGTCACTGGATGGATTTAAGGGAGAGTTAGATAGAGCTGTAGGGGCTAGTGGAGTCAAGGGATATGGGGAGAAGGCAGGCACGGGTTATTGACTGGGGATGATCAGCCATGAAGGGCGAATGGCCTCCTCCTGCACCTATTTTCTATGTTTCTATGTTTCTAAAGGGATTTGAGTCCTTGGCGTTGTATCTTCATGGACTCTTGCACAATATAATAAATATGTTGTTGCAATTTGACAGAAAATTGAAACGTTTAAGAGAACTGAAACGTTTGGAATGGACTCATGCATTCAAAAACTCTTCAATATTTTCTTATATACTTTTCACAGGAATTATATTATTTCTGCTTCCCGTTTTCTCGTTTCCCACACTCTTCAGGCACCACTCAAACATCTCATTTCTCAGATCTTGTCAGATTTTCCGGAAATTGTTAACAGGCAAACATTATCATGCTATTCAAATTATCTTTCACCATGACTAAACTCACGATTCCATTTCCATCTTAAACTGCCTCTCCCACCAACCCCTCTCATGACTTGGCTGAACCTGGGTAACTCATTTATTTTCTCGGTAGACGCAAAATAAGAGAATTGGAGGCCAATCCTCTGGATGCTTTCATGAGAGAGTTAGATAGGGCTCTTAAAGGTAGCGGAGTCAATGGATATGGGGAGAAGGCAGGAACGGGGTACTGATTGTGGATGATCAGCCATGATCACAGTGACTGGCGGTGCTGGCTCGAAGGGTCGAATAGCCTACTCCTGCACCTATTGTCTATTGTCTATTGTCTATTGCCTATTGTCTAAAATGCTGGAGTAATGCAGCGGGACAGGCAGCATCTCTGAAGATAAGGAATGGGTGAAGTTTCAGGTCGAGACCCTTCTTCAGGTCCTCCTTCTTTTATGTTCTGAGTCAGCATTAGTGACTTAGCTTGAATGTCATTGCAGGAATGCAAGAGGATGCAAGAGAGGGGTGGAGGGGAGGGATCTCCATGTCTGTGCAGAGCGGGTATTCTCGTCAGGCAATCACACAATTTTCATTCATTTAAGCGGTCTGGCAGACAGTTGGCTACAGCACCAGTTTCACAAGTTCATACGTTCGTAGGTTATAGGAGAGGTATTAGGCCATTTGGCCCATCAAGCCTACTCCGCCATTCAATCATGGCTGATTTATCTTTCCCTCTCCACCCCATTCTCCTGCCTCTTCCCCATAATCCCAGACACCCGCACTAATCAAGAATCTATTAATCTCCACCTTAAAAATATCCATTGCCTTGGCCTTCACAGCCTTCATGGACAATAATTTCTACAGATTTATCACCCTCTAACTAAAGAAATTCCTCCTCATCTCCTTTCTAATGGTACATCCTTTTATTCCGAGGCTATGGCCTCTAGTCCTAGACTCTCCCACTAGTGGAAACATCCTCTCCAGATCACTATTTAGCGCATCATCAGATTGTGTTGTTTTTCTTAACATTATTAGTTTAATACTGTCATATTTAATAATGTCCTGTTCAGCTGCTGGCAAATGTCCCTGGCCTCAAGCACCATCTTTGATGTTACGTGCAGAAAATAGTGCTACAGCAACAGAAAAGTACAGATAAAAAGAAAGTGCAAGAGCTGCAATGAGGTGGATTGGAAGATCAAGAATACACCCTCAGCAGAGCAGTTGCCATTGGATGCTTTCTATGTTAGAAATAGAAAATATTCCAACAGATATGGATCAAGAGCAGGCGTAGTGCCATAGAATGTCTCCATAACCCTACGGCTCACAGAGTCAATTGAGCAGAGTAGGGGAATCGAGAACCATAGGTTTAAGGTGAGGGGTTGGGAAAGATTTAATAGGAATCTAAGCGGCAACTATATCATAGAAAGGGTGGTGGGTGTAGGGAACGAGCTTCCAGAGGAGGTAGTTGAGGCAGGTTCAATCGCAATGTTTAAGAAACATTTAGACAGATACATGGAAAGGACGGGTTTAGAGGAATATGGGCTAAAAGCAGGCACATGGGTCTAGTGTAGATGGGACATGTTGGCCGGTGTGGGCAAGTTGGGCCGAAGGGCTTGTTTCCACACTGTAAGACACTTACCATGAGTGACTCTATAAGTGACTATGAGGCACTCTATGTCTCTGTGACTCTGTAATGCTTATGGCCCTGTCCCACTGTACGAGCTAATTCAAGAGCTCTCCCAAGTTAAAAAAAAATCAAACTCGTGGAAGCACGTAGAATGTACGTAGCGGGTACGTCGGAGCTCGGGACTTCTCTTAGCGGCTCGTAACGCTAACAGCAGGTACTTGGGAAACGCGGTAACCTCGTGAAGACTCGTGAAGATTTTTCAACATGTTGAAAAATGTCCACGAGAGCCCCGAGTACCTACGAGCGGCTATTACTGTAATTCTCTGAGTTCGAATCAGAGGAAACTCGGGAGAACTCTTGAATTAGCTCGTACAGTGGGACAGCCTCTTTAGAGTAATAGGGTCAGACAGCACAGAATAAGCTATCCAACTTAAGCCCCTGTCCCACTTTCACAACCTAATTCCCGACCTCTGCCGACCTCAAACTATGTAAAAAAAATCAAGATTGCGGTAACCTACGACCTCCTACGACTATGTCTACGACCTCCTACGACCCCCCTCGACCTCAGTCTTCCATACCTAAGACCACCTACGACTAGCTACGAGTAGAAAATAATCACATGATAAAATGATGTCATGTTTGTATTTTTTTCTCGGGAGAGTTACCGACCTACGACTATCATCACGACCTACCTACGATCTACCTATGACCTACCTACGAGTAATATCGATTTTTTTCCATTCCCACCTTTTTTTTTGCTCGTAGACATTTTTAATCAGGCTGGAAAAAACGCCACGACTACGTGATGCCATGGGTACGGGAAGACCACTCACGAGCATGAACCTCTTACGACCTCTTACAGACCTCCTATGACCCCCTTCGACCATGTGACGACCACGCTGCGAGTATGAGTCAAGGGCAAACTCAGCCGAGGTCGTGAATTAGGTCGTGAAAGTGGGGTAGGGGCTTAACTTAGATAAACATCAGGCTCAGCATGAAGGGGTTCAGACCAAAGGACTGTTTCCGTGCTGTATGACTCTATAGTTCTAAGAGTCAATGGAAATTTGCCATATTTCGTTGTCTGCTGAGGAAGTAGGTGAGCTTTTTTGGCCGTAACATCAACGTTGCTGGATCAGGAGAAATTGTTGGTGATATTTACACCTCGGAACTTGAACCACTTGACCATGTCCACATCTGCACCATTAATGCAGACTAGGGTGTGTAGTGGTTTTGGTTCTTGGTTTTAAGTTCTAGAGATACAGCGTGGAAACAGGCTCTTCGGCTAGCACTATCCTACACCCTAGGGACAATTGATGTTTTTTTTTACCAAAGCCAATGAACCGACAAACCTGTGTGTGTTTGGAATGTGGGAGGAAACCGGAGCATCCGGGGAAAAGCCGTGCGGTCAATGTGAATGTGCAAACTCCACACAGACAACGCCCGTAGTCAGGATCTCTGACACTGTAAGGCAGCCACTGTGTTCCACCCACTTCTTGGAATGGACGACCAGCACCTTAGTTTTGCTGTCGTTGAGGGAGAGGTTATTTCTTGACACCAGGCAAGTAAGCTCTGTGTCTCCTTCCTGTACTCCACCTATCATTGTTCGAGATCCAGCCCAATTTGCTGGTGTTATCTGCAAACTTGCAAACAGAGTTAGAGCAATTTTGCAGATAACAGAATTTACAGAATTTGGGCACACAGTTGTAATTATATGGGAGTAGCAGAAGGAGCAGAAGAACGAAGGCTTGTTGGGCACCAGTTTGAAGAATGATCATGGAGGATGCTCTGTTGCATTTCCTCATTGATTGTGGTCTCTGGGCCATTCCCCACTGATTGTGGGCAATGGGCCAAGAGGTAATTAATTGCAGAGGGAAGTGGGGCATGGTGACTTCAACCTATGGAAGTGGATGGGTGGCTGTGGGAGGTGACAGTGGTGCGGCTGCAGTGACCGTGGGTGGTGGTGTCGGAGCGGGAGGATGTGGCGTCTGCGGGAGGTCCTGCAGCAGCCGGGCAAGCGAGTACGCCAAGTGTAGACAGCAGTGGCCGCACCGAGCGGCAGTGATCGTGACAGGAACCGACAGCATCGCGCTGGGCCAGGCCGACCCCATCATCGTGGACCCATCACCAAGACAATGGCCTTAGAGTGAGGAAGTAAGAAATGTACGTCTTCCTTAGGCCAAGACAGGACTTGATATTCTGAGAGACATGAGACGTTATAGTTGCAAGATGGCCACGTGATGACTCTCTCTGTGTGCTAAGGTAGACACAAATGCTGGAGAAAATCAGCGGGCGAGGCAGCATCTATGGAGCGAAGGAATAGGTGACGTTTCAGGTCAAGACCCAAAACGCCACCTATTTCCTTCGCTCCATAGATGCTGCCTCACCCGCTGAGTTTCTCCAGCATTTGTGTCTCCCTTCAAATTTTCCAGCATCTGCAGTTCTTTCTTAAACTCTCTGTGGGCTATGTCAGCAGAGGATCCACTATTACCCACTACAATCGTTCCATTCTTACATGCGTACGATCTTATCCATGGTATGATGTGACTGGATGGCAGGTAAAACAGAACAAAACTTTTCACAGTATCTTGGTACGCTTGTCAGCACGGTGGCGCAGTGGTAGCGTTGCCGCCTTACGGCGCCAGAAGCCAGCGTCCGATCCTGACTACGGGTGCTGTCCGTATCGGAGTTTATACGTTCTCCCCGTGACCCGCGAGGGTTTTCTCCGAGATCTTTTTCCCCCCACATTCCAAAGAGGTGCAAGTTTGTAGGTTTGGTAAAATGTAAATTGTCTCTGGTGTGTGTAGGATAGTGTTAGTGTACAGGGATCGCTGGTCGGTGCAGAGTCGGTGGGCCGAAGGGCCTGTTTCCATTCTGTGTCTCTAAACTAAACTAAACTCAATTATCCTGCCATCATTTGACTTTGTTGCGACCTCTCATCCCACCTCTTAAATGAGCAAATCTGCGATCCCTTTGAGGATAATTGCAACCGATTAATTTCAAGGTTTCAAGGTTTGAAGGTGAGTATATTGTCACATGTACCAATTAAGGTACAGTGAAATTCAGATTGCCGTACAATCATACTGATTAAGAGCAATAAGACACCCAAATAATTTTTTAACATGAACATGATGCAGCACAGCGACTCCCCCACATTCCTCACTGCGATGGAAGGCAAAAAAAGTTCAATCTCCGTCCCTTCTTTGTTCTCCCGCGGTCGGGGCACTCGAACCTTCCGTTGCCGGGGCGATCTTGGTTCACGCAGCCGGTGGTCGAGCCCTTCACGTCGGGGCGATCAAGCTTTTTAAAACACACTAATAATAACAAAAAAGGTGAAACGACAGACAGACTGTAGGTGAGGCTGCCATCGCCAACAGCACAACCCGGCCTAAATGAGGATCGAACTGGTGGCCATCTTGCCCTGGTATGTCTCACGCGGCACAAATTGAATTGAATTGAATAAGTGTTATTAGCCAAGTATGTATACATACAAGGAATTTGCCTTGGTGCTTTGTTCGTAAGTAACAACACGATATACAGTAGACAATTAAAAATAAAACATTATAATTTAAACATGTGAATGAAATAAAATACCAGAGCACAAGGAGGCTACAGACATTTGGTTGAGTAGAGCTACTGCTCGTGGAAAAAAACTGTTTTGTGTCTGGCTGTGGCAGCTTTGTCACCTTCCAGCGGGAAGTGCTTCAAAGAGTTTGTGGCCAGGGTGAGAGGGGTCAGAGATGATCTTACCCGCTCACTTCCTGGCCCTTGCAGTTTACTCTTCGTGGATGGGGTGAAGGTTGATCGAATGATGCAACTGCAGCCTCCGGATGTCGTGCTTGGTGGCTGAGCCAAGCCAGAGCATGATGGAGAAGGTGAGGACAGAATCCATGATGGCAGTATAAAACTGGACCATCATTGCCTGTGCCAGAGTGAGTTTTCTCAGCTGCCGCAGGAAGTACATGCTCTGTTGGGCCTTTTTGACTATGGAGTCGATGGTGGCCCCCCATTTAAGGTCCCTGGAGATGATGGTTCCAAGGAACGTAAATGACTCCACAGATGTGACTGTGGTGTTGTTGACGGTGAGTACTATTAGCTGAAGAAGAAGCGAAGAGAAGGAAATGTTGTAATTAGATTGTAAATTTTCGCCTGGCGGAAAGAGTGCATTGATTTTTCAATACACTGAAAATATTGATTTTAATTTGGTAATTTTTAATAATGTTGTACACTCAACTGAAATTGAACAGTGGAATGTTTATGTTCCCATCATAACTTTTACAATGCAATTAAAAATTTCAGCAATGTTTGTTTTCTCTTTTTTTTTGTCTGTGAGCACGAAAGAACAAAGCTAACAAGATAACATAGAGGTGGTGTCTTGGTGACACGCATTCCAGTGCTGGCCTGTACAGTTATTCACTGCAGCCAAATGATTTAACATCGTAGCTCACTTGGATTTGCTAATTAAGATGTCCCTTTGGTGAGTGAAAGATGATGGTGAAAGAATATGTTGAGGTATTTTACGAATATTTTGGGGCCACACAGTGGCGCATTTGTAGAGTTGCTTCCTTACAGCGCCAGAGATCCGGGTTCGATCCTGACCATGGGTGCTGTCCATATGGAGTTTGTATGTTCTCCCTGTGACCACATGGGTTTTCTCCGGGTGCACCGGCTCCTTCCCACAATTCCAAACATGTGCAGTATTGTAGGTTAAATGGCTTCTGTAAAAATTGTAAATTGTAAATTGTGAATTGTAAGTTGGCGCTAGTGTACGGGGTGATCGCTGGTTGGCATGGACCTCATGGGCTGAAGGGCCTGTTCCCACGTTGTGTCTCTGAAGTCTAACGTAAAGTATAAAAATGATGGGGATAGGTTTCAGAGTAACCATAATTCCTGAATGACCAGACAAGATCAAGGGGGCACAATGGATTCATCCTTCCTGTTGGGAACATCATGGAACATCAACATTATGGAACGGGGTGGAAGTTGCAACCTTCACGTGGTCCGCCCTGTTTCGACTAATGCAATCAACTCGACGCGCACAAACGGAAGATCAAATAGAACAGGTTGTCCAACAACTTTAGGCTGTGCACGCCACACGAAAGAAGAAGAACATTATGGAACGTCAACACAATTTACTCACTTTATAACACATTTGCAACAAGCTTTACTTTTCTTGGCTGTATCTATATTTGGCATTTATATTATCCTAATGGTAGATCTGTTTCCAGTGGTATTGGTTGAGGGTCGACTGATGAGGAGAAACCTCCTCTCTCCTACTTTTCTGGAGAATATCTGCTGCTTCACTGAGCTTCTTAAAGATCCCTCTGATGCCTCCAGTCTTTCACCCAATTCAGTGTTGAGGTGTTTTCTGAAGATGATTAACTACTCTATACACGCGAGAGACTACAGATGCTGGAAGGTACATGCAGGGCCCCGACCCCAAACGTCAACTGTCCATATCCCTCCACATTGGACCCATTGGAGTTCATCCATCAAATACTCTGCAGATATTCTCAGTTGAAGACTGGATTTGGTTCTGTTCGGACATCCTCCATTGCCTCACAAACCTCATTGTTTTTGACTTATAATTTGAGAATAGTTATTTGAATGAGTTTTAGTTCATTGAACAGTAAGATTCTTCATCTGCAAGTGGGAAATGGGAGTGGAGAGAAACAATAGACAATAGGTGCAGGAGGAGGCCATTTGGCCCTTCGAGCCAGCACCGCCATTCAATGTGATCATGGCTGATCATCCACAATCAGTACCCCGTTCCTGCCTTCTCCCCATAACCCCTGACTGCGCTATCTTTAAGAGCCCTATCTAGCTCTCCCTTGAAAGTATCCAGAGAACCGCCCTCTGAGGCAGAGAATTCCATAGACTCTCTGTGAGAAAAAGTGTTTCCTCGTCTCCGTCCTAAATGGCTTACCCATTATTCTTAAACTGTGGACCCTGGTTCTGAACTGCCCCAACATCGGGAACATGTTTCCTGCCTCTAACGCGTCCAAACCCTTAACAATCTTATATGTTTCAATAAGATCCCCTCTCATCCTTCTAAACTCCAGAGTGTACAAGCCCAGCCGCTCCATTCTCTCAGCATATGACCGTCCCGCCATCCCGGGAATTAACCTTGTAAACCTACGCTGCACTCCCTCAATAGCAAGAATGTCCTTCCTCAAATTAGGAGACCAAAATTGCACACAATACTCCAGGTGTGGTCTCACTAGGGCCCTGTACAACTGCAGAAGGACCTCTTTGCTCCTATACTCGACTCCTCTTGTTATGAAGGCCAACATGCCATCTGCTTTCTTCACTGCTTCCTGTACCTGCATGCTTACTATCATAGACTGATGAAGTGATGAACTAGGACCCCCAGATCCCATTGTACTTTCCCTTTTCCCAACTTGATGCCATTTAGATAGTAATCTGCCTTCCTGTTTTTGATACCAAAGTGGATAACCTCACATTTCAATGTGGATGTGGACACATGGTCAGGTGGGGGTGGATACATGCTCATTGTGGGGTGGATATAGGGTCAGAATGGGGGATATAATTATTTTAAATTAATTAACTGTCCAGCAATTAGTTGACTGCCTTTTGTCTATTAGCGCTGATGCAGTGTTGTAATAACTTGCTATTTTCACGCAGGGGACCGGTACATTGACACGCCAATGGAACTTATGATGGATCACAAATCTAACCAATGGTTTGGAGCAACTGTCAAAGCTTACAAGGAGAAAGTTGTGGTTAGTTCATTTGATACAAACCTGCAATTCATAAGTTCATAAGTTATATGAGCAGAATTAGGCCTTTCGGCCCATCAAGTCTATTCCGCCATTCAATCATGGCTGATCTATCTAGCTTCCCCTGGCAACCCCATTCTCCTGCCTTTTCCCCATAACCCCTGACACCCTTACTAATCATGAAGATATAAATCCCTGCCTTAAAAATATCCATTGACGGCCTCCACAGCCATCTATGGCAATGAATTCCACAGATTCATCACCCTCTGACTAAATAAATTCCTCCTCATCTCCTTCCTAAAGATATGTCCTTTAATTCTGAGGCTATGACTTCTAGTCCTAGACTCTCCCACTGGTGGAAACATCCTCTCACATCCACTCTATCCTGGCCTTTCACTATTAGGTATGTTTCAAGAGGTCCCCCCTCATCCTTCTGAAGACCAGCGAGTAGAGGCCCAGTGCCGTTGACCCATCATATGTTAACCCACTCATTCCTGGGATCATTCTCCAACAAGATTGTGACGTGGAATTTCCCGTGCCCCTGAGCCCAGGGCACAAACACCCTGCACAAACAATCAAGGAAACTCAGGTGAAAGAAATGAAAATCACATGTTTTCTTTTCATTCTTAAATGCGCTGTGTCGATTTTATATGAATGAAGGATTAAAACTTTAATGTTCCTGTTTATGAGGAATAGATGCAAGGAGTCTGTACTTTCTATTCAGACAATTGATGACGTTCATTTTCATTTCCTTCAACGCTATTTTATATTTTCTCAAATTTAAAGGAGAGACGTGTTGGAAATGTTCATGTAAATGTTCATGAGTGGTGAATCGGATTTCCCTTTCAATTATGTTCCCATGGGAAAACATTCCCACATGTATTGGGCAGTTTGTAGGAGGCACTGATGGCTGGAGTCTGATTCTGTGTTGAATATTGTGCGTAGGAAGGAACTGCAGATGCTGGTTTAAATCGAAGATAGACGCAAAATGCTGGTGTAACTCAGCCTGAAGAAGGGTCCCGTCCCGAAACGTCACCCATTCCTTCTCTCCAGAGATGCTGCCTGTCCCACTGAGTTACTCCAGCTTTTTGTGTCTATCTTCTGTGTTGAACATTAAGACGGGAGATTGTTCCCTCACACCACTCACTGCACACACGTGGGTCCAGGCAACAAACTCTTGTCCCCTGTATTGTGACTTGCCTCCTTATTAAATGTTGGCTTCCATTAACTGTGTGGCAATAGGTTTGTTGACTGCTGGCATTGAATCTACTTTAATATAGAGCCCGCTAACTGAAAATCCATGAAAGTAGCAGCAGAATAATATGATGAAAGAATGGGTCGACTGGGCTTGTATTCACTGGAATTTAGAAGGATAAGAGGGGATCTTGTATAAACATATACAATTCTTAAAGGATTGAACAGGCTAGATGCAGGAAAAAATGTTTCCCATGTTGGTGGAATCCAGAACCTGTGGTCATAGTTTAAGAATAAGGGGTAGGCCATTTAGGAATGAGATGAGGAAAATCTTTTTCATCCAGAGAGTTGTGAATCTGTGAAATTCTCTGCTACAGAAGGCAGTGGAGGCTAATTCACTGGATGTTTCCAAGAGTGTTAGATATAGCTCTTAAGGCTAACGGAATGAAGGGATTTGGGGAGAAAGCAGGAACGGGGTACTGATTTTTGATGATCAGCCATGATCATATTAAATGGCAGTGATGTCTCTAAGGGCCAAGGAACATTGGCAGATGTTTTTCCCCACTACTACAGGTAGTCTGAAGAAGGGTCTCAACCCAAAACATTGCCTGTCCATTCCCTCCATAGATGCTGCCTAACCTACTGAGTTGTGTAGGGGAAGGAACTGCAGATGCTGGTTTAAACTGTAGCATAAAAAGCTGGAGTGACTCATTAGGAAAGGCAACACCTCTGGAGAGAAGGAACAGGCGACATTTCGAGTCGAGACCCTTCTTCCCACTGAGTTCTTCGCACACTTTGTGTTTTACTCTTCACCACTTTTTTCTTGGTTGATTAGGTGCGGGCAATGAATAGGTCTGTGAACACAAGGAAAGGCTGCAGGGCCACACAGTTGTGATGCTCCTTCAGAAAAATGAGCTGATAAGGGATTGTCAGATGGCTGGATGGTGTTGCGCGGGTGCTGGGAATGTCTGGCGGGTGATGGTGTGCTCTCTCTGCAGGCCTGTGCCCCCTTGTATCACTGGGAGTACGTGAAAAAGAGCTATCAGAAGACCATGACCGGTGGCAACACTCCGGTGGGCTCGTGCCTGATAGCGTCCGCGAATCTCACCAGCTTCGTCGAGTATTCACCATGTCGTTCCAACCTGTTGGAGGAACAGATGTCAGTCAATGGTAAGAGAACGCACAGCATAAAATGTGTAGAACGGAAGTGCAGATGCTGGTTTATACCGAAGATAGACACAAAATGCTGGAGTAACTCAACGGGTCAAACAGCATCTCTGGATAGAAGGAATGGGTGAGCAATTTTGCTCATATTCCGCTTGGGCAACTCTCTCCCTCTCTCTCTCTCTCCCTCTCTCCCTCTCTCCCTCTCTCCCGCTCTCCCCCTCTCCCCCTCTCCCTCTCTCCCTCCCCTCCCCTCCCCTCCATTCGGCCCTTCGAGCCAGCACCGTCACTCAACATGATCATGGCTGATCGTGTAAAATCAGTACCCTGTTCCTGCTTTTCCCCCTTATCCCTTTGGCCCCAAGAGCTAAATCTAACTCTCTCATGAAAACATCCAGTTAGTTAGCCTCCACAGCCTTATATGGCAGAGATTTCCACAGATTCACAACTGTCTGGATGAAGAGGTTTTTCCTCATCACAGTTCTAAATGGCCTACCCCTCTTTCTTAAACTGTGACCCCTGGTTCTGGACTCCCCCAACATCGGGAATATTTTTTCTGCATCTAGCCAGTCCAATCCTTTAAGAATGTTATACGTTTCTATTAGATCCCCTCTCATCCTTCTGAATTCCAGTGATTACAAGCCCAGTTGACCCATTCTTTCATCATATGTCAGTCCCACCATCCCGGGAATTAACCTGGTGAACCTACGCTGCACTCCCTCAATAGCAATAATGTCCTTCCTCAAATGAGGAGACCAAAATTGCACACAATGCTCCAGGTGTGGTCTCACCAGGGCCCTGTACAACTGCAGTAGGACCTCCTTGCTCCTAAACTCAAATCCTCTCGCAATGAAGGCCAACATGCCATTAGCTTTCTTCACTGCCTGCTGTACCTACATGCTTACTTTCAGTGACTGATGTACAAGCACACACAGGTCTCGTTGCATCTCCCCTTCTCCTAATCTGACACCATTCAGATGATAATCTGCCTTCCTGTTCTTGCCACCAAAGTGAATAACCTCACATTTATCCACATTATACTGCACCTGCCATGCACCTGCCCACTCACCCAACCTATCCAAGTCACCCTGCTGCCTCATAGCATCCTCATCGCAGCTCACACTGCCACCCAGCTTTGTGTCATCCGCAAACTTGGAGATTTAATAACCTCACTTAAATTGTTAATATATATTGTAAATAATTGGGGTCCCAGCACTGAGCTTTGCGGCACCCCACTAGTCACTGCCAGTCATTCTGAAAATGACTTGTTAATTCCTACTCTTTGCTTCCTGTCTGCCAACCAGTTCTCTATCCATTTCCTAACTATTCCTAACCTAACACCATTTCCTGAATAATGTGGATTCCCTTCAGTTCCTCCCTCCCACTAGATCCTCGGTCCCCTAGTATTTCTGGGAGATTGTTTGTGAAGACAGAACCAAAGTATTTGTTTAACTGTTCTGCCATTTCTTCGTTTCCCATTATAAATTCACCTGTCTCTAATTGGAAGGGGGTTACATTTGTCTTCACTAATCTTTTCCTTTTTACATTTATAAAGAAGCTTTTAGAGTCCTTTTTTATATTACCCGCTAGCTTTCTTTCATGCTTCCCCCCCCCCCCCCCCCCCCCCCCCTCGTCTTATTTAACCCCTTTGTCCTCCTCTGTTGAGTTCTACATTTCTCCCAGGCCTCCGGTTTGCTGTTCACTCTGACAAATGTATTTGCTTTTACCTTGGATGTAATTCAATCCTTGAATTCCCTTGTCAGCCACAGTTAAGCCACCTTCCCCATTTTATGTTTTCACCAGATAGGAATGAACAATTTTTGGGGTTCATTCATGCGGTCTTTTCCATTGCATCTCCTCCGTCAACCCTTTAAGTATAATTTGCCCGTCTATCCTCGCCATTTCCTGTCTCATACCTTCAAAGTCTCCATTATTCAAATTCAAGACCCTAGTTTCTGAATTAACCGTGTCATTCTCCATCCTAATTCAGAATTCCACCATATTATGGTCACTATTGCCCAAGGGGCTTTGCACAACAAGATCGCTAACTAATCCTTCCTCATTACACAATACCCAGTCTAGGATGGCCTGCCCTCTATATATTGGCTTAAAAACCCATCCCGTATACACTCCAGGAAATCCTCCTCCTCAGCACTGTTACCAATTTGTTTGGCCCAATCTATATGTAGATTAGAGTCACCCATGATAGCCACAGTACCTTTACTATGTGCATCCCTAATTTCCTGCTGGATGCTGTCCCCAACCTCCCTACTGCTGTTTGCTGGTCTGTATACAACTCCAACAAGCGTTTTCTGCCCTTGGCTATTTTGCAGTTCTACCCATACCGATTCTACATTATCCAAACTAATGACTCTCCTTGCTATTGCATTACTCTCCTCTTTAACCAGCAATGCCAACCCCACCTCCTCTTCCTTTCTATCTTTCCTGAATATCGAATACCCCTGCATGTTTAGCTGCCAGCCTTGGTCACCCTGGAGCCATGTCTCCATAATTCCAACTATATCATGTCCCTTAACTACTAACTGCACATTCAATTCATCCACTTTATTACGAATGGTCCTCGCATTAAGGCACAAAGCTTTCAGGTTAATGTTTCTTATCTCCTGTCTACCTTTTGCTTCTGCCCTCCTTTAATGGCCCTCTGTCTCCTTGCATTGGTTCCCTGCCCTGTTAGTTTAAACCTTTCCTACACTCTCTTTCCTGTTAACTGCATGCATATGCTTCCAAGTTGTTGACTCCACTCCCCCACTGTTTAGTTTAAACCCATCCATATGGCACTGGCAAACCTGCCTGCCAGAATGTCAGTCCCCTTCAAATTAAGATGCAACCCATCCCTTTTGTATAGGTCACACTTGCCACGGAAGAGATCCCAGTGATCTAGAAACCTAAATCCCTGCCCCCTGCACCAACTCCTCAGCCACACATTCAGATCCCCAATCTCCCTGTTCCTACCCTCACTACCACGAGGCACTGGAAGCAACCCAGAGATAACCATCCTAGAAGTCCTGCTTTTCAGCCTGCTACCTAGTTCTCTATACTCATGTTGCAGAACCTCCTTCCTCTTCTTACCCACGTCATTTGTGCCTACATGCACAACGACTTCCGGCTGCTCACCTTCCCTCATGAGGATGTTCTGAAGTCAGTCTGAGACGTCTTGGACCCTGGCACCAGGGAGGCAACAGACCATCCTTGAGTCTCACCAGTCACCACAGAATCTCCTGTCCGCTCCTCTGACATTGGAGTCACCCACCACTATAGCTCTGCCTGACGTCGGTCGAGCCTCAGCGGCAGGTTTCGAGTCACAGATCCTGTCCGCTACTCGGACTGGAAGCGACGTCTGTCCCGACAGCTCCCAAGAGGGTGCACCTGTTTTCAAGAGGTACTTCCGCCGAGGTCTCCTGCACTAGTTTCATCCTCTTCCTTTCCATCTTTAACCTTCGCACCTCTTGTGTGCTTGGAGTGACGACCTGCCTGGGTCCTGTCCAGGATGCTTTTGTCTTCCTGCTGCTCCAGTTCTCTAACTCGATCCATGAGGAGCTGCATCTGGACACAGTTCCCACAGGTGTAGTGGCCAGTGACACCAGCAGTGTCCCTGGCTTCCCACATCCTGCAGCAAACACACTGTAGTAATATTTCTGCCATCACGCCAATAAGTTTAGATATTTAAATTAAATTCACAACCAAATAAATGTGGCCTCCTCACCGAAGAGTCTAGAGTCAAAGACTCAAACATTACCTCCAAAGGCACTTCACCACAACTGCACCGCTCCCCTTGGTCAAGCTCCACTTTTATTTGCTAATCATTTAATTAATTTACTAATTAACTAACTTACCAATTAACTAATGTAGGTTCTGCAGCCAATCCCCGCACTCGCTCCTTCAACCTCCGCTCATCTGCCAACCTTGAAGTTAATCCTCGTCCATATCTCTCGTTTCCCTTATCCCTAACCTGTCTGAAGAAATGTCATGCATTCCTTCTCTCCAGATGCCTGAGTTACTCCAGCATTTTATATCTATCTTCAGTATAAACCAGCATCTACAGTTCCTTCCTATACCCCAGTGGTATAAATATTGACTTCTCTAACTCCAAGTAACCTTTGCTTTCCCTCTTTCTCTCCATCCCTCCCCTTTCCAGTTCTCCGATCACTTTGACTGCCATTTTATTTTATCTGTGTTTGCTTCGGTGTCACCTTCTCCCAGACAACAATGATCTATTCTACATTTTACTCGACGTTCATCCTCTTTGATGTCTCATTTTCACACCTTACACTTCCTTATCTCTGTGTCTCCCCCTTCCCCTTCCCTGACTCTGTGTGAAGAACGGTCTCAACCCGAAACGTCACCCATTGCTTCTATCCAGAGGTGCTACCTGACCTGTTGCGGCACAGCACAAAATAGTCTGTTTAGTTTGATTTAGTTCAGGGGGAGAAATGTGAGCTCATCCACTGTAGCAGAAGAAATCGGAGAGCTGGCCGAGTGTTAGATGGAGAGAGGTGGGATGGTGTTGGTGTGGAGAGGGACCTGGGTGTCCCTGGACACTCCTCATTGAACGTTTCCTGCAGGAAGAGCTACAGTAAGGAGGAGATGATCCGTGGGCCTTCACTGCGAGAGGGTTTTAATCCAGGAGTAGAGACGTCTAGCTCCAGTTATCCGGGTCCCGGGGGGGAGACTGCACCTGGAATATTGTGGACAGGTCTGGGCTCCCCTCCTGAGGGAGGATCAGGCGACGGAGGGAGAGCAGCATTGGGTCACCGGATCGACTCCCGGGATTGGAGTTTTGACCCAGGAGGAGACAGGAAGCAGACTGAGACCGTCCCCTCTGGAGTCTAGAAGAATGAGGGGTGATCGAGGTTGAGGTCATGGGCGCCAGAGGTCGGATGGGCCGGCGTGGGTTCCGGAGGTTGGTCGAGGACACGCCGTTGAGAACAAAGGGGTCAGGCGTGGGGGGGGGGGGGGGGGGTGGGGCACTGAGAACAAAGGGGGATCATTGGGGACTTCATTGAACACTTTATACCTTTGTCAGCATCCTATACGTGGCGACCCTTTGCATACCTTGTGTATGCAAAACAAAGAATCTCACTGTGACTTGTCACGTGATAATAAAGTATAATTCATTCATTCAGTTTGTCCTGCAGTGGTTTACTTTAGTTTAGTTTAGTTTAGAGATACAGCATGGAAACAGGCGCTTCAGGCCATGCTGGTCATCGATCACCCGTTCACTGGTGATCCTGGTTATTCTGGTTACAGTTCTCATTCTTCAGCATCTCAGAGAGGGCTTAAGGAACGTTCAAGAGGCAGCAGATCAATTAAACCTAATTCTTTGGCAATTCAATGACATCTGCAACTGTGCCCTCAATGATAAAATAATATTTACAACTGCCTTTATTTCTCAGTTCCAGATCAACGTTTTTGTGAAGCAGGATGGAGCTGTGAAATCACAGAGGTAAAATTCCCATGGCTTGTTTATATATCATAGTTCATAAATTCATGTGATCGAAGCAGAATTAGGCCATTCGGCCCATCAAGTCTACTTTGCCATTCAATCATGTCTGATATACTAACCCAATGTCCTGCCTTCTTCCCATAACCCCTGACAACAACACTAATCAAGAATCTATCTATCTCTGCCTTAAAAATATCCATTGATGACCTCCACAACCTTCTGTGCCAAGGAATTCCATAAATTCACCACCCCCTGACACAAGAGATTCCTCCTCATCTCCTTCCTAAAGCAATGTCCTTTAATTCTGAGGCTATGACCTCTGGCCCTAGACTCTCCCACTAGTGGAAACATCCCCTATTTCCATCTGTACCTATTTTCTATGTTTCTATGTAATATGCCTGTAATTTGTTCCTCGTGTATAGGGAGTTGATGAGAAAGTAGGAAAACATAGAAGTAGTGTGAATGGGTGAGCAATAATCAGCGTGAATTCGGTGGGTCTAAACTAAACTAAACTAAACTCCCGGTTCCATCTTCCCGTTTGAGTAACAAACAAATTGCGACACAGCCATTTGAGGGATAGAATTTCTATAGGCTCAGTAATATTCCACATGAAGCCACACCTCATTAAAAATAAAAAGGGAATAGAAAATTATTTGTCCAGCCTTGTTTAACCATTCAACACTTTATGCAATCTCCAGAGGCTGGTAGTAAACTTCAGTGCAATATTCCCAGTTTCTCCTCACATCCCTTGATCCAGTTAGCATCAAGAAATAGATTTACCTCCTCGTTGCTTATATTTAATGATTTGGCCTTCTCAGACTACTGGCTTCACGAACCCCACAAATTCATCACCGAAACATCTGCTGATCTTGGTTCTAGATGGCACCCCCCCGTGTCCTAAGGCTGAGACCTCTGTTCCTGGAGCGTCCATTATCACGAACATCCCTCCCTTTATCTAGTCTCTCCAGTTAAAAATGACACCATACAGTTATCCTCACTCGAGTCATTGGAGTTCTGGTAACTTTAACACCTTTAATATAAAAGAATGCTAACAAAATGTTTAGTTTTTGTGAATTACTGTAGACTTCAGGTTGGTTTCAGGAAGCGACTTGGAACTCCGCCATTTTATCGCTTCCAATGTTTCAATACTACTCAACCTTCAACTAAACACAAGGTCAAGCAGAGTTCTCCCCTCAGCTGGCTTACGCTGCATGACCAACACTTTCCACCCGGAATGGGCCGCAGCGATGTCGTATGATAATGGTCGCGGTGAAGCTGGCCGGCAAATCACACACCTCATCTTTCTTCAATGTGTAAGAAGGAACTGCAGATGCTGGTTTAAATCGAAGATAGGCACAAAGAGCTGGAGCAACTCAACGGGACAGGAGGCATCTCTGGAGAGAAGGAATAGGGGATTGACTGTTCCTTCTCTCCAGAGATGTTGCCTGTCCCGCTGAGTTGCTCCAGTTTTTTGTGTTCATCTTGCTTCAAATCCAACACACAGCAACCCAGTCCCAGCTTCTTACAAGTGTTTAGAAAATATCTAGACAAGCATGGCCGATGTGAAGGGTCTTCATAGACCCTCATTCACATTGAGTAACAATTGCCCTGGCAAGTCTTCACTGACATACAGTGTCCTCGTAACTATGAGTCTCACACATAGAATATATACAGTAGTTTAGTTTGTTAGTTTAATTTAGAGATGCAGCGTGGAAACAGGCCCTTCGGCCCACTGAGTTCATGCTGACCAACAATCACCCATAGACTAGTTCAATGTTAGCCCAATTTTGCATCCTACACACTAGGGGCAATTTACAGAAGCCAATTAACCTACAAACACGCATGTCTTTTGAATGTGGGAGGAAACCAGAGTACCTGGAAAAAACTCACAGTGTTACAGGGAGAACGTACCAACTCTGCACAGACAGCACCCGCAGTCAGGATCAAACCCGGGTCTCTGGCACTGTGAGGCAGCAACTCTACCGCTGGGCCATCCGGAATTAGCTGTCAGAGGAGGTCGTTGAGGCAGGTATTATGCCAACATTTAAAAGATTTGGACAGGTAGATGGATAAGCAAGGTTTAGAGGGATAAGGACCAAATGCAGGCAGGGGGGAACTAATGTCGATGTGCCGACATGGACAAGTTGGGCTGAAGGGCCTGTTTCCATGCTGTTATGCTCTAGAACTCCAGAATGAATCTGGAGTAAGCTCAATTATAAGAATGTGTTCGAATGGACCATGGTGTTCAGCATCGCAACGGCTGCACTGAGTGCATGGGGTATGAGCTGACATTATTATTAGGTTTCATAGAATCATAGTCAAAGAGCCATGTAGCACAGAAACAGGCTCTTCAGCCCAATGGCCATGCTGACATCTAAACTAGATCCACCTGCCTATGTTTGACCCATGTCCCACTAAACCCTTCCTACCCATCTATCTCCAATGTCTTTTAAACTACCTCCAAATTACCTCCTCTGGCAGCTCATTCCATACACCTGAGTGAGAAAGTTTCTATTAAATGAGTCCCCTCTCACCTTAAACCTATTCAAATTCATGTTTAGTTTAGAGATACAGTGTGGAAACAGGCCTATTCGGCCCCCTGGTTCCGCGCCAACCAGCGATCCCCACACGTTAACACTATTCTATACCCGCTGGGGACAATTTTTAGATTTACCTACACACCTGTACGTCTTTGGAGTGTGGGAGGAAACCGAAGATCTCGGAGAAAACCCACGCAGGTCATGGGGACAACGTACAAACTCCGTACAGACAGCACCCGCAGTCAGGATCGAACCCGGGTCTCTGGCGCTGCATTCGCTGTAAGGCAGCAACTCTACCGCTGCGCTGCCGTGCTGCCCTGTTGTTAGAATAAAGGCCAAAGGGAAGGGCTTACAGAGCCTCAGTTACAAGTAGATGAAACAGCACACGGTAGACAAAAACACACTGTGCTTAATCCTTCTTGTTTTTCAGGGAGGAGAAATAGTCATGGGAGCACCTGGCAGCTTCTACTGGCAAGGTAAGGAACTCTAATAATGAGGGACTGTCCAGAGGTATAAATGCTAACAAAGGTCATAAGGTTGTAAGGAATAGTAGTAGAATTAGGCCATTCAGCCCATCAAGTCTACTCCACCATTCAGTCATCGCTGATCTATCTCTCCCTCCTAACCCCATTCTCCTGCCTTCTCCCCATAACCTCTGACACTTGTACCAATCAAGAAGGCTGAAAGAGCTTTAATTTCAAAGCAGAATAATATTTGGGGAATTTCTGAATAACTACAGGCCCTCCATGGGGTCATGAACAAGCTCCATTATGTCCATAAGATGGACACTCCGGACTGTCAAAGCCACCACAGCCAGACATACCACGAACAGTTGCTCGACTCAATAACCAAAAGTCTGTCGCCTCCATTTTGCTCTGGTACTTTATTTCATTCACAAGTTTAAACTATAATGTTTTATTCTTGTTGTTTAATGTTTCATGTTTTATTCTTAATTGTTTACTGTATGTCGTGTTGTTACTTGCGAGCGGAGCATCAAGGCAAATTCCTTGTATGTGTACATACTTGGCCAATAAACTTATTCATTCTTCATTCAAAATGCACAAGACCTACTCGATACGGTCACCATACGACTGTAGGGTTGTAACGTGGGGCATCATACATTACTATGTTGTTAACATTTCAGGGAGGTAACCTTTCACCAGGATGGGTGAAGGAGGTACATCAACTGGAAAATCTATTGTGTTTCTCTCTCACCTGATGTGCTGAGTATTTCCAGTGTTATATATGAGGACTTTGTATCTGTGACACAATCTGCAGTCCATATAATTTTCCGTGTTTTGCAATGAATATGCATTGTACTTTGAGACCTTCCCATTGCTCAACCTCTTTTCTAACCCGGTATTTTGAGCGGCAACCAGAGTTAAGGAGGGTACAGTGACGCAGCAGGTAGAGCTATTGCCTTGCAGCACCAAGAGACCCGACTACGGGTGCTGCCTGTACGGAGTTTGTACGTTCTCCCCGCCACCTGCGTGGGTTTTCTCCGAGATCTTTGGTTTCCTCCCACACTCCAAAAGACGGACAGGTTTGTAGGTTAATTGGCTTGTTATAAATGTACAATTGTCCCTGGTGTGTGTAGGATAGTGTGGATGTGCGGGGATCGCTGGTCGGTTCAGACTCGGTGGGCCGAAGGGCCTGTTTCCGCGCTGTACCTCTAATTATTATTATTTTTATTATAAAATCGTTGATAACATTAGCGATATAGTGGTGCTGGTTTCCGACCTCTAAACTAAACTAAATTAAAGCAGAGAACCGGCAGGAAAATGGGGTTTGATCCTGACCTTGGGTGATGCCAGCGTGCAGTTCACACTTTCTCCCTTTCACTGCTTGGGTTTCCTCCAGGTATTCTGGGTTCCACCAACATCCCAAAGACCTGCAGATTTGTAGGTCAATTGCCCTCTGTAAATTGCCCCTAATGTGTAGGAGGTGGACGAGAAACTGGGATAACATTGGACTCGCTGGGTGGAAGGGCCTGTCTGCAAGCTGTATCTCTAAACTAAACTAAATAGTTGCACATTTTTCACACCTCGCAACGCAATCAGATCAGTTTTAGCTTCAGAAATTCAGTACTTTGTCACTTCCCCTGCTCTCCCTGAATTGTTCACAATTTAGTTTAGTTTAGTTTAGAGAAACAGTGCTGAAAGAGGCCCTTCAGCCCACCGAGTCCGTGCTGACCAGCGATCCCTGCACATTAACACTATCCCACACACATTAGGGACAATTTTACACATATACCAAGCAAATTAACCTACAAACCTGTACGTCTTTGGAGTGCGGGAGGAAACTGAAGATCTCGGAGAAAACCCACGCAGGTCACGGGAAGACCGTACAAACGTACGTACAAGCTCTGTAAGGCAGCAACTCCACCGCTGCGCCCCCGTGGCCACCCCTTGCTGGTATGGTGACCATATCGAGTGATTTGTGTGTATTCTTCAACTTATTCACATAATTTCTCACATGTTGCAAAACATACTTGGCCAATAAAATATGATTATGATGATTATGATGATGATAATGAAGCTCATTCATGGCCCACTTGTCTGTAGTTATTCACAGACTTTCTTCAGGCTGCTACAGGTGTAACATGGTACCACTGAGGAGGGTGGTATGCCCAATGTGTGCCACACACATCTCATGCCAAAGCCTAGAGGAGATATGATTAGAGTCAGAAATGTTCTTAAAATGGTCCTGCTCTCCTGCTGTACCTTTGCTGGAAACCCATTTCCACCCTTCTGCCAGTTATATAGAAATTATAATCCATAACACCACATATATACATCACAATCTCAGCCCGAAGATTGACACAAAATGCTGGAGTAACTCAGCTGGACAGGCAGCATTTCTGGAGAGAAGGAATGGTGACGTTTCGGGTCGTGACCCTTCTGAAGAAGAGTCTGAAGATCCTTGAAGAAGCATCAGCAATTCCTTCCTCCACAATCGTAGTCCACTGGATTTCATTCCCATATAAGTGGATGAACCTTCTGCTGTGCCAACTGAGGCAAGTTCAGCACACATATCATGAGAATGTTTGAAAAACTACTGGCTCCAAACTCTGAATCTGTGTTGCGGAGATGTAGTAAAATGTTGACCTCGGTACATGGGCACATGGGGTTTGTGTAGATGGGTACAACCCGTGTGGCCTGTTTCTGTGTGGTACTCTGGAATCCATATATCATGCTTCCTCCACCTTTCAGAGTTTTCAGGCCGTTAAGCTGAGATAGTCACACAGCAGGTAAACCGGCCCTTCAACCAAACATGCCCACACTGACCAAGATGCAGCATCGATACAAGTCCTGCCTGCCTGCCTTTGGCCCATACTGCTCTAAACATTCCCTATCCATGTACCTGTCCCAATGCTTTTTAAATGTCGTTATAGTACGTGCCGCAACTACCTCCTCTGGCAGCTCATTCCATATACCCAACACCTTCTGTGTGAAAAGTTGCCCCTCAGGTTCCTCCCATCTCGCCTCTTTCACCTTAAAAAATGTCCTCTGGTTCTTGGTTCCCCTTCTCTGGGTAAATTACTTGCATTTACCCTGTCTATTCCCATCACAATCTTATACATCTCTATATGATCAGCCCACATCCTCCTGCACTCCACGGTATAACGTTCTAGCCTGCCTAACCTCTCCCTATAGCAGGCCCTTAAGTCCTGGTAACATCTTCTCAGCACTCTTTCCAGCTTAATAAAATCCTTCCTATAGCAGGGTGACCAAATACTCCAAATACGGCCTCGCCAATGTCTTGTACAACCGTAACATTTCATCCCAACTTCTATACGCAGTACCCTGACTGATGAAGGCCAACGTGCTAAAAGCCTTCCTGACCACCCTATCTACCTGTGACACCACTTTCAAGGGCCTCTCTAACTGCACTCCTAGATCCTTCTGCTCTACAACACTCCCCAGTGAGTTTAGATTATTGTCACGTGTGCCGAGGTACAGTGAAAAGCTTTTGTTGCGTGCTAACCAGTCAGCGGAAAGACAATGCACGATTACAATGGAGCGTACAGATACAAGATAAAGGGAATAAGATGAATAATGTGCAAGGAAAAGTCCAGTAAATTCCGATCAAAGATAGTCCAAGGGTCTCCAGTGTGGTGGATAGTAGTTCAGGACTGCTCTCTAGTTGTTGGTAGGATGGTTCAGTTGTCTGATAACTGCCAGCCGGTCATTCATTGTGAAGGTCCTAGCCTGGTTTGACTTCCAAAAATGCACATTTTATCTCACATTTATCTGCATTAAACTATTAACCATTCCTCAGCCAACGTCCAACTGATCATGGTCCTGCTGTAATAACCATCTTCGCTATCCACGATACCACCCACTCAAAGGCCGGAACACCACACAACTGAAATCTGAATCCAAATTCCTAGCCTGCTTAGTTGCTTCAACTCCATAACCACACTGTCGAAATCTGGGAGACACAAAATGCTGGAGTAACTCAGCGGGACAGGCAGCATGTCAGGAGAGAAGGAATGGGTGATGTTTTGGGTCGAGACCCTTCTCAAAATCTGGTACCTACTTCGTAGTGTCATTCGCGACCATGGTCCCACCATTCCACTCCATGAAGGTGGCGTCTGCCTATCCTGTGACATCCAACTGATGCTGTCTGCTCATGTAAAGTGCCTGAGATATCAATGCTTAAACTTCCTGTCGTCCATTCAGGCCAGTTGATCGCTGCCAACATTGACATGATTCTCCGCAGATACAACTACAACTCTCCGCTGAAAATATTGAGCACTACCACGCAAACCGGGGATGAGAAAGGGAAGCAAGATAACATCTTCATGGGTAAGGTCCAATGCTCTCTACTGTAATTAATATTCTGTATTTTATCTTTCAGGATACAGCGGTGTTCTAAGTAATTGAATTGAATTTAATTTAATACTTTATTGTCACTCGTGACAAGTCACAGTGAAATTCTTTGCTTGCATACCCAAGGTATGCAAATAGTGGCCGTGTAAAGGGCTCTGACCAAGTCACAAAGTATCCCAAGCAGGTCCAACCTTTACCCCCCCCCCCCCTCCCCCCTCATGGCTGACCCCTAATGCCAGGTCCACCCTTGTTCTTCCCCCCCTCCCCCCTCCCCCCCCTGACAGAGAGGTATATGTAGGGTCACAGTCAGAACCTTTATGCCTGGTGAAAAGGTCAAAGACGAGGGGGCATGGAGTTGTGCGGGGCGTGTTTATTTTACACAGTGTGCCTGGAACACACTAGCAGGGGTCGTGGTGGAGGCAGATACAATAGTGGCGTCTAAGAGGTTTTTAGGTGGGCTCATGGATAGACAGGGAATGGAGGAATATGGTTCATGGCCAGGCCAGGTGAGATCAGTTTAGCTTGGCATCACATTTGGCATGGACATTGAGGGCCGAAGGGCCTCTTCCTGTGTTTTATCTTTTATGTTCTATGTTCTATGCTGAGGAGGAGAGCTGCCACTCTTTGCATCATGCAGAATAGAGTCTATAATTAATTCAAGGAAACAGACGAAACAATGAGATTTGGCTGAATCTGTCGCTACCATCTGACAATTCCATCTTGTCATTTCCATATTGCTCTTTGACACGACCGTGCTTCTTGTGCTCAGACAGTTCCTTGGGATCGAGACGTCCCCTCCAGTGTTCTAGGTTCCGACTGAGTGATTACAATAATGTGGGAGGTGCAAACTCTTCCACAGGTCAGACACAGGGGCGCGGTGCTAGAGTTGCTGCCTTACAGCACCAGAGACCCCGGTTCCATTCTGACTACGGGTCAGTCTATACAGACTTTGTACATGCTCCCTGTAACCACGTTGGTTTTCCCCGGGTGCTCCTGTTACCTCCCCCCATCCCAAAGATGTCTGGGTTTGCAGGCTAATTGTAAATTGTAAATTGCCCCTAGTGTGTAGGATAGTGTTAGTATATGGGGTGATTGCTGGTTGGCTCATACTCAGTGGGCTGAAGGGCCTGCACCAACCTAGGTTTCCCTTGTTGGTTTGAAGTGGCCGTGGGCTAAAATCTCTCAGTGTTGATGGGGATGACATATTCCTTTAAGGAAGTTTTGCGTGCATCCTTGAATCTTCTCCTACATCTGCCGAGTGATTGTTTCCCTTGTCAGAGCTCAGAGACTTTCTTCTTCTTCTTCTGTCGTGTGGCGTGCGCAGTCCAAAGTTGTTGGACAACTTGTTCTATTTCATCTTCCGTTTGTGCACGTCGAGTTGATTGCATTAGTCGAAACTGGGCGGACCACGTGAAGGTTGCAATCCTCCCCCCCTCTCAGAGACTTTGTTTGGACAGTACAGTAATCCTTGTTTTAAAAGGCCTCTTCAGTGTAAACCAGCATCTGCAGTTCCTTCTGACACACTTTATAGTGGATTTCAGGTATAGCGGAAGGACCTACCGATGGCTGCCGATGCCACCCTGGCTCGCTCCACCTCACTGGCCGCTTGCATCGCCGGCTGGCCCCCACACCGCCCCCAGCTCATGCCATCTCCCTGGCAAGACCTTCTGCCACCACCGCCGGCCCACGCAGCTTCCTCGGCCGCGTCCAGGCCATCACCGCCACTGCCGACAGCCCGCAGGCCGCGACCATCAACTCCACCGATCCTCACCCCACCCCCGGCCGCCAGCGGGCCAGGGCCGTCAACCCACCGGGATTCCAGGCCCAGCTCCGGACCGAGAGTCCGATAATGGGTCTCGACCGGAAACGTCACCTATCCGTGTTCTCCAGAGATACTGCCTGACCCACTGAGTTCCTCACGCACTCTGTTGTGTATCAACCAGCAACTGCAGTTGTTTGAAGAAAGGTCTCGACCCAAAACGTCACCCATTCCTTTTCTCCAGAGATGCTGACTGTCCCATTGAGTTACTCCAGCATTTTGTGTTTATCTTCGATTTAAACCAGCATCTGCAGTTCCTTCCTACACACTGCAGTTGCTTGTTTCTACTACATGTACAAAGATAATTCCATACTCGGTTGGAGCAGACAACCAGCCCCCCAGTGATTCTCATTATAACAGAGGTTTTACTGTATGGCAATGACGTAGTGGCTGCCGTAGTGTTCAGAACTCAGAACTGGGAGAGGACATTGCTGGTCCTTCCAGGGAATTTGGGAGCATTTTTGGAGGCAAAGTCATTGGGTAGTTTTAAGGTGGAGGTTGATGGGTTCTTGATTAGTAAGGGTGTCAAGGTTTATAGGGAGAAGGCAGGAGAATGGGGTTAAGAGGGAGAGAGAGATCAGCCATGAGTGAATGGCGGAGTAGACTTGATGGGCTGAATGCCATACTTCTGCTCCGATGACTTACGAACATCAACGTATATGTTTCCAATCCGGTTTGCAGTTAATTAATGCCTCAATTTCGTGGTCATTCTTCTTAAACCAGTCCTGGTTCTTCTTGTTAGCAAGCCAAGTGTCAATTGATGTGGACATCCGAATAATCCTTAAACTGTGGATCCTTTGCTCCTCATGCAGGCTAGGGGTTGACAACTTTGTGAGGTGCTGTCAGTGAAAGGATGTCTCTGTGGGATCCTTCAGAGTTTTGAAACTGATCTTCTTGTGCTGTTTAGAGCTACAGCGCGGAAACAGGCTCTGTTCCCCACCGGAGTCCGTGCTGACCAGCGATCCCCGCACACTAACACTATCCTACGCACACTAGGGACAATTTCTTTTTATCATTTATACCAAACCAATTAACCTACAATCCTGTACGTCTTTGAAGTGTTGGAGGAAACCAAAGATCTCAGAGAAAACCCACGCAGGTCACAAGGAGAACGTACAACTCCGTACAGACAGCACCCGTAGTCGGGATCGCTGTACGGCAGCAACTCTATCGCTGCACCATTTTGCCGCCTGTATTTTGGAGGTAATTGTGTGGATGGGGCGACAGTCAGTCTCAGGATATGGGTAATGTGAGTATCTTTACAGTGCCTCATCCAAACAAAAAGTTAATTTAGAAGGTGCACTGCTTAGATTGGAGAGGGTTGCCATGACATCTTTAACATATTTCTCTAACAAAACCAGATGCCTGTTGTGACAAGGTTATGCCCTGGGCATTTTGTCAACAGACCATCCCTGCTCCTGCCTTGCCGATCATACCTTCACTGAGGGTTGCGTTCCTTCCCGTGCGTTCATTCAAGGCACGCAGGAGGCTCCGTTTCTCTCCCTTTGCGATGAAGACCGGCATCATTTGTGTAGGAAGGAAGTGCAGATGCTGGTTTACACCGATGATATGCCCCAATAAACACTAATCCCACCTGCCCGCCTTTGGCCCATCACCTTATAAGCATTTTCTATCCAAGTACCTGTCCCAATGCTTTTTAAAATGTTGTTATAGTACCTGCCTCAACTACCTCCTCTGGCAGCTCATTCCATATACCTGTGTGAAAAGATTGCCCTCAGGTTCCTATTGAATCTCACCCATTTCACTGTAAACCTTGTATAAGGCTTGTATTCACTGGAGTTTAGAAGGATGAGGGGGCATCTTATAGAAACATATAAATTATAAAAGGACTGTACAAGCTAGATGCAGGAAAAATGTTCCCAATGTTGGACGAGTCCAGAACCAGGGGCCACAGTCTTAGAATAAAGGGGAAGCCATTTAAGACTGAGGTGAGAAAAAAACGTTTTCAACCAGAGAGTTGTGAATTTGTGGAATTCCCTGCCACAGAGGGCAGCGGAGGTCGAGTCACTGGATGGATTTAAGAGAGAGTTAGATAGAGCTCTAGGGGCTAGTGGAGTCAAGGGATATGGGGAGAAGGCAGGCACGGGTTATTGATTGGGGACGATCAGCCATGATCACAATTAATGGCGGTGCTGGTTCGAAGGGCTGAATGGCCTCCTCCTGACCTATTTTCTATGTTTCTATGTAACCTACGACCTCTGGTCCTTGATTCCCCACTTCTGGTAAAATGACTCAGTGCATTTACCCAATCAATTCCCCTCACAATCTTATATGATCACCCCTCATTCTCCTGCACTGCAAGGAATATCTTAACCCGCCCAATCTCCCCGTATATTTCAGGCCTTCAAGTCCTAGCAACATCCTCATAAACCTTCTCTGTACTCTTTCCAGCTTAACAAAACCCTTCCTATAGCAGGAAGGCCAAAACTGAACACAAACACTCCAAATGTGTAAGGAGGAACTGCAGATGCGGGTAAAACTGAAGACAGTCACAAAATGCTGGAGTAACTCAGCGGGTCAAGCAGCATCTCTGGAGAAAAGGAATAGGTGACATTTTGGGTAGAGACCCTTCCTCAGAGAGTCACGGGAGGGCAAACTGGGAGATATAGAGATACAAAGAACAAATGAGCGAAAGGTATGCAAAACGTCAAATCAAAGCCAGCAATGATGATCAAGGAAAGGTGGAGCCCACAATGGTCCATTGTTGGCTGTGGAGAAAGTGATTACAAATGAAACTAATGAGAGAAACAGTGGAACTCAGCAGGACGACAATGAAATTAGTAGGATGACTAGGGTGGGGGAGGGATGGAGAGAGAGGGGATGTAAAATAGACGTCCTCCTCAGTCTTGTCCAAAATTTTAAGGATTGCAGTGTAATTGGTTTTAGTTTAGTTTAGAGATAAAGCACTGAAGTGGGCCCTTCGACCCACCGAAACTGCGCAGACCAGCGGTCCCTGCACACTTACACCATCCTACACACACTAGGGACAATTTACATTTATACCAAGCCAATTAACCTACAAACCGGTATGTCTTTGGAGTGTGGGAGGAAACCGAAGATCTCGGAGAAAACCCAAGCAGGTCATGGGGAGAACGTCCAAACTCCGTACAGACAGCACCCGCAGTCAGGATCGAACCTGGGTCTTCGGCGCTGTTATGTGTGCGTTAGCCAGATTCCATGGGTATATCTTGAATATATTGGAGCAGCTCACTCCATGAAGATGCTCTTCCTTTTTTCTTTGCCCCAACCAGTCACCTTTTCCCCACCCATGTCTCACAGTGCAGCAAGACTATTATAGTAAGGGTCCATTGTTTATTGTGTGGTCAAATGCTGGCTAAAACACTAGACAATATCCCATGCTCTTTTACAGAATAGTGTATGGGATCATTTACACCCAACTGACAACTGTCATAGAGTCACAGAGTGATACAACATGGAAACAGGCCCTTCGGCCCCACTTGCCCACACGTCCACCAACATGGCCCAGCTACACTAGTCCCACATGCCTGCCTGTCCATATCCCTCGAAACCTGTCCTATCCATGTATCTGTCTAAACGTTGGGATAGTCCCAGCCTCAAACACCTCCTCTGGCAGCTCGTTCCATACACCCACCACCCTTTGTGTGAAAAAGTTACCCCACAGATTCCTATTAAATCTTTTCCCCTTCACCTTGAACCTATGTCCTCCGGTCCTTGATTGCCCTACTCTGGGCAAGAGACTCTGTGCATCTACCCGATCTATTCCTAGCATAATTTTGTACACCTCTATAAGATTCCCCCTCATCCTCCTGCGCTCCAAGGAATAGAGACCCAGCCTACTCAACCTCTCCCTGTAGCTCACACCCTCCAGTCCAGGCAACATCCTCGTAAATCTTTAGTGAACCCTTTCAAGCTTGACAATATCTTTCCTATAACATGGTGCATAGAACTGAACACATTATTCTAAATGCGACATCATCACTTGTCAACTCTTGTTGAATGTCTTCACTGAACAAAGGCACCCGCATGAATGCAGCATCCCCTCACAGCGCACTGTGGTGTGCCTAGATTATAGGCATATCTGGAGCGGCACTGCAACACCTCACCTTCACACTAGTCTCCACTCATCACCTGCCCTTACAATTTATCTCCTTTGCACGAGCAATGGCTTAGTACGTTATGTGGAGGAAGGAACTGCAGGTGCTGGTTTAAACCAAAGATAGACGCAAAATGCTGGAGTAACTCAGGGGGACAGGCAGCATCTCTGCAGAGGAGGGATCAGTCTGAAGAATGGGTCGAGACCCTTCTTCAGACTAGTTTAACTTAATTTAGAGATACCGAAGGAAACAGACCCTTCTGCCGACCGGGTCCACGCAGACCACAATCACTTGTACACTCGCTCTATCCTACAGGTGAAGGACAATTTACAGGTAGACAAAAATGCTGGAGAAACTCAGCGGGTGAGGCAGCATCTATGGAGTGATGGAATAGGCGGCGTTTCATTTCGAGACCCTTCTTCAGACTGATGTGGGGGGGGGGGGGGGGGATGGGAAAGGAAGAGGTGGAGACAGTGGGTTGTGGGAGAGCTGGGAAGGGGAGGGAAAGGAGGGAAAAATCAAGGACTACCTGAAATTGGAGAAGTCAATGTTCATACCGCTGGGGTGTAAACTACCCAAGCGAAATATGAGGTGCTGTTCCTCCAATTTGCGGTGGGCCTCACTCTGGCCATGGAGGAGGCCCAGGACAGAAAGGTCGGATTTGGAATGGGAGGGGGAGTTGAAGTGCTGAGCTACCAGGAGATCAGGTTGGTTATTGCGGACCGAGCGGAGGTGGGGGGTGAAGTGATCGCCAAGCCTGCACTTGGTCTCACCGATGTAGAGCAGTTGACACCTGAAACAGCGGATGCAATAGATGAGGTTGGAGGAGGTGCAGGTGAACCTCTGCCTCACCTGGAAAGACTGCTTGATTCCTTGGATGTAGTCAAGGGGGGAGGTAAAGCGACAAGTGTAGCATTTCCTGCGGTTGCAAGGGAAAGTACCGGGGAGGGGGTGGTTTGGGTGGGAAGGGACGAATTGACCAGGGAGTTACGGAGGGAGCGGTCTCTGCGGAAAGCAGAATGGGGTGGAGATGGGAAGATGTGGCCAGTGGTGGGATCCTGTTGGAGGTGGCGAAAATGTCGGAGGATTATATGTTGGACAATCGGCCCACTGAGTCCGCGTCGTCCAGCAATCACCCATAGATGGCCGATCCCTCACACTGGGCACAATTGGCAGAAGCCAATTAACTTGCAAACGTGTACGTCTTTGGAATGTGTGTGAAAACTGTAGAACCGGGAGGAAACCCACGTGGTCACGGGGAGAACGTACAAACTCCACACAGACAGCACCCGTAGCCAGGATTGAACCCGGGTCTCTGGCGCTGTAACTCCGTGCTGCTGTACTATTGGGGTATCTTTTCTATTTATTTTACCTGTCAAATAATTAAGTTGAAAAATAATCTAGAATTTTTTGCATCATCTCTTTTTGTCGTTGGATGTCAGTTTTGTGTCACTAGCTGACACACGGATCACGTTATACATACGGCATCCTAATAAAGGCAGACAAATCTCCTCAGATGCATTGCATAACAGGTGACTCTCAATACACTTGCTTCATTTGAAGGTTTTAAGGTCATAGAGTCAGAGAGGCACAGAGTCATACAGTGTAGAAACAGGCTTTTTGGCCCACACTGGTGCTGTCTGTACAGATTTGCAGGTTAATTGGCTTGGTAATAATGCTAAACTGTCTCTCAGCTGTGTAGGGTAGTGTTAGTGTACGGGGATCGCTGGTCGGCGCAGACTCGGTGGGCCGAAGGGCCTGTTTCTGCACCGTATCTCGTAACTCAACTGAGCTAAGAGGTGGGAATGATGCTGAGGCTGAATGCAGCAACTCTTTCTCTAAGCATAAAGACCTCCATGAAAGTAATCTGTTCCACAACTCTCCTGCCAGACCTTGTGTCCCCTGGAAAACATCTGCAGGCATTCTGTTAGGTAACCACTCTTGACAAACTCCTGTTAGACACACAATATATCAAGGCATCGGTGTTTAAAAAAAGATGACATGTTATGGAAGATATTGTCATGTTAATACTGAATTCCACATTATCTTGTCAGTTGACTGTCAGGTTGGCTTTATGTTGTCAGCAAGCCTCGCTTCTAATGGAAGATGTGAGTTGTCATGTTGAGAAAGTCTCAGGACGCTTACATTTGAAAATCTGTTCTGTTAAATGCAGCTTGAAAGGTGGTGAAATCCTTGTCTCGTGATATTACCTTCATAACCATCTGAACGTATCTATTTCCCAGGCTACTCGCTTACCTTGGGAGAGTTCACCGGCGACACAGTAAAAGGTAAGGATCATTGTCTTGTACTGTTCGAGTTTAGTTTAGAGAAACAGTGCAGAAACACACCCATCGGCCCACCGAGTCTGCAGCAACCAGCGTTCCCCGCACACCAACACTATCCTACACACATTCGGGACAATTTACACTTATACTAAACCAATCAACCTACAAACCTTGGGTACACGAAATGCTGGAGAAACTCAGCGGGTGCAGCAGCATCTATGGAGCGAAGGAGATAGGCGACGTTTTGGGCCGAAACATCGCCTATCTCCTTCTCTCCGTAGATGCTGCTGCACCCGCTGAGTTTCTCCAGCATTTTGTGTACCCTCGATTTTCCAGCATCTGCAGTTCCTTCTTTAACACCCTACAAACCTGTCCGGCTTTGGAGTTTGGGAGGAAACTGAAGGTCTCAGAGAGAACCCACATGGTCACGGGGAGAACGTACAAACTCCGTACAGACAGCACCCGTAGTCAGGATGGAACCCAGGTCTCTGGCGCTGTGAGGCAGCAACTCTACCGCTGCGCCACCGTGCCGCACTAGGTAATGTAACTTCATTGATCCCGAGAGCCTCCAGACCAAGTTATTCTGCATTGTCTGGCGATATGTGTTGTTTTGTCTAACTGTGCAGTAGAAATACATTATTTTTTATAAGAATCTAGTGACGTCTCATTTTAACATGGTCCAAATAAATCCTATGAAATGCCTTAATATCATTTTCATTTAATTGTATCTTGTTCTCCATAATGTACAAGATTCAGGTCCATTTGCTAAAATACCAAAATTTGGAGGGGCAAGCAGTGGTCTCAATTAAGACAGGGAAATATCTAACCCAAAAATATCACATAGCCTCATAAATTCTTGTTCATGTTATTGGAACAGAATTAGGCCATTTGGCCAATCAAGTCTACTCTGCCATTCAATCATGCCTGATCCATCATTCCCTCTCAACCCCATTCTCCTGCCCTTCTCCCCATAGCCCCTGACACTCGCACTCATCAAGGATCTATCTATCTCTTAAAAATATCTCACTGACCTGGCCTCCACAGCCGTCTGTGGCAATGAATTCCACAGATTCACGACCCTCTGACTAAATAAATTCCTCCTCATCTCCTTTCTAAAGGTACGTCCTTTTATTCTGAGGTTATGGCCTCTGGTCCAAGACTCCCCCACTGGTGAAAACATCCTCTCCACATCCACTCTACCCAGGCCCTATCCAGATTTATCAGTACATGGCACCTAACGTAGTGTTGGAACCCTAATTCCCACATGAACTCATGTTTTGGATATGCAGGATAGATACACGTGTAATGATCAACAGAGTCATGTCTAAAGCAATCTAGAAGTCCAGCCCATTACATACTTGGCTTAAGAGCAGCACAATGGCACAGTGGTAGAGCTGCTGCCTCACAGCTCCAGTGACCCAGGTTCGATCCTGACCTCAGGTGCTGTCTGTGTGGAGTTTACACGTTCTCCCTGAGACTGCATGGGTTTACTCGGGGTGCTTCAGTTTCTTCTCCCACATCACAATGATGTATGGGTTGTAGGCTAATTCCCCCTAGTGTGTACTAGGATGACTCATGGGAAAGGGTGATCAATGGTTGGCATGGATTCAGTGGGCCGAAGGGCCTGTTCCCATGCTCTCTCTCCTAAGCTAAACTAAGCAGAACCCATGGGAATGACATGAAGCTAGGTAAATCCTAAAGGAAATGTACTTATTTTATACAGCAGTCTGTTGTTTCCATTGGAAAACTGGAGAAACAATCACTTTCTCAGATACAAGGAGGCAAGTAGGATTGCTTCAGCCAGTGAGAGTACCTTCCAGTGGTGCCTCTAGCCTGGAGCAGTGGGAGTATTGTCTATAATCTCGCCACATCCTCACCCTACCCATCTCCGGCATTTTTCTTGGAAAGACCCTCACGCATCTGTGTCCCCACCATCATCCCACCATGGGGTGAAACGTAAAATCCTGATCAGCCATACCTCCCCCTCCCCCACCCTTAATGCGATCATAGTTTGTGATTAATTTGGGGAGTAAGACGAAGGCTGATAATTTGGTTGTGGGGTAGGAGACATGACTGATGGGAGGAGTGGTTTAGTTTAGTTTAGTTTAGTTTAGAGATGCAGCGTGGAAACAGGCGCTCTGACCCACCGAGTCCGCGCCGACCAGCGATCCCCGCACACTAGCACTATCCTACGCTACGGACAATTTACATTTATACCGAGCCAATCAATTAACAAGCCTGTATGTCTTTGGAGTGTGGGAGGAAACCAAAGATCTTGGATAAAGCTCACTGAGGTCACGGGGAGAACGTACAAACTCCATGCGGACAGCTCCCGTAGTCAGGATCGAACCCGGGTCTCTGGCGCTGTAAGGCAGCAACTACCGCTGCACCACCTTTTGGGGTATTTGGAGGACTCTGAGGAAGGGCTGGGATGGGGGATGTTTTTAACATAATGGGGACCTTATGTGGGTTCCATAATGGGGCCAGTGGTCCTGTTGTCAGGCTCCATAGCCTGGGCTTGGCCAGGGACATCTCAGGTAAGCAATGAAAGGCTGTTGCAGAAGGTACGACTGCATGCCTGAACACCTCTGCCATGATTTTCATACATGCACTAGAGTTGTGGTCAGGTAGGCACTCGGTCCATTGCACATAAAAAGACACAAAGTGCTGGAGTAACTCAGTGGGCCAGGCAGCATCCCTGGAGGACATGGATAGGTTCTAGCCAAGACCCAAGTCTCAGACTGGTTCAGGTACCATGCCGTGACTTTTTACATGGAGTCATTGAGATATATTGTAAAATTAATCCAATGTTCCCACTCTTTAAATCTGCTTGCTCACTGTCTCCTAGTTAATAAACATTTCTAGCTTGGATCTCAAATGTGAGAACAAAATAATTGGATGTGCATTTGGAGCCTATGTACTAAGGGTCCCGACCCAAAAGGTCACCTATCCATGCTCTCCAGAGATGCTGCCTGACCCGCTGAGTTACTCCAGCACTTGGTGTCCTTTATGTAAACCAGCATCTGCAGTTCCTTGCGTCTAGTAATTGATTTACCATTCATCAAACCTTTTATCTACCTGTTCATTCTACAGAATATCTCGTCGGAGCCCCCAGGGCGAAAAGTACATTGGGTTCTGTATGTATAATTTATTACTTAAATGCTTTTTAGTTTTTAGTTTAGCTTTTTACGGTTGAGTGTGGAAACAGGCCCTGTGGCTCACCAAGTACGCTAGCACTATCCGACACACTGTGGGACAATTTTACAAATTACAGAAGCCAATTACCCTACAACCCTCTGCCTCTTTGGAGTGTGGGAGGAAACCGGAGCATCCGTAGAAAACCCACGTAGGCCACAGGGAGAACGTACAAACTCCGTACAGACAGCACCCGTAGTTAGGATCGAACCCAGTTCTCTGGTGCTGTGAGGCAGCAACGCTACTGCTGTGTCAGGATTAAATGTTAATCCAATTGACATTTCTATCAATAATATCAACCACATAACACACCTAGGCGATAAGCATGGAAACAGGCCCTTTGGCCCGCTAAATCCACAACGACCTATTCACACATTAATTAATTCTACATGCTCACTACACATTTGGGGCAATTTACAGAGTCCGATTAATTTACAAACTTGCATGTCTTTGGGATGTGGGAGGAAACATGCGTGGTCACAGGGAGAACGTGCGAACTCCACGCAGACAGCTCCCTAACAGGTGATTGCTGGTCAGCGTGAACTCAACAGGCTGAAGGGTCTGTTTCTACGTTGTATGTCTCAACTAAACTAAATTAAATATCTGAAGCCAAGTAGGCTGGTATCCTGAACAGGTCCATCGTTTAAGATGAGCGATTTGTTCAGGATATTTATAAGGTTTAAGCCAACCCAGCACCCAGAGGTAGCACTACAATGCAGGGCTTTGAGATCAGGATTGAACCCGGGTCTCTGGCGCTGTGAGGCAGCAGCACTACCAGCTGCACCACTTTGCCACACTAATGGACTTTATCTTTGCCAGTGAGGCGGTTAGCTCAATTTGGATTCGATAAGTTAAGTGACCTCCTTTGATAAACCATTTGAGGAACTGGACCCTTTTACAGGCAGACATTGAATTGAATTGAATAGTTTGCTGTCACACTCGTGAAATTCTTTGCTTGCATTCCCAAGGTATGCAAATAGTCACTACATAAAGGGTGCTCACAAAGTTACAAATTCCCCCCCACCCTCCGTGCCAGTTCCCCCTTTGTTCTTCCGCCCCCCTTCACCATGCCAGGTCCCCATTGTCCATTGGTCCCCCCCCCACGCCGGTGCCTCCACGCCGGGTCCGCCTTTGTTCCTCCCCTCGCCAGTGGCGTCCTCACGTCTACGTGTCCGTCCTCGTCCCTCGGTCAACGCCATCATCGACGGCCGCACCGACCTCTCCACTAACCATGCCGGGACCTCTCTGGACACCTCCATGGCACCGACCCAGGCCCCAGCTGCGGGCTCCTATGCCCGCGGGCTTCATTGACCCACAAGGGGGCTACACCTCCGACCCATGAGGCCCGGGCTCCTCCGGAAGGCATACATCCCCGTCTAGGCTACATCGAGCACCAGGATCCAGGACGCGGGCTAACCCCAGGTGGGAACTGTGTATTTAGAGCTGGTTTGGCACGCATTCACCATGGCTGTTCTCTTGCTCTGACAGGTAAAGATCTTGTGGTCTACAAACATGACAACCATACTAACCATAATTGGTGAGCAGGTAAGAAATGAGAATTAGTTCTTAAACAATGAGGCTTACTGTTTCCACTTCGGAGAAATGACAACATGGGTAAAAAAGCCACTGCAACTAACAACTGTCTAATCATTTGACTCGGGAGGGGTGGGGTGGAGACTGGAAGTTGTATCCTGCTGTAATACAACACCGCATAACTACTTCTATTAGCCGCCTGGCGCATTGGGACTTGCTGAGTCATGAGATGCAATGTGTTGGTTTTAGAGATACAGCGCGGAAACAGGCCCTTCGGCCCACTGCGTACGCACCAGCCAGCGATCCCCGTACATTAACACTATCCTACACACACTAGGAACAATTTACATTTATACAGAGCCAATTAACCTGCAAACATGTTTGGCTTTGGAGTGTGGGAGGAAACCGGAGATCCCGCAGAAAACCCACGCAGTCAAAGGGAGAACGTACAAACTCCGTACAGACAGCATCCGTAGTTAGGATTGAACCCGGGGTCTGGCGCTGTGAGGCAGCAACTCTACCGCTGCACCACAGTGTAAATGCAGGTTCTTACTCTCTGTTGAAGACACATTTTAAGCGGGTTTTAACATGCCTGGTGTTAATAAGTACATTTCTAACCTCATGTATCCTTCTTCTGTTAAATACTTTAATTTGCCCTGAACTTTAACGCCCACTTTAATATATGAACGAAGATTTATTCCTATCCTTGATTTAGTAATAGCCACCAATGTTAGCTGCAGAGCAGGTGGCGATTTTAATATTAATTTGCAGCACACAAATAAGACTGAAAATAAACACAAAAAGCTAGAGTAACAGCGGAGTAACAGGGGAGTAACAGCTGGAGTAACAGTGGGTCAGGCAGCATCTCTGGAGAAAAGGAATGGATGACCCTGAAGAAGGGTCTCGACCCGAAATGTCACCCATTCCTTTTCTCCAGAGAAGCTGCCTGAGCCGCTGAGTTACTCCAGCATTTTGTGTCTCCCTTATTTTATTTTGTGTAAACCAGCATCTGCTGTTCCTTCCTACACAGATCGGACTGTTGTGATCAGCTGTGAGTCTCCCTCTGGTGGCGTGTGAAAGTACGGCAAAGAGTCTGGTATAGAAACCAAAGATCCCATACCTCATGTTTCACAACATGGGAGGTGGCTGTTCGGCCCATCTAGTCTATGTCAGCTCTCAGAGCATTCCATTCAATGTTAGTCTCCCATTAACGTCACTGTTACCCTCTAAAAACAATTTACAACACCTTATTCATCCACTGGCATTCCTTTTAATGTGGGAGGAGCCAGAACACGAGCAGAATATGGGAATGGGAATAATGGCAAAAAATGGCCACAGATCCCTGTTTGAGTTTCATTCAGTCTGAGTCTGATAACAGAAATTCCCAAACAACCTTCGGCAACCTTTCCCATCATTTTACTTAATTCAAAGCCACTTCTGGTATCCACACCTGATTATTGCAAAAATGTTGAATGTTGAATGTTGAATGTTGAATGTTGAATGGTTTCTGGTGCATATAAAAGACATAGAGTGTGCATGCACGGTACGTATACGTATTCCACTAATATTCAATCATCATGCATTTAATAAATGACTCATACTAACTTCTACATACACCATAGAAACCATGCTGCCTGGTTGCATCGCCGGTTGCTTTTGGAACAGCTCTGCCCACGACCGCAATGAAATAGCAGAGTTACGGATGTAGCTCAGCCCTTCCCATAGACAAGACTTCCCACCATTTACTCCAACTAATAATGCCTCGGGAAAGCAACATAATAAAAGACTTGTCCCTCCCTGGTCAATCTATCTTCTCCCTGCTCCTGTCTGACAGAAGGTGCAGAAGCTTGAAAGTGCGCACTACCAGACTCAGGAAGTGCTTCATCCCCTCTGTTATTAGGCTTCTGAACGGTCCTTCCATAGCTAGGGTTCTGTCTGATTCACCTCTACCCCATTGCAGACATTGTAACTGGTGAGCTACAGTGTGGAGAACTATATTCTGCACTCCATATTCCCCTGTGCTCTCCCTACTGTACTTGAGTTGGTCTGTATTTATGGATCATATTTCCTAATCTGATGGGATAGCAATGTAAATCTATTCACTGTGCGTTGGTACAATAGTAAACCTAAACGTTTAAGTAAGTTAGTAAGTTAGTTAGTTTATTGGCCAAGTATTCACATACAAGGAATTTGCCTTGGTGCTCCGCCTACAAGTAACAACATGACATACAGTGACAGTTACGAATGACTCAGAAAACACTAAACACCTATATATATAAAGGAAACAGAACGACGTGCTTCCTATTATGCTAGTGGAAACAATGAGAAGACATGTTGGCCAATGTAAGAAATCTAGTTGCATCATTGCCACCTCTACGGTTTTGCTTTACAGGTGGCAGCGTACTTTGGCTTTGCAGTGGCTGTGGTGGATCTAAACAGTGATGGGTAAGGATCTATTCTGCATTACTCTGGCAAAGGTGAAGCTGCTTGCTTCTGACTATAATAGCTTGCTGGATCCCTGGATGTGTTATGGACTGATCAGAGATACAGAGATACAGCGCGATGAAAAGGACCTTCAGCCTACTGAGTCCGTGCTGACCAGCAATTCCCGCAATAGCCACAATTTACATTTATACAAAGCCAATTAGGGCAGCATTGTGTCGCAGGGTAGAGTTTCTGCCTTACAGTGCCGGAGAGGCGGGTTCCATCCTGCCTGTACGTTCTCCCCGTGACCGCGTGGGTTTTCTCCGAGATCTTCGGTTTCCTTCCACACTCCAAAGACTAGTTGGGCAGAAGGACCCGCGCTATAACTCTAAGCTAAACTAAACCAAAAGATTAATGTACAAACCTGCAGTGCGGGGGAAAACCAAAGATCTCGGAGGAAACTCACACGGTCGCGGGGAGAACGTACAAACACCGGACAGACAGCACCCGTAGTCGGGATCGAACCCGGGTCGCTGGCGCTGAAAGCGCTGTAAGGCAGCAACATTACCGGCGCACCACCGTGCCCACCCCACGCAGATACAATTGCTCACCATGTTTGTTTCAACAACTCGCACTTTCCTCCGTAGGTCCCTCAGTCCTTCCTGAAACTCCCACAGCTCATCTTCCCTCTGCTCCTCTGCCTCCTGGTTTACCAAGTATAAGCTCTGTAACTCCATCTTCAAGGAGGCATGGAGTTATACAACATGGAGTCAGGTCCTTTGACCCAACTTCGTCCGTGCCATCTGAGTTAGTCCTCATTTCCTCCCACCCTTTGGCCCAACTTACCCATGCCGACCTAAATGCTCCATCCACACTAGTCCCACCTGCCCATGTTAGGCCAACATCCCTCTAAACCTTTCCTATCCATGATGTACCTGTCCAAATGTATTTTAAAGACTTCAGTGAGGAATTCCACCCACGTTACTCTGCTGCCTATTTTCAGGCATCTAGGTTTCTTAAACCTTAGCTCACTCTGTGAAGTGATCATTGTAACATCTTACCAAAACGAGAGAAGGGGTCTTAGAGTCATAGTCATAGAGCGATACAGTGTGGAAACAGGCCCAATTTTCCCACATCGGCCAACAATGGTCCAGCTACACTAGTCCCACTTGCCTGCGCTTTGTCCATATCCCTCCAAACATGTCCGATCCATGTACCAGTCTAATTGTTCTTAAACAGTGGGATAGTCCTAGCCTCAGCTACCTCTTCTGGCAGCTTGTTACATACACACACCACCCTTTGTGTGACAATGTTACCCCTCGGATTCCTTTTAAATCTTTTCTCCTTCACCTTGAACCTATGTCCTCTGAAACATAGAAACATAGAAATTAGGTGCAGGAGTAGGCCATTCAGCCCTTCGAGCCTGCACCGCCATTCAATATGATCATGGCTGATCATCCAACTCAGTATCCCGTACCTGCCTTCTCTCCATACCCTCTGATCCCCTTAGCCACAAGGGCCACATCCAACTCACTCTTAAATATAGCCAATGAACTGGCCTCAACTACCCTCTGTGGCAGAGAGTTCCAGAGACTCACCACTCTCTGTGTGAAAAAGGTCTTTCTCATCTCGGTCTTAAAGGATTTCCCCCTTATCCTTAAGCTGTGACCCCTTGTCCTGGACTTCCCCAACATCGGGAAACAATCTTCCTGCATCTAGCCTGTCCAACCCCTTAAGAATTTTGTAAGTTTCTATAAGATCCCCTCTCAATCTCCTAAATTCCAGAGAGTATAAAACCGAGTCTATCCAGTCTTTCTTCATAAGACAGTCCTGACATCCCAGGAATCAGTCTGGTGAACCTTCTCTGCACTCCCTCTATGGCAATAATGTCCTTCCTCAGATTTGGAGACAAAAACTATATGCAATACTCCAGGTGTGGTCTCACCAAGACCCTGTACAACTGAAGTAGAACCTCCTGCTCCTGTACTCAAATCCTTTTGCTATGAAAGCTAACATACCATTCGCTTTTTTCACTGCCTGCATGCCTGCATGCCTACTTTCAATGACTGGTGTACCATGACACCCAGGTCTCGCTGCATCTCCCCTTTTCCTAATCGGCCACCATTTAAATAATAGTCTGCTTTCCTGTTTTTGCCACCAAAGTGGATAACCTCACATTTATCCACATTATACTGCATCTGCCAAACATTTGCCCACTCACCCAGCCTATCCAAGTCACCTTGCAGTCTCCTAGCATCCTCCTCACAGCGAACACTGCCCCCCAGCTTAGTGTCATCCGCAAACTTGGAGATATTGCCTTCAATTCCCTCATCCAGATCATTAATATATATTGTAAATAGCTGGGGTCCCAGCCTGAGCCCTGCGGTACCCCACTAGTCACTGCCTGCCATTGTGAAAAGGACCCGTTTACTCCTACTCTTTGCTTCCTGTTTGCCAGCCAGTTCTCTATCCACATCAATACTGAACCCCTAATACCGTATGCTTTAAGTTTGTATACTATCTCTTATGTGGGACCTTGTCGAAAGCCTTCTGGAAGTCCAGATATACCACACCCACTGGTGAAAAATTCCACAAGATTCGTCAGACATGATTTACCTTTCGTAAATCCATGCTGACTTTGTCCAATGATTTCACCACTTTCAAATGTGCTGCTATCCCATCTTTAATAACTGACTCTAGCAGTTTCCCCACTACCGATGTTAGACTAACTGGTCTGTAATTCCCCGTTTTCTCTCTCAAAAAGAGGGGTTACATTTGCTACCCGCCAATCCTCAGGAACTACTCCAGAATCTAAGTATTTCCTGAGCTACTTCCTGAAGTACTCTGGGATGCAGCCTATCTGGCCCTGGGGATTTATCGGCCTTTAATCTATTCAATTTACCCAACACCACTTCCCGACTGACCTGAATTTCACTCATTCCTCCTTTGACCCACAGTCCCCTGCTATTTCCGGCAGATTATTTATGTCTTCCTTAGTGAAGACGGAACCAAAGTAGTTATTCAATTGGTCCGCCATATCCTTGTTCCCCATGATCAACTCACCTGTTTCTGACTGCAAGGGACCTACATTTGTTTTTAACTAACCTCTTTCTCTTCACATATCTATAAAAACTTTTGCAGTCAGTTTTTATGTTCCCTGCCAGTTTTCTTTCATAATCTATTTTTCCTTTCCTAATTAAGCCCTTTGTCCTCCTCTGCTGGTCTCTGAATTTCTCCCAGTCCTCTGGTATGCTGCTTTTTCTGGCTACTTTGTACGCATCATCCTTTGCTTTGATACTATCCCTGATTTCCCTTGTTATCCACGGATGCACTACCTTCCCCGATTTATTCTTTTGCCAAACTGGGATGAACAATTTTTGTAGTTCATCCAATCAGTCTTTAAATGTCTTCCATTGTATATCCACCGTCAACCCTTTTAGAATTAATTTACCTATGTCCTCTGGGCCTCGATTCCCCTACTCTGGGCGAGCGACTCTGTGCATCTACTCGATCTATTCCTCTCGTGATTTTGTACACCTCTATAAGATCCCCGCTCATCCTCCTGCCCTCCATGGAACAGAGACCCAGCCTACTCAACCTCTCCCTATAGCTCACACCCTCTAGTCCTGGCAACAACCTCGTAAGCTTGACAATATCTTTCTTGATTGAGGAGGCCGTTTGGAGCACTGTTGAAGAAACTAGACTAAAGGCTTCAATAAATCGGTACATTGGCATTCATCAGTCAAGGTACTGAGTATAGAAGTTAGATCCTTAGTTTAGTTTAGTTTAGTTAAGAGATACAGTGCAGAAACAGGCCCTTCGGCCCACCGAGTCTGCACCGACCAGCGATCCCGCACATTAACTAACACAACGTAAACAAAGTACCAGAGAAAACCACCCACGAGTCACGGGGAGAACGTACAAACTCCGTACAGACAGCACCCATGGTCAGGATCGAACCCGGGTCTCCTGGGCCAGAGCAGTGGCTGGTTCTTAGTGAGCTTAGATGTTAGAGCAGAACTTTGGGGGTTTGTACTCTAGCCTGGACTTTGGTCAAGATTATAAACTGTCCCAAGTGTGTGTAGGATAGTGTTAGTGTGTGGGGGTCGCTGGTGGGTGCAGACTCGGTGGTCCGAAGGGCCTGTTACTGCACTGTATCTCTAAACGAAACTAAAATGGTGAGACCACCCCCACAGTGATCTCCCTCTACCATCAGTACCGAGCGCCAAAAGCATGGAGGGGACGTGTCCCCTTTGGGCCCCCCGCCCCCCCGGGTTTTCCGCCCCTGCCGAGTGCATCTACATCCGCTGTAAGATTCACACAAATAACCTACAGTAATAAAAAGGAACTGCAGATGCTGGATTATACCAAAAATAAACACAAAGTGCTGGAGTAACTTCAAGTCGCAGCTTGTCATTTAGAGCAGAATTTCTTTCTTCTTTTATCTCACCATGTAAAGATTTGGCTGCACTATGCATTGGCATCCTTGAATAACTTTGTTCTCACGAGCGTACCTCACTGTGTATAATTCTGATTGATGCTTTCAGCCATATTTATTTTTAGCATTCGATTGGACGTGATGGAAGTGTTGGCAATATTTGAATAAGTAATAATTTCTACATTATATTCAGGATGAAAAGACCATGTGTGCTGCAAATTATATCAAAATATGCATCCAAATTAAATTGCAGTAACTGCACTCCTATAGCGCCTGAAGTGCACGGTGAACATAATTTAGTCATTTAGTTTAGTTGAGAGAAACAGCGGAAACAGACCCTTCAGCCCACTGAGTCCGCATTGACCAGCAATCCCCGCATATTAACACTGTCATACACACACTAGGGACAATTTACACATACACCAAGCCAATTAACCTACATAACCGGGGTACACAAAAGGCTGGAGAAACTCAGCGGGTGCAGCAGCATCTAAGGAGCGAAGGAGATAGGCGACGTTTCGGGTCGAGACCCTTCTTCAGACTGGTCAGGGATCAGGGAAACGAGAGATATAGACGGTGATGTGGAGAGATAAAGAACAATGAATGAAAGATATGCAAAAAAGTATCGATGATAAAGGGAACAAGCCATTGTAAGCTGTTTGTGGTGTGAAAATGAGAAGCTGGTGCGACTAGTTTGGGGGAGGGAGATAGAGATAAAGGGAATGCCAGGGCCCGAGGGCTGAGGGAGAGGTGGGAAGGGGAGGAGACAGCAAGGGTTAACAGAATTGAGAAAATTCAATGTTCAAGCCCAAAGGATGCAGACTCCCCAAGCGGAATATGAGGTGCTGTTCCTCCAACTTGCGGTGTTGCTAACTCTGGCCGTGGAGGAGGCCCAGGACCGAGAGGTCGGATACGGAATGGGAGGGGGAGTTGAAGTGCTGAGCCACCGGGAGGTCGGGTTGGTTTTTGCAGACCGAGCGGAGGTGTTTGGCGAAACGATCGCCAAGGTCTCACAGATATAGGTCTCGCTTGGTCTCACAGATATAGATCATCTGGCATCGGGAGCAGCGGATGCAGTAGATGAGGTTGGAGGAGGTGCAGGTGAACCTCTGTCGGACCTGGAAGGACTGCTTGGGTCCCTGAAAGGAGTGGAGGGGGGAGGTGAAGGGACAAGTGTAGCATTTCTTGCGGTTTGCAAGGGAAAGTGCCCGGGGAAGGGGTTAGAGCGGGAGGGAAGGGAAGAATTGACAAGGGAGTTGCGGAGGGAGCGGTCTTTGCGGAAGGCAGACAGGGGGGGAGATGGGAAGATGTGGCGAGTGGAGGGGTCACGTTGGAGGTGGCGAAATTGGCGGAGGACTGTGTTGTATTTGCCGGCTGGTGGGGTGAAAGGTGAGGACCAGGGGGACTCTGCCCTGTTTGCGAGTGGGGGAATGGGGAGTGAGGGCAGTGTTGCGGGGTATGGAGGAGACCCTGGTGCGAGCTTCATCTATAGTGGGGGAGGGGAATCCCTGTTCTCTGAAGAATGAGGCCATTTGTGATGACCTGGTGTGGAACACCTCATCCTGGGAGCAGATGCGGCGTAGACGGAGGAATTGTGAATAGGGGATGGAGTCCTTACAGGAAGCAGGATGGGAGGAAGAGTAGTCCAGGTAGTCTGTGGGAGTCAGTTGGTTTGTAGTGGATGTCGGTCAGGAGTGTATCACCTGCAATAGAGATGGTGAATGGTGTGCGTGTGCCCATAGCTACGAGGATGGTAGGAGAAATTGAGGGTAAGGACGGAGGCGGAGGAGGGTGGTCCAAGTGGACGGGTATTGCTCCTCTGGTCGAGTGAGACCGTCCTGGTGGGGGATGGAAGTGACTGGTGGTGAAATGGATGAAGTCAGTCAGTTGGGTGTGGGTGCAGGAGTGGAAATGTGTTCGGTGGGGCACGAACCAATGGGTCAGCAGTCGTCGGTTTTGTAACGGAGGTGGGAGAGGTCGGGGATGGGAGCCCTGAAGTACGGTTCTTCCTCGACCAGAAGCAAGGATTGTTCGACGTACCCGATTCCTCCCATTTCCTCTCCAAACAGGCAAGGCGTAGCTGGGGCAAGGGCCCCATGCGTGTGCCATAGTTCTCGGCGTACCAGGGCCCCATTTGACGCCTGCTTTAGTGTGGACTGGATTGGGATCTGCTCCCAGGATCACAAGGTCAGATTCTTCAGAGAACGGGGATTCCCTCCCCCACTATAGATGAGGCTCGCATCAGGATACCCCGCAACACTGCCCTCTCTCCCCATTCCCCTACTCGCAACAAGGCAGAGTCCCCTGGTCCTCACCTTTCACCCCACCAGCCGGCACATACAACACATAGTCAGTTTCGGTGACCCCTCCCTCGGTCTGAAAGACCGCTCGCAACTCCCATCTTCCCCCCTCCCGCTCTACCCCTTCCCCGGGCACTTTCTTGCAACCGCAAGAAATGCTACACTTGTCCCTTCACCTCTCCACTCCTTTCAGGGACGTCCTTCCAGGTCCGACAGACACCTCCTCCAGCGCTGCTCCAGATGCCAGATGATCTATATCGGTGAGACCAAGCGGAGGCTTGGCGATCGTTTCGCCGAACACCTCCGCTCGGTCCGCATTAACCAACCCGAACTCCCGGTGGCTCAGCACTTCAACTAACCCTCCCATTCTGTATCCGACCTCTCGGTCCTGGGCCTCCTCCACGGCCAGAGTGAGCAACACCGCAAGTTGGAGGAACAGCACCTCATATTCTGCTTGGGGAGTCTGCATCCTCTGGGCTTGAACATTGAATTTTCTCAATTCTGTTAACCCCTGCTGTCTCCTCCCTTTCCCACGTCTCCCTCAGCCCTCGGGCCCTGGCATTCCCTCTCTCTCTATCTCCCTCCCCCACCCTAGTCGCACCAGCTTCTCATTTTCACAAAACAAACAGCTTACAATGGCTTGTTCCCTTTATCATCGATACTTTTTTGCATATCTTTCATTCATTGTTCTTTATCTCTCCACATCACCGTCTATATCTCTCGTTTCCCTGATCAGTCTGAAGAAGGGTCTCGACCCGAAACGTCGCCTATCTCCTTCGCTCCTTAGATGCTGCTGCACCCGCTGAGTTTCTCCAGCCTTTTGTGTACCCTCGATTCTCCAGCATCTGCAGTTCCTTCTTTAACACAACCTACATACCCGCACGTCTTTGGAGCGTGGGAGGAAACCGAAGATCTCGGAGAAAACCCACGCAGTCAAGGGGAGAACGTACAAACTCCGTACAGACAGCCCCCGTAACCAGGATCAAACCCGGGTCTCTAGCGCTGCGAGCACTATAAGGCAGCAACTCTCCCGCTGCGCCACTGAGGCCCCGTGCCATTATGTTCAGGATTCTGTATAAACTGTAAAATTATACCCCTAACATATTGTAGAACTACGTCCCAACATAAAAAAAGAAAATTACATGGCAATTAGCATTAGTATTATTCCCCAATATTGCCACCACACTTCCATCGGGCAAAAAGTATAGAAGTGTGAAAACGCACACCTCCAGATTCAAGGACAGTTTCTTCCCAGCTGTTATCAGGCAACGGAACCACCCTATTACAACTAAACATGCCTGAGCTACTATCTACCTCAATGGACACCCTCGGACTATTTTTGACCGTACTTTACTAGACTTTATCTTGCACTAAACGCTATTCACATAATTCCCATTATCATGTATCTGTACACTGTGGATGGCTCGAGTGTAATCATGTATTGTCTTTCCGCTGACTGGTTAGCACGCAACAAAAGCTTTTCACGGTACCTCGGGACAGGTGACAATAAACTACACTCAACTAAACAACATACCCAGAGAAGAATATCATATTTGTTATAGGAACATAGAAAAAAGGTGCAGAAGGAGGACATTCGGCCCTTCGAGCCAGCACTGCCATTCATTGTGATTATGGATGTGTACCCAAATACATCACGGAACAGAATAGACTGGATCTGTTCCAAACACACCACACCACACCACTGCACTGCAAAAGAAGGGCTTGTACTTCATCTTGTGGGTATTTATTCTTATTTATGTACCTCAACATATAAAACCACGAGTGGAATAGATTGGGCAGATGCACAGTGTCTCCAGCTGAGACTTGGGGAATTGGGGACCAGGGGACATAGTTTAAGGTGAAGGGGAAAAGATTTAACAGGAATCTGAGGGGTAGCCTTTTCACACAGAGGGTGGTGGGTGTATGGAACGAGCTACCAGAGAGGGCAGTTAATGCAGGGACTATCACAACATTTAAGAAACAGATAGACAGGTACATGGAGGGCTATGGGCTAAACGCAGGCAGATGGCACTAGTGTTGGCCAGTGTGGGTAAGTTGGGCCACAGTGCCTGTCTCCACTCTGTATAACTATGACTCGTTGACTATGTAAGCCATTATTAAAAGGTTGTGGATTATGCTTAACGTGAGATATTATTTTTTATAAAAGGGAGGAATAAATCTGAAGGAAAAAATCCAGGATAATGTTGCTCAAAATCTCCCACTAGGGAACAGTTAATGCCATATTGATTTTAGATATCCACATGATTCTGGTACTGGCACGTAGCCTTTCAGTTTAATTTAGTTTTATATTCTGACCTGCTATTTATGGGCTTTCTCTCTGTCTGTTGCACAGGAGAGATGATATTTTAGTTGGAGCTCCACTGTTTATGAGCCAAGGACAGGATGACAAACTGCACGAGGTGGGACGAGTGTACCTTTACTTACAGGAGCAACCTGGAGTCTTCAAAGAACCGCAGCAGATCTTCACCGGGACAGAGAAGTTTGGCAGATTTGGCAGTGCCATAGCCAGCCTCGGTGATATCGATTACGATGGATACAAGGGTACGAAGTGCACAGACGATAGACGCAAAAAAGCTGCAGTAACTCAGAGGGTCAGACAGGAGAAAATCTCTGAAAAAGGGTCGAGACCCGAAACGTCACCTATTCCTTCTCTCCAGAGATGCTGCCTGACCCCTTGAGTTACTCCAGCTTTTTGTGTCTATCTTTCGTTTAAATCAGCATCTGCAGTTTCCTCCTCCACAAGTGCACAGGACTGTGGTGGGGAAAACATGCACATCTCACACTCAGAGATGAATGGGTATAAAATGTGTGGTCCATGGGCACGTGATAACATAAATCATCACTTTATACACATGCAAAAGGGTCACCCCAAATGCATTTAAAAATTGATTCTGTCTCCATTTTAGGGCTACAATTTATAGCCTCGACCAGAGTCACCTGTTGGTTCACCACTCAACTAAAATTAAACTGTCCCAATCTACAAAGGTCCCAGGTCATGTGGTTTATATTCAACCAGCTGTGCAAAGTGCACATTGCATTCAACCCTAACCAATTGGAAATTATTGGAGGGTGGCACGGTGGCGCAGCGGTAGAGTTGCTGCCTCACAGCGCTGGAGACCCGGGTTCGATCCTGACTATGGATCTCCGTTCTCCCCGTGACCTGCGTGGGTTTTCTCCGAGATCTTCGGTTTCCCCCCACACTCCAAAGACGTACAGGTTTGTAGGTTAATTGGCTTGGTGTAAATGAAAAAACATTGTCCCTGGTATGTGTAGGATAGTGTTAGTGTACAGGGATCACTGCTAGGTGCAGACACGGTGAGCCAAAGGGTCCATTTCATCGCTGTACCTCTGAACTAAACTAAGAAGACACTGTTGGAATATAAATCTGTCTCTAGATTCATCAAACTGATACACATTGACTTTAGTTTATTGGAGACTAATTGATTTTAAACGCTATTGCTTGTACCTTATGTCATTGATCGTGGGATTCACTATGCACCTGTGTTTGGACATGATTGTAATGAGGCCTGGATGATGTTTCCAAAGCCTGACAGGACTGAGGAAAAAGGGCATGTCTTCAATGAGGAGACATGATTTTAAGGAAGAAATAAATAGATTCTTGATTAGTGCAGGTGTCAGAGATTATGGGAGATGGCAGGAGAATGGGGTTCGGAGGGAGAGATAGATCAGCCATGATTGAATTTCAGAGTAGACTTGATGGGCTAAATGACCTAATTCTACTGCTATCACTTATGACCTTGACTCCCAGTACAAACACCACACAAAACATACTGTCAGGTTGCATCACGACCTGGTTTGGGAACAGCTCGGCCCAAAGAGTTATTGATGTAGCCCAGTCCATCATCCAGACCAGTATCCCCATCATTGACTCCATCTACACTTCACACTGCCTCACAACAGCAGCCAACGTAATCTAAGTCCTACCCCAATCATTCCTTCTTCTCCCTGCTCCTATCGAGCGGAAAGCACAGAAGCTTGAAAGTGCGCACTGCCATTGTTAGGAACAGCTCTTCACATCAGCTTTCTGAACGGTCCTACCATAAGTAAGGCTACTGTCCAATTCACCTCTACCCCGTTGTAGACTTTGAACTTTGTGTATGGAACGGATGCACTTCAATTCTGAGAACTTTATTCTGTACTCCGTGTCTTCCCTTCTGTTCTACCTATTGTAGTTGAGTTTGACTTAATTGTATTTATGTAGCAAATTATCGGATCTGATTGGGTAGCATGCAAAACAAAGCTGTTTACTGTACCTCGGTACATGTGACAATAATGAACCAAGAAGTTAAAGTGAGTGTCAGGTATTTTGCTTGTTTACATTGTGTCCAGGTGACTATTCCCAGTAATATTAATTGTCTAGAGATGGTATCGTTCATAGGTTCATAAGTTCATGTCATACGAGCAGAAATAAGCCATTTGGCCCATCGAGTCTACTGTGCCATAGGATCATGGCTGATCTATCTTTCCCTCTCCATCCCTTTCTCCTGCCTTCTCCCCATAACCTTTGAGACCATTACTAATCGAGAACCTGTCAATCAAAGAAATTCCTCCTCATCTCCTTTCCAAAGGTCCATCATTTGGAGAATGTCCGATATTGAATGACACGGGATCGGGCTGGGGTAGTGGGGACAACATATGAGAGGACACAGTGTATGAAATAAACTAACAGCACCTTTTATTCTACTTACAAGTCCTTATTCTTGGAGTCATATTCTCTACATAGATGCTCTTTAGGTAAGCTTAAGCCCTCTTCATCCAAGCTTTAGACTACATCTCAACTAACCCTATGACTGAGCGCAAATTTTAGAAATGATCGTAATCTTGGTCCCAAGTAAATGTCTGACTCTTGCTTCTATCAAAAATCCAAAAGCAATGGGTCTGTAAGTGAAATCCAGAGATTGCTTCTTCTTATCGAGTCCACTTCACAAGATTAGATATTATTCCGCAGCTTCATTGTAGGCAGTGAGACCGGCAGCTGTGCATTGCTTTTCCACTGAGGGCATGTCAGCAGGTGTTGCATTGTCTGTGGTTCAATATCACATTCGCAAGTGACATCATTGGAGTTATATCCCCACTTGTTTAGAGACGCCTTGGCTCTGCTGACACCAGTTCTCAATCGATTGAGGCATTTCCCTCTGGCCCAACTTGCGTCTGCACCAGGAGGGAGTTGCTCACTTGCCGTTGGTGCCGTGGTAGTTGAGGGGGGTAGAGTGGATATTCTATCACCCCAGATGGAGACTCATGCTTCACTTGTAATGCCAGCCTCAAGAGGAGTCATACAGTTAAGGAAAACTTTTCCTCAACTTTAGGCGGCTGGGAAATGGTGTCTGGCCGAACATTGGATGTTGCTCATCTGTTATTTGCCACTGGTGCTCCTTCATGCTGGCCCCTTCACCTCTGATGTCTGGCGGGGCCATGCCTGCCAGGAGGTAGAGGCTGTCAGTACTTGTTGGCAGAGATTACTGAGCATCATTGCGGGTTTCAGGTGAAAAGGAAACAAATTGGATTTAGTTCATATGATTAAGGGGCTGTCCCACTTGGGCAACCTAATTGGCGAGTTTAGAAGAGTTTGAAAAAATGACGTGTTGAAGACCTCCTTCGACTATGTTGAAGACCAGCTACGACTAGCTACGACTAACTTCAGGAAAATTGGACACCGAATAGTGGAGAGTGAAGACGACCTCCTTCGATCTCCTTCAATCTCACTTCGACTATGAAGAAGACTATCGACAACTACCTTTGACTATCTTCGACTGCTCTCAATTACCTACGACTAACATGCCAACCTATGACGACCTACTACAACCTACAACGACTAAGCCTACGAGTAAAAAGAGTATAGATTTTTTCCATGGCGACCTTTTTTTACTCGCGGACATTTTTTAAGATATTGAAAAAAACGCCGCGACCTAGCTGAGGCCTCGAGTACGCGGAGACCACTCTCGAGCATGAAGGAGAGTTACGAAGACCTCCTACGACCTTGTGTCGACCATGCTGCGAGTATGAGTCGAGGGCAAACTCGTGGATTAGGTCGCCCAAGTTGCACAAGCACTTTAGAAATGTAATATTTTCTTCCTCTTCGAACTATTTGTGATCTGTTTTATTTAAAATATATCCGCTGATGTTATTTGTTATAGTACCAGAGTTGGATAGAGATAGTAATCGAGCCGTACAGCACGGAAACAGGCCCTTCAGCCCAACTTGCCCATTCCGACCAAGATGCCCCATCTACACTAGTCCCACCAGTTTGCGTTTGGCCTATATCCCACTAAAGGGATATGGCCCATATCCCACTAGAGGAGGAAGTACTGACACTTTTGAAAAATATGAAAGTGGATAAGTCTTCAGGTCCTGACAGAATATTCCCTAGGACATTGAGGGAAGTTAGTGTAGAAATAGCAGGAGCTATGACAGAAATATTTCAAATGTCATTAGAAACGGGAATAGTGCCGGAGGATTGGCGTACTGCGCATGTTGTTCCATTGTTTAAAAAGGGTTCAAAGAATAAACCTAGCAATTATAGACCTATTAGTTTGACGTCAACGGTGGGCAAATTAATGGAAAGGATATGTAGAGATAATATACATAAGCATCTGGATAAACAGAGTCTGATCAGGAACAGTCAACATGGATTTGTGCCTGGAAGGTCATGTTTGACAAACCTTTTTGAGTTTTTTGAAGCGGTTACTAGGGAGATTGATGAGGGTAAAGCAGTGGATGTTGTCTATATGGATTTCAGTAAGGCCTTTGACAAGGTTCCCCATGGAAGGTTGGTTGAGAAGGTTCAATCTTTGGGTGTTAATGGCGGAGTATCAAGATGGATTCAACAGTGGCTGAATGGGAGATGTCAGAGAGTAATGGTGGATGGCTGTTTGTCAGGTTGGAAGCCGGTGACCAGTGGGTTGCCTCAAGGATCTGTGTTGGGTCCACTGTTGTTTGTCATGTACATCAATGATCTGGATGATGGGGTGGAAAATTGGATAAGTAAGAATGCAGATGATACTAAGATAGGTGGTGTTGTGGATAATGAAGTAGATTTTCAAAGTCTACAGAGAGATTTGGGCCATTTGGAAAAGTGGGCTGAAAGATGGCAGATGGAGTTTAATGCTGATAAGTGTGAAGTGCTACATCTTGGCAGGACAAATCAAAATAGGACGTACATGGTAAATGGTAGGGAATTGAGGAATGCTGTGGAACAGAGAGATCTAGGAATAACTGTGCATAGTTCCCTGAAGGTGGAATTGCATGTAGATGGGGTGGTAAAGAAAGCCTTTGGTGTGCTGGCCTTTATAAATCAGAGCATTGAATATAGGAGTAGGGAAGTAATGTTAAAATTGTACAAGGCATTGGTAAGACCAATTCTGGAGTTTGGTGTACAATTTTGGTTGCCTAATTATAGGAAGGATGTCAACAAAATAGAGAGAGTACAGAGGAGATTTACTAGAATGTTGCCTGGGATCCAGCAACTATGTTACAGAGAAAGGTTGAACAAGTTAGGTCTTTATTCTTTGGAGCGCAGAAGGTTAAGGGGGGACTTGATTGTGGTCTTTAAAATGATGAAAGGGATAGACAGAGTTGACGTGGATACGTTTTTCCCATTGAGGGTAGGGAAGATTCAAACAAGAGGGCATGACATGAGAATTAAGGGACAGAGATTTAGGGGTAACGTGAGGGGAAACTTCTTTACTCAGAGGGTGGTGGCTGTGTGGAATGAGCTTCCAGCAGAAGTGGTGGAGGCAGGATTGATTTTAACATTTAAAAGTAAAGTGGATAGGTATATGGACGGGAACGGAATGGAGGGGTATGGTCTGAGTGCAGGTAGATGGGACTAGGGGAAAACAAATGGTCGGCACGGACTGGAAGGGCCGAGACTTGGAACTTGGAAAACTTTATTGTCATTCAGATTCAAATTTCGTTGCCTGCAGTCATACATATAGTAAATAACAAAAACACACAATAAACACATATTTAACATCCACCACAGTGAGTTCACCAGCCACCTCCTCACGGTGGTGGAAGGCAAAAATCTTGTCTTTGTCTCTTCCCTTCTTCCTCTTCCTCTTCCTCTGCGCTGAGGCGACCCGGGTGATGTAAATAAGTCCCGCGGGTGAACCGCGCTCCGCGAGCGGGCCGGTTCAAGTCCCCGGCCCGGGGCGGCCAAAGCTGCCGAAGCTGCCGCCCTCCAGTCCAGCGGACGCAGCTGTTGCCGCGGGAGCTCCGGAAAAACAGGAGAGGGCCTGTTTCCGTGCTGTAATTGTTATATGGTTATATGGTTATAAAGCTATCTTATACATGCACCTGTCTAAATGTATCTTGAACGTGGTGATGGCACAATTGTATTAAATATCGGTGTCCTTGCAGATGTAGCAGTTGGAGCCCCATTGGCCGGTGAAGATGGCAATGGCAGGGTGTATATTTACCTGGGACGTACGACTGGACTCCACCAAAAACCATTCCAACAACTGAAGGGTGTGTGGGGTCCTGACGTGATGGCGGCAGGATTTGGCTTTTCATTGAAAGGAGGCCTGGATATCGATTCAAATAATTTCACAGGTAAAGTCTTAAGTCTCCATATCTTCTGCGTGTGGTTATTATTATTATTGCCTGGGGTGTAGATAATTAAAATAATAGGAAGCCATCATTAATTCTGTAAAAAAACAATCTTTACACTGAGGAAGTTACAGGTAGGCACGGATTGTTCGTTTCAGTTTGCAAATGTCGATGGCTAACCATGCTGGATCATAATATCTAGCATCTTACAGAAACTTACAAAATTCTTAAGGGGTTGGATAAGCTAGATCCAGGAAGATTGTTCCCGATGTTGGGGAGGTCCAGAACAAGGGGTCTCAGTCTAAGGATAAGGGGGAATTCCTTTAGGATGAGATGAGGAAAACATTTTTCACACAGAGAGTGGTGAGTCTCTGGAATTCTCTGCCACAGAAGGTAGTTGAGGCCAGTTCATTGGTTATATTTAAGAGGGAGCTGGATGTGGCCCTTGTGGCTAAAGGGATCAGGGGATATGGAGAGAAGGCAGGTACAGGATACTGAGTTGGATGATCAGCCATGATCATATTGAATGGCGGTGCAGGCTCGAAGGGCCGAATGGCCAACTCCTGCACCTATTTTCTATGTTCTTTGTTTCTATAATAGTGTACTGTTGCGACACCTGGCGGTGGCTGTGTTTTGTCACAACCCTCGGATTTGCTGCATCGATCACGTGGGTGTGGGAGGCGAGTTTTGTGCGCTTTTTAATGAGATGTATCAGTCTAGCGCCACACTTGTGGAAGTAGTATCGCGTTTTTGGCTGTCTTACCGACCAGAGTTAATTCGCTGCTTTAAAGCCCTGTCCCACGGTTCGAGTTCATTCCAAGAGTCCTCCCGCTAAGAGACGTCCCCGAGCTCCGATATACCTGCTTCGTTCATTCTCCGTGCTTACCGCGAGTTTGATTTTTTTTTAACTCGGGAGAGCTCTTGGAATGAACTCGTACCGTGGGACAGGGCTATTACCGTTGCAAAATAACGCAATTTAAATTCCCTCACTGTCTCGACTCGCCAAAGTACAGTCTTTCCACTGACTGGTTAGCACGCAACAAAAAGCTTTTAGCTGTACCTCAGTACACGTGGCACTAAGCTAAGCAAAACTAAACTTAACTAAACTAAACTAAACACAGAATCATAAACAAAGTGAACAACATTTAACTCATTAAAATATAGTTAAATGTTATATATTGGCTGCACGGCTAAGCATTTCTCATTGTTAGTTTTGCAATAACAATGCACTTTTTAAATTACATTTATATTAAATGTTAAGGGGAGGGATTTGAAAAATCGAAAGGAAATGGATCGGCGATGTTTTGGGACGAGACCCTTCATCGAGACTGAAAGGGGACGTGGTCAGTATAAAGAGAAGGGGAGAGAGAGGAGGGGCAAGAGCTGGCTAGTGATCGGAGGATACAGGTTGGAAGGTGATTATTGGATAACAATGGGGAGGGAGGAGTGGAGATTGGGACAGAGGCTGGGAAGAGATGTGCAGAACAAATGGCTGCAGAGTCTGGAATCTGATCAGAAAGAAAGTCGGGGGGGGGGTGGGGGGGTTGTTGAGGGGTGAGGGAGGGTGGCAAGTACGCACAGCAGGAGGAGGGTAGAGGTGAACAATAGGAGGGAATGTGAGCCAGTGGGAGTGTATGGGGAGGGGGAGGGGTAACGGGGCGATAAGGGGAGTTAAGGTAAGAAGCAGGGGGTATAACGGAGGACCAGGGTAAGTAGGAGGGGAGAGAAAGAGGCAGAGGAGTGCAGATTATCTGATATTGGAAAATTCAGTATTCATGCCATTGGATTGTATACCAGTCATAGAGACAGGCCCTTCACCCCAATGCCCATACCGACCAAAATACCTCATCTAAGCTAGTCCCACTTGTCCATGTTTGGCCCATATCCCTCCGATCCAAGTACCTGTCCCAGTGAGCCTTGTGCTGCTATAGTGCCTGCCTCACCTATCGCCTTTAGACTGTAGAGTTCTGAGTTATTAAGCGGAAACAAGCCCTACGGCCCACCGAGTCCCCGCCGACCAGCGACGCACTTGCACTATCCTACACACTAGGGATAATTTACAGTTTTACCAAAGCCAATTAACCTAGAAACCTGTACGTCTTTGGAGTGTGGGAGGAAACCTGATCACCCGGAGAAAACCCACGCGGTCACAGTGAAAACGTACAAACTCTCCAGGATCGAACCCGGGTCTCTGGAGCTCTAAGGCAGCAGCTGTACTGCTGTGCCACTGCTCCACCCCTCCAACAGCTCGTTCCATGGGCCCACCATCCTCTCAATGAAAAAGTTGCCAGTCAGGTTCCTATTAAATCTTTCCCACCCACCTTCAACCTCCAGTATGTCCTCTGATTCTTGATTCCCTACTCTGAGTAAAAGACTGTGCATTCACCCTACCTATCTTATACACCTCTATAAGATAACCCACCCCCCAGACGCCAACACTCCACGGAATAAAACCCTAACCTGACCAACCTCGCCCACGAGTCCTGAAACCATCCTTGTAAAACAGCCAGAATTGCTCTAATTCTCTGGGACACTGCCTTGTAGCATGAGCAGATGGCACCCTCTAATGGAGAGCACAGTGTTTACAAGGAAACATAACTTTGTCCACCTTGGCCAACGTGATCCCCCGGTTGCAAAATACTTTAATTCCCCTTCCCATTGCCACACTGACCTTCCTGTCCTGGGCCTCCTACACTGTCAGATTGAGGCCAAATGCACATTGGGGGAACAGCACCTCATATTTTGCTTGGGCAGCTTACAATCCAGCGGTATGATATTGATTTCTCTAACTTCAAGAGACCTTTGCATCCCTTCTCTCTCCGTCCCTCCCCCACCCTAGTCGTTGTACTAGTTTCACTGTCGTTCTGTTGCATTTCACTGCCTGTATATCTCGTTATCATCTACTCTAAAGCCAACAAAGGACCATTGTGGGCTCCACCATCCCATGATTATTGTTGCCATTTGCCTATCATTCATTTGTTTTTCATATGTACCATCTATAGCTCTCGCTTCTCTTTCCCCGACTCTCAGTCTGAAGAAGGGTCTCAACCCAAAAAGTCACCTATTTCTTTTCTCCAGAGATGTTGCCTGTCTCACTGAGTTACTCCAGCGTTTTGTATCTATCTTCGGTTTAAACCAGCATCTGCAGTTCCTTCCGACACATCAGCAAATGATAGATTGGTTTTACACCTTGGTAGAATATTCCTGTCTTTAGCAAACAGGCACCTTGTGTGTGAGAATTGTGTAATGAGCTGGGCAGGAAACAAGTACGATACTGCATGGGGCAAAGACGTTATCAGAATTAAACTTCTGTACGTTTTAGAGTGACAAGCGATTGAAGCTAGGAAGACTATTTCAACTATTTAGTCTAGGAAGCTGGCTGCCTCTTTCAATGACCTAGAAGGTGTGAGTTGATGCTGAGTAATGGATGGAAATCAATAGTCAATGGAATCAATGAGTCATTAAGAAAGCGGACGTTATGCAGCAGAGTGACACAGCTGGTCGAGCTACTGCCTCACGGCGCCAGAGACCCGGGATCGATCCTGACCTCGGGTGCTATCTGAATGGAGGTTGTACGTTCTCCCTGTGACCATGTGGGTTTCCCCCAGGTGCTCTGGTTTCCTCCCACATCCCAAAGACGAGCAGGCTTGTAGATTAATTGGCTTCTGTAAATCGTCCCTAGTGTGTTGGGAGTGGATGTGAAAGTGGGATAACGTAGAACTAGTGTGAACGGTGGCCGGCAGGGATCTGATGGGTCGAAGGGCCTGTTTCTCTGATGCACCTTTCATTCAACAAATCTATGACCAAGTAACTAGGTGAGCATTTAAATAACCAAGGCGTAGTTGTCTGCTGGCCAAGAGCTGGTACATAGGGTTAGTGTGGATGGGTGACATGGCCAACATGCGTTCAATGGGGCAAAGGGGCTGTTTCTGTGCTATGTGACTCTGGGACTGCTCCCAGTACTGGTGAGACTGTGTCCTGCAAAACCACCAATGTGATTAACCCTTCCCTCCACTACCCAGCACAATATCCATACCCACAGCACAGGCAGCAACTTGGCTGGGGTCTCGGGCAATGCATTGGGAAGATTGTAACAGGTTTTACAGACTCAGACTGGATAATAATCTTCAATGCCGTGAGGCAGTTCTGTGCCTTCAAAGAAATGCACAGGAATATCAGAGACAAAAGACTGCGGGAGCTATAATGTGGAACAAAAAGCAAAGTGCTGAAGGACGGCATTGATGCAGGATCATGGGCAGAAATGTTTACAATCTTTTCGCCTCCACAGACGCTGCCTGTTCCGCTGAGTTCCTCCAGCATTGCCTTTCTTTCACAGTTAGGGTGGCATGGTGGTGCAGAGGTTGGTTTGCTGCCTTACAGCGCCAGAGACCCGGGTTCAGTCCGAGTTTGTGCGTTCTCCCCGTTACCACGTGGGTTTTCTCTGGGCGCTCTGATTTCCTCTCACACTTCAAAGACTTTGTAGGTTAATAGGCTTCGGTAAAAAATTGTAAAATGTCCCTAACGTGTAGGACAGTGCTAGTGCACGGGTGGTCGTTCATTAGCCTGGACTCGGTGGGCTGAAGGGCCTGTTTCCGCGCTGTATTACTAAAGTCTAAAGTCATATCATAAGGCACTCTTTAGAACTGCGTAGTTAGTTGCAAGAAGATGCAGGCGCCACACTAATGCATTGTGTGCCCGTCCTTGTTTTACAGATTTGATTGTTGGTGCCCACAATGCAGACAAGGTCCTGGTGTACAGGTGAGGACCTGGCTTTCTTCACGCAGTCGCCGTCAGCCACATCAGCCAAGGATCTTTGTCCCCAATCAACTGTCCTCTTCACACCTCCAATTTATGGTCTTGTCTCAACCATTTTGGCATATTATGTTATTTGTATCAAAAAATAATTTATTTCATTTCAACACCAAAAAAACCAAAACCGCGGTGACATACGCATCGCCATGTTACAAACTCATCATACAGCGATGTTACGAAGATTCTAATAACTACTATACAACCCCGGTAAAGGGGCAAGCATCTGGCTCAGACAGCCCTCTTCCGCCTGGTGCCGTGACTCGCGGATGGCCAGCTTGGCCAGGCCTAGGAGCAACCCAACCACGACATCTTCAGCCCTGCCCACTCCCTAGATCCTGTCACCAGTCCTTCGGTCAGTGACAGCAGAGCCACTCCTCCCCTCGCGGACCCTAGGTGGAGTGGTGGTGCTCCTTGCCCTCCGGACCCTGGCTACAAGGACACTCTACTGGTCCCTACCATTTTGGCATATTGGCCTTCATCAGTCAGAGCATTGAGTGTAAAATGTACATGGTTAGCATGTTTGCAGATGACACAAAAGTGTGCGGCATTGTAGATGGTGAAGATGGTGGCCAACAAATGCAACAGGATCCTGATCTGTTGGCCAGGTGGGATAAGGAATGGTCGATGGAATTCAACAGAGAAATGTGAGGTGTTACATTTTTGGAGCAAAAACATGGGCAGAACCTACACAGTGAACGGCAGGGCTCTGGGGAATGCAGTAGAACATAGGGATCAAGGAGTGCAGGTGCATAGTTCATTGAAAGTGGCATCACAGGCAGATAGTCAAAAAGACCTTTGACACCTTGTCCTTCATCCGTATAGAGGTTGGGAGGTCATGTTGTAGCTGTATAAGACGTTAGTGGGGTCACATTTAGAGCATTGTGTTCAATTTGTGTTATAGGAAAGATGGTGTCATGCTGGAAGGGGTGTCATGCTGGAAGGGGTGCAGAGAAAATGTACGAGGATTTTGCCAGGATTCCAGGACCTGGGCAATATGGAGAGGTTGAGTACGCTAGGACTCTATTCCTCAGAGCGCAGGAAGATGAGGGGTGATCTTATAGAGGTGTACAAAATCATGAGAAGAATTGATTGCGTAGACGCACAGAGTCTCTGGCCCAGATCAGGGGAAATCAAGGACCAGAGGACATAGGTTTAAGGTGAGAGGGGGAAGGTAGTAACGAGTGATACAACAGTGAAACGAGTGGGGAGGAATGGAGAGAGAGGGGACGCATGGGTTACTTGAAGTTAGAGAAATCAATATTCATACAACTGGATCGTGCTGTTCTGTGTTCTGTGTCAAATGAGTTGTTCCAGAATGCTACCGGAGCTCTGGGTACAGTTGGATTGAGCCTGAGGGATTCTGCGATGTATATTCACATTGCCAACAACATTCTGGCGATAGACACAAAGTGTTGGAGTAGTTCAGCGGTTCAGGCAGCATCTCTGAGGAAAAAGGATGGGTGACGTTTCCTGTCGGGTCTGAAGAAGGATCCCCGACCCAGAGAGTCACCCAGAGATGCTGCCTGACCCGCTCAGTTACTCCAGCACTGTGAGTATCTGTGGTTATAAATCAGCATCTGCAGTTCCTTGTTTCCACACAATATATCTGACTGTGCTACAAGCTATCTCTGCGATACGGCTCTGCGATATGGCTCTAAAGTGCTGGCTACATTTTGGGATATGATTATGATGTGCCAACTAAATTTTTGATATGGATCCATGGGCTGTTGGTGTTCCTGCGTGTCAGTGAGGGTCTAATATTAGTCTCAAGCCTGTTTTCCATAGCTCAGCAGCTGGCAATTGATGCAAGATTTATTGAACTGTTCAATTGTTCTCATTAACGTTTTCTCAAAGTCTTTTTGGAATTGGTAGATGGAGTCTGCTGAGATGCACTATATATGAGAAGGCCCTGCTTTGTTCTGGCCTTTAAGTGCCTCCGTTTCTCCAGTAACCCCCCCCCCCCCCCCCCCCCCCCCCCCACCCATCCCCACATCTACAGTTCAGTCTGAAGAAGAGTACCGACCCAAAACATCACCTATTCCTTTTCTCCTGAGATGCTGCCTGCCCCGCCGTGTTACTCCAGCTTTTTGTGTCTATCTTCTATAATATGGGAAGGGAATGTTGTAAGTCAGTGCCTGTCTCTGCATGTGTGTGTGAGGAAGGGAAAGGTGGTGGGCTGGTAAGTTGAGCTGCAATACAACAGTGCTGACCACACAAGATGCTAAGTTCTTCCCTTTCTCCAACAGGGCAAAACCGGTTGTAACAGCAGAGGCCAAACTCATCATCACACCAAATACTCTGAATCCAGAAATAAAGTTGTGCACGTTGCCAGAAGCTAACACCCCCGTGACATGGTAAGGCGGGGGGGGAGGAGTGGAGGGGAGAGACCAAAGAAGGAGCTAGCCTGGGGTCACTTTGTAACTTTGTCAACGCCCTTGATGTGGCACCTCTTTGCATACCTTGGGTATGTGAAACAAAGACTATCACTGTGACAAGTCACATGTGGCAATAAAGTATTCATTCATTCATTCATTCATTCATTCATTCAATTGGATTTCTGCTAAGAATTAAGAAAGGTGCAAGCTCGATTTCTGGAGCTCATAGATCACGGCACAAAGTAAGGCTGAGGAAAAACATTAAATGTTCTGCACATTCAACCTCAATAACTCCAGTAATCTCCGGTGACAGCTGTTTCTGAGGGAAGGGCAGGGAGCTCTGTCCCATTGAAGGTGTCGAAGTGAGAGACACTTCCTTACTCTCGGCTGCACAAAACCATGAGAGGAATAGATGCAGAATCTCTCACCCAGAGTAGGGGAATCAAGAACCAGACAACATAGGTTAAAGGTGAGGATCAAAGATTTAATAGGAACCTGGAGGGTAACATTTTCACACAGAGGGTGGTGGGTGGGTGGATGGAACGAGCTGCTGGAGGAGATAGTTGAGGCAGGTACATTCGCAACGTTCAAGAAACATTTAGACAGGTACATGGATAGGGTAGGTTTTGAGGGATATGGGTGAAGCGTAGGCAGGGAGGACTAGTGTAAATGTTGGTCGATGTTAGTGTAGTGTAGATGTTGGTTGGTGTGGGCAAGTTGGGCAGAGGAGCCTGTTCGCACACTCTATCACTGGGTTTCAGTGGAACAGTCGGGATCTTGCTGTATAGGAAGGGAAGGAAATCCCTTCAATTCTCCAGCTTCCACTGTTACCCACTCGAGGGGTCGTTCACCTTGGAGCTGGAGATCAAGTGGCTGTTACAAATATATTACTGGTTTCTGCTCCAAAAGGGAAAAAGCAGGAACGGGGTACTGATTGTGGATGATCAGCCATGATCACATAGAATGGCGGTGCTGGCTCAAAGGGCAGAATGGCCTAATCCTGCACCTATTTTCTATGTTTCTATGTGTTCTATGTCTCTGTAATTTGTTCCTCGTGTATCTAAGCATCTATGTTTTGCGGAAGTTCTTGTACCTTAATGAAATACTTCTTAATGCAAGGATTCAGTCTTTTGTAATAATTAGGTAATTTGTAACAAAGAACAGCAGTTATTACGGATGAATAAGAGGCATATTTTGAAATGCAGGATGATGCAAATAGTTTATAAATCGCCACTTGGCGATTTGTTCGCGACTGCCAGCGTCATATCAGTGTCGCCAAAAGATTTTGAACATTTCAAAATCCAGCGGCGACAAAATAATGTTGCAACACTTGAAATAACAACGCGCAGCAAACGCCATCCAGGCCGCATCACGGCCGCATCACGAAGCATCACGGCGATTCACGCCACGTCACGGCGCATCACGCCGCAAATTTTTCGATGACCTGATACGTCAGTCAATGATGCCAGCAGTCGCCGAAAAAACTCGCCAAGTGGGACAGGCCCGTTAGGCGACTTTTTCGGCGACAGCTGGAAAACAGGCAGTCGCCACACGGTCACGGGGCGATGCCGGTATCAAGTCTTGGAATGTTTTTGTTGTCGTCGCTTTATTTTGAAATGTTGAAAACCTTTCGGCAGCTGTGGGCATGACGTTGCCTGTTTTCTCCTGTCGTAGGTGCTGTAGAGGTTGTCGCCAGGATGACGGCAGGTGACGTTGGTTGTCGCCAGGTGATGGCCTTGGTGAATTCCATTGGCGACAACATACGTCATCCTACGTCAACCGGCGACAGTACCGGCGTGAAGCGACGTCTTCAGTTGTCTTCATTTGTCGCCGACAGACTCGCAGCTTGTCATAGCTTGTCGCGGGTGGAGGAGGTTGACTTACCACGGTTGTGGTAGGTTGTCGCCTGTGTGGTCGAAGATTGTGGTAGGTTGTCGTAAGTGTGGTCGTAGGTGGACGTCGCAAGTCGCGAGGAATTAGCTCGCCGGTTGTCGTAGCTTGCTGCCGACTAGGTGGGGCAGGCCCTTAAGAGTGATCAGATAAAACTCAACTGCAGAATAGTGTAAAAATTGATATCAAGTCGTATGTATTGGCAATAATAACGGGGAAAGGTCTGTCATAAATGTGTGATTTCAGAATTGTAATGGTTCAATGGTGCTTTCTTATGATATGTAGTAAGGTACAGTGAAATTATACTTTTGCATTCAGTTCCATAACAATCTTACTACATTAGGCACAATTATACTTGCGTACAAGTGTGTTAGCAGACTACACTGAGACAGAACACAAGTATCACCACTTTTCCGGCACCATCTCATATCCTTCAAGTTCTCGAGCATCCTTAGCATGGTTTGGGAACAGCTCCAGCCAAGACTGCAAGAAATTGTAGAGAATTGTGGACATAGCCCAGACCATCCCACAACCAACCTCCTTTCTATTGACCCCATCTACACCTCACGCTGCCTCGGCAAGGCCACCAACACAATCAAAGGACGAGTCGCACCCCTGACACTCTCTCCTCCCCTCTCCCATCGGGCCGAAGGAATGGAAGTGTGAAAATGCACATGACCAGTTTCAGGGACAGTTTCTTCCCAGCTATTATAAGACAACTGAACCATCCTATCACCCACTAAAGAGCGGTCCTGAGTTACCATCTACCTCATTGGAGACGCTTGGATTATCTTTAATCAGACTTTGATCTGGACTCATCGCACTTTGGCCCGTGAACCCGCCAATCCTTGCGTCAGACCGCCACCGCTCAGCCTCCATGCCCAGGGTGCTCCCGCAGCAAATGCCATGAAGAGGCCAGACAGCATTTGCATAGTCTGTCGTTCCATCAGTCTGAAGAAGAGGCTCGACCTGAAACATCATCCATTCATTCTCTGCAGAGATGCTGCCTGTCCAGCTGAGTTACTCCATCTTCGATTTAATCTGTAATCTGCAGTTCCTTCCTCCACAATGCAATATTTGTTCCTATATCCAGCAGCATTGGAGATGAGAAATCTAGCTGAATGTAAGTGTACAAAGTCCATCTGAAGATCTTTCCTGGGCCCAGCACACTGCTGCAATTATAAAGCCCATCAACGCCTCTATTTCCTGAGAAGATTACGGAGATTCGGTACGTCAGAGAGGATTCTCTTGCACTTCTACAGGTGCACAGTAGAGAGCATATTGACTGGTTTCGTCACGGCCTGGTTCGGCAACTTGAACGCCCAGGAGTGGAAAAGACTGCAAAAAGTTGTGGACACTGCCCGGTCCGTCACCGGCTCTGACCTCCCCACCATCGAAGGGATTTACCGGAGTCGCTGCCTCAAAAAGGCAGCCAGCATCATCAGAGACCCACATCATCCTGGCCACATTTCACTCCTGCCATCAGATGGAAGGTAGAGGAGCCTGAAAACTGTAACGTCCAGGTTCAGGAACAGCTTCTTCCCTACAGCCATCAGGCTGTTAAACACGACAACCGCAACTAAGCTCTGAACTATGTAGAACTGGGGGCACTGGTTTTGTATTTTTGCACTAGTATTTTTTGTTTGTTTTTATGTGTGTGTGTGTATATACATCTATACAATGCATACATATTCACACATACAGTGGCTTGCAAACGTATTCATACCCCTTGAACTTTTCCATATTTTGTCACGTTACAACCACAAACGTAAATGTATTTTATTGGGATTTTATGTGATAGACCAACACAAAGTGGTGCATAATTGTGAAGTGGAAGGAAAATGATACATGCTTTCCAAATTTTATTACAAATAAAAAACTGAAAAGTGTGGCGTGCAAAAGTATTCAGCCCCCCTGAGACAATACTTTGTAGAACAACCTTTCACTGTAATTACAGCTGCAAGTCTTTTGGGGTATGTCTCTACCAGCTTTGCACATCTAGAGACTGAAATTTTTGCCCATTCTTCTTTGCAAAATAGCTCAAGCTCAGTCGGATTGGATGGAGAGCGTCTGTGAACAGCAATTTTCAAGTCTTGCCAGAGATTCTCAATTGGATTTAGGTCTGGACTTTGACTGGGCCATTCTAACACATGAATATGCTTTGATCTAAACCATTCCATTGTAGCTCTGGCTGTATGTTTAGGGTCGTTGTCCTGCTGGAAGGTGAACCTCCGCCCCAGTCTCAAGTCTTTTGCAGACTTTAACAGGTTTTCTTCCAAGATTGCCCTGTATTTGGCTCCATCCATCTTCCCATCAACTCTGACCAGCTTCCCTGTCCCTGCTGAAGAAGAGCATCCCCACAGCATGATGCTGCCACCACCATGTTTCACAGTGGGGATGGTGTGTTCAGGGTGATGTGCAGTGTTAGTTTTCCACCACACATAGCGTTTTGCATTTATGCCAAAAACTTCAATTTTAGTCTCATCAGACCAGGGCACCTTCCTCCACATGTTTGCTGTGTCCCCCACATGGCTTGTGGCAAACTGCAAATGGGACTTCTTATGGCTTTGTTTCAACAATGGCTTTCTTCTTGCCACTCTTCCATAAAGGCCCGATTTGTGGAGTGCACGACTAATCGTTGTCCTGTGGACAGAATCTCCCACCTGAGCTGTGGATCTCTACAGCTCCTCCAGAGTTACCATGGCTGCTTCTCTGATCAATGCTCTCCTTGCCCGGCCTGTCAGTTTAGGTGGACGGCCATGTCTTGGTAGGTTTGCAGTTGTGCCATACTCTTTCCATTTTCGGATGATGGGTTGAACAGTGCTCCGTGAGATGTTCAAAGCTTGGGATATTTTTTTATAACCTAACCCTGCTTGAAACCTCTCCACAACTTTATCCCTGACCTGTCTGGTGTGTTCCTTGGGCCTCATGATGCCCCAGGAACATTGTTTGTTCACTAATGTTCTCTAACAAACCTCTGAGGCCTTCACAGAACAGCTGTATTTATACTGAGATTAGATTACACACAAGTGGACTCTATTTACTAATTATGTGACTTCTGAAGGCAATTGGTTGCACTGGAATTTATTTAGGGGTATCAGAGTAAAGGGGGCTGAATACTTTTGCACGCCACACTTTTCAGTTTTTTATTTGTAAAAGGATTTGAAAACCATGTATCATTTTCCTTCCACTTCACAATTATGCGCCACTTTGTGTTGGTCTATCACATAAAATCCTAATAAAATACATTTACGTTTATGGTTGTAACGTGCCAAAATGTGGAAAAGTTCAAGGGGTATGAATACTTTTGCAAGCCACTGTATATATATACACACTGAACTTTTTCTCGCTTATATTGTTTACAGAGTACTATAATTATTCTGTCGTGCTGCTGCAAGTAAGAATTTCACTGTTGTGACTGGGACATTACTTACTTACTTACTGCCTGTTATGCCTACTGGCATATAAGGCAGCAACAAAGGTCCTCCACTTCTGTCTGTTCTGGGCTACCTTCTGGACACTGGAAGTCCATCACGCCCAGTAGTGTTGATTCCTTCAGTTGCTGTTTCCGTAACATATTTGTGTTTTACGAGACAGGGTTGTTAGCCCTGTTCTCAACCTCCAACCTGGAGGACCAGTGGATCGCTCTTCGTCTCGCCTCTACCTTTCGACCTGTCCAGCATGGGAGACCCTAACAGGGGACGAATCTCCCGCAGGCATAGCTCTAGGGGTCACTGAGACACACAAGCTCCCCGACCATGACAAGGTTGCAATCCAACGGGGAGTATCTGGGACATATCGACAGTAAACACTCTTGATTCTCTTTATTCTTGAAAAAGATATAAGGAAGTTCTGGAAAACATACGATCTTAACTGCACTGTAAATATAGTGTCATTTTATCATCTTGTTACAAAAAATGATGTTATAAGTGATATATCCTCCACTTATTGGGATGCTACCATGTAGGAAAGTATTGCATGTGAAGAAACACAGGAGAAATCTCGTAGTCTGTTAGATATTTGCAAAGATTTATCATTATGATTGGGTTCAATAGTTATTGCTTGTTTCCAATAGCTGGTAAAATATAAGAGTACAATTTTAAAATAGATGTAAGAATAATTAAAGGGGTTTTCTGTACATCATGGATATTCAGAATGCTAATTTTCTTTCACAGAGGTATTACTGAATCAGAGCCAGGTAATCCTTGTTAACAATGAAATGGTTGCTTCAAAGGAATGTTAAAATGTGGTTCAAGGGGCCTGTCAGCTGGAAAGGATGCTGAAAAGATTTACAAGGATGTTGCAAGTTCTCGAGGGACTGAGCAGTAGGGAGAGGTTGAACAGGTCTTGGAGCGCAGGAGGATGAGGGATGATCTTAGAGTTATGTGGAACAGATAGAGGAAAATATACAGAGTCTTTTACCCAAAGTAGGAGAATCGAGAAGCAGAGAACATGGTTTTAAGGTGAGGAGGAAATGATTTAATAGGAACCCGAGAGGTAATTTTCTTACACAAAGGGTGGTAGGTATATACGACAAGTTGCCAGAGGAGGGAGTTGAGGCAGGTACTATCTCAACGTTTAAGAATGATTTAGACAGCTACATGGATGGGATGGGTTTAGAGGGATATGGGCAGGTGGGACATGCGTGGATGGGGACATGTTGATCGGTGTGGGCAAGTTCCATGCTGTATCAGTCTATAACAATATGATTGTTTTGTAGTAAAATAACAAAGCACAGTGGGTGAATAGAGCCCTATCTTTTTCTAATTCGAAGGCAAGAGACATTGGGCAGAGTCGCTTTTGTAAATTTGATCATCTCTTGTCCAATTTATTAGTATACCTATGGTCTTAAAACATTTTCCATTATTTTGCAGTTTTGACCTGCGTATGTGTGTAAAAGTGACAGGGCGCAATGCACTTCAGCAATATGGTGAGTACGAATACGAGATAATGGATTATGCCACAGGCACACTGACTGTGTAATTTCACCATTTCCATCCTAGTTTTTGTTTACCTGCTTCCACCTCACAGCCACCCACCTCAGTCTCCTAGTTCAAGTCAAGTCGCGTTTATTTGTCACATACACATACAAGATGTGCCGTGAAAAGGCAGTGGCAATGCCTGTGGGTTGTGCAAAGACTACAGAACGGAATAGAACAGAATAGTAAGATTAAATGAGAACTTACCAGTTTGAAGTTTGATCTTTATTTTATGAGGAGTTACGATGAGGGATTACGTGAAGACCCCGCCAGGACGCATGCGCGACATTCTTCAAAGCAGTGGTGTGAAATCACAGATACCAGAGTAGACTAATATAGTAAGATAAGAGAGAACTTCCATACCAGTTGAACTTTATAATAGAGGGTTTTGGGAGCGGAGGGCACGTAATCCCTCATTGTAACTCCTCATAAAATAAAGATCAAACTTCAAACTGGTAAGTTCTCATTTAATCTTACTATTTTACTTCGGAGTCACGTGAGTGACTACGTGAAGATTTTAAAGCTCTGTGATTTCATGCCCTGGAACGAGACCATGCTCACACACTGCCATTCTGGGACGGAGGATGAACGTATTTCACACACGACACTGTGCTGAAAAACAATAAAGGTATTATTCATACCTAAAATAATATGCCCCACATTGGGTAATTTATTTTACAGAACTTAATTTTTCCCTGCAAACGTCTCAGGATCGGCCACGGGTTTATTATAAAGCATTGAATGCGTTCATTGCTCCACCCCGCTGTGGCAAGGATGTGGTCCATAGGAACTCCCATCATCCTAGCGTCCGATGTAGATGCAGCCCTGTTGGAGTGAGATTTGAAACATTAGTATTCACCACTGCACGTAATACCACCCGAACCATCTGGATATGGTTTGCACTGTGACCTTAGGTGAGGGCATTTATGGCCAATGAGAAAGCTCTCTCCGTGCCCATAAGTGTCTTGGTGACTATATATTGGAAAGTATGTGTCACTATGCAGGGCCGACTATCTGCAGGATAGGCCAGAACTCTAATATTGGCCAAAGGAACCGGGTCAGTCTAGTTTAAGTACCCCTGTATGTAGCAGGTTATCTGCCATTTGTGACAGACATGACGTCCTATTCTAGCTTGTGTAAGGACTGGACCCGTTGTGCTGATCCAAGTGCCATAATCATTCCCATCTAGGATATTAGTTAGTCCAGAGTGAGCCCCGATATTGGTGTCCATCCTCGTAACATGGTGTACTACCTATGTCCCATATATGGGTGTATCTGGGCCTGGGGGGAATAGAGTACAAATACCCCTCATTCGTTTAGGTACTAGTGGGTGTGATCCTATAGCCAGGTGATCACTCCCTCTGCCCAGATATTAGATAGGGCACTCCTTGCACAATAATGGCACTGTAACTCAATCCTTCATCGAAATGTTGGTGGCTGAGTCATATGTAGTGTTCGTCCTGGTGCAGAACACTTCCCATTTCCTGACATATGTCAGGTACTGTCTTCTCGTGGACTCCCTGCACGACGCTGAGATGGCATTGATCGTCCTGTCGGAGAGTCCGTATCCCAGAAATGGCCTGTTCAGAAACTGCAAATCAACAAGTTCATACAGTCATGGCACGGATACTTTCCCGCACGGGGTGTGCCAACCTCCTTGGCCGTTGTTGATCCAGATGCAGGGTTCTGAGACCATCTTTGTACTGTTGGGAACCATGGTACCCGTTGCGGCGTCTTGTTTAATTATTGTAAGACTCGCCTGATGAGGCAGAAGGGAAAAATGCATAGCAAAACAAATCCCCCCCCCCCAATGCAGCGAGAAATCGTCCATCGCTGCTGCCCCTGGGTCTGGTTCCCAAACAACATATGTTGGTAGTTGGTGAATTAGTCCGGATGGAAAAAAGGTCGATATCTGGTGTCCCATACCGGTCTATAATATCTGTAAACACTTTCCGATCCAACATCCATTTAATGTTGTCGTTGAATTTACGTGACCTGATGTCTGCCACTGTATTTAGCTTACCTGGAAGGTAAGTGGTTGAGATCCAAATCTCTCTCCCAGACACCAGTGCCAGATATTATTAGGCAATTCATCACATGATATCGACTTTATTTCACCCATATGATTATATATAGGCCCCAGTGTGGTATCAATCTGTACCGTACATGCAACTGGTGCTCATCTGAGCAGTAGGCCCTGAGTCCATGAAACGCTCCCAGCATTTCTAGATAATTAATTCCTAGTGCTTTAAACAGAATAATTTTTGTGCACTCATCTGCCACCACAACATTGCGGTGGTATTAGTTGCTCCCCAACCTTTAGCACTGGCATCAGTCTGTAATGTACCCTAGGGATATAGAATGGGGTGATGGGGTTAGGATAATATGGAACATTTCTATCCACCAGTTTAATTCTAATTTACTTTCCCTGGTAGTTGCATAGGCCTATTGAAATGGCCTGTATGATTTTTGAGAGCTAAAATTTCCCTCTTCCAGGTTTTAATAATGGAGTGGTCCAATTGTGCTGCTGGGAACGCAGCCACCAATTCCCAATCACTCTTACTCCTTGCCGAATGGATGGTTCCCTGATGCCAGTGAGGCTTTTGCATACTCCCATCAAGTCTGTCACTTTGTTTGGTGGCAAGGTGATAGACATATGAACAGAGTCAATAGTGAACCCCAAATAATCCATGGTAGTGGAGGGTTCCAATTTTGATTTATCTGGATGTACGTTAAACCTCTCTGTTGTGGCTGATACCACCAATGTAGCCAGCTCCAATTTTCACCTACAATAAGAATATCATCAAGGTAAGCCATGACGATATGGTTATGTTTCTTTAAGTATGCTAAAGCTGGTTTTAATAAATTTGTAATAGCCTGGGTGCTGATGACAACCCATTGGATAAGGCATACTGCCATTGCTGTCCCATCCAGATAAATTTCAGGTATTTACGATGACCCTGTGTGTGACAAACGTGTCTAATTTGAAATGGGCATACTGAACGGAAGTATTTAGTTCGGTCAAATCTGTAATGATACGGCAACCACCATCTTTTTAGTTTTTTATAAATATATTTGATACGAACTCTTGAAATTCTCTGATTGTTTTCTCAATCCCTTTTGTGTTTAGTCTTAACAGTTCAGCATGGCCTGCTGTTCTCTCTTTTTGTGAAGTATGAACTTCCTGCTAGGCGTATGCTGAACTGGGACGGTAGTTCGTATACAAATTCAATTTTGTAATTCTGAATACTTCCGAGTATGTAAAAGTTCAGAGGTAAAAGTGCAGCACACATGATCAAACAAGTGCAACCGTCCCCCAACTTTTGTTGAATCGGACATGCAATGTTTTTTAAGACAACCAGACCCACCTACCTCCATGGTTACCGGTGTTGTGTGGGTTGTCTCCGCAGTTGTTTCTTCTGGTATTGTGTTGCTGCGTTGTGGGGTTGGCGCGTTTTCCATGAAGGCCGGGCTGGGCCATGGTCTGAAAGACCGCTGTGCAGGTGGGCCGGCCTTCGAGCTTTCACCTATGGTCTTCCATAGCACGATGTCTGGTGGGTGTGTAGGGGTGCTGCCGCTGTTGATAGTGGGTTTTATAGGTGCTTGGCACCTTGATCAGGCCTATAGCCTTGGCTTCCTCATGCAGGTCTTTCACCTGCTTCGGGAGGTCCCCCAACAGCAATTTTGGCGCCTGTGTGCTACTTGTCTTGCATAATTCCGCACTTCTTGATGATGCTCTTCCTGTAACTGTAAATCTCCACTGAGTATTACACAGTCTGCTAGAGCATCTAGTAACTCTTCAGGCAAATCAACCCCATCAGTTGTCCTGGTACTGCTGTGATTTTAGCAGCCAGCAGTTTCCTCTGGAGCTTCCCCTCCTGGCTCCTTATAGATGGGCTCCTGTTGCCCCAGATGGGGTCATAGACTGCTGGTACTTTAAGAGAAATTGAGTTCTCTGGAGCAATGTACTTCCCAGCCATAAAGTTAATGGCTTGCTCCTGTAGCTGGTTTGTAGCCATGTATTTTGTACTGGCTTGCAGCTTTGTATAGGCAGTCCTTCTTGAGTTGATACAGCATGTGTCCCACAATCTTCTGCTGCTCTCTCTTCTGGCACCCCTCACAGTTGACTGTTCAGCCATTGCCCCTTCTTCAGGGTCAGCCCAGCTCTGACCCCTAATGCTCCCCTGCGAAGAGGGTGAGACATTTGGCAGTCCTTGAAAGGATGCTGCCGTGGGTCTGCGAAGAGACCCACTGTGACTCTGCCCCTGCATAAGCAGGTCACGCTGGAGCACTGCTCCCCACCCGCTCCCGCGGGAAAGACGCCCGCCGTCGCTATCTGTGAACGGGGTGTCTTCAGGTCCGGACCCAGCCGAGTCAACGGACCTGTCCGACTTCCGGGTGGTTTTGCCGCCGCCCGCGGCGCACCTGCGGTCTGTAGCGGCGAGAAGCCGGCAGCTGCTGGCAGCACCTGCAGCTCTGGAGAGACGGCACGCTGCTGGCTGCTTCCACAGCAGCGGTATCAGCTGCTGCTCTCCCCTGCGCGACTCCATGGTGCTTCCTCCGTTCTGAAAAGAAATCACACCGAGTCGCCACGCTCACCAGAAAAGGTAAGACTTACCTTCAGTAAATTTTCAAAATTCGCGCTGGAGGAGCGGCGCTCCTCCCGACTGTCGCTTCTGCAATGCGTTCGACGATATGTCGCGCATGCGTCCTGGCGGGGTCTTCACGTAGTCACTCACGTGACTCCGAAGTAAAATCAGTATTTACATATTAGAAAAAAACCCAGCAATTTTAAAAAGACCCAACACAACAGTAAATGAGTCCCTGGTGAGATGAGAGTTTACAGTCCCGATGGCTTGTGGGAAGAAACTCCGTCTCATCCCCTCTGCTTTCGCAGCGTGACAGTGGAGGCGCGTGCCTGACCGTAGCAGCTGGAACTCCGTTGCTGGGATGGTAGCGGCTCTGGATGTGCACCTCCTGGCGTACAGATCCTGCGGGGGGGGGGGGGGGGGGGGCGAGTGTAGTTCCCATAGTGCATGCGGCCGGACGCACTACTCTCTGCAGAGCCTTCTTGTCCTGGCAGAGCAGTTCCCAAACCAGATTGTGGTGTTGCCGGACAAGATGCTTTCTACAGCCCCTGAGTAGAAGCACTGAAGGATCCTCGGAGAGGATTCCTGCCCCTGTTGCCTCTATCTGCCCATCACACCTGGTTTCAACTATCACCTTCCATCCTACTCTTTCCTTAAATTAGTTTAGTTTAGAGATACAGCATGGAAACAGGCCCTTTGGCCCACTGAGTGCGCGCTGACCAGCGATCCTCGCACAATAACTCTATCCTACACACATTAGGGATAATTTACATTTACACCAAGCCAATCAACCTATAAACCTGCATGTCTTTGGAGCGTGGGAGGAAACCGAAGATCTCAGCAAGACCCCACGCAGGTCACGGGGAGAACGTACAAACTCGGTACAGACAGCACCCATAGTCAGGATCGAACCAGGGTCTCTGGCGCTGTGAGGCAGCAACTCTTTGCTGTGCCACCCCGCTGTCCCTGCTGCCTCCGCTGCCTCCATCTCTCTATTCTGCATTGTTTGATGGAACCCAGAGGGCACTGTGGCAAATCCCTGCCAGAAAGTCCAAGCACCCGGAATAGTTAAGAAGAAGAGATCCTTGTTAACATGAAGGATCCTGGAGATGAAAGGATTAATGTATAATGAGCGTTTGATGGCTTTGGGCCTTACTCGCTGGAGTTTAGAAGGATAAGGGGGGACCTCATTGAAACTTACAGAATAGTGAAAGGCCTGGATAGAGTGGACGTGGAGAGGATGTTTCCACTAGTGGGAGAGTCTAGGACCAGAGGGCACAGCCTCAGAATAAAACGGACGTACCTTTAGAAAGGAGATGAGGAGGAATATGTTTAGTCAGAGGGTGGTGAATCTGTGGAATTCGTTGCCAGATGGCTATGGAGGGTATTTGGGTCATTGGGTATTTTTATAGCGGAGATGAATAGATTCGTAATTAGTACTGGTGTCAAGGGTTATGAGGAGAAGGCAGGAGAATGGGGTTGAGAGGGAAAGATAGATCAGTCATGATTGAATGGCGGAGTTGACTCGACGGGCTGAATGGCCTAATTCTGCTCCTGTAATTTATAACCAAGAACTCGTTCTTCATTCAGCTGAACGATCAGCAAGTTTGCAGAATCTCGCTTGTGCTTTCCATCCCTCTGATATTCTTCATGATGCAATGATTCAATGAAGCTTTATTGCCACATGTACCTAGGTGCAGTGAGCTGCTTTGTTTTACATCCAACCCGGTAAATCATGTAGCAGACCTCACCTGGGCAGTACACAAGTGGCACCACAGTTTGCCAGCGACAAACTTACAAAGTTCACCGAACAGTCCTATCAGCTGCTCGCCGCCACATGTGGCAGCTCTCCCCCCCCCCCTTACCCCACCCCCGCAGGGTCCCCCTTTGTTCTCGGCAGCCCTCCTCACTTGCCAACGGCCCTCCTCGCTCTCCGACAGTAGCTCCTAGGTCCCTCCTCGCTCTCACAGTGCGGGTCTCGTCGACGTCCCCGGTGGGTGAGCCGGGCCTACCGGAGGGTTTGTCCCCACTCACCGGGAACACTCCAGGCCTCGCCGCCCACCAGCAACACTTAACCTTGTTTCTGTGAGAAGTCCAAATGCCAAATGATGCCTAGCTACAGGTCCCTGGACAATTGAAAATGGAATCCCTCACATAGCATTTTGAACTGAGGTAAATACGATGTTATATGGCCATTGCAGGTGAAATGACACCAACAAATCCCAGTATTCAACATAATTCTGTTTATAGACACAAAAAGCTGGAGTAACTCAACGGGACAGACAGCATCTCTGGAGAGAAGGAATGGGTGACGTTCCTTCAGACAGAAGAAGAGTCTCGACCCAAAACCTCACCCTTCCCTTCTCTCCAGAGATGCTGCCCGTCCCGTTGAGTTACTCCAGCTTTTTGAGTTTATCTTCGGTTTAAACCAGCATCTGCAGTTGCTTCCTGCATCATTCTGTGTACGTGCTGCTGTTGATCCAGCCTATGCTCTGATAACGCTGAGCTCTTGGCTCTTGTATACAATTAATCCTTAAATATAGTGCAGTCAGTTTCAATGTACACTGACGATTTATCAGTATTCAAATACTAATCCTATTGATCAGATATTAGCAAACAAGGAAGGACACCAAGTGCTGGAGTAACTCAGTGGGTCAGGCAGCATCTCTGGAGGACATAGATAGTTGATTTTTTTTGGGTCGGGACCCTTCTTCAGACTGATTGAGACATATGATGTCCTCTATGTAATGTCATTCTATTGATGTACATAAATAACCTCCTGTGTAGACTCTGAATTAGCCACGGTGCCAACATTAGCTCCAATGTGCACCCACTCCCCCTAGTAGTACGCAGGCATTTACTCCAATGCACTCTGTTGCTATGTCAATGCACAGATGTTAGTGCTAACAGGCACACATTCACTTGTTTAAATAGTTAAATAGCCAGTGTTGAAAATTGAAATAAAAAAAAACAAAATACTCAAAATATTCAACACGTTTTGTAACATTTGTCACAGTACAATAGTGCTGAAGTCATTGTAGCAGAATCAGGCCATTCGGCCCATCAAGTCTACTCCACCATTCAATCATGGCTGATCTATCGCTCCCTCTCAACCCCATTCTCCTGCCTTCTCCCCATAATCTTTGACACCCTCACAAATCAAGAAATTGTCAATCTCTACTTTAAAAATACTTTGACTTGGCCTCCACAGCCTTCTGCGTCAACGAATTCCACAGATTCACCACCCTCTGACGAAAGAAATCCCTTCTCATCTCAGGGAAGATCGGACTGTTCGGTGAACGTTTGTGACTTTGTCCGTGGCAGAAACGTGGCGACTCTTGTATACTGTCACCGGCTGATGTCTGCTGGGTGATTTTACCAGATTGCACGCAAAACAAAGCATTTCACTGTTACACAAAAAGCTGGAGAAACTCAGCGGGTGCAGCAGCATCTAAGGAGCGAACAAGATAGACGTCGCCTATCTCCTCCGCTCCTTAGATGCTGCTGCACCCGCTGAGTTTCTCCAGCTTTTTGTGTAACCCTCGATTCTCCAGCGCCTGCAATCCCTTCTTTAACAAAGCATTTCACTGTACCTCGGTACCTGTGACAATAACGGATAACTGAATCATTGAATCCTTTCGAATGGTGCGTCCTTTTATTCTGAGGCTGTGCTCTCTGGTCCTAGACTCTCCCATTAGTGGGCGGCACGGTGGCGCAGCGGTAGAGCTGCTGCCTTACGGTGTCCGAGACCTGGGTTCGAACCTGACCACGGGTGTTGTCTGCACGGAGTTTGTACGTTCTCCCTGTGACCCGCTGGGTTTTTCCCGGGTGCTCCGGTTACCTCTCACACTCAAAACAATCTTGGCTTCAGTAAAGATTGTAAATAGTCCCTAGTGCATAGGAGAGTCCTAGCATTCTGCTTGCAGCCCAGTGCGGACTTGTCGGGCCGATGGGGCCTGTTTACCTGCTGTATCTCTAAAGTGAAGTAAAGTAGTGAAAGCATCCTATTACCTCTCAGGTCAAAGATTGTGATTCTGTTTTTCATTTCCACTGCGTTAAGGTGCAGCTTTTAATTTTATCTATCCTTTGTTTCAAGTGCTGAACGCTCAGATAGAGCTGGACAAAAACAAGCAGAGGTCCCAGCGCCGAATACTATTCCTGAATTCATATCAAGCCCAGGAAGAGTTTCAGTTTCTACCAGTAAAAAACGAGGAACCATCCTGCCAAGAACGAAAAGTTTACCTCAGGGTATCTGCTCTCCCTTTGTTTAGAGTGAAATATACTGATAATTATGTCCTGAGGTCGTGCTGGTGGAGGAGTAGGAGGGAACTGCAGATGTTGGTTGACACTGAAGATATACACAAAATGCTGGAGAAACTCAGCGGGACAGGCAGCATCTCTGGAGAAGAGGAATGGGTGACGTTTCAAGTCGAGACCCTTCTTCAGTCTGAAGAAAGGTCTTGACCCAGTCTGAAGAAGGGTCTCAACCTGAAATGTCACCCATTTCTTCTCTCCTGTCCCGCTGAGTTACTCCAGCATTTTGTGTCTACCTTCAGTGTGAACCAGCATCTGCACTTCCTTCCTATAGGGTTACATGTTGTCTCAATCATATTGTCTTTCTGCTGACTGGTTATCACGCAACATAAGCTTTTCACTGTACATCGGCACATGTAACAATAAACTAAACTAAACTAAACTAAACTAAACTAAACTAAACTAATCGCGGGGCATTGGTGAGAACACTCTGGTGTACAGTGTACATTAGTTTAGTTTTTTTTAGTTTGGTGATATAGTGGGGATAAATTAAAGATAACATACTGTTTCATTATGTCCTGAAAAATTAGCATTTTGGCTCCCTTTCATAGTTAAAGCTGGTTCCATTTTGGTTGAAGGTTTGTTGAACAGGGAGCTGGGGTGAGTATGGGCCTATGGCTTACATGATATCAATGTCAGATAAGATATCCACAGCCATACTGAGGATAACAAGGATTTCTTTCCATCTGAGACAACCTGGTTATTTGGAGGAAAAGGCAATGGGATATAAAATAATTGTGAGGGATCAAATACTAAAATTGTGATCTTTAGACTTTAGACTTTAGAGGAAGAACATGGAAAGGCCCTTTGACCCACGGAGTCCGCACCAACCAGAGATCCCCATACACTAGCACTATCCTACACACAGACGAGCGACAATTTGCAATTTTTACTGAGGCCAATTAATCTACAAATGTCAGACAGACACAAAATGCTGGAGTAAAGTATGAAGAAGGGCCTCGACCCGAAACGTCACCCATTCCTTCTATCCTGTCTGCCTGTCCCGCTGAGTTACTCCAGCATTTTGTGTCTATCTTCAGTTTAAATCAGCATCTGCAACCTACGAATGTCTACGCCTTTGGAGAGTGGGAGGACACTGGAGTGCCCGGAGAAAACCCATGTGATCAAGAGGAGAATGTACAAACTCATAGGGTCATGCGTGCCAGAATCTCTCTCTCCCTGAATGGACAGGGGAAGAGACTTTGAATATTTTCAGGGCACAATTGGGTAAATGTGCAGGAAGCAACTGCAGATGCCAGTTTACACCGAAGATAGACAAAAATGCTGGAGTAACTCAGTTGTCCCACTGAGTAAATACCTGATAACTAAGAGAATGGGAGATTATTAAGTCTTCACGAATGTGGAGTTGCAGTTACAATCAGATCTAGTTACATGTAAGGTGTGGAATTAGGTGAGGCTGCTGAGAGCAGGAGCATTCCTTGGCCCATCGGACCACCTTGCCACTGGCGACAAGTTGCCCCATCTACACTAGTCCCACCAGCCTACATTTTGCCCACATCCTTCTAAATCTTACACACCCGTGAACCTATCCAAGTGTTTTTGAATTGGTGTTATCTTTGTGCGTTGGCCTTGTGCGTTAGTTAATTTTATAATCTAGAAACCAAGTTTAGTTTGTTAACGTTAATTAACATTGTGTCTAGAGATAGATACAAAATGCAGGAGTAACTCAGCAGGTCAGGCAGCATCTCTGGCAAAAAGGAATAGGTGACGTTTTGGGTTGGAACTTCAGACAGAGAGATAGAGGTGGTGGTGGTGGTGGGGGAGGGTGGGGGTAGGGGAGGTTATGGACAACCCTTCCTAAGCTCATCTGTTGCCGGCTCTGTTTTGTTCTGTCTCTTTTTGCGCCTCCAGTTTCCCCAACCCCCCCCCCCCCCACATCTTTGTCCGAAGAAGGGTTCCAGCCCAAAACTTTGACCAGAGATGCTGCCTGTCCCGCTGAGTTACTCCTACATTTTGCGTCTATCTTCGGTGTAAACCAGCATCTGCAGTTCCTTCCTACACCTCGTGTCTAGAGATCCTACATGGTTTACTTTCTGTGGCAATGCATGGAATGCAGAGCTGCAGAACCACACACCGCCTGCAGGAGGGGCAGCTGAGAGCAGTAGCATTCCTTGGCAAACAGCAGCCTGACTGGGGATGAGAAGGAACTGTCCATTAATGGAGCCTCTCCTCAAACAACACTTGTTTAATGAAGCACCACATGATAAAACCTGCGGCCCTTTCACAGCCTCAACACGTCCCTACAGCCAGTGTGTTCTGCAGTGCAATTACTTACGAAGAGGTGGCACGGTGGCGCAGCGGGAGAGTTGCTGCCGTGCAGCGCCGGAGACCCGGGTTCGATCGTGAGCACGGGTGCTGTTTGTACGGAGTTTGTACATTCTCCCCGTGACCCTGTGGGTTTTGCCCAGATGCTCCAGCTTCCTCCCACACTCGTACAGATGTACGAGACATATAGATTTGTAGGTTAATTGGCTTCAGTAAATATTGTAAGTTATCCCTAGTGTATAGGATGGTGTTAATGTGCGGGGATCGCTGGTCAGCACGGGCTCGGTGGGCTGAAGGGCCTGTTTCCACGCTGTATCTCTAAAACTAAACTAAACATCTAATTAAAAACTAGTTTACTATGAAAATAACTAAAAACTAAAATCAACTTGATGAGTTTAAAGGTTCTTTATTATTTATGGCAGTAGTGGAAATGGAGTTAAAACATTTGACAGGGTGGGACAGGGGATTATTTGATCTAATCATCAGGATCATCTCTAACAAGAATCACCAGTGTTGGTGCACCAGCCCTGAAAACAGTTGGACCTGAGCCAGTTCATGAGCTGTCGTCCTTCTTCCCACTGGGTTGTCTGTAATTCTTCTGTGAGTGACAGTATGTGTGGGGGTGAGGAGTTAATGATGGGCAGGCGGTGGTGGGGGGGGGGGGGGGGGGGGGGGGGGGGGGGTAATGGAGCGTGGGGGGGGGGGGGGGGGGGGGGGGGGGGGAAAGGGGAAGGCACCAATTTGCCCAGGCAAGGCATTGTACACTTCAGGAGACACAAGGAACTCAAGAATCTGTTTACAATAATAAGGACACAAAGGTTTGGAGTAACTCAGCGGATCAGGCAGCATCTCTGGATTCATGGATAGTTGACGTTCCAGGTCTGGACCATTCATCAGACTGATTGTGGTGGGGAAGGAGAATGCTGGAAGAGAGGTGGAGGCCGGATATATCTTTCATTCCCCCCTCTCCGCTGACTCTCAGTCTGAAGAAAGGTCCCGACCCACCTATTCTGTTTCTCCAGAGATGCTGCCTGACCCGCTGAGTGACTCCAACTTTTTGAGTCTATCTTCAAAGTGTCTATCTGGCAAGTGATAGGTGGATACAAGTGATGGAGTTGGGGCTGATTGGAGGATGGTTGGACAAAGACCAGAGGCGAAGAGACATGAAGTGTGAGGCGAGGAGATAAGGTATAAGAGCGCTGATTGTGAATTTCTGATGAACTAAACTCCGTCATTGTCTCCGTCAGGATGAAGCAGAGTTTAAGGACAAGCTGAGCCCGATCGTGGTGACGGGGAGCTGCAGTCTGGTGGAGCAGGCGGACAGCTCGGGCACCCTGCCCGCCGTGCTCAGCCCGCACAGTCAGGTCCTGGTGACGGAGAAGGTGAGGCTTCAGTGTTGGCTACCACACTCGTGCGGCAGTAGAGTTGCTGCCTTACACCGCCAGAGACCCGGGTTCAATCCTGACCAAGGGTGCTGTCCGTACTGAGTTTGTGACCGCGTGGGTTTTCTCCGGGTGCTCTGGTTTCCTCCCACACTCCAAAGACGTGCAGTTTTGTAGGTTAATTGGCTTCTGTAAATGACGCCTAGTGTGTAGGATGCAAAACTGGGACATCATAGAACTAGTGTACATTGTGTCGGGTGATCGTTGTTACATGCGCTCTCGATGGGCCGATGGACCTCTTTCCTCGCTGTAGCTCTAAAAACTAAAAACTAAACAAACCTGCTGAAGGAATATAATTCCTGTGCAGAGTGGTGCAGCTGGTAGAGCTGCTGCCTTATAGCACTAGAGAGCCGGGTTCGAACCTGACTTTGGGTTCTATCTATGTGGAGTTTACACATTCTCCATGTGACCACATTGGATTCCTCCAGGGGCTCTGGTTTCCACCCACATCCAAAAGAGGTGCGGGTTTGTAGATTAGATAGATGGCTGCTGTAACTTGCCCCTGGTGTGGAGAGAGAGGATTTGAAAGTGAGTAACATAGACCCCTTTGAGAATATTTTGAGACCTGAGGCCCACCGAATCCATGCCGACCACCATTCACCCATTCTCACCTGTAATGCTACACACTAGAGAATATTTACACATGCAATTACACTACGATCCCTCACATCTTTGGGCTAAACCCCTCCCTTCACCACCTCCAGTTTAAATTCCAGTTGGAACATTTTGGAGGACCAAGTAACCAAGAACCAAGAACCAAGAGTGTGGAAGCAAACCTGAGCACGCAGAGAAAACCCACGTGGTCACGGGGAGTACGTGCAAACTCCGCATGTTAAGATTAACTTTAAGATTTTTTGTCTGCAGCTGGAGATTGACTATTATTATTCAGAATTGATCAATTTTACACCAGCCCCGTTTTGCAAGGTGTACCTTCCACACGCTAAACAAAGTAATACTCAAGAACGCAAGAGCAACTGTTTGGAGATTCACAGTCGGGCAGAGTGGTGGTGCATCAGTAGAGTTGCTGCCTTACAGAAACCCAAGTTTGATCCTGACTATGGGTGCTGGCTGTGTGGAGTTTGTACGTTCTCCCTGTGACCGCGTGGGTTTTCTCCGACTGCTCCGGTTTCCTCCCACACTCCAAAGTCGTACAGGTTAGCTGTTAATTGTCCCGAGGGGGTAGCACAGTGCTGGTGTGTAAATGATCGCTGGTCAGCATGGACCCAGTGGGCTGAAGGGCCTGTTTCCACACTGTATCTCTAAGCTAAGATAAGCTGTGCAGGTAACTGTCAACTAACACTGTTTCTTCATAACCCAGTTAATGCTGGACACCAGGACACTAAAGCAATCACTTACATTGCAATGTATATAGTAAGACAGTTGCAATAACCACAATATTATGCACTGACTGGGATCTTTATCAAAATGTGTGGAAAGAACTGCAGATGCTGGTTTAAATCGAAGATAGACGCAAAATGCTCGAGTAACTCAGCAGGACAGGTAGCATCTCTGGGGAAAAGGAATGGGTGACGTTTTGGGTTGAGACGGTTGGGTCTGAAGAAGGGTCTCGACCCGAAACATCACCCATTCCTTCTCTCCAGAGATGCTGCCTGTCCCGCTGAGTTACTCCAGCGTTCTGTGTCTATCTGGGATCTTTATCAATCTCAGTACATGCCATAACATTTTGCTGCCAGCATTTACAAAGTGTAGGGTGCACAGTGACCAGAAAACATGATGCTGTCCTGATCAATCTTTTCTAAATAATGTTACTTGAATGTTTGCACCACTGACGAGCCACGGTGGATCTGTGTAATGAAGCTGCAATCAGCATCAGAGTAAAGTTATACCATATTGCCCTGAACGGCCGATGAAAGGTCAACCGACCTCAGGAAAGTGCAATGTTGAGACGAGCTGACCAGATCTGTGCATTGTCAGTTGTGAGCAGTTTTGGGCACCTTGTCTGAGGAAGGCTGTGCTGGCTCTGCAGAGGGTCCAGAGGAGGTTTACAAGATTATGATCCCAGGAATGAGTGGGTTAACATATGATAAGCATTTGTCGGCACTGGGCCTGTACTCGCTGGAGTTTAGAAGAATGAGGGGGGACCTCATTGAAACATACAGAATAGTGAAAGGCATAGATAGAGTGGATGTGGAGAGGATGTTTCCACCAGTGGGCGAGTCTAGGACTAGAGGTCATAGCCTCAGAATTAAAGGACGTTCTTTTAGGGAGGAGATGTGGAGGAATTTCTTCAGTCAGAGGGTGGTGAATCTGTGGAATTATTTTCCACAGAAGGCTGTGGAGGTCGTCAGCGGATATTTTTAAGGCAGAGATAGATAGATTTTTGAAGGCAGTAGAATAGGGTTAGGAGGGAGAGATATATCAGCCATGATTGAATGGCGGAGTAGACCTTACGAAAGATTCTGAGGATCAGCTGGGAGGACAAACGCACCAACATTAATGTTTTGGAGGAAGCCAACATGACTAGCATCACCAGCACAATAATGCAGCACCAACTTCGATGGACTGGCCATGTCATCCGCATGTCCAACACACGTCTCCCTAAATAAGAAGGGTCTCGACCCGAAACGTCGCCTATCTCCTTCGCTCCTTAGATGCTGCTGCACCCGCTGAGTTTCTCCAGCTTTTTGTGTACCCTCTCCCTAAATAAATCCTGTACTCTCAATTGAAGGAAGGTCGGCGAGCCCCCAGCGGGCCAAAGAAACACTTCAAGGACGACATCAAGAACTCCGTGAGCTAGATTTGCAGCAGCATTCATAAAAGCATGTTGAGCCTGCAGACGTAATGTTCCTGAGATAAACCTCAATGGCAAAGGAGGCTTTCCTACCAAACAAGTCTAGCAAAGTCAGGGTCCCTTCTTTGCACGGCAGACAGCACCAGAACAGCTGGAATTATGCAGGACGCACATGTGGGAAGCACAGAGGTGCAGCGGTAGAGTTGCTGCCTTACAGCGCCAGAATCCCAGCTTCCAACCTGACTACAGGTGCTGTGTGTACGGAGTTTGTATGTTCTACCCGTGACTGCGTGGGTTTTCTCCTGGTTCTCCGGTTTCCTCACACACTCCAAAGACACACAGGTTTGTAGGTTATTTGGTTGGCTTGGTATAATTGCAAATAGTCCCTAGTGTGTGTAGGATAGCTTTGCGGGGATTGCTGGTCGGAGTGGACCAGGTGGGCCGAAGGGCCTGTTTCTGTGCTGTATCTCTAAACTAAACTAAATGTGGATATCAGACAGCTCTGGAATAGTTGGAGATATGCCAGACAATACTTGGGTATTAGAGAGTTGCAGGACTGAAGGAGATTACAGAGAGTGCTGGTGAGCAGATTTTGGGGGGGGGGGGGGGGGGGAGGGGAGGGGGAGGGATATGAAAGCAAGATTATTGAGCAATTCGCAAACGCAGGTTAGAATTTTCAAGTTCAGACATTGCTCCATTGGTAGCTTCAAGCAAAGCATTTTTAACAAGTTATCACAGCAGGCAAAAACAGCAATGTGACAATCCTTTGATCAAGTATTAATTGCTATGCTTGAAGTAGATTGAAATATCATCAAATGAGATACCCAAACAGTTAATCATTTAGTCTGTTTTTTAGCAGGCCAGCCCTAGTCTCTAGTTGCCCAATTAGGCTAGGGCAACATTATACATTGTTATACCATGATCAGATAGATAGATACCTGGCCTGACATTTTATTTGAAAAATACACAAAGAAGGCCGGCGCGGTGGTGCAGCGGTAGAGTTGCTGCCTTGCAGAGCCAGAGACCCAGGTTCGATCCTGACTACGGGTGCTGTCTGTATGGAGTTTGTACATTCTCCCCGTGACCTGCGAAGGTTTTCTCCGAGATCTTCAGTTTCCTCCCACACTCCAAAGACATACAGGTTTGTAGGTTAATTGGCTTGGTGTAGATGTAATATTGTCCCTAGCGTGTGTAGATGGTGTTAATGCGTGGGGAACGCTAGTCTTTGCGGACTCGGTGGGACGAAAGAGCCTGTTTCAGTGCTGTATCTCCAAAACTAAAATTAATACAGCACTCCTTGCCAGAGCATGTGATTAGAGGCGTATGCCACTGCTGCCATCTGTGCCAAGATTTAAATCAGAGTCTGAATGGCATCTGAAGAAATTAAGACCAATACCTTATATTGTTCCCTTTCCACTCTAGCTTCGTATTCTCCTGAACTGTGGATCTGACCAAGTGTGTATCCCAGATCTCAAACTATCTGCAAGAACGTAAGTTATTGCTTAATTTGGTTCTAATTGTTCAGGTGGATTCTGAACTGGGTTCTTACCCAACAGTCCCAATCAAAAAAAAAATGAGTGACAAGAAATAGCTTCAGAAAGATCCTTTGATCAAATATTAATGACTATGCTTGAATGATGCTGTATTAAGGCAAGATCTTAATTTTAGAATAAACTGAATACATTTTGATTTTCTTCACTTTCATTTGATCTCCGTTCTTAAAGGGGCATAGTCTTTGATGGAGACATGTTTGCAGAATATCACCTTCTTACTTGCAAATGGTCCATGCTTTTAATTTAAACTATGACAAAACCCTCGGACTATCTTTGATCGGACTTTACTAGCTTTATGTTGCACTAAACATTATTATCTTATCACCTCTCTGTACACTGTGAATGGCTCGATGGTAATCATGTATTGTCGTTCCGCTGACTGGTTAGCACGCGACAAAAGCTTTCACTGTACCTCGGTACACGTGACAATAAACTCAACTAAACTAAACTAAAAGACAAAAAAGTTTGCGATGATTTTCTTGGCCTTCATCATTGTCAACCATGCTTTCAACTGTCAAGGTTATAAACTTGTCACATTTATACTTGGAGTTGTTGCTAAACCTGGTACATAAAATCTGGGGCAAGGGTGGTGAGTTGATGCGAATATAGTCATAGATAGTCTTAGAGTCATTCAGTCTAGAAACAGGCCCATCCGCCCACTTTGCCCACACCAACCAACATGGCCCCTCTACACTAGTCTCACCTGCCTGCGTTTGGCCCGTGTCCTTCTAAACCTATCCTATGTATATACCTATCTTAATGCTTCTTAAACATTGCGATATTACCTGCCTCAATCTCCTCGTTCCATACACCCACAACCCTTTGTGCAAACAAGTTATTCCTCAGGTTTCTATTAAATCTTTCCCTCCTCACCTTAAACCTATGCCCTCAAGTTCTCAATTCCCCTTCTCTGGGCAAGAGACTCTGTGTTTGCCTGATCTATTCCTCTCATGATTTGTGTACGTAATGGGAAGAAGAAAAGTGGAATCAATGAAGGATTAGAGTATTTGGGTGGTTGATGGTTGGCACCGACTCGGTGGGCAGAAGGGCCTGTTTCAATGCTGTAGGTGACTATCAATAATGGACAATGTTTTATATATTTCCCCGTATATAATCCACACAGATTTTAGTGTACGACCGTCTTCCCTCTCAGGCATTGTAGCTTCAGGTTTAAGTTTATAATTATCATGTGTACCGAGGTACAGTGAGAAGCCTTGCTCTGCACGCTACTCAATCAAATCATTATACAGAAATACAATCAAGTCAAACAGAATACAGTCTGAAGAAGGGTCTCGACCCGAAACATCGCCTATCTCCTTCGCTCCTTAGATGCTGCTGCACCCGCTGAGTTTCTCCAGCCTTTTGTGTACCCTCGATTCTCCAGCATCTGCAGTTCCTTCTTTAAAACAGAATATAGTTCTCAGCATTGTAGCACACCAGTTCCAGAGACAAAGTCCAATGTCCGCAATGGGGTAGAGGTGAATGGGACGGTACCCTGGCTTATGGAAGGACCACCTCCTCCCCAGGTACTTTCCCCTGCAACACAGGAGATGCAACACCTGTCCCTATACCTCCCCCCTTGACTCCGTCCAAGGACCCCGATAGTCTTTTAAGGCGAGGCAGAGGTTCACTTGCACCTCCTCCAACCTCATCTACTGTATCCGCTGTTCCAGGTGTGGACTCCTCGGTGAGACCAAACACAGGCTCGGAGATCGTTTTGCTGAACACCTCTGCTCTGTCCATCCAAACCTAGATGAACTCCCCAGTTGTTCAACACCTTAACTCCCCCTCCCATTCCCACACTGACCTTTCTGTCCTGGGCCTCCTCCATTGTCAGAGTGAGGCCCAGCGCAAATTGGAGGAACAGCACCTCATATTTCGCTTGGGCAGCTTACACCCCAGTGGTATGAATATTGACTTCTCTAACTTCAAATAGCCCTTGCTTTCCCTCTCTCTCCATCCCTCCCCCTTCCCAGTTCTCCCACCAGTCTGATTGTCCCCCTGACTACCTTGTATCTCTGTTTGTTTTGTTGCTGCCTCATCCCAGCCAACAATGGTCTTATCTACATTTTCCTTGAACTTCATCTCTTTTGATCCCTGACACTTCCTTATCTCTGTAACTCCCTCTCCTCTGAAGAAAGGTCTCACCCAAAACAACACCCATTCCTTCTATCCAGAGATGCTGCCTGTCCCGCTGAGTTACTCCAGCATTTTGTGTCCATCTTCAGTATAAACCAGCATCTGCCGTTCCTTCCTAAACACAGTCTTATGCCCCTGTCCCACTTTTTTCGGTGACTATAGGCTGTTTTCACATGGTCGCGTGGTGTCGCCTGTACGGTCGTGAGTTGCCTCCTCAAGTCGCCTAAAGAGTCGTAACATTTTTCTTGTCGCCGCTGGATTTTGAAATGTTCAAAACCTTTCGGTGACTGTGGGCTTGACGTTGCTCGGCTTCTCCTGTCGTAGGTGCTGTCGTAGGTTGTCGCCGGGTGACGCAGGTTGTCGCCGGGTGCTGACTTTGGTGAATTCCATTGGCGACTACCTACGTCAAACTACGTCAACCGGCGACAGGTACCGGTGACTGAACTGTCGCGGTTGGACATAGGTTGACTTCGGTTGTCGTAGGCTGTCGCCTGCGTGGTTGTTGGTTGTCGTAGGTGTGGTCGTAGGTGGACGTCCTAGTCGCGACGATTGGGTCGCCGGTTGTCGGTAGCTTGCCGTAGCTTGAAGTCAACTAGGCGGTAGGTTGTCGTAAACATTGTCGTAGGGGTGTCCAGTCGCCGCTTTTTCGGTGACTTGCTACAACTGTGACAGTCAGCGAAAGAATCGCCAAAGTGGGACAGGCCCTTTAGTCCAAACAAACAATTGGCCACTGGATTGGAAACACTGAGGGATAACGCTGAGAGAGAATGGTGGGGAAGGGGACGACACAAAATTCTCACTGTTTCTCATCAATGACGGATCAGAGTTCTGCCTGTGACTGTTTTTCTTTCATCACTACTAAAGAGACAAGGAACATTTGATTGCTGGAGTTCCAAACCCGCTCATGGTGGTTTTCAATGGAGTCAATGATGGAGAAGGAGCGTATGAAACCGAACTGCACATCCCCCTCCCTCCTCAAATTGACTTCATCAGTGTTGTGCGGGGTAATGAGGTAAGGTTGCTGCCACTGTGTTATAGTTAGTCACGTGTCTCCCAATGGTCACCCGTCCACTGAGTCAATGCTGATCTCGGAGCAACCACACCCTCATCCTCACTTCCCTCCAACCTGTTTACTCTCAAACACCCATCAAATGGAACCATTGAACCGTTGAAATCATAAGGTGATAGGAGCAGAATTAGGCCATTCAGCCCATCAAGTCCACTCCGCCATTCAATCATGGCTGGTCTCTCTCACCCTCCTCACCCCATTCTCCTGCCTCTCCCCATTACCCCAGACACCCATCCTAATCAAGTCTCTATCTATCTCTGCCTTAAAAATATCCATAGACTTGGCCTCCACAGCCTTCTGTGGCAAAGAATTCCTCAGATTCACCACCCTCTGGGTACGATTCTGACCAGTGGTGCTGTGTGTACGGAGTTTGTAAGTTCTCCCTGTGACCGCGTGGGTTTTTTCTGGGTGCTCTGGTTTCCCCCCATATTCCAAAGACATACAGGTTTGTAGGTTAACTTGCTCTTATAAATTGTAAATTGTCCCTATTGTGTAAGATAGTGCTAGTGTACAAGCGATCGCTGGTTGGTGTTGCCTCGGTGGGCCGAAGGACATATATCTGCGCTGTATCTCTAAACTCTAAAGTCTAAAGTAAAAATGTCCCTGCTACACTAGTCCCTCACTCTTATCAGTACTAAGTAACTTCTGCCAAAGCTCCACTTGCCCTGATGCACAAAATTCTCTTCCCTCTTCTTCCACATTTGTTTGAGGATGTTCCTTCAAACTTAGTCTTTAGTCAAGCATTGGCCACTTGTCCTAATGTATCATTGTTGGATCGATTGATATGTATTTTGCTGCTCTATGGCTCAGGCCCAGACCCAGGAAGAACTGTGGTACAGCTCACTGCTACAGCAAGTCTGATCAATCCTGACCTTGGGTTTGGTGTGAAGTTTGCACCTTCTCCCTGGGACCATGTGGGTTTCCTCCAGATGCTCTGGTTTCGTCACAGTAGTACCTTGTAGTACTCAAACGAGGGAAGGAATATCACACGGGGGCCACATGAGTAGCAAGGGTGCTTGGCATAATAGACAGACAGACACAAAACGCTGGTGTAACTCAGCGGGACAGGCATCATCTCTGGAGAGAAGGAATGGGTGGCATTTTGGGTCGAGACCCTTTTTCACATTTCTGGGAACATTACCGAACATAATGCTGGCGAGTTAATGTACAGCCGTGGAGAATGTTGGAGGAGTTGTGCAGTTGTACAGTTCTTATTTGTGCATATTTATTATCCGGAATAAAGTTTATTTTGATTAATTAAAAAAGAACCCAGGTGAGGTAATGGAAATCTCAGTCAGAATGCTGTGTGCAGCAGCAGTGGTGGTGTGGTGTGGTGTGGTGTGGTGTGTGGTGGGGTGTGGTGTGGTGGGTGTGGTGTGGTGTGGTGTGTGTGGTGGTGTGGTGTGGTGGTGTGGTGTGGTGTGGTGTGTGTGGTGTGGGGTGGGGTGTGTGGTGTGGTGGTGTGGTGGGGTGTGGTGGTGTGGTGTGGTGTGGTGTGGTGGTGTGGTGTGTGGTGGTGTGGTGTGGTGGTGTGGTGTGGTGTGTGGTGTGGTGTGGTGGTGTGGTGTGGTGTGGTGGTGTGTGGTGTGGTGTGGTGTGTGGTGTGGTGTGTGGTGGTGGTGTGGTGGTGTGGTGTGGTGGTGTGGTGTGTGTGTGTGGTGTGGTGGTGTGGTGTGGTGTGTGTGGTGTGGTGTGGTGGTGTGGTGTGTGTGTGTGGTGTGTGGTGTGTGGTGTTGTGGTGTGTGTGGTGTGTGTGGTGTGGTGTGTGGTGTGTGTGGTGTGGTGTGTGGTGTGGTGTGGTGTGGTGTGTGTGTGGTGTGGTGTGGTGTGTGTGTGTGTGGTGGGTGTGGTGTGGTGGTGTGGTGTGGTGTGGTGTGTGTGGTGGTGTGGTGGTGTGGTGTGTGTGTGGTGTGGTGCGGTGTGGTGTGGTGTGTGTGTGGTGTGGTGTGGTGGTGGTGTGGTGTGGTGTGGTGGTGTGTGGGTGTGGTGTGGTGTGTGGTGTGTGTGGTGGTGTGGTGTGTGTGGTGTGTGGTGTGGTGTGTGTGGTGTGGTGTGGTGTGGTGTGGTGTGTGTGGTGTGGTGGTGGTGTGTGTGTGGTGTGTGTGGTGTGGTGTGTGTGGTGTGGTGGTGTGGTGTGTGTGGTGGTGTGGTGTGTGGTGTGGTGGTGTGGTGTGTGGTGGTGTGGTGTGTGTGTGTGGTGGTGTGGTGGTGTGTGGTGTGTGTGGTGGTGTGGTGTGGTGTGTGTGGTGTGTGTGGGTGTGGTGTGTGGTGGTGTGGTGGTGGTGGTGGTGGTGTGTGGTGTGGTGGTGTGGTTGTGGCGGTGTGGTGTGGTGTGGTGTGTGTGGTGTGGTGTGGTGTGGTGTGGGTGTGTGTGGCGGTGTGGTGTGGTGTGTGGTGTGGTGGTGTGGTGTGGGTGTGGTGTGTGGTGTGTGGTGTGGTGTGGTGTGGTGTGGTGTGGTGTGGTGGTGTAGTTTGGCAGTGTGGTGTGATGTGTCTATTTGCAAAACCATGAGCAATTTCAAATTGAATTGAGCAGTCAATGCCACCTTTATGTACGAGACACTGATGAGGTTTTTTGCAACATGCCAACTTATTTTATTGCCTTCTGGTACTTTGTAATGAACTTGTTTAACATGTCCTGTGCACATTTCTTTCTTGAAGAAGCTGACTAAGCTGAGCTGTAACCCAGTGGAGTTCAATGGCACTCAAACAGTGATCTGTGACCTCGGCAATCCAATGGCAGCTGGCGTGAAGGTGAGACCACAGAAGAGTTAACTATGACTCGTAGTAAAGATCTCGATTAACTTCGATGCGAAGGTGACGCAAATGTATGTATGCCCCAAAATTGTGGACGCAGACCAGAGCATCGCACAAACCAACCAACCTTCCACTGACTCCATCTACAACTCACGCTGCCTCGGCAAGGCCAGCAGCATCATCAAGGACCAGTCGCACCCCGGCCACTCCCTCTTCTCCCCTCTCCCATCAGGCAAGAGTTACAGAAGTGTGAAAATGCACACCTCCAGATTCAGGGGCAGCTTCTTCCCAGCTGTTATCAGGCAACAACCATCCTACCACAACTAGAGAGCTGTCCTGAGCTACTATGTACCTCATTGGTGATCTTCAGACTATCTTTAATCAGACTTTACTGGCTTTACATTGCACTAAACGTTATTCCCTCAATCATGTATCTGCACACTGTGGATGCACGATTGTAATCAGGTATTGTCTTTCTGCTGACTGGTTAGCACGCAACACAAGCTTTTTATGGTACCTTGGTACACGTGACATTAAACTAAACTAAACTAAACTAAAATGAGTCTGAATTATATGCCCCTCTGTGTTTTATTCCCATCATCATGTTCTACTTACACACATTTCCCACCTATCCTGTTTGCCGGATGCCCTTTACTGGCAATGCAGCCGAGACAGTGGTCCAGGTGAGCAACCGTCATTGTGCCTTGCTCACCAGCTCATAGTCCAGGATACGTTCAATGTCAATCAGAAGCCAGCTCACCACCACCTTCTCACGGATAGCTGACGTTGGGCCGAAACAGCTGTCCTTCTTAAACAAGCAAAGAATGAATTACCACAGCAGTTATGTCTGAAGAAGGATCTCGACCCGAAACGTCACCTATTCCTTTTCTCCAAAGATGCTGTCTGGCCCGCTGAGTTACACCAGCATCTTGTGTCTATCTTTGGTTTGAAACAGCCTCCTTCCTACACATTTATGATGGGTTGTTTCCCACTTCCTTTTCCACTTGACACAAGGACAGTTTCCAACCTCTTAACCCTGGCTGTGCTGTACCAGCTAACTTCCTCTAGGTCATTCCTGAACCATGTCTTTATCTACCTTTATCTACAAAATTCTTCACACAGCAGATTTCACTCTTCTCTTTATGGTGACATATCGTCTTAGAGTCAGAGAGTCATTCAGCACAAGTTGCCCATGCAATTTGGGTCAGGACCCTACTTCAGACTGATTGTCACCTAGCCATGTTCTTCAGATATCCTGCTTGACCTGCTTTCTGAGTTACTCAAACATTTTGTGTCTACGAAGAAAGAATTAATAACCATAGCACGGAAACAGGCCCTCTTCCGTGCCGACCATTTGTTTTCCCCTATCCCATCTACCTGCACTCAGACCATGCATGTTAAAATCGATCCTGCCTCCACCACCTCTGCTGGAAGCTCATTCCACACAGCCACCACCCTCTGAGTAAAGAAGTTCCCCCTCACGTTACCCCTAAACTTCTGTCCCTTAATTCTCATGTCATTTGATTGCATATAGATACGCATGTGCCATCTAGGTTAGCCACACCTGCCTGCATTTGTCCCATATTCCTCTGAACCTTTCCTATCCTTGTGAGAAATTGCTTTGGTTTAGTTTATCATCATGTACTGAGGCACAGTGGCATTTCTTTTTGCCTGCTCTCCAGCCAAAGGCCATTAAAGTTCTATCAAATCAAAGGCCACGGAATGTGACTCGCTCTATCACACGGACGGTAGTGGTAGACCGTACACTGTTCACGTCAACAGCACAGTGGCGTAGGGGTAGAGTTGCTGCCCCACAGCGTCAGAGACCCAGATTCAATCCAAACATCTGGTGCTGTCTGTACGGAGTTTGTATCTTCTCCCCACGACCGTGATGGGTTTTGACCGGGTCCTCCGGTTTCCTCCCACAATCCAAAGATATACAGGTTTGTAGGTGAATTAGCTTGGTATAATTGGAAATTGTTCCGAGCGTGTTTATTTCAGTTCAGTTTATTGTCATTACTATGATCATTAATAACCCATTATCTGTTATCTGTTATTTGCACTTTATCAGTTTATTTATTCATGTGTGTATGTATTTATATAATGGGATATGGACACACTGATCTGTTCTGTAGTCAATGCCTACTATGTTCTGTGTGCTGAAGCAAAGCAAGAATGTCATTGTCCTATCAGGGGCACAGGACAATAAACTCACGTGAACTTGGGCTAGTCACGTGTACCGAGGTACAGTGTAAAGCGTTAGTGTGTGGGGTGGTGATCGCTGGCCGACGTGGACTCGGTAGGCCGTGGGGTCTGTGTCCATGCTGTATCTCTAAACTAAACTAAACCAAACTAAACTCTGAGGGCTGGTTTATTCCAGGGTGTAAATGTTTCACAGATGAAGATTCACCAGAGTCTAACTCTGGCCTGCAAAGATACTTAGGCATTAATAATGCATGCTCCATCCCCCAGAGACTCAGGGAATGCAACAAGTCTGTTTTTTTTTAATGTTAATTTAGTCCTGCATTATTTACATTTAAATTTATTAGTTATTAATTGCTGCCTGACTTTATTTACATGCTAAACTGTTGCCCCTTACACTGAAACAGCTGCCGTGACAATGAGGATGGCCGATTGATCTCTGTTGCTCTTTAGTTATCCACAGGACTCCATTTCATGGCGCACAGCTTGGAGCAGGTGGACACCGTCACGATCAGCATGCAGATAAAAAGGTAAACAGGAGCGTTGTATTGTGTGACTTGAGCCCATGTAACCAGAGCTGACACACAGAGCCCCTGGCAGACAGTGGAAGGAGCTTCACCGCCCACCCGGTCAAACACCATCTGCCCCTGTTTGTGAAACAGTCTACCCCCCCACCCAGCAACATTGGCCGCAAGGATGGAAAACTAGAAACACAACGAGGATGTTCACAAGTTCACAAATTATAGGAATATATAATAAAAGGAATATATAGGAATATATAATAATAAAACAAGCATTATTATTGCATTATTATTAAACAAGAAGTCAAGTCAAAGTCAAAAGAGTTTATTGTCGTGTGTCCCTGACAGGACAATGACATTCTTTCTTTGCTGAGCACAACAGAACATAGTAGGCATTGACTACAATTATATACGTAAATACACACATTAATTAATAAATTAATAAAGTGCAAATAACAGATGGAGGGGTATTAATGTTCAGAGTTTTGTCCGAGCCAGGTTTAATAGCCTGATGGCTGTGGGGAAGTAGCTATTCCTGAACCGGGTTGTTGCAGTTCTCAGGCTCCTGTACCTTCTACCCGAAGGTAGCAGGGAGATGAGTGTGTGGCCAGGGTGGTGTGGGTCCTTGATGATGCTGCCAGACTTTTTGAGGCAGCGACTGTGGTAGATCCCCTCGATGGAAGGAAGGTCAGAGCCGATGATGGACTGGGCAGTGTTTACTACTTTTTGTAGTCTTTTCCTCTCCAGGGCTCTCAAGTTGCCGAACCAAGCCACGATGCAACTGGTCAGCAAGCTCCTCTACTGTGCACCTGTAGAAGTTAGAGAGAGTCCTGCTTGACAGACCGACTCTCCGTAATCTTCTCAGGAAGTAGAGGCGCTGATGAGCTTTCTTAATAATTGCATCTGTGTTCTCGGACCAGGAAAGATCTTCTCAGATGTGCACGCCCAGGAATTTGAAGCTCTTGACCCTTTCAACCATCGACCCGTTGATATAAACAGGACTGTGGGTCCCATCCTACTCCTTCCAAAGTCCACAATCAGTTCCTTGGTTTTGCTGGTGTTGAGGGCCAGGTTATTGTGCTGGCACCATATGGACAGTCGCTCGATCTCTCTTCTGTACTCCGACTCATCCCCATCAGTGATACGTCCCACAACAGTGGTGTCGTCAGCGAACTTGATGATGGAGTTCGCACTATGACCGGCTACGCAGTCATGAGTATAGAGTGAGTACAGCAGGGGGCTGAGCACGCAGCCTGAGAAGATACTATTGCCTGTATCTTTCATTCAAGGGAGGAGAACACATTGGTAATGACAGTGTATCAAGTCACCGATGTTCACTAGTTATAGAATTAGGCTATTCAGCCCATCCAGTCCACTCTGCCATGGCTGATCTCTGCCTCCTAATCCCATTTTCCTGCCTTCTCCCCATACCCGTTGACACCCGTTCTAATCACAAATTTTTCTATCTCTGCCTTAAAAATATCCACTGACTTGGCCTCCACAGCCCCCTGTGGCAATGAGTTCCACTGATTAACCACCCTCTGACTAAAGAAGTTCCTCCTCACCTTTCTAAAAGCGCCCTTTAATTCTGATGTTGCTAGGACTAGAGGGTCTGACTAGGGAGAGCTTGAGCAGGCTTGACTCTATTCCCCTGGAGCGCAGGAGGATGAGGGGGTGATATTATAGAGGTGTTTAAAATCATGAGAGAAATAGGTTGGGTAGATGCACAGAGTCTTTTCTCCAGAGTAGGGAAATCAAGGACCAGAGGACAAAGGGAAAACATTTCATAGGAGGGGTAACAATTTCACACAAAGGATGATGAGGGTGTGGAACAAGCTGTCAGAATCGTTAGTTGAGGCTGGGGCTATCCCAATGTTTATGAAACAGTTAGACAGGTACATGGATAGGACAGGTTTGGAGGGATGTGGGCCAAATGCTGGCAGGTGGGACCAGTGTAGCGTCGTCATGTGTGCCGGTGTGGGCAAGTTGGGCCGAAGGGCCTGTTTCCACTCTGTATCACTCTGTGACTATTAGCCAACTCCAAACCCACAGAAGCAGAGCTCAGGCAAGTCACCCTCAATCCCGAGCAGATGCCAAAGGAAACAAGGCAGAACCCCAGCATCCAGCAAAGGATAGAAAGTGCAAAGCTGATGAAAGATCCGATAATAAAAATGAACTGCAGATACTGGTCCATACCAAAAATGGACACAAAGTGCTGGAGTAACTCAGCAGGTCAGGCAGCATCTCTGGGGAACATGGATAGGTGACGATTTGGGTCAGGACCCTTGTACAGACTGATTGCCACCCATCCATGTTCTCCAGAGATGCTAGCTGACCTGCTAAGTTTCTCCAGCATTTTGTGGGATGATTTGATTGCATAAGGATACACAGAGTGCCTTTGTTTATGGTGGTACATGTGGTCCATCATGATAGCGTATCTGTTAATTCAAATGTCATTCATTTGTTTACTACCCACATGACACGCATCTTGGCTAATCATGCGCACCAGCATCTATTAGATGCAGACTGAGCACTGGGTGCACTCTGTGTGGATGGAGAGGCTCCAAGCATAATGTGTGACTCTGTTGCTAGAATAAGCATGTGGTGCTGGGTGGGACGTCAGTTGGCATCGGGTACCAAAGGGGAGGGGAGCAGACTTCAGCTGCTGTTTGGCTCTCCATTTTCATTGCAGCTATTCATGTGGAGCTGTTCAGCAGGGTGAAATCCTCCCTGCATGACTGCCCAGCATATGTTGTGTGCTGACAAAAAGAAACAATTAACTTTACTGCTTCATCAGTTCGAGGAGCAGAATTAGGCCATTCGGCCCATCAATTCTACTCCACCATTCAACTATGCCTGATCTTTCTTTCCCTCTCAACCCCATTCTCAAGCCGTCGCCCCATCACCCCTGACACCCTATTATAACCCACACTGGAGTTACCTTATCAGTGCGATGGTAGAGTTGCTGCCTTACAGCACCAGAGCGCCGGGTCCAATCCTGACTACGGATGCTGTTTGTACGGAGTTTGCACGCTCTCCCCGTGACCAGGTGTGTTTTCTCCGAGTTCCTCCCACACGCCAAAGACATGCAGGTTTGTAGATGAATTGGCTTCAGTAAAAATTGTAAATTGCCCCCAGTGTGTCGGAGAGTACTAGCGTACGGGCATCACTGGTCATCACGGACCCGGTGGCCAACCATCGGTCACCCGTTCACACTAGTTCTATGTTATCCCACTTTCTCATCAACTCCCTACACACTAGGGGCAATTGACAGAGGGCCAACAAACCTACAAACCCACATGTCTTTGGGATGTGGGAGGAAACCAAAGCACCTGGAGGAAACAGGGAGGGCATGCAAACTCCAAACAGACAGCACCCGTAGTCAGGATAGAACCTAGGTCTCTGGCGCTGTGAGACAATAACTATTACCTGCTCCATGGTAGTGCCCATTTGATGACTATTAGATGCCCTTGGGTGGCTCTTCATTGCGAACAACTCTGCAAGATAGCATCACCTGGATCGTGTAATAAAACAGCCTTGTTTCAATGATCTGCTCCATCTCACCTCCAACTTCTGCTGCCCCTGATCATAATTCCCAATGGCTCTGGCGAAGACGTGTAATGTGTTGTGATTTATTCTTAAGGTTTGGGTAATGGGATAAAGGCTCATGAAATGAATGATGCCTCTACTACTAACCTCTGTAACTCAATATTAATTTTTTTTTTTGCAGTAAAAACTCACAAAATCCTGATAGTGAGGTGGTCCATTTGAAGTTGCAAGTCAAAGCTATGGCTCAGCTTGTTCTCAAAGGGTAAGATACAATTTATAATCATTACTTTAACCATCTTTCACGGGCATCTTTGAGGAATATCAGATCGATCTAGGATCTCCTGTTTGTTACAGTTTTGTTTATTGTCACGTGTACTGAAGTACAGTGAACATCTTTTGTCGCGTGCTAACCAGTCAGCGGACAGACATGACATGGTCTCCGTCTCTGATCTAGACCAACAGCTGAGTAGGATTACACCACCCTCATGTTTTTTTTACTGCATAACACACAAGCCATTCTTCTATTTTAGGGTACACAAAAAGCTGGAGAAACTCAGCGGGTGCAGCAGCATCTAAGGAGCGAAGGAGATAGGCGACGTTTCGGGCCAAAACCCTTCTTCAGACTCCAGAAACGTCGCCTATCTCCTTCGCTCCTTAGATGCTGCTGCACCCGCTGAGTTTCTCCAGCTGTTTGGGTACCCTCAATTTTCCAGCATCTGCAGTTCCTTCTTTAACAATTCTTCTATTTTAGTTTGGTTTATTATTTATTATTATCATGGGTTCTGAGGTACAGTGAAAACCTTTCGTTCCGTGCAACTAGTCAGAGAAAATACGATACATGAATGCATTCAAACCGTCGAGAGTGTACAGATAAAATATAATGGGTACAATATTTAGTGCAAGATCTCACATTGAAGCCTGATAAAGTCCGATTAAAGATAGTTGAAAGGTCTCCAATGAGGTAGGTGGGAGGTCAGGACCGTACAGTGATGTAGCGGTAGAGTTGCTGCCTTACAGCGTGTGAGGCCCGAGGTTGATCCTGACTATGGTTGCTGTCTGTACGCAATTTGAATGTTCTCTTCGTGACTGCATGAGCTTTCTCCGGTTACCTCCAGCATTCTAAAGACGTACAGATTTGTAAATTGTCCCTGGCATGTCGGATAGCGCTAGTGTACGGGGTGGTCGCTGGTTGGCACGGACTGGGTGGGCCGAAGGGCTTGTTTCCGTACTGTACTTTGCTCCGCATTGCTTTTGGATAGAGAGTTCCAGGCTTTTGACTTTGCTAAAATGAAGGAATTGTGATATAATTTACAGTAGGAATGATGTTTTCAAATAAGTAAGAATGACGTATAAGTTTAAATAAGAAGGAAGGGAACATGAACATGACCTTAACATATTCGCATCAACTTCCACCACCTTGTTCCAATAATGTAAGGCAGAGAGCTGAGATTGGGTGACAGAATTGGTGCAGAAGTTAGTTTGAGACTTGCCATGGACTGGTACTGGAGGAGAAAAAACATTTGATTTATAGTTCAGTCACCTCCAGCTTTAACCACCCTGGGCCCAGTATGTGCAGAATCTCCCAGGACATTAGCAAGCACGTGAATTATTTGAGTTTAGTTTATTGTCACGTGTACCAAGGTGCAGTGAAAAGCTTTTGTTGCGTGCTAACCAGTCAAGGCAGCAGTAGAGTTGCTGCCCTACAGCGTCAGAAATGTGGGTTTGATCCTAACGACGGGTGCTGTCTGTTTGTACTTTCTCCCCGTGACCACGTGGAGATTCTCTGAGATCTGTGGTTTCCTCCAGAGACGTACTGGTTTGTCGGTATAATATGGTATAAGCATAAATTGTCCCTAGTGTGTGTAGGATAGTGGTAATGTGCGGGGATCTGTGGTCAGTATGGACTCGGTGGGCTGAAGGGCCTATTTCCACGCTGTATCTCTTAACTAAACTAAACAAAGATAGAGCTAGATAGTAGCTTAGGACTGCTCTCTAGTTGTTGGTAGGATGGTTCAGTTGCCCGATAACAGCTGGTTAGAAACTATCCCTGAATCTGGCATGTGTAGTTTGATACCCATTCTGATACCCAGCTTTATTACGTAGGACATTTGGTACCACATCGGGAAAAAGACCAAAATGAAAATCAGATGCAAAGATCATAATTCACCAGTCTGTCCATTTTGAGGCAGCATCTGCTCTTGATTTGTATGTGAGGTCCAACAACCACAGAAAAAGTCTATTCTGTACAGATTAAACAGGAAAGACAGGGTTATCTGATCAGCTGCTCTGCATTAGACTATCTCAAATCAATGAAATGAATCAAGACAGTTTTGTCCATGAAGGATAAATCTAATAAGGCAAGAAACTGAATAAACAAGAATTATGAGCTCACATAATCTCATAACCTTTTGCCTTTCAACACCAGGGCTTCACTGCCTGAGCAGATTATACTACCATTCATCAATTTTGAATCGCCTTCAGATACGGTGGTGAAGAACAGCAGCCTACCCGTGATAGCGCATGTCTATGAGGTAGGTACGCAACATTGCTCCGCACCATCACCAGTACCTGTGTACATTGTCACCTTGGCATGCAGTGTGCCCTCGCATTTGGGTACGTGCATCCCAGAATGCTGCTTGGGAACATGATACAGCTGAAGATAGACACAAAATGCCGGAGTAACTCAGCAGGACAGGCAGCATCTCTGGAGCGAAGGAATGGATGATGTTCTTTAGTCAGTCTGAAGAAGGGTCTCGACCCGAAACGTCACCCATTCCTTCTCTCCAGAGATGCTGCCTGTCCCACTGAGTTACTCCAGCTTTTTGTGTCCATCTTCGGTATAAACCAGCATCTGCAGTTCTTTCCTACACACACCATCTTGAGATGTCAGCAGAGAAAGTGATTACTTTTTGTTCAAGCTCATTGAGTCATTGGAGAAAGGACGGGTCTATATCTTTAGTGCGGGTGTGCAATTTTGAGAGTGAAGTTATCTTAATGAATCCTGCTGATGTCTTCGACAGATTCTATAATCATTTGCTGTGAGAAATTGAATATCTAAAGCATACTGGAGAACATTGTGTGCATCAACTGTGCAAAACCTAAATAAACCGCAGATACATAAAATTAGTTGAATTGTATTTTTGGAATTATTATGCAAAATGATAATGGTAATATAATTGATGCTATCTGAATACAAAATGCACTCTCTGATTCATTTTCTCTGGGAATTAGTTTTCAAATTGTTGTTCAGAATCGATGTTTCACCTTGTTGCCAATTTCCCTGTGGTGACGTGAAGGTAGGAGAAGCAAGAGTAAGCTGCACAGTTCCTTGAATCTGTACCTTCTTCATCAAGATGATGCACCAGCCTCCACCTCGACACATTGCTGTCCTTATTCCCACATAGTTGATTCCCTTAGAGCCCACCACCTCATCTCTCTCCAATATGTTTAAAAAATCTCCCTAGTGTGTAGGGTAGTGTTAATGTGCGGGGATCGCTGGTCCATTGCGGACTCGGTGGGCCGAAGGGCCTGTTTCCGTGCTGTATCTCTAAACTAAACTGAACTAAAGTGAAGAAGGGTCTCGACCCGAAAGGTCACCTCTCCAGAGATGCTGCCTGTCCCGTTGAGTTACTCCAGCTTGTTTGTGTCTATTTAAACTGAACTACACCTGGAATATTTCAGGATAATTTCTCATTCTTACAAACCCAGGCAAGCTCAGACACTTCCCACTCAATGTCCCCTCACAGATTGCCCATTACCCTCAGAGATTAGCTGGGCTGGGTGCTTTACAAAAGGCTAGGAGTGCACACAGTGTTTCAAATGTGGCCGCATCATTCCAGCACGGTCGCCTTCCTTTCAAGCCCCTTGCGGTGAAATCCATTTGGCTTCTTAATTGTATGAAGAATAAAAGTAATCACAAGTTTCTGAACACAACAGGATTGTCTGCAGGCTTGGTATCACGAGCAGACCACCACAGGGCCGCAGTCTTTTATCCCAGTGTGGTCTTGAGTGTCCCCAACCAAGTGAACCAGAGCGCAGACGGTGATAAGACAGGAAGGAGATAGATATGGAGCGTGATATTAAGACAATGAAGTCTCGCTCGATGTCAGCAAGACTGCGGGGCTGATTATCAATGTTATGAAGCGGGTGTCGTACGTGCCCCAGTCTGTATCAATGGTACCAAAGTGGAGATGGTAAAGAGCTTCAACTAGGTGTAACTACCATCAATAATTTAATGATAGTTAGGGGCGGCACGGTGGCGCAGTGGTAAAGTTGCTGCCTTACAGCGAATGCAGCGCCGGAGACACGGGTTCGATCCCGACTATGGCTGGTGTCTGTACGGGGTCTGTACGTTCTCCCCGTGACCTGCTTGGCTTTTCTCTGAGATCTTCGGTTTCCTCTCTCACTCCAAAGAAGTACCGGTTAGTATGTTAACTGGCGTGGTAAAATTGTAAATCGTGTTAGTGCGCGGGGATCGGTGACGGGCCGAAGGGCCTCGGTGGGCCGCAGGGCCTGCTTCACGCTGTATCTCTAAACTAAACTAAACATGAGTGGTAGCATGTTAAATGAGTGTGAAGAGATGTACTAACCAAAGATCCTTCAGCGAGCAAGATAGATCACTCGGCAAAAAAGACGTAGTACGGTCATGGGCAGATTCATGGGTAATTTTCAGCCCCGTTTCCGTAACCGGCTTCCGTCACCGCAACAAAGATCCCGTAGCGGAGCAAAGATACTAGTGCGGAGACGGAAGCCGGTTACGGAAACATCCTCGTAAAAATAAAAGTTATTTGGTAAAAATCTTCTCCTCATTTTCAGAATTTAAATTTATTAACACAAACTATTCCCCTGCAACGTTGATTACACTGTGAGTCGGGTCGGGTCGGGTCGGGTTACTGAAATGGTCGAAAAAAAGGTCGGGTCGGGTTACTGAAATGGATGAAAAAAAGGCCCACGTTCCGTTCCGTTGCGTACTACACGTCAGCCCGTTGCGTTTAGCAGGAGTGGTCTATCTTGCTCCGCTATAGGATCTTTGGTACTAACTGATTGATGAAATGATTGTAATGTAATATAACACCCTCTTTATCTGATCCCAGTTACACAACAAAGGCCCATCCGCAATTAGTAAAGCCATCGTGGAAATGGACTGGCCTGCAGAGTTCAACGAAATTAATCTCCTGTTCAAATCAATGGTTGAACCAATGAATGACATCAAGTGCACCGTAAACCCCACTGCAGCTGAGAACTGGGTAAGGTTTCAGATTTGCATTGGAGTAGTAATGGCAAGATGGGAGTGATCTCTGGTGACAATTGAAGTGCAAAAATAAAGAATGCAGATGTTGGTAATCTGTAATAATGATAGCAATATCCAAGATATTAGGTAGGAGAAAATGACAGTAATATCCAACAGGGCAGACAGCATCTGCAAGAGAAAAGCAGAGGTCATGTTTCAGATCAATATCCTTTCATCAGAACAAGGAATAGTCAGAAATGAAAGATATTTTGAGCAACAGAGAAACTGGAGGGATGGGGAGAACAAAGGGAACAAGATAATAAGTTCTGGAGAAACTCAGCGGGTGAGGCAGCATCTATCGAGCGAAGGAAAGAGGCAAGGTTTCGGGCTGAAACGTTGCCTATTTCCTTTGCTCCATAGATGCTGCCTCACCCGCTATGTTTCTCCAGCATTTTTGTCTACCTTCGACTTTCCAGCATCTGCAGTTCCTTCTTAAAGATAATGGGTTCATAAGATCATGTGATAGGAGCAGAATTAGGCCATTCGGCCCATCAAGTCTACTCCGCCATACAATCATGGCTGATCTATCTCTCCCTCCTAACCCCATTCTCCTGCCTTCTCCCCATAACCTCTGACACCCGCACTAATCACGAATCTATCAAACTCTCCCATAAAAATATCCACTGGCTTGGACTCCACAGCCTTCAGTGGCAAAGAATTCCACAGATTCACCACCCAGACATCACAATATCAGTGATAGAGTGGAGATCGAAAGTAACTGAATGACAGAGGTGGGCTTGGTGCTGGGGGGAGTGAGGGTGCTGAAGGCTTGTTAATAAATAGTGATATCCATCCTGGTGGCACAGTGGCACAGTTGGTAGTGCTGCTGCCCTCACAATACCAGAGACATGGGTTAGAAACATAGAAACATAGAAAATAGGTGCAGGAGCAGGCCATTCGGCCCTTCGATCCTGCACGGCCATTCAATATGATCATGGCTGATCATCCAACTCAGTATCCTGTACCTGCCTTCTCTCCATACCCTATGATTCCTCTAGCCACAAGGGCCACATCTAACTCCCTCTTAAATATAGCCAATGAACTGGCCTCAACTACTTTCTGTGGCACAAAATTCCACAGATTTACCACTCTCTGTGTGAGAAAAAAAAATTCTCACCTCGGTCCTTAAAGACTTCCCCCTTATCCTTAAACTGTGACCCCTTGTTCCGGAGTTCCCCAACATCGGGAACAATCTTCCTGCATCTAGCCTATCCAACCCCTTAAGAATTTTGTAAGTTTCTATAAGATCCCCCCTCACTGGTTGGACCGTGACCTTGGCTGCTGTCTGTGTGGAGTTTGCACGTTCTCCCTGTGGCTGCATGGGTTTTCAACTATAACCAAACTATCTCACAGTATAACAAGCAGTCAATATATTTACCTGCACCTCCTCCAACCTCATCTACTGCATCCGCTGCTCCAGATGCCAGATGATCTATATCGGTGAGACCAAGAGGAGGCTTAGCGATCGTTTCGCCGAACACCTCCGCTCGGTCTGCAATAACCAACCCGACCTCCCGGTGGCTCAGCACTTCAACTCCCCTCCCATTCCGTATCCGACCTCTCGGTCCTGGGCCTCCTCCACGGCCAGAGTGAGCAACACCGCAAGTTGGAGGAACAGCACCTCATATTCCGATTGGGGAGTCTGCATCCTTTGGGCTTGAACATTGAATTTTCTCAATTCTGTTAACCCTTGCTGTCTCCTCCCCTTCCCACCTCCCCCTCAGCCCTCGGGCCCTGGCATTCCCTCTCTCTCTATCTCCCTCCCCCACCCTAGTCGCACCAGCTTCTCATTTTCACACCACAAACAGCTTACAATGGCTTGTTCCCTTTATCATCGATACTTTTTTGCATATCTTTCATTCATTGTTAAATCTTTCATTCATTGTTAAGATCACCGTCTATATCTCTCGTCTCCCTGATCCCTGACCAGTCTGAAGAAGGGTCTCGACCCGAAACGTCGCCTATCTCCTTCGCTCCTTAGATGCTGCTGCACCCGCTGAGTTTCTCCAGCTTTTTGTGTACAGTCAATTATATCACACGTGACTGCTTGTACAGTATTAATAATCCATTGAATGGCCCAATCATTATTTGGGCCAACACAGTGGTCCAGTATGTTGTATTTAAACTGTGGCAAGGTCACACCAGTGGTCTGTGGGTTGAAGGGGGGGGGGATGGGGGGGGTGAGGGGTGGTGGTGGGGGGTGGGTGAGGGGGGGGGGGGGTGAGGAGGGGAAGGGCACTCAGAATCTTACTGTAGCTTAAGTAGCTTAATTACTGTTGGCTACTTTCATCTAATGCCCCATTCCACTCCACATGGCCACTAAAGGCTGATGCAACTGTGCAAAATGCCCAGCTGGTGCAGGCAAAAAGGTTTTTGGTACGATGGCCTTCATCAGTCAGGGTAATGAGGAAAGAATTTGGGATGTGTGGGAAGGAACTGCAGATGCTGGTTTAAATCGAAGATAGACACTTGAACCACCGCGTGGCGCCAGCAATGTCTGCCTCGCCAACAGCCTGCCTGTCCCTTCCTTCTTTGTTGTTTGTTTGTATGCGTTAAATGTATGTTTTTAGTATTCTTTAGCTTGTTTTACGTGGGGGTGGTGGGATGCAGATTTTTGTCCGTATCGTATCTCCATCCGCACGGCAGCCTAACATCGAGGAGTTGGCGCCCTTTGCTGTAGGCCGACTTCGAGATCTCCACTGCTGGAGCCTGCGGAATTAACCTTCGATCGCCCCGATGCGGGTGCTTCGATCGCCGGCTGCGGGAGCTTCAATAGCCTCGACTGCAGATGGTTCGACTGCCTCGACTGCGGGAGAATAAAGAGGAAGCAGATTAGACTTTTTTGCCTTCCATCACAGTGATGAATGTGGGGACTCCACTGTGGTGGATGTCTATGTTAACGTATATGTAGTTGTGTGTCTTGTTGCTTTTTTTTAGTATGGCTGTATGGTAATTCAAATTTCACTGTACCTTAATTGGAACACGTGACAATAAACTGACCTTGAAGCCTTGAAACCTTGAAATGCTGGAGTAACTCAGCGGGATAGGCAGCATCCCGGGAGAGAAGGGATGGTAACGTTTCGGGTTGCGACCCTTCTTCAGACTGATGTCAAGGGAGCGGGCGGTACATGGATAAGGAAGTGTTTAGATAAGGAAGTGTGCGGTGTGAAAACAGGACAAAGGGATGAGGGAAAATGTAGAATAGATTATTGTTAAAATTTGGGATGTTATGTTACAGTTGTGATAGACATTGGTGACGCTGCATTCAGAATATTGTGTTTAGTTTCGGTCACCCTGCTAAAGGAAGAATGTCGGTAAACTGGAAAGAGGGCAGAGAAGATTTACAAGGATGGTGCCAGGACTTGAGGGCCTGAACTACAGGGGGAGGTTGGGTGGGCTAGGCCTTGGAGCACCAGAGGATGATCTTATAGGGGTGTATAAGATCAAGAGGGGAATAGATAGGATGAATGCACAATCTCTTACCCAGAATAGGGGATCAGATACCAGAGGACACAGGTGAAAGGTGAGAGGAGAAAGAGTTAGGAACCCGAGGGGCAACGTTTTCACACATCGAGAGGGTGATGGGTATACAGAATGAGCTGCCAGACAAGATAGTTAAGACAGGTACTATAGACAATAGACAATAGAAAATAGGTTGGACATTTGGCCCTTTGAGCCAGCACCGCCATTCAATGTGATCATGGCTGATCATCCCCAATCAGTACCCCGGTCCTGCCTTCTCCCCATATCCCCTGACTCCGCTATTTTTAAGAGCCCTATCCAGCTTTCTCTTGAAAGCATCCAGAGACCCTGCCTCCACCGCCCTCTGAGGCAGAGAATTCCACAGACTCACCACTCTCTGTGAGAAAAAGTGTTTCCTCGTCTCCATTCTAAATTGCTCACTCCTTATTCTTAAACTGTGGCCCCTGGTTCTGGACTCCCCCAACATCGGGAACATGTTCCCCGCCTCTAGTGTGTCCAAACCATTAACAATCTATAAGTAGTATAACAAAATTAAAAAAAATTTGGACAGGTACATGGATAGGAAAGTTTAAGAAGGATATGGGCCAAATGCGGGTGGGTGGGACTAGTGTAGATGGGATATCTTGGTCGGCATGGGAAAGTTGGGCCAAAGGGCCTGTTTCCACGCTGTATGAAATCCAGTCTGATGTTCCTCAATGAAATTGTTAAAAATAGATTCATGATCTAACTGTGATTGTTGTAAAAAAAATCTCAAGGATCTTTAGTAAGTTCTACTCTTCTTTTACCTGTAGGTCCTGTCCTTAAGCACCGAGAGCCCATATACTACTGAGAACATTCGTCATGAGTTGAATAAAAGAGAGGTCAACAAACCTGAAGTTTTAATGGAGGAAACCATCTTAAATTTCGTAAGAATGATCCTCAAAAACTCATATGAAAATTATTTGATGTTCTAATTTTCATTTGTTATTATAAAGTCACTCTCTACACACAATTATCCCAAGCTTTTGATATGAAGTAATATCTTGGCATATTAATTGGTTTCATCTTCCCTCTTGTCTGAGTCGCTAGAGTGAAGGGCCTGTCCCACTTTGCGATTTTTTCAGCGACTACAAATGCCCTAAAAACCGTCAAGTTGTACGACACTCCGCGTTACCGTCGCGTGAAGCTATGACACTTCGCGTCACCCGCCTTCAACACAAGAAGGTCACACCGAAGTTTAATAATCACTTTGGAAATGAACTTACTTACAATAAATCTAAGGACCAATAACTTTTTAATGGATAAGTCGGTGCTTTGTATACCCGCGTCACCGGCCGTCACCCGCAGGGCAGCGTACGTCAGCGTGTGACAGGGCGCACGACCTGATAAGCCACACAGATGTCGCCTGAAGACTTTGAACATTCCAAAATCCTGGGGCGACAGGGCGACACCGCGCGTCACTACGTGCGTCACCCCGCGTCACGCCCCGATCACGCCGCGACATCCTCTTTTCAGGCTGTCGCCGAAAATGTCACCCAAGTGGGACAGGCCCTTGAGTTGTCCCAGGCGCTGGAAAACATGTTTTGGGTCAAGATACATTCTTCACACATGTCCTTTTTTGTAAAGCAGTCTATCGGTTCTTTGTTTCCACATTGAAAGGATGCCAGCTTACGTTTCATTATTCAAGAACTTTCAGGAAAATATTGTGGGTCAGGTTAACCCTTTTTTTAGATCCCCTACCGTGGGCCTACTCTGTAGACTGTTGGTGTCAGATCATGGAAATATTCAATTTTAGAATAGGATCTCTAAAGATTTTGCACGCTTTCTGGGAGATCTTGGCGATGGACAATAGTCCATCTGGTTTTGTGTGATCTCAAAAATCCATTTTTGTGTGATTTGTGAGCAAGTAGACGTACATGAATCCTATCAGCTTTGACATCAGTCAGGTCTACCTTCACTCTTCAGATGGCCTGAGCTTATCATTAGATTTTACCAAATGATGCAATGGCTCTTGATTTACTGTCTTTACCAATGTGTTCTCCTCCCTTGAATGAATGATACATTCAATAGTATCTTCTTGTTTAATAACATTGCAATAATAATGCTTGTTTTTATCGGGAATCATTCGAGTTACCAATGACAATAACCATTTTGTCCAGTTAATGATATTTGGCCTGGACATCAAAATCTTGTCCTGCCAATTATTAACAAAATGGGCTTTGAGTCCCAAAGGCATTAACTCTTCATCTGGACTGACTCAAGGTGGAAATAAGTCATGCTTGGGCTTCTGACGTTCTTTTTATTAAGGAGTGCATTGGTTATGAAAATTATATTGTGAGAGGATAAAGTATTATCACCTTTGCATGGGTCTAACAAACATTAAGGCTGATTAAGGTTGTCTTCATTTTAGACCTGTGACGTTTCCAAATGCGTGAAAATTGTGTGCCATGTGGGTCGTCTGGAGGGAAAAAAGAGAGCAGTGATCAGCATCCAATCCACTCTCAGCATGGAGCCCTTCATAAAGGTAAACCACAGCTTCAGCTTTCAAGTCAGTCACGTCATGATGATGAAAATAATATTACAGTGGTGGATGGTTATAGTATCCCACCGAGCCCACGCTGACCAGTGATCCCCGCGCACTAACGCTGTCCCACACACACTGGGGACAATTTACAATTTTACCAAGCCAATGAAGCTACAAATCTGTACGTTTTTGGAGTGTGGGAGGAAACCTGAGATCCCGGAAAAAATCCACGCAGGTCATGGGGAGAGCCTACAAACTCCGTATAGACAGCAACTGCAGCCATGATCGTGCCCGGGTCTCTGGCACCGTGAGGCAGCAACTCTACCGTTCGCCACTGTGCCGTCACAGTGGTTAGAGGAGATTTGATCAAAGCAAGTGACCAAGCATAGACTAGGTGATTGTTTCACCGAACATTTCCACTTGTTCCACCAAGGCCCGCTGGATCTCCCGTTCCCATACTGATCTATCTGTCCTGGGCCTCGTCCATTGTCAGAGTGAGGCCACTGGCAAATTGGAGGAACAACACCTCATATTCACTTGGGTAACTTCCAACACAACGGGATGTACACTGAATTCCTCAAGCTCCCAATACTTATCTACATAAATCTTAAATAGAAACAAAATGCTGGAGTAACTCAAAGGGACAGGTAGCATCTCTGGATATATAGAATGGGTGACAAGAAACGTCTTCTGAAGGGCCTGCAGAAGGGTCTTGAGCCGAAACGTCACCCATTCCCACTATCCAGAGATGCTGCCTGTCCCCTTGCGTCACTCCAGCATTTTATACACATCTTTGGTGTAAAGCAGCATCTGCAGTTCCTTCCTGTACATTAACCTTAATTTTGTCTAGAAAATAATGGGGAAAAAGTGAACAAAACCACAAATTTGTGTTTTGCAGAATCAATACAAACAGTATACTTTCCAGTCCAGAGCGTCTTTCATTGTGCAAGAAATGCCATACAAAGTACAGCCTGATGAGTTCCCCAGCGGCAATGCCATGGTGAGTACTGATGATTCACATTCCAGCTGTTGAAACCCATCCAACCACCAGCCACGCGGCATATGGGTTAACATACAGGTGTTATGAATAAATGCAGCAAGGATTCTCCCAGTCTGTCAACATATTCACTGGAAGACTGGTGGAAATCCTTATGGGCCTGTCCCACAGGCGACTGCCAGGGACTTGTTTTAATGGAATTCACCTACGATACCTGGCGACAACCTACGACAGCACCTATATCAACCTACGACAGCAAAAATTCAAGTCAAGTCAAGTCAGTTTTATTTCTATAGCACATTTAAAAAACAACTCTCGTTGACCAAAGTGCTTTACATTGGTGGAGGTACGAACGTTATACAACATTGGTTCATAGATTAAGTACATACATAAATACATACATATAGCCCTCCCTCAGAGGATGTCAAGAAAGGCTTGAGAGTAAAGATGAGTTTTAAGTCTCTACATGGTGAGCTCAAGGGTTGGCTTCCATCCTGTATGAGTCCATGGCTTAACCGACATCAAGATATCCAAAAAACATCTTGTTATCATTGAGGTGTACAGACATAAGAAAATGAGCTAGCCAATTTATGAGCTAGCCAATGCAAATGTATGGGGTCTCGACACAAAGCATCACCCATTCCCTCTCTCCAGAGATACTGCCTGGCCCGCTGAGTTACTCCAGTTTATGTTCATCTTCCGGTGTAAAGCAGCAAAATTTTAAGTCCCGATGGAGGGGGCAGTTCTGATGGGAAGAGGGACGCTGTTCCACAGTCTAGGAGCTGCTGTTGCCACTGTTGCCGACAAACTTTCAACATGTTGAAAATTTTGCGGCAGTCGCCTACAGTCACCCCAAAAATTGCCTATGTGGGACAGGCCCTTTAGACTGCAAATGGGAATCTCGTTATTTCCATTGATCTTTTGCTGATGTTATCCATAATGGAACACTCATCCGCCCTCTTTCATTTGCCCCATTAATCTGTTCACTGCCAAGTATTATTTTCACTACTGGCCGTGACCCGATGTTACTCAGGGGTGGCGCTGGACAGGTTAAAGAAATGAAGGAATAAATTTGACTTGATCTCAGAATCTTAGGATAGCACATTTAGTAGAACTACATTTAGCCTTCACTGCTCCAGTGACGGGTCTAAACCTGACCTCTTGTGTCTATGTGGTGTTTGTATATTCTGCCCGTGACCACATGGAAATCCTCCCACGCGTTCTAGCTTTTTTTTCTTGCATTCCAAAGACGTGCGGTTTGGTAGATTAATTGACCGCTGTAAAGAGGGCCATATGTAGGGGATAGACAAAAATGCTGGAGAAACTCAGCGGGTGAGGCAGCATCTATGGAGCGAAGGAAATAGGCAACGTTTCGACCCGAAACGTTGCCCATTTCCTTCGCTCCATAGATGCTGCCTCACCCGCTAAGTTTCTCCAGCATTTTTGCCTACCTTCGATTTTCCAGCATCTGCAGGTCCTTCTTGGACAAATGTAGGGGATGGTGGGATCTGGGATGAGTGTGCGGAGAGAATAAAAGGAGATTAGGATGCGATTAATGTAAACAGTGGTTGGTGCAGACATGGTGAGCTCAAGAGTTGGCTTCCATCCTGTATGAGTCCGTGGCTTATCCGACATCAGGATATCCAAAAGATTCAAGATTCAAGATTCAAGAGAGTTTATTGTCATGTGTCCCAGATAGGACAATGACATTCTTGCTTTGCTTCAGCACAACAGAATATAGTAGGCATGAATACAGAACAGATCAGTGTGTCCATATACCATTATATAAATATATACACACATGAGTATATATGAAAAACAGATAAAGTGAAAATAAACAAACAATGGTCTATTAATGTTCAGAGTTTTGTTACAGTTGAGTTTAATAGCCTGATGGCTGTGGGGAGGAAGCTATTCCTGAACCTGGACGTTGCAGTCTTCAGGCTCCTGTACCTTCTACCTGAAGGTAGTGGGGAGATGAGTGTGTGGCCAGGGTGGTGTGGGTCCTTGATGATGCTGGCAACCTTTTTGAGGCAGCGACTGCGATAGATCCCCTCGATGGTAGGGAGGTCATAGCCGATGATGGACTGGGCAGTGTTTATTACTTTTTGTAGCCTTTTCCGCTCCGGGGCGCTCAAGTTGCCGAACCAAGCCACGATGCAACCGGTCAGCATGCTCTCTACTGTGCACCTGTAGAAGTTAGAGAGAGTCCTCCTTGATAGACCGACTCTCCTTAATCTTCTCAGGAAGTAGAGGCGCTGATGTGTTTTCTTTATAATTGCATCAGCGTTCATCTTATAATTGCATCAGTGTTCATTGAGGTGTACAGACATAAGAAAATGAGCTAGGCAATTTATACAATGCAAATGTGTAGGGTCTTGACACGAAACATCACCCATTCCTCTCCAGAGATGCTGCCGGTCCCTTTGAGTTGCTCCTGCTTTTTGCGTCTTATACAATGCAAAACACAATAATATGGTGAGAACATTTGTATTCTTTAATATGGTGCAGTGGAGGTGTTTTGCATTCATCAAGGAGGCAGATGGAGCCTGGGTTTAGTTCTTCATTTGTAACAAGACCTCTCCTCCTGGGACACCAGCTTGTAAATGTGGCAATTTTAACACAATCGATATCAAGCGATTTATTTATGTGTAGCTTATGAAAACACTGGCCAATCATGGAGTGTAGGAATTGTCTTCTCAAAGTAATATTCAGGGCCAATAATAAGAAGTACATACGAACAAAAATAGGAGAAGGTCCCTCAGCTCTAGAGCCCACCTCAATATTCAAAACACTCGGGGCTGAACTACCTGGGACTCATCTCCTTTCCTGCGTTATTTCCTCCTTGACCTTAATTCTCAGATAATTCAAAAATATATTTACTTTAAATATCCCCAATAATGTTGCCTCCATAATCCCCCAGGGAAGAGAATTTTCTGAGATTCACTACTGTCATAGAAGATCTAATGCCCCTCAGTTTTAAAAGACCATCCTCTAATCTTGTAACCATTATTCTTCGTTCAAGATACTCCGACTTTTAAAGAGATCTCCATGTCTACTTTGTGTAAGAAGGAACTGCAGATGCTGGTTTAAACTGAAGATAGACACCAAAAGCTGGAGTAACTCAGCGGGTCAGATAGTATCTCTGGAGAAAAGGAATAGGTGACGTTTAAGGTCCAGACCCTTCTTCAGACTGGGTCTCTCATTTCCCTTTCCCTGAGTCTTAAGATGCCAATGCTTCAATAGACAATAGGTGCAGGAGTAGGCCATTTGGCCCTTCGAGCCAGCACTGCCATTCAATGTGATCATGGCTGATCATCCCCAATCAGTACCCCGTTCCTGCCTTCTCCCCATATCCCCTGACTCCGCTATTTTTAAGAGGCCTATCTAGCTCTCTCTTGAAAGCATCCAGAGAACCTACCTCCACCGACCTCTGAGGCAGAGAATTCCACAGACTCACCACTCTCTGTGAGAAAAAGTGTTTCCTCGTCTCCGTTCTAAATGGCTTACTCCTTATTCTAAAACTGTGGCCCCTGGTTCTGGACTCCCCCAACACCGGGAACATGTTTCCTGCCTCTAGCATGTCCAAGCCCTTAACAATCTTATATGTTTCAATGAGATTCCCTTTCATCCTTCTAAACTCCAGAGTGTACAAGCCCAGCTGCTCCATTCTTTCAGCATATGACAGTCCCGCCATCCCAGGAATTAACCTTGTAAACCTACGCTGCACTCCCTCAATAGCAAGAATGTCCTTCCTCAAATTAAGGGACCAAAACTGCACACGATACTCCAGGTGTGGTCTCACTAGGGCTCTGTACAACTGCAGAAGAACCTCTTTGCTCCTATATTCTTGTTATAAAGGCCAACATGCCATTCGCTTTCTTCAATTAGACCATCCCTCAGTAATCTCAGTCCAAAAGAATATAGATCTAGTTTCTTTAGCCTTGTGATAAGCTACCAGCTCATCCCAAAAAATGACATAGTGAATCTCTCTTGGGCTGTGTCCAAAGCTAGTGAACCCTTTCTTGAATAAGGAAACAAAAACAATGCACAATGCTCTAGATGAAGTCACATCAACACCTTGTATAACTGTTTCCCATCTCTAAACCTGAACACTCGAGTCATAGAGTCATGGAGTGACACAGTGTAGAAACAGGCCCTTTGGCTCAACTTGCCCACATCGGCCAACATGTCCCAGCTGCACTAGTGCCAGGATTTGATCCATATCACTCCAAACCTGACCTCTCCTTGTCTGACCACTACCTGTCTAACTGCTTCTTAAATGTTGGCATAGTCCCTGCCTCAACAACCTCCACTGGCAGCTTGTTCTATACACCCTTTGTGTGAAAACGTTACCCCTCAGATTTATTTTAAATCTTTTCCCCTTCACCTTAAACCTATGTTCTCCGATCCTCAATTCACCTACTCTGGGCAAGAGACTGTGCATCTACCCGATCTTGTACACCTCTTGCATTTGCCTTCCAGTTATTTGCTGCACCCACCTGCTAATTTCTTGGTAGTTATTTGCATTCTCCCTGTGACCACGTGGGTTTCCTCCGGGTGCTCCAGCTTCCTCCCACGTCCCTAAGACATGCGGGTTGGTGGGTTAATTGGCCTCTGTAAATTGTCCCAGGTGTTTAGGGAGTGAATGAGAAAATGGGATAGCATAGAACTAGTGTGAATGAGTGATAGATGGTCAGCATGGACTCGGTGGGCCGAAGGGCCTGTTTCCATGCCATATCTCCCAACGAAACACTTGGATCCCTTTGTACAGTTACACATCGGCAATCTTTCTCCAGTTAGATAAGTCACGGTTAAGGGCCTGTCCCACTTGGCGATCATTGTTTGACATATCAGGTCACCGAAAAACTTGCCGCGTGATGCGGCGTGATGCGGCGTGATGACGTAAGACGCACGGTATTTTTTCAAGTGTCGTGACATTTTGTTTTGTCGCCGCTGGATTTTGAAATGTTAAAAATCTTTTGGCGACACGTAGATGCTTCTCGCTGGAGTGCATGACATCATACTTCCGCACATTCAACTCCAGCTGTTATCAGGCAACTGAATCATCGTACCACAACCTGAGAGCTAATTACTATCTACCTCATTGGTGACCCTCAGTCTATTCTGGATCGGACTTTGCTGGCTTTACCTTGCACTAAACATTATTCCCTTATCATGTGTCTATACACTGTAAATGGATCAATTGTAATCATGTATAGTCTTTCCACTGACTGGTTAGTACTCAATAAAAAGATTTTCACTGTATCTCGAAATAAACTAAAGTGAAACTGAAATTAACTGAACTGAGTGACCAAGTTTTCATCTGCTCACTAAACCTATCTGTATCCAGTTGCAGAATCCCAACATTGAAAACAAAACATGCCTTCACATTTAATTTTGTACCTTCAGCAAACTTGGATACTTCACATATTGCCCGCACATCGGAGCATTTGGAATTATGCCATATGTAATCTGCTCACAAATGTGAACCGTTGATTCGATGCTCAAATCCCAGTGTGGCAACTGGGAATGTTTGAAATCAAATAATAATTGTAGAACTTCATGTTTTAAACAGTTAGTTACAGTAATACAATGTCATTAAAAACCCATTGGTTTCATGAGAATAAATTGTAGGTGCCCTGGTTGAGATGTCATTAAATACTGGTGAGATTATGGAAAACTGGAGGGAAGTAAATGTTGTGCCTCTATTTAAGATGGGAGGAAAGGAAAAGCCGGGGACTATGGGCCAGTGAACCGGACATATGTGGTCGGAAAGTTACTAGAAAGTATTCTGAGGAATAAGATGAACATGCATTTGCAGAGACGTTTGATTAGGGATAGTCGGCATGGTTTTTACGTGGGAGATCATGACTCATGGATCTGACTGAGTTTCTTGAAGATGCAACCAAAAAGGTTGATGAGGGCAGAGCTGTAGATGTTGTATATATGGACTTCAGCAGGGCATTTGTCAAGGTGCCACATGGTTGACTGCTCTGGAAGGTTAGATCGCATGGGATCCATGAGGACTATCTGACTGTACAGAAAATTGGCTTCATGGAAGGAAGCAGAGGGTGATGGTGAAAGATTGTTTTTTGGACGGGAGGCCTGTGTCTAGTGGCGTGCCTCAAAGATTGGTGCGGGGCCCATTGCTGTTTGTGTTTGTTTCAATAAGAATGTACAAGGCAGGATTAGTAAATTTGCAGATGACACTAAAGTGGACAACATAGTAGATAGTGAAGATGGTTCTTGGTTCTTGGTCCTCCAAAATAATCCAAATGGAATCTAAACTGGAGGTGGCGGAGGGTGGACGTAAGCAAAAATGGATTCCTGGAGAAGAAGAGCTACCTTAAATTGATTATCAAAGGTTACAGCAGGATTGTGATCAGTTGGGAAAGTGGGCAGAGAATGGTTAATATATTTTAATGAAGATAAATTTGTTGTATATTGGGCAAAGTCTAATAAGGCTAATGAGTACCCCAGTGTGTTCTTTTTTAAAATCTCTTACCTCGATGGAGATGTGACTTTTTGCGTAACGTATTTCCATCCGCACTCCGGCCGAACATTGTGGGGCTGGCGGCCTTTGCTGGAGACCGACTTCGGGAGCTTCAACCGCGGGAGCGTGCGGACTTAACATCGTGGAGCTCACAGTCCCAGTTTGAGGCTGACTTCGGGAGTTCCAAGCTGCAGGAGCTTCAACTGCCCCAACGCGGGAGCTTCGATCGCCGGCTGCGGATGGTTCGACTGCCCCGACCGTGAGAGAATAAAGAGGAAGAAGATTAGACTTCATTGCCTTCCATCACAGTGAGGAATGTGGGGAACCTGCTGTGGTGGATGTTTATGTTAACTTTTATGTAGTCGTGTGTCTTGGTGCTTTAAAACAAAATTTAGTATGGCTGTATGGTAAATCGAATTTCACTGTACCTTAATTGGTCCATGTGACAATAAACTGACCTTGAAACCAAACCTTGATATCTATAACTAAATATCTATAATTATATATCTATAATAACTATATCTATGTATATCTATAACTATAACTATAACTATAACTATATCTATAACTAAAACTATAGTGTTTAAATGTTATAAGTGCCTTCCATTACAATGGTATCTCCTTTTCTTTGCAGGTGGAATCTGTCATTGAATGCAGTGAACCAGAGGGGACCGGGACTGTGCCAGTCTGGTATATCATTGTAGCTTTGCTCGGGGGCTTGCTACTCATAGCTTCGGTGACATTCCTCCTTTGGAAGGTATGTGTGTGGATGCACCTTCCCGCAGAAAACTGCAGATGCTGCAAATATGACATAATAACTGAAATTGCTGGAAAACATTCAGCAGGTCAAGCAGCATCTGTGGTAGATAGAAACAGTGTTAACGTTTCACTTGAGATCCTTCATCAGAATTGGGAAAGAGATGAAAAAACCTCATTCGAAGTTGCAGCGAAGGTAACAGGTCTGCTGTGCAGGAAGGATCTGCAGATTAACAGCTGGTTTAAAGTTAGGCACAAAAAAGCTGGAGTAACTCAATGGGTCAGACAGCTCCTCTGCAGAATAGGAGCAGGTGACGTTTCAGGTCGAGACCCTTCTACGGACTAGTTAGAGAAAAGGGAATCGAGAGATATAGGCACCGATGTAGAGAGATAAAGAAAAATGAATGAAAGATATGCAAAAAAGTAACAATGATAAAGGAAACAGCCGCTGGTCGCTGTCTCCGGAGAGAAGGAAGAGGTGATATTTTGGGTTGATACCCTTCTTCAGACTGGGAGTCAGGGGAAACAGGGAGTCAGAGAGATTGTTGGGAATGATTGAAAGTAACACTGGGATATTGGGGATAGGTTGAGTCCAGTTAAGCGAGGCAGTGATTATACTTTGACCTTGGACACAGAGATTGATAAGAGGATCGGGAAGGCAGCTACAACTCTCACTCACCTCACAACTCGAGTGTGGACCAACCCAAAGCTGGCGGTGAAGACAAAGATGGCAATCTACAACGCCTGTGTGAACAGCACGCTGTTGTACGGCAGTGAGACGGACTACATATGCCATGCTGACAAGAGAAAAGAATCAACACCTCCCACCTTCGAAGCATCTGCCATATCCTGGGCATATACTGGCAAGACAGAGCGTCCAACGTTGGGATCCTGTCTCGCGCTGGCCTTCCCACACTCTACTCAGGCAGCGCAGACTGGGCCATGTCCACCCGCATGGAGGATGGTTCTTGGTTACTTGGTCCTCCAAAATATTCCAACTGGAATTTAAACTGGAGGTGGTGAAGGGAGGGGTTTAGCCAGAGAAGGTTATTGGGAAGAAAGTGCCACTTTAAATTTAGTTGCATCCGGCTGGGCAGCCGTGGTTTGGTGGAGATTATTCCATGCTTTAATTATTCCATGCGTGGGAAGAACGAATATGTCCATGTTCCAAAAGATATCCTCTATGGAGAGCTGACACCTGGGAGGAGAACCATCGGCCACCCCCAGCTACGTTACAAGGATGTCTGCAAGAGAGATATGAAGGTGCTGGACATTGATGTGGAGTCCTGGGAGAGCCTTGCAGCTGACCGCACTAGGTGGAGAGGTACCCTGAACCAACATCTCAAAACGGGGGAAGAGAAACTGTTGAATGCAGCAGCAGACAAGCGGGCACACAGAGAGGAGAGCAGCAGCTTCAACAGACCAGAGACCACACGCAAATGTGACCTTTGCCACAGAGACTGTCACTCCCGCATTGATCTCTTCAGCCACAAGCGATGCTGCTCCAGCCGAGGTTTGGAGCAAGCAGCCAGCAACTAGGATGCATCACCCATGGTCAGTCATGACCAAGGGGGGCCTACTACTATACTTTGTCTGGTCTATCAGCTGTACAGGCAGGGCTATGGGACATTCCCAGTGTCCATTCCTGTTGTAAACCATCCATCTGAGACTTTGGCTCAGTTTTTACTTACCATTATTAAGTTTAGGTTTATTATTGTCACGTGTGTCGAGGTACGGTGAAAAGCTTTGTTCTGCATTCTATCCAATCAAATCAGATATACCACACAAAAGGACAGCAGCTGCTGCCTTACAGCACTTACAGACCGAGGGTGCTGTCTGTACGGAGTTTTGTACGCTCTCCCCGTGACCGCGTGGGTTTTTCCCGAGATATTCGGGTTTCCTCCCACACTCCAAAGACGTACAGGTTTGTAGGTTAATTGGCTTGGTCTATGTGTAGTTTGTCCCTAGTGTGTGTAGGATAGTGTCAATGTGCAGGGATCGCTGGTCGGTGCGGACTCGGTGGGCTGAAGGACCTGTTTCCGCGCTGTATCTCTAAATTGAACTAACCATAAATACAATTAAGTAAAATTCAAGTACAGTAGGTAGAGCAAAGGGGAAGATAATGAGTGCAGAATATAGCTCGCAGCATAGTAGAGACAAAGTTCCCACAGACAAAAGTTCAATGTCCGTAATTGCAATAGAGGTGGATCTCTGTAAAGATTAGTAAGGGTCAGAGGTTGTGGAGAGAAGGCAGTAGAATGGGGTTGAGAGGGAAAGATAGATCAGACATGATTGAATGGCGGAGTTGACTTGATGGGCCGAATGGCCTAATTTGGCTCATTATGAACTGATGAACTTATGAAAGACTGTTCAGAAGCCTACTAACAGAGGGGAAGAACAATAGGCAAGGGAAGATACGATGTGTAGTACATCCGATCTATTTGGATAGCATGCAAAACAAAGCTTTTCACTGCACCCCGGTATACGTGGAAATGATAAACTTAAACCAAAGGTTGAAGATACAGAATGCAGAATACAGTTCTCAGCATTGTAGAGCATCGGTTCCATAGAAAAAATGTCCACATCCTCCATCTCTGCACCCGCTGAGTTTCTCCAGCATCTGTGTGTACCGACAAAATGTCAATATTGGGTAGAGGTGAATTAGACAGCTGCCTAGCTTATGGAAGGTCCATTCAGAAGCCTGATAACAAACGGGAAGAAGTTATTCAGTAGCTTCTGCCAGATGGGAGCAGGGAGAAGAAGGAATGATGAGGATTGTACATGTCTGTCCATGTTGGTTGCTTTGCCAGGGGCAGGGCGAAGTGTCAGGGGATTCAATGGTGGGAAGTTCAGTCTGACCTGCTGGGCATATCACACAGTGCTGCTATATGTAACAGGTGGCATGGACATCATTGTCCAGCTGGGTCATTTACCCAAATTACCTGGTCTCACCCTACCATCACTTCTTGGCCGATCCATCACTTCTGCCACTTTCTCTGCAACTTACTCCCTTTCGAATACTGAAGAAATTGATCTCTGCGCTGAAACATTAAGTTTGTCCTGCAAAGTGTTTCTATTTTTAAGACTTAAAATAAGACTTCCTAATGAATATCTGTTTGACGTTGTGTCGTGTAATGCGTGAAGATTTGGGAGACGCTCCAACGACCGCTTAGTTACTGGAGCACCTACTCACCCCTGAGAGATTGTGGCTGCTCTTCAGTTCTAAGGCTTTCATTAAGGATAAAATTAGGATTGTTTCTTTAACAGACTGTCAGTTTGTCAGGCTGGTGATGAAGATAATAATTATCTCATGTAAGTCTAAGCAAGAGGGCTCCAAGGAAAGTAAAGGGAATTTGCTGCTGACAAATTTCCAGTGTTGAAATATTTGGTTGAATTCCCAAAATATAATTGGGAATGTAACCAAATATTTCAATACTGAAGATATGTTTAAAGATATCATTAGTGGTGTTAGTGATGCAAATTACGGGGAATACTAGGATCTTCATCATGAGATCGGAAAAAAGTGGCAAAAAGTGGTCATTATGGTCAAAAAACAGCCATAGCCATTATCTAAGATTCCACAAAATATGAAACATCTTAAACCAAACTATTAGCTACAAGAAGATATTGGACCAACGTAGAATATTTTCTGTAGAATGCCTGTTAGAAGTATAAAAACATTATTAGAGGCATAGATATGATAGACAATCAGAATTTTTTTCTCGGGTGGAGATGTCAGACTAGAGGGCATAGTTTTAAGATGAGAGGAACAAAGTTTCAAGGAGATGTGCGTGACACATTTCCTACACAGGGTGGTGAGTGGCTGGAACGCGCTGCCAAGGGGGTGGTGTTGACAGATATGATAGTGTAAGCTGTGTAAGCGGCTTTTAGATGGGCTCATGGATATGCAGGGAATAGAGGGATAGGGATCTTGTGCAAATACGTGAGGAGTTTATCTTGGCATCATGTTTGACGCGGATATTGTGGGCTAGAAAGCCTGCTCCTGATCTGCACTTTTCTACTTATTCTATATGTGTGTTTGTGTGTGTGTGTGTATCTATACACACACAAACACGCACACACACACACACACACACACACACACACACACACACACACACACACACACACACGCACACACACACACACACACACACACACACACACACATATATATATATTTATATACACCCCTTTATTTGATTGTTCAGTACAGAGCAGGATCTGTTCCAGGTGCTACAAACATCGAAACATAGACAATAGGTGCAGGAGCAGGCCATTCGGCCCTTCGAGCCTGCACCGCCATTCAATATGATCATGGCTGATCATCCAACTCAGTATCCTGTACCTGCCTTCTCTCCATACCCCCTGATCCCTTTAGCCACAAGGGCCACGTCTAACTCCCTCTTAAATATAGCCAATGAACTGGCGTCAACTACCTTCTGTGGCAGAGAATTCCAGTGACTCACCACTCTCGGTGTGAAAAATGTTTTCCTCATCTCGGTCCTAAAGGAATTCCCCCTTATCCTTAAACTGTGACCCCTTGTTCTGGACTTCCCCAACATCGGGAACAATCTTCCTGCATCTAGCCTGTCCAACCGCTTAAGAATTTTGTAAGTTTCTATAAGATCCCCCCCCTCAATCTTCTAAACAGCAGTAGGTCATGCTTATTATCACTGAGAGGGAAGAGATGGGAGTGATGTTTAAATAATTTTTATTTCCTCTGTATTTTTGTTACAGTGTGGATTTTTCAAAAGGAAACTGCCCCCAACTGAATCTGAAGATTTGTTGTAACGTCTCACCCCTGTTTCCCAGTGGCCCCGGAATGAAGAGTGTGTTACCTCTGTTAATCCCAGACATATTGCAAGAGGCACATTCTCACCTTGGTGCAACTAGTTAATCTCAGCCACCATGGGCTCATCCAACAGGGCACTCGGATGTATCTCATGGGGCTACTGCCAGGCAGGAGTCTTCACCACAAGCCTTAAAATGATTACTGAAGACGTATTTTCAAATGTGTGAAAGCAGCTTAAAGCAATCAGAGACCTTGCAGATGGTCTTATTCTGGATGGAGTCACGGTTAAATCATAACAAATGTCTGAACATGGGTAACTACTGCCCCAGAATAATCTCAAACACCCATCATCATTTGTTACGAGGCAGGCCCAAGTGTAGTTCATTCTTGCTTTGCATTTCCTACCAAACGCTAAGTATTCTAACCATTTCCTACTGAGAGCTACGTACTATAACTATTTTCTTCCTAGCTCGACATACTCTAACCATTTCATACCTAGTGCTGCATACTATAACCATTTCCTACCTATCGCTAGGTGCTCGAATCCATGCAAATTTGTGAAATGGGATCCAGGCCCTTCATGGTACATCTTCCCACTTCACTTGGGAGTGATTATCAACCTCAATGATACCTTTACCTCTCTCTGTGTCCTATTCTTGTATCTTGCTCTCATTGTAATCCACATGTTCCTTCTCCACTAAGGTAGCTGGGCTCTCCTGCTTACAGAGATAGCATGGACCTCAATATCTCACCTATCATACGCGATATCACACGCATGTTTCGCACGGTTGTTTCAACGTTGTATCGACTTTCATTTCTATTGTTAGTAATTTTTCAGTTATGATGATTAAACAAGCCAAAGATGACAGATTGAGATCCATTGGCATCAGTGCATTTTAAAGTTTTAGATATAAATATTCAGTTTTGTTTTCCTGTGTTCACTTTGGTTTGTGCTCAAAATATATCAGATGTATTTCTTAAATGTTTTAGTGATTAAAGATATTGCCCAGGGCAACGCGAAGGAATTCTGGACAAATCCCTTGTGATATTTATCTGCCTTTTTCTTTTAGCCTTTCCTCTATCTTTCCCCAAATAATTCCCTTCTATATCCTTTTTATATGCAAAATAAAAAAAGGAAAACAAATGTTATAAGGACCAGGAAAGGGTACTGAGAAGGCCTGGAATTACTGTTGCAGTTATTCTGAATAAATATCGCAAATTAATACCCATGTCTGTAAATAAATATCCTTTAACTCAATTCAGGGTTCTATGTAAATGCAGAATTTTTAGTTTTAGATTTTTACTGAAGATGTAAGCAATAGTTGTTGCTAGCAACAGTGTTCTCCACTTCCTAGAGGTTTCAAAGATCCATCTGATCAGTATGGTTGACCAATAAATGTTTTGCTGAAATAAAGATTGCATGTGTCACAGGAACTATCTGTGTTATTGAGACTGCTTTATCCATGTCAATAATTATAGTCTGAAATGAGAAAAGATACATAGTTGTTTCATGCCTTTTGTGATCTCAGGAAGCACCAAATTGCTTTTGAATTGTTGTTACTGGACTCAAGAGTCAAGAGTGTTTCACTGTCATATGTCCCAGATAGAACAATGAAATTCTTAAGGGCCTGTCCCACTTGGGTGTCATTTGCGCGTAATTTACGCGTCATCATTTACGCGTCACGACGTACGACGCACACGGCTGGCCGCGCATGTGATGCGTGGTGACGTAGGCAGTAACGTGCGGTCGCCCGCGGTGCCCCAGGATTTTGGGATGCACAAAATCTTTGCGAGCCATCCGCGTGACGCGCAAATGACACCCAAATGCGCAGGCCATTTACTTGCTGCAGCACAACAGTATATGTAAACATAGTGCACAGAAACTAATATAATAAATGAGAGAAAAAAAACGTCCAGTGTGTGTATATACACATATCCGCAAATACACACACACACACACACACATATATGTATATGTATATGTATATATATATACTAGACTAAGTGGGACCCGTTGGGTCCCATGTTCACAGGGGAGGGCTGGTCCCCCGACGCAATATTCCACCTCTCCACCAATCCCAATATTGGTGGCCAGTGGGGGGGGGGGGGGGGGCTTTCTGGAGCGCTGGTATGGGTGTTGTTGGCTGCAGGGACTACTGGTCTCCAGAGGGCTAGTATGGACATTGTGGGGCCAAATGGATTCTTGGGGTGGCAGCTCAGTCCCTCAAGCCTGATGTGCTGGCAGCTCACTCACGGCTGGTGGGCTGGCAGTTGACTCATGGCTATTCCTTGAAATTCCATTTCAAGCAGGGTGCAAGGACACCAAATTGAAGTACAGTTTCATAGCTCTTCGAGCAGGGTGCAAGGCCTCAAAATTCAAGTGCAGTTTCATACCACTTCAAGCAGGGTGCAAGGCCACCAAATTCAAATGCAGTTTCATACCATTTCATGCAGGGTGCAACAACACCACGTTCAAATGTAGTTTCATACCATTTCATGCAGGGTGCAAGGCCACCACATTCAAATGCAGTTTCATACCATTTCAAGCAGGGTGAAACCACCATAAAAACCGCCATAAAGCCACACAAAACACCACACTCACAGTTCAGTAGATATTCAGTGTGTTCAGTTGATTCACAGCTCAGACCTCTCCCTCCCCCATCATGCAGTGACTGAGCCACACCCACACTTCCGGGTTTTATAATCCCTACCCCTCCCACCGGAAAAGGTGTGGCCTTCATGGCGTGATTGACCGGAGAGAGATTCTCAACATTTTTTGAACACTAATAACACTTTTGTTTTTCATTGATGGGAAGAATCCACTGCATCTGATGAGCGGTGGGGGACTGAGTAAGATGGCCAAAAATCACAGCCGTAAGTGGTAGCGTTTTATCTAACAGGAAGTTGTCAAGTTTAGACAAACAACCATTTGCAGTGCCTTTTTACTTCACCCCAAACCCCACAAACAACCAGTTGCATGCAGTACCCCTTTATTTCAACCCAAACCCCCCAAACAATCATTTGCAGGCAGTGCCTTTTTACTTCAAACCAACCATATTTTCATTTTCAAACCACATTGAGGGCACTCACAATTGAGTAAACATGTGTTCAGTGTTATTCAGAGCTCAGAGAAACGTGACCCTCTGGCTTCCTCCATCTTGCAGAGACTGAGTGCGGCACACCACATCCGGGTTTTATAGTCCCTCCCCACCAACAGCGGCAGCTGAGAGAATGGCAATGTTTTTTAAAACATTAATATCTCTCTGATTTTTCATCGATGGGAAAAGTCCTCTGGTCCAGTCCGGCAGAGGTGACCAAAAATGATGGCCGTAAGTGGCAGCGTTCTCTCGGAAATCAAATCGCAGTGCATCAAAAGTGGTCAAGATCTTACTTTTAGTAATATAGATATATATATATATATAACATATATATATATATATATATATATATATATATATATATATATATATATATATATATATATAATTACACACAAAAAACAAACAATAGTTGTGCAATAATAATAATAATAATAATAATAATAATAATAATAATAATAATAGTCTATTGTATTTCAGAGCTTATTTGAGGTTTAATAGCCTGATGGATGTAGGGAAGAAACAGATCCTGAACCTGGACATTACGGTTTTCAGGCTCTTGTACCTTCTTCCCGAAGGTAGGGGTGAAATGAGTGTGTGGCCAGGATGGTGTGGGTCTCTGATGATGTTGGCTGCCTTTTTGAGGCAGCGACTACGATAAATCTCTTCGATGGTGGGGAGGTCAGAGCCACTGATGGCCTGGGCAGTGTTCACAAATCTTTGCAGTCTTTTCCGCTTTTCCGTGCAAGTTTCCGAACCAGGCTATGATGCAACCAGTCAGTATGTTCTCTATTGTGCACCTGTAGAAGTTCAAAAGAATCCTCTCTGACATACCGAATCTCCGAAATCTTCTCAGGAAGTAGAGGCGTTGATGGGCTTCATTTATAATTGCATCGGTGTGCTGGGTCCAGGAAAGATCTTCAGAAATATGCACGTCCAGGAAGTTGCTTTTTGACTCCACCATCGTCTCGTTGATATAAACAAGATTGTGGGTCCTCATCCTTCCCCTTCCAAAGTCCGCAATCATTTGGTTTTACTGATATTGAGAGCCAGGTTGTTGTGCTGGCACCATTTGGTCAGTCGGTCGATCTCACTTCTATACTCTGACTCATCACCATCTGTAATTCGTCCCACAACAGTGGTGTCATCAGCGAACTTGATGATGGAACCATAGAACTGAGAATTCTGCGAGAAATATACTCAACATTTGTTCGGTCACAACTTGGACACTCACACATAGCAGCCACCACATGGCAGCACAGGGATGACTGGGACGGAGGCTTGAGGCTCCCACCGGGATTGCAGAATTGCAGCTCTGAGGGAAGGTTGTTTAGTTTAGTTTAGTTTAAAGATACAGCGCGGAAACAGGCCCTTCGACCCATCGGGTCCGCGCATCCTACACACAATAGGACAATTTACACATACACCAAGCCTATTAACCAACAAACATGTATGTCTTTGGTGTGTGGGAGGAAACCGAAGATCTCGGAGAAAACCCACGCGGTCACCGAGAGTCATAGAGTGATGCAGTGTGGAAACAGGCCCTTCAGACGAACTCGCCCACACTGGCCAACAATGACCCAGCTACACTAGTCCCACTTGCCCACGCTTGGTACATATCCCTCCAAACCTGTCCTATCCATGTACCTGTCCAACAGGCCCAACCACAACTAACTCCTCTGGCAGCTTGTTCCATACACCCACTTGCCTTTGTGTGAAAACGTTATCCCTCGGGTTCCTAAATCTTTTCCCCTTCACCTTGAACCTATGTCCTCTGGTCCTCGATTCCCCTACTCTGGGTAAGAGACTCTGTGCATCTACCCGATCCCTTCCTCTCATGATTTTGTACACCTCTATAAGATCCCCCCTCATCCTCCTGCGCTCCAAGGAATAGAGACGCAGCCTACTCAACCTCTCCCTACAGCTCACACCCTCTAGTCCTGGCAACACCCTCGTAAATCAAAAACCCACACGGTCACAAGGAGAAAGTACAAACTGCGTACAGACAGCGGCCGTAGTTGGAACCTAAGCCGGGTCTCCGGCTCTGCAAGTGTTGCAATGCAGAAACTCTACCGCAGCACCACCATGGCCGCGGTTGGAGGAGCTTTGAAACCGAGGAACCTGAAAAAACTTAACAATGGTATAGAAAATTGTAAGAGCTCCAGGTAAAGGTGAATAAGAGCTTATAGGGGCGAACAAGGGTCTTGAAGACCAAGGGTAGAGATTTAAAGCAATTGATAGTAGGATTAGAGAGGAGATGAGGAAGGGGTCTCCCACGTAGTTGAGTCTTTAGAACTGACTGCCTCACCATTTTGAAAAAGTACTTGGAAGTTGACTTAAAGAGTGGTAAGCTGCAGGGCTAGAGACCCAGAGCTGGAAGAAGAGGTTAGGCTAGTTTAATTTAGAGATACAATGCGGAAAAAAAGACCCACAGAGTCTCCCTTCATGCAACAGCACTATCCAACACATTAGGGACAATTTACAATTTTACTGAAGCCAATTGACCTACAAACCTGTGCGTCTTAGGAATGTGGGAGGAAACCGGAGCACCTTGGAAAATCCAAGCGGTCACAGGGAGAACATACGGTATAAACGCCGTACAGACAGCACCCACAGTCTGGATTCAACCTGGGTTTCTGGCACTGTACAGGGCCTGTCCCACTTTCACAACCTAATTCACGACCTCTGCTGAGTCAGCTTTTAACTCATTCTCGCAGCATGGTCGTCGCTAGGTCATAGGAGGTCGTAGGTAGTCCTTAGGTAGGTCGTAACGTTAGTCGTAGGTACTCGTGGCATCAAGTAGGTCGGGGCGTTTTTCTAGCCTGATGAAAAATGTCCACGAGTAAAAAAGGTTGTGAATTAGGTCGTGAAAATGGGCCAGGCCCTTATGGCAGCAACTCTACCTCTGTGCCACTCTGCTAGGTATCTCTTTTTCAACTACCACAGACTCAATGGGCTGAATGGCCACCTGCTGGGCTGCAGAATTTCTGTGCTTCCAGTGTACGAAGAGCAGCAGTCAATTCCTGCAAAGAACATTCTCACAAACGCGATTGTGTTCATGGACACAACAAGGTGGGAGATAAGTTTCTGCGAGGATGTGAGAGAGAGCTGCCTGCTCCTGGCTGCTCCTGGGAATAATGCCAGTGGATCCTTCACAACAGTCTAAAAGAGTGGCCAGACATAGAGTTTAATATTTTGCTTTGAAAGATAATACACAGCGGAGCTAATAAAACAATCTACAAGAAGGCTGCGGTTTAAGTTTGAGTTCAAATCACTGGATTTAATTTAAATTTACTGACAGTGAACTGGGCGGGAGGGGGGAGAACAATGTAGGACCTGGCGTGGGATACTTTGTAACTTTGTCACCGCCCTTTATGTAGTGACTCTTTGCATACCTTAGATATACAAAACAACGAATATCACTGTGATCTGTCACCTGTGACAATAAAGTATCGCTCATTCATGCATTCATAACCTATGCTGAATGATGCCAGCAGGACATACGCTCATGGCTACATACTACGGGAGCTTTAGTGTTAGCCTGACTACAAAACGCTGGATTATTGTGGGCCAACTTGTACTGGTCATACAGTGACAGACAGCACGGAAACAGGCACTTCAGCCCAACTTAGTTTAGTTTTAGTTTTGTTTATTGTCACGTGTACCGAGGTACAGTGAAGAGCTTTTGTTGCGTGCTAACCAGTCAGTGGAAAGACAAGATATGATTACAATCGAGCTGTCCACAGTGTACAGATACATGATAAAGGGATTAACGTTTAGTGCAAGTTAAAGTCCAGTAAAGTCAGATTAAAACAGTCCGAGGGTCTTCAATGAGGTAGATAGTAGCTCAGGACGGCTCTCAAGTTGTTGATTGGATGGTTCAGTTGCCTGATAACAGCTGGGAAGAAACCGTCCCTGAATCTGGAGGCGTGTGTTTACACTCTTCTGTACCTCTTGCCCGATGGGAGAAGGGGGAAGTGGGAGTGTCCGGGGTGGGACAGGTCCTTGATGATGCTGCTGGCCTTGCTGAGGCAGCGTGGGGTATAGATGGAGTCAATGGAAGGGAGGTTGGTTTGTGTGATAGTCTGGGCTGTATCTACTTGCCCACGCTGACCACGTGTCCCATCTACACTTGCCCCACCTGCTCGTGTCTGGCCCAGATCCCTCGATCCATGGATGTGTCTAAACGGCTGTTAAATGTCTGCTTTTTCTCCTCATGGAAGCCTGGGATTTCGATTTCAGTAACTGAATGTGATTGGAACACACAACAATCTAACCAGAGATCGGATTTGTTTATTAATATTCTGTTCATTTTCGGCATACAATTACATTTTTCACCCTGTTATTCTAAAGGTGTGTGTAACTAATGTTCCTCCTGGATTAATAAAGACCGTGTGGCTGAATATGGATGGATTCCTGAGAGTGGAATTAAACATAAGAAGAAACATAGAAACGTATAAAATAGGTGCAGGAGTAGGCCATTCGGCCCTTCAAGCAGCCACTGCCATTCAATATGATCATGGCTGATCGTCCAAAATCAATACCCCCCGTTCCTGCTTTTTTCCCCCATGTCCCTTGATGTCTTTAGCCCTAGGAGCTAAATTTAACTCAAACTCTATTGAAGACAGGCTGACTAATTGTCTCACTCACTTGCACCATCTGATGCTACAATATAAGGAGTCTAGAATTTATCTTATTTGTTTTCATGAACATGTTGCAAACAGCTTTTTGTCAAACCTTCATTCTGAACTCTTCCCCCAGTTTGTTTTATATAACAGTAAAAGCATTCCCAATTCTTTCCTTCGGCTGTGATAAGGAATCTGTTCTCGGCTGAGTTAACAGCAGCTGTGACACAAAGCCCTGAGGAGAAAGGAGAAAAATCAGTCATGGTTTCTGCCCTCAATAGATGGCAATGATCATAACTGGCAGTGCACACTGTATGCTTGACATTGGGTAAGGACATGACCTACCTTGGCTGTGAAGCCTCATCACTGAAGGAGCTGCATCATTTACAGAATTTGTTCAAATTTCAGTTTAGTTCAGTTTAGTTTATTGTCATGTGTAGCAAGGCACAGTGAAAAGCTATTGTTGCATAGAAACATAGAAAATAGGTGCAGGAGGAGGCCATTCGTCCCTTCAAGCCAGCACCGTCATTCATTGTGATCATGGCTGATCGGCCCCAATCAATAACCCGTGCCTGCCTTCTCCCCATATCCCTTGACCCCACTAGCCCCTAGAGCTCTATCTAACTCTCTCTTAAATCCATCCAATAACTTGGCTTCCACTGCCCTCTGTGGCAGGGAATTCCACAAATTCTAACCAGTCAGTGGAAAGACAACACATGATTACAAGCGAGCCATTCACAGTGTACAGATATATGATAAGGGACTAATGTTTAGGGCGAGGTAAAGCCAGTAAATTCTCCGGATAGTCCGAGGGTCATTGATTTCCTCAGTGATTCAACTCACCTATTTTAAGTCAGAATAATCAGATCTGGCTACATTTACTTTCTGTATAACTTGTAGATTCAGAGATTATTTCAGCCTTGCCATAGCCTCTGGCTCCATGATTAATATACTGTTGCAAAATTTAGTAAAACCTTGGATTTTATCACTGGCTATGTTCAATCTGCTCCCCAGAGAATGTCGAACATCTATCTGTCCCTATATTACATTTTGTAAGTTTAATTGGGGGAATTGAAACATGCTTACTGGAGAATGTCTGCTAGTATTCTCAACCCCAATTGCAACAGCGAACCTACCTACTCTGGAATCAGTCTGGTAAATCTCTCCATTTTGTAAAAAAAAACACTCTCTTGTAAAAAAGGTATGACCAACATGGAACACAATACTCCAGGTGTGGATTCACTAACACCCTATATAATTGCAGGTGACATCTTTACTCCAGTCCTCGAATCCTCTAATTTTGTGGACCGACATATCAATTGTCTTTCTAATTGTGCATGTTGGTTTTCCGTGACTTGTGTACAAGGATGCGTCAGCATCCGTGACCATCAACGTCACTTAAGCACTCTGCGTTTAAAAATATATTATGCATTTCTATTCTGAGAGCCTTATTCCAAATTAGTCATAGGATCAAAGTGATAGGAGTAGAATTAGGCCATTCGGTCCATTAAGTCTACTTGATCTCCCTCCTAACCCCATTCTCCTGCCTTCTCCCCATAACCTCTGACATTTGTTCTAATCATGAATCTATTTATCTCTGCCTTAATTTAAATATCGTGTTGTTACTTACGAGCAAAGCACCAAGGCAAATTCCTGTATGTATACATACTTTGGTAATAAAATGTATTCAATTCAATTCTTAAAAATATCCACTGACTTGGCCTCCACAGCCTTCTGTGGCAAAGAATTCCACAGATTCGCCCCCCTCTGACTAACAACATTTCTCCTCATCTCCTTCCTAAAAGAACGTCCTTTAATTCTGAGGCTATGACCTCTCATCCTAGACTCTCCCACTAGTGGAAACATCCTCTCCACATCCACTCTATCCAAGCCTTTCACTATTCTCTATGTTTCAATGAGGTCCCCCCTCATTCTTCTAAACTCCATTGAGTGCAGGCCCAGTGCCGACAAACGCTCATCGTAGGTTAACTTAGTCATTCCTGAGGTCAGTATTTAGTACTCTGTCATTCATCCGCCCCTGTTGAGCCACAAAGGGCCGTGGTCCTGGCATTGGTGCATTCCTTTGAGGAAGCTTGATTCACAATGACATGACATGATTCCCAGTGTCCTGTGAGTCACCTGCAGCTCAGAGCGCTCACGGTGAACTCAAGACTCCACACGTGGTTTATGTGCCGACACGGTGATCTCTGGTCAGGAGAAGGAAGACAGTCTATTTTTACATTAATAACCTTCCTCAACCCTGCGGTGAGCTGCAAAACTGGGCTAGATGGCTTATTTCTAGAATAAGGGCTAGGCCATTTTTGACTGAGATGACAAAAAACTTTTCCCCCCCGAGTGTTGTGAATCAGTGTGATTTGCTACAGAAGGCAGTGGAGGTCAATTCACTGGATGCTTTCAAGAGAAAGTTAGTTTTAGCTCTTAGGGCTAACGGAATCAAGGAGAAAGCAGGAACGGGGGAATGATTTTGGATGATCAGCCATGAGCATATTGAATGGCAGGTGCTGGCACAAAGGGCTGAATGGCTTACTGCTGCACCTATTTTCTATGTTTCTATTTCGGGTGTTACAAGAATCAAGAGAGATTTATTGTCGTATGTCCCAGATAGATCAATGAAATTCTTACTTGCAGCAGCACAACGTAATATGTAAACATAGTACACTGTAAACAATGTAATAAATGAGAGAGAAACGTTTGGTGTGTGTCTATACATGCACACATACGTACACATAAAAAACTAACGAACAATAATAGTGTTATAATGACAATAGTGGTCTATTGTAGTTCACAGCTTATTTGAGGTTGTCGTGTTTAACGGTCCCCGGACGCGGCGCCGACGGACGCGAGGCCGAAGCAAAGAAGCCGGCGCCAAAGAACCGAATAGAAACGAGGCCGAAACGCCAATGAACTGAAAGAGTCCGAAGACGAAACGTCTACTAACCGAAAGGATGGGACGCCTAAATGCAAACTAACCGAAAGGGCGGGACGCCTAAACGCCTACGAACCGAAAAGCTGCGTCACCTAAAAGCAAACTTACAGAATGGCCGCTCTGTCATAACGCCACCTACCCGAACGGCGGCGGCGCCTACAGGCCAAAGGACCGACAGCCGCTCAACAGAAACGTCCAATAACAGACTTGGTGTTGCCAGAGGGCGGGACTTGTCAGCGATTGGTCCAGACCCCCGCGTCCATCACATCACTGTGAAGGCATGAACATTGTCCCAAACCTCCGCTCCACCCGACCCGCAGCCCGCGGAGGGTGGCCGTGGGAGAGTGGGGGCTGTCCCGAGGGATGCACACCTTTGGTCGCTTTCAACTTGGTGCTTGGGTTCAGACTGCCCAGTCACCTATGGCTTGTGGTGGGAAAATAAACCCCATGCTCCCATGCCCCTATCTCCCCCTTCTCTCTACCCCCCTTTCTCTCTCTCCCCTTCCTCTCTCCCTTCTCTCTCCCCCTCTCTCTAGCCTCCTCTCTCTCTCCTCCTCTCTCTTCTCTCTCTCCTCCTTCTCTCTCCTCTCCCCCTTCTCTCCCCCCTCCCCCCCCCCCGCTCTCTCTCCCTTCTCTCTCTCCCCTTCTCTCCCCCTTCTCTCTCTCTCCTCTGTCTTCACCCGCGGGAGTGTCCCACAGTCACTGACCACGATGCACCGCCATCGGACCCCAACCTCCACACCAGGGTGACCCCCCCCCCCCCCCCCCCTCCGACCCCCGGTCTTTGACACCCACACCAGGGTGATTCCCCCCGGCTGCGGGGACAGACGGTTTATATATTACCGTCTCGGTGTTTGTGGAACACACCCAAGCTCCCACGCACAAAACAGGCAGCATCTCTGGAGAGAAGGAATGGGTGACGTTTCGTGCCGAGACCATTCTTCAGAGTGAGTCTGAAGGGTCTCGACCCGAAACGCCCCCCATTCCTTCTCTCCAGAGATGCTGCCTCTTCAGCTGAGTTACTCCAGCATGTTGTGTCTCTCTTTGGTGTGACTGTTGTGTCATTTCATCAGCTTCATGTATTGCGAGCCCAGAAGCTGGACATGCCGCTTGCATCTATTCAAACAAGTGCGCTCAAACTGAAATCCCACATTAACCATGTTCCCGAATGTAGGAACGATTTGTACATGTAACATTTTTGCTTTTAAATTAATGTAGCTCTGTTTTGATTTTTAATGCCGAGTTCAAAGCCCGTCCCGTGGGAAGGGCTTGAGGCCACTGGCTTCACAGTGTCTTCATTGTTGCTAGGTGCTGTGTTTTCACACGGGCCGCTGCCTGTTTCTCAACTTCCACAGCTGCTCTGCATAAGTGTATCCTCTCTATGATCATAGAGACACAAATGGGGAGGGGGGGGGGGGGGGGGGGCGGTGGAGGGGGGAGGGGGGGGAGGGGGGGCAGGGGGGGGAGAGGGGGGGATTGGTGGGAAGTGGACCACCATTTGCTGGAAAGTTGGCGGTGGACCTGCAGATGCTGGGAGGTCACCACAGCAGGCCACCGTTCGCTATCACCACCAACACCAACATCCTCATCCCCTGCACACATTCCTCTGTGGAGAGATGGGCAACCATTATGCTCTGTGTAGACAGGTGTTCTGCAGGGCGACACGGTGGCGCAGTGGTAGAGTTGCTGCCTTACAGTGCCAGAGACCCGGGTTCGATCCTGACGACGGGTGCTTGTCTAATCGGAGTTTGTAAATTTTCCCCGTGACCTGTGTGGGTTTTCTCCAGGTGCTCCAGTTTCTGCCATGGCTCTATCATCTGTCCTACAACACCAACTTGTACATCACCCAGAGGAGGGGAATGAAGAACCAGAACACGTAGGCTTAAGATGGAGGGGAACGGTTTAATAGGGGCAACCTTTTCACACAAAGTGTGGTGGATATCTGGAATAAGCTGCCAGAGGAGGTATTTGAGGCAGGAACTATAACAATATTTAAAAGACATTTGGTCAGGTAGATGAATAGGAAAGGCTTAGATGGTAATGGGCCACATGCGGGCAAGTGGGACCAGCTTAGATGGGGTAGCTTGGTGGTCATGGGAAAATTGGACCGAAGTGCCTGTTTCTGTGCTGTATGACCCTATGGCCTATGATTACAGTGGTACCTTTGCAAGAAGCACCCGTGGTAACGGAGTAACGACAGTGCCCTGCACGCTGTTACAATGGTCCGACACAAAATACTGGAGTAACAATTAGACAGGTACATGGATAAGACAGGTTTAGAGGGCTATGGGCCAAATGCAGGCAAGTGAGACTAGTGTAGATGGGACTGTATGACTCTATGACCCACTATAACTCAGCTGGTCTGGCAGCATTTCTGGAGAAAAAGGAATATGTGATGTTTCGGGTCATCTTTGTGTCCATCTTCAGTGTAAACCAGCATCTGCACTTCCTTCGTACATGCAGTGTTACAATGGATATGTATAGCACCCTCCCGATTGTCCAGCCAGTCTCCAGAGACTACACCTGCCTCAGACTATAGTCATTTGCAATATCTGGGTCTCCCTTTAAATGTTTCAGCTTCAGGGAACCAAGCACACCAAATCCGAGCTCCGTGCGAGTGAAGCAAAGAAATAACTGCCCAATTTCAGCTGGCATTAAACAATGGATGGTGTCACTTTGCACATACATAGAAAATAGGTGTAGGAGGAGGCCATTCGGCCTTTTGAGCCAGCACCGCCATTCATTATGATCATGGCTGATCGTCCACTATCAATAACCCGTGCCTGCCTTCTCCCCACTACTATACGGTACAGTACTAGCCAAACCTGCCAAGTGTATGCTGTGATCAGCAGTAGAGGATGAAATCTGCCTAACTGCACCATTGGCACAGGACTAAGCTGGTGCGATTTACAGAAAACATTTGAAGTTGTGTAACTTTTAAAAGCATGATGCTGCATAAACCGAAGGAGGGTCTCGACCCGAAACGTCACCCATTCCTTCTCTCCAGAGATGCTGCCTGTCCCGCTGAGTTACTCCAGCTTTTTGTGTCCATCTTCGATTTAAACCAGCATCTGCAGTTCTTTCCTACATATGAAACTAACTTTGAAGCTATTTAAAATGACACAGAGTGCTGGAGTAACGCAGAGGGCCAGGCAGCATCTCTGGAGGACATGGAAAGGTTGGGACCTTTCTACAGACTGAATGAAGGGGAGGGAGGGGGGCTGTGGAAGGGGAAGAAAGGTGGCAAAAAAACAGAGGCAGAACAAAGCGTAGGGTAATAGGTCGACACAGGCGAGGTGGGGGTTGGATAGACAGATGGCAGCAGAATATGAGGTGCTGTTCCTCCATGACCACACTGACATTTCCATCCTGGGCCTCCCCCATTACTCCATGCACCCAAACTAGAGGAGAAGAACCTCACATTCCACTTGGGTAGTTTACAACCCAACAGTACGAAACATTGAATTCTCCAATTTTAGGTAACCCTCCCACTAACCACCACCCCCCCCCCCCCCCCCCCACCCCCACCCTTTCTCCCACAAACCTCTTGTTCCCCCCCCCTTCCACCCACCCACCCACTTCCTCCCCCCCTTTCTCCTCCCACATTCCCTTCCCTGTGCGAGACTCCCATCTATTTCTCCCCTCCCCTTCCTGTCACTTTCCTCCCTCTGGCTGGCTCACAATCTGCTGCTTTTCAAACCTCTCTCACACTTTCTGTCCCTTATATCAGACCTTTGTTCCTATTGATTGAAAAAGACCCTCGCCTGTGTCAACGTAATGATTTGGACTAGGGAATTAAATGCAACATCTCGAAGTTTGCGGATGACACGAAGCTGGGGGGCAGTGTTAGCTGTGAGGAGGATGCTAGGAGGCTGCAGGATGACTTGGATAGACTGGGTTAGTGGGCAAATGCATGGCAGATGCAGTATAATGTGGATAAATGTGAGGTTATCCACTTTGGTGGCAAAAACAGGAAGGTAGACTATTTGAATGGTGACCGATTAGGAAAAGGGGAGATGCAGCGAGACCTGGGTGTCATGGTACACCAGTCATTGAAAGTAGGCATGCAGGTGCAGCAGGCTGTGAAGAAAGCGAATGGTATGTTTGGCATTCATAGCAAAAGGATTTGAGTACAAGAGCAGGGAGGTTCTACTGCAGTTGTACAGGGTCTTGGTGAGGCCACACCTGGAGTATTGCGTACAGTTTTGGTCTCCTAATCTGAGGAAAGACATTCTTGCCATAGAGGGAGTACAGAGAAGGTTCACCAGACTGATTCCTGGGATGGCACGACTTCCATATGAAGAAAGACTGGCTAGACTCGGCTTGTACTCGCTGGAATTTAGAAGATTGAGGGGTGATCTCATAGAGACTTACAAAATTCTTAAGGGGTTGGACAGGCTAGATGCAGAAAGATTGTTCCCGATGTTGGGGAAGTCCAGGACAAGGGGTCACAGTTTAAGGATAAGGGGGAAGTCTTTTAGGACCGAGATGAGGAATTCTCTGCCACAGAAGGTAGTTGAAGCCAGTTCGTTGGCCATATTTCAGAGGGAGTTGGATGTGGCCCTTAAGGCTGAAGGGATCAGGGGGTATGGAGAGAAGGCAGGTACAGGATACTGAGTTGGATGATCAGCCATGATCATATTGAATGGCGGTGCAGGCTCGCAGGGCCGAATGGCCTGCTCCTGCACCTAATTTCTATGTTTCTATGTTTCTAACCTGTTACCTGCCATGCTTTGCCTGGCCTCTCCACTTTCCCAGCTTTCTCCCCTCCCGACAATGACTGACGAAGGTTCTCGACCCGAAACATCACCTATTCATATTCTCCAGAGATGCTGCCTGACCTGCTGAGTTACTCCAGCACTTTGTGTCCTTTTATGTATTAAGCAGCATCTGCAGTTCTTTTTTTATACACGTTGAAGCCATTTATTATGATCATAATTCTTCCATGTGCCCTTTTGGCAACATATAATTTCTGTTCAATATTGTGATATGCACAAAAAGATGTGTTAATCGTATCCCATGTGCAAAATAGATATTTAAATCAAATATTCTCATGGGTAGAGCTGTTTATCTTTACATAACTATCTTGCAAATAATTAACACCAAGAGGTGAGCTATCCACAATTGAGTTCTTTTCACAAAATGGGATTGCCTGAATATTTAGTCTTTGAACTCCTGTCTGTATTGGCTGTATTGATGTCATGATCAATTGCATTCATAATAGTCTTCTAAATTTTGTGTGTTCAGGAAACTTCTGTTTCATATCTCACTGAAGGTAGCAGCACAAAAGGTAGAGAGGTGAGCAAAAAAGGCTTCTGGCATGCTTGCCTTCATTGCTAGGGGCATTGAACACACGGTAATAAAACGCTCCTGACTCTTCACACCGTGCTCATGAGGTTTCCGTTTGTGTATTCCATCAGCTGACCTTGTGAGATCATCGTGCCGTTCTGACATAAATGCCTATGATAACAAATGTAGATGTCAGTGGGCTGAGCAGCATCTGTATGTGTGTGGGGGAGAGGGGGGCGGGGGGGTGAGGAGGGTGTCAGAGGAATTGTTGACCATTCGAGACACAGGGTCTTGACACAAAATGTCAGCAATTTATTTCCCTCCCCCGCACAGATGCTGCGTGACTCACCAAGGTCCTCTGCAGATTGTCTGTTGTTCCACATTCCAGCATCTGCAGTCTCTTGTATCCCTGTGATGGCCTGATGTGTTACTTCCTTCTTTAATTAAAGCAGCACTGGCTCTGCTGCTGCGGTGGTCTCTTAGATTCATTTCAGTGCTTGCCCATCCACATTGTAGAAGTGTCCCCACCTGAAACATCACCCATCCTTTACCTCCACAGATGCTGCCTGACCCACTGAGTTACTCCAGCACTTTGTGATTATCCCACATTGTCCTTGCTCAGGTTCTGCCTGGCCCAAACGTCAGTCAGTCAGGAAGTCATGATGCAGCTCTAGCGGACTTTGGTTAGGCTGCATTTGGAGTGTTGCATTCTGGAGTTCTTGGAGTATTGCGTGCAGTTCTGGCCGCCCCAATAGGGGAAGGATGGAGAGGGTGCAGAGAAGGTTTACCAGAATGCTACCTGGATTAGAGGCATTCAGTTACAAGGAGAGGTTGGATAGACCTGGATTCTTTTCTCTGGAATGTCAGAGGTTGAGGGGAGACCTAATAGAAGTGTATAACATAATGAGAGGCAAAGATAGAGTAGACTATCTTTTCTCCAGGGTGGAAATGTGCAACACTAGGGGACACCAATTGCAGGAATATTTAGCTAACTGCAGTGTTTGAACTGCCGTCTGGATTGGTGTTCCAAATAATGATAAGGTGAGAGGGGGAAAGTTTAAAGGAGATGTGCGGGGCAAGTTTTTGTACACAGAGAGTAGTGAGGACATGGAACACATTGACATGGGTGGTGGTGGTGGTGGAGGCAGGTACAACAGTGATGTTTCAGGGGCTTTTAGATAGGCATGTGGAAGCGCAGGGAATACGGAGATATGGATCATGTACAGGCATATGAGATCAGCTTCACTTGCATTGTGTTCAGCATGAACTCCTGTGCAGTGCAGGGCTTGCCTTCGACAGGTCTTGCTTTTGGTCCTGCTGGGGGTCCACACGATGGCCGATTGCAATGGCTTACGTTTCTGATTTTCATTGGGCTCGACTCCTAAAATGATGGGCAAGCACTTTCTGACAGAAGTCCATATATATACTGCATTGGTGAAGGAATGAAAGTGCTCAGCCTGAAGAAGGGTCCCAACCCAAAACATCATCTGTCCATTTGCTTCCACAGTCGTCAGCTAGTGTGCGGTCCTGACCTCCCATCGACCTCATTGGAAACATTTGAAGAATCTTTAATCGGACTTTATCAGATTTTATCTTCTACTAAATAGACAATAGGTGCAGGAGTAGGCCATTTGGCCCCTTGAGCCAGCACTGCCATTCAATGTGATCATGGCTGATCATCCCCAATCAGTACCCCGTTCCTGCCTTCTCCCCATATCGCTGACTCCGCTATCCGCTGTCATTTATCCTTTATATGTGCGCTGCGGACGGCTTAATTGTAATCATGTATAATCTTTTCTTTGACGGGATCGCACTCAAACAAAAGCTTTGCACTGTACCTTGGGACACATGATAATAATAAACTGAACTAAACTAAACTCGATGCTGCCTGACCCACTGAGTTCCTCCAGCACTTAATTTATTTATCTTGTTTAGTTTAGTTTAGGGAGACAGCGTGGAAAACAGGTCCTTCGGCCCACCGAGTCCGTGCCGACCACCGATCCCCGCACACAAGGCAAGGCAAGGCAAGGCAACTTTATTTATATAGCACATTTCATACACAAGGCAGACTCAAAGTGCTTCACATAAAAACATGTCATACAATAAAATGAAATAATTAAAAAAAACAATAATAAAATAGAAGAATTAAAAGAAAATAAAAGCAAAGTAAAAAATGCATTATAGAAAAGTGCAAAAGTTAAAAGTGCAATGTCGTTAGGATTTAGCTAAAAGCTAAAGTAAACATAAAAGTTTTCAGTCTTGTTTTAAAAGTGGTCAAAGTTGGGACAAGTCTTCAATCTTCAGGAAGTTTATTTTGTGAAGTTCACAAACACTATCCTACACACACTAGGAGCAATTTACAATTTTTCAAAGCCGATTAGTTTACAAAGCTGTACATCTTTGGAGTGTGGGAAGTAACCGGAGCAGCCAGAGAAAACCCATGTAGGTCATCGGGAGAACGTACAAACTCCGTACAGACTGCACCCGCAGTGAGGATTGAACCTGCGTCTCTGGTGCTGTAAGACAGCAACTCTACCGCTGCGTCGCTCGGTATTTAATTCTAGGAAGAAAAATAATTGACTAGGACATATACCATATGCGGGGAATTCGATTCTTTATAAATTAATTTTATTAAAATTATTTGTTCATGGAACATCACTGGTAATATTGGCAAATATACGCCACTCCTAATAGCCCGTGAATTGAAGAAGCAATGAATAGTCAATCACATCAGTGGATCTGGAATATCAATCACACAGGGTCACAGTGGTGGATTACTCCCATGAAGGTTTTTAGTCAAAGTGTTCTGACAGTAATAAACACTCACCATCACTGAGAAATATATTCAAGTTTCCACCGAAGGCTGCAGAGGCCGTCAATGGTTATTTTGAAAGTTGAGATTGATTAGTACGGGTGTCAGGGGTTATGGGGAGAAGGCAGGAGATTGGGGTTGAGAGGGAAAGGTAGATCAGCCACGATTGAATGGCGGAGTAGACTTGATGGGCCGAATGGCCTAATCCTGCTCTGACAACATATGAACTTATGCACTTGTTGGATATTAGCCCTTCCAGGTAACGATGTGATATCTTCTGGTTCATTGTGATGAATCCCACATCATAGCTCTCTTCATTCTTTGGGTTCCGACTTTCCAAAAGCAGCTTCAGTGCAGTCTGAAGAGGGTCTCGACCCGAAAATTCACCCATTCCTTCCCTCCAGAGATGCAGACTGTCCCTCTGAGTTACTCCAGCTTTTTGTGTCTATCTTCAGTATAGTCATGCTGCATCTTAATAGCATGAGATTAGTTTCAACTAATAGGTTAATAACTTGCTCCTGAAGGATATTAGACATTGTTCCTGATCCAAGCCACTGGATGTTCTCTCTCCAATATCAAGGCATAAAGACATCTCGTGGAGGATTATTCCACTGAGTGGGATGCAAACAGAAGCCTCCACGTGGCGCATCCCGGGCAATGCTGACGACAGGAACTGTACGACAGTGACTGACTGAAGTCGCCAATTCTGCGACCACCGGCCGTCAACCGTCACTGACGGACTGGAAAGACATGATATAGAAGATGGCCGGACACGAGGAAGAAGATTCCCCTGAGTTGATTTGCTTACCGCTGGGTACATTGTTCGCAATTGCTTTCAATTGGTAAACTGAATCGTTAAGATGGAAGATGTTGTTAAGCCGTAAGAGTACGGAAAAGATTTACAAGGATAAGACCTGGGCTTGAGGGACTGAGCTGTAGGGTTGAGCAGGCTAGGACTTTATTCTTTGGTGTGCATCAGAGTGAGGGGTGTACAGGATCATGGGAATGGATAAGGTGAATGCACAAAGTATTCTCCCCAGGGTTGTGGAATCAAGAACCAGTGGCCATAGGCGTGATGTGAGAGGTGGAAGATTTAATAGGAACCTGAGGTGTTACTTTTTCATGCAGACGGTGGTGGGTATATGGAATGAGCTGCCAGAGGAGATAGTTGAGGCACGTACTATAACAACATTTCAAAGACACTTGGGCAGGTGCATGGATAGCAATGGTTTAAAGTGATATGGGGCAAACACGGGCAGGTGAGACTAGCATAGACGTGGCATTCTGGTTGGCAGGGGCAGGTTGGGCCGAAGGGCCGGTTTCAATGCTGTATGACTCGGTGAATCCATGATGGAGATTCTGTGATTGTCCCTGAACAAACTCACCTGACTCGCGACACGGACACTGCTCTTTCAACATCCTCTTCAATATATACTGTTGGGAGAAATGTCACTTCCTGCACATTTCTCTGTCTCAGAGGGCGGTGGAGGCAGGTTCTCTGAATGCTTTCAAGAGCTAGATAGGGCTCTTAAAAATAGCAGAGTCAGGGGATATGGGGAGAAGTCAGGAATGGGGTACTGATTGGGGATGATCAGCCATGACCATATTGTATGGCGGTGCTGACTCGAAGGGCTGAATGGCCTACTCCTGCACCTATTGTCTATTGTCTATTGTCTATTTTCTCCCCAGACCTGCCTCTCCGCCATTCGTGTAATACAGAGCCACCTGGCACTGTTTTCACAATCCTACGTTTTATTTCTCTTCACCATATATATTCCCTTAATTGGTCACACAAAGCATCTCGTTGAGCTTTGTCTATCCTTGCAACTGCATGTCCATTTGAAGTTTAGTTTGGTTTAGAGATACAGCGCAAAAACAGGCCCTTCAGCCCACTGAGTCCGCACCGACCAGCGATCCCCAACTATCCTACACACTCTTGGGACAATTTACAATGTATAGAAGTCAATTAACCTACAAACCTGTACGTCTTTTGAGTGAGGGAGGAAACCCGGGGAAAACCCACGCAAGTCACGGGGAGAACATACAAACTCTTTACAGACAGCACCTGTAGTCAGGATCGAACCCGGGCCTCTGGCGCTGTGAGGCAGCAACTCTACCGCTCACCACCGTGCCGTTGTGTAGATTTAATTCTGTCTCACATGGTAAACAGAGCCTTCGGCTCCACTCCCACATTCCACAAGTAATCCAAGTCCTGATAAGTGGGTCCTTTAAATCTGTGATTTGTAATTACTTGCTTGCAACCTTCGCTCCAAAAACAGTATCAAAGGTTTTTCCTTACTCCTGGTGCTGTGAAGATCAGTAGCTGTCTACTGTTTTAGGCCAACTGCTGTGTTTAGATTATACTTAACACATTCTCCAGGGCCTCATTGGAGAGCTTAATGGTTTATATAAATCATTCCCCTTATGCCCAATGAGATAAACAACTTCTTTATCTCGGTCTACTCTGGTTTATCTGCCATATCCAGCCCAATGTTCAAAAGTGAATTCTTTCTCCCTCTTCATTACATTATTTAGAAAGGTTACTTGCCTGCACATCAGGTGGCTTTATTTAGTTTAGTTTAGAGATACAGCATGGAAATAAGCCCTTCAGCCCACTGAGTCCATGTCGACCATTGATCACCTGTGCACGGTTCTATGTTAACCCACTTTTGCATCCTACACACTAGGGGGCAATTTACAAAAGCCAATTAATAGTAAGATTAAATGAGAGCTTACCAGTTTGAAGTTTAATCTTGATTTTATGAGGAGTTACGATGGTGATTTACGTGAAGAAGGCCCGCCAGGCCGCATGCGCAGCAATGAAATCACAAATAAACAACACCGAAGTAAACAGTAAGATCAGCGACTCGAGAACTACCAGATGATCTTTTATGAGAGAGGGTTGGGCGTGGTGGGCACGTAATCACCAACGTAACTCCTCATAAAATCAAGATCAAACTTCAAACTGGTAAGTTCTCGTTTAATATTACTACTTTACTTCGGAGTGACGTGAGTGATTCCGTGAAGAGTTCAAAGCTTTGTGATTTCATGCCGCAGATTACAATCTCGGCATCCCACTGCATTTGATTGACTCGAAAGAGAAATAAAGCATTAATAGTAACATTGTATTCAATGTAATGATGGGGCTTATTTAACAATGTAAACAAACAACAGTACCCCTAAAATTTAGGTACTTAAAATGTCATTGGCAAACAGCCCTGGATTGACAATTGGACGATGATAAAATTCTGAAACATCAGTTCATTTGCCCATCCGACGGCCGCTAAAATTTGGTCGAAGGACACATCCCTCCCTTTGGCCGCCAACATAGCTGCTGCCCTAGTATAATGAGATGTAAACACACTCTCTAAATGATATACTGACATTGATGCTGACCTGGTGGAATGAGACATACAATCGTCAATGTTAATACCTGTTGCAGCCACCTTGAAATAGTCTGAACCGACCTTCTCTTGTGTAATTGTTTATTAACGAATACACAGTGCTGAATACATACTTCTAAGGATTCTGGTGGCCTTGATAACATAAAAATGAGACCGTGGGGTATTCAACTGATCTTAAAAATCATGCCAGCCCTGGTCTGCTCTGCTGGTGTAGACCAGAATGTAAAATGTAATGGCACGAACAGCCAATTCCATCCTGTCCAGCCACAGCGTTTGCAATGTTTTGCCGTCGTTGTGCTGATATTAGAGTCATGACTAAGGATGTAGCTGGAACCCCTTGGTGAAGTAATGTTTACACATTTACAATAACCAACTGCATAATCTTGTGATGTGAGTACTTGTATCAAGATCTTTTTAACAACTTGATATCCAGGTTGGACCCGACAATGTAGTTCCCTTATGTTACAGCTGTAATTTCTCTATAACTGAACTATTGTCAATATCACTTAAAATGAACTGGAAATGTCAGTATTTGTATCATATCAAATGTATCATTAATATTTAACAAACATTTCTGATCCCCTCAATAGAGATGTACTGCTTTTTTGGATGCTATCCATGCATACTGCAGTGAACACCCTCATGGCTAAATGTGACAACCTGAGGCATAAGTCAATCCATTGAAAATGTGTAAGTCAATAATCGTTTTGCTGTGCAAAGACCAGTCTCCTGAACCACAGTTTAAAACAGCAAGTTCTTGCTTTTTGGCATAACAGTATACCTTTGTGCCATAATGCCTGATGAAGCAGGCAACATGAACGCTTGGCCAGTCCGATAGTACAAATCCAAACGAGATCTTGCTGACTGTTTTAAGACCCAGCTAATGAGGAAGACATAAAGTCCATTCCTCCTATTGAAGCGAGAATGTATTTCTCCACACTGTTGTTTCACATATTTTTTGCAAACAGTGAAACATGCATAAACATGACAAACATTTGATGAAGTATTGAATCATGCTTTCATCATACTTTGAGATCCAACACTTATTCTGTGTTACCATCAATCTAAACTGGACGATACACCAGTGGCAAGGAGATTAATTACAGGATATTCTTCCTAATTACCATGAGACTAACATATGTCACCATTGTAGTGTAGCAGCTTAAATTTGTGCATGAAGAATATGTATATTCACTCAAAACCTTACTCAACAGTGCATTTAGTGTATATATTTAGTTGATACTAACAACTGAAGAATTGGTATCTCATGCAATCTCCACTACCTTTGAGTAGGTGATGGTATTTGGAACCTCATCTTAGAGTTCTAAACATCAGTTCATAATAACTGAATTCAACCGACCACACTACTGTAGTGAGTTTCAAGTTCAAGTTCAATGAGATATTGTCATGTTCAGCAATGCTGAATACTGTTACTTCACCATTGTGGCTGAAGTAGCCTCAGATGACAATAGCACAAGGTTGTTAGCAATGATCTAATTGCTACTTACACAATATCAGTTTCTTGATTTGCTCAGCTGCAACACAGCTGCTGTATTGCCAATTACTCTTAATGAAAATAACTCAGTTTTGTAACAGATTGCTATAACCCCAATCTCTTGCCACAAGGCAAAGACAAGGCTAATAATAATTAAAGGTAAATCCCAACGACCAACAAACAGTTTATCCCATACTGCAAAGCTTTACTGTTATAGTACAGTTATATTGTCTTTGATAACCTTTGTAATGGGATTTGTATAACATGTATCTCTTACCTTATGAATCTGTTGAAGTCAGGAATAAGTTTTAACATTCGGAAAGTTCATATGCCCGATACTCTCCATTCTTCAAAATAACATACAATCCTGCCTTTTTGCATGGGTGGTTTGCATGAGAACTTTTGCCCAATTTCCAAACCCTGGCCATAATCCAACTTACTTGGAATGCTCCGGCTGTGCCTCAACCAAATATTTTTACCCTTTGTGTGTTGTACAAACAAATGTAAATATTACAACTTGTGAACGGTGCACTACCCACATTTTGGAAGTGCTAGACCCATTTAGTTGAGCATGATTGGAAGGTGCATGGAATTTCTGATCTATCATGCTGCCCCCAGCTCCAGTGAACCACTACTGCCAATGAGCACCTGGGGTGCATTTTGAACGATGACTTTTGCCCGTTGTTGGCCGAATTAATGAATCTGCCAGGCTTCTTCCCTGTAGAATAGACCTACCAGAATAACCGATTCAGCGGCTGGCTCTCACATCCCCCTGTTGGCATTGTTCACTGCCGGCACATATGTGCTTGAGTCTGTTCTATTGACATCTTTAGAGCCCGGAGTCATCTTGACTTTTTCCTCTTCCCTCCTCAGAGAGGGTGATTCGTAGGCAACTCTAACAGGCGCTGCCGCAGGCCACAGGATACAAATACTGATACGAACCCATTGGCCTTAACCCAACAGAATATTCTACTGGGATGGCAACTTTATTGTCAGGAAAGATACCTCTGACACGTGCCCTTCATCCCTTGGGGTATGCCCCACGGATACCCTGAGACTCAGTGTCAGCAGGATACTGACCCATCTTGGTCTCTGCCTCCGAGAGGGAGACCTTTGCGGACTGTATACAACAGTTGCTGTATTTAGGATAGTCGTTCCAACGCACTATCCAGCCCCGGTGAGGAATCATCTCCCGACTCCGTGGGCGAGCAGCTATGTGTGAATTTGAGCAACCCTGCCTCAGGCGTTGCTGGCGCCGCCTTTCATAAAGGCCGGCGCTTTTTGGCATGAACAGCCCTGCATCAGGCGCTGTTGACACGGCTCTCCCGTAGGCCGGCACTTCACACATGAAGCAGCCCTGTCAGGTGCTGCTGGTACGGCTCTCCCGTAGGCCGGTAATGTCACAAATGAAACAGCCCTGTATCAGGTGCTGCTGGCACGGCTCTCCCGTAGGCCGGCACTTTCATATATGAAGCAGCCCTGTCATGCACTACTGCCGCGGCCTGTCCCATAGGCCCGCACTATTGCTGTGTAAGCTCACTAAATCAACATTTAGTGTACAGCTTTACCTGTGAAAATATAAATCATAGCAACCTGTGCTTAAACAATAATAACATTGTCAGAACATATGACAATAACTTTTTACTTTGCCTTTAGCTTTTACTTAAAGAAAAAACACTATAAAATACATACTTTTTATTATAAGGAGAAACCCTTTATAGCCCGACTCACCTGAGTCCAAATAGGGCCGAATGAGTCCCAGTAATTTCTTGACTGGGGACCAACGTCTGTGAGCCACTGACCCCACTGTCAGTGGCTCCAGCTTTGCTTCCTTGCCGTTCCAATGGCATCCCACAGGCAGCAACTCTGTTTGAATTTCTTGCCGTTCCCACAGCATCCCCGCAGGCTGGGAGCCGCTGATCCCCGTCAGTGACTCTGCTTAAATTTCTTGCCGTTTTTACGGCATCCCTGCAGGCTGGGGAGCCGCTAACTGCACTGTTAGTGGCTCCTTATCTCGCAACCCGATCAATTTTGCCGGTTTATCCACATTTGTGGTCGTACTGGAATTTCCCCACAGTCCATAACCGGCAACTTGTTGGGCTGCGAAACTGGCAGGAAAAACCTCTGTAAAAAGAGGCTCCTGCCTAAAACACTAAATTGTAAAACTTACCTTTTACCTTTTAAGGTTAACTTACCACCGGCAGGAGCTCTGTCCTGCCAGACTGGTGCTTGCGTCAATGCGGCTGACGTAATGCTGCGCATGCGGCCTGGCGGGCCTTCTTCACGGAATCACTCACATGACTCTGAAGTAAAACCTACAAAACTGCACGTCTTTGGAATGTGGGATGAAACCAGGGCACCTGGAGAAAACCCACACGGTTATAGGGAGATCGTACAAACTCCGTACAGACATCATCCGTAGTCAGGATGGAACCTGGGTCTTTGGAGTTCCACCACTGTGTCACCATGCCGCCCAATATGTTCCATCGTGTACACTTTCAATTGAATCACACTAATGACACACGAATGCATCACCAATGCATCACCTTGGTGAGGAGGGGTTATGTCTACTGGTCTGTGTTATGATTAAGGCTCAACATGTGAAGCTTATAATTTCATCCACTAACACGTATCTCATTATCATCCTTATTCACACTCCATGATGCCACAGAGAGCTGGAGTGGCAGTATCTCTGGAGAGAAGGAATGGGTGGCATTTTGGGTTGAGGCACTTCTTCAGTGTACCACCTCCAATGTGCGTTTGCCCTCACTGACAACGGGGGAGGCCGCGGACAGAAAGGTCAGTGTGGCGATGTGAAGGGCCGTGACAGAGTGAGGCCAAACCCAAATCAGACAGTGTTTCACTTGGGCAGCTTACAGCCCAGCCATATGAGTATTGAGGATAGTCACAAAAAGCTGGAGTAACTCGGCGGGTCGGACAGCATTTCTGGAGAAATGGAGTGGGTGGCGTTTCAAGTCGAGACCCTTCTTGATTTCTTAACTTGCATCCTCTCTCTCTCTGTCCCTTCCCACCTGGAGTATTGCGTGCAGTTTTGGTCTCCAAATCTGAGGAAGGACATTATTGCCATAGAGGGAGTGCAGAGAAGGTTCACCAGACTGATTCCTGGGATGTCAGGACTGTCTTATGAAGAAAGACTGGATAGACTCGGTTTATACTCTCTGGAATTTAGGAGATTAAGAGGGGATCTTATAGAAACTTACAAAATTCTTAAGGGGTTGGACAGGCTAGATGCAGGAAGATTGTTCCCGATGTTGGGGAAGTCCAGGACAAGGGGTCACAGCTTAAGGATAAGGGGGAAATCCTTTAAGACCGAGATGAGAAAGACTTTCTTCACACAGAGAGTGGTGAGTCTCTGGAACTCTCTGCCACAGAGGGTAGTTGAGGCCAGTTCATTGGCTATATTTAAGAGTGAGTTGGATGTGGCCCTTGTGGCTAAGGGGATCAGAGGGTATGGAGAGAAGGCAGGTACGGGATACTGAGTTGGATGATCAGCCATGATCATATTGAATGGCGGTGCAGGCTCGAAGGGCTGAATGGCCTACTCCTGCACCTAATTTCTATGTTTCTATGTTTCTATGTTTGTCATTGCACTAGTTTCACTGTCGTCCTGATAAGTTTCATTGTCTGCATAACTCGTTAACAGCGAGCCCACAGCCTACAATGGACCATTTTCTTGATCATTGTTACTTTTTTGCATATCTTTCATTTCATTGTTCTATAACTCTCATTTCCCTTTCCGTCGGCTCTCAGTCTGAAGAGGGGGCTCGATCTGAAACATTGTTTGTTCCTTTTCTCTAGAGATGCTGCCTGACTCGCTGAGTTACTCCAGCTTTGTGTATCTATCTTCTGTTAGCCAGCATCAGCAGTTCCTTCCTACACATTTTATTGGATATAGTGATCGAGTAATACAGAGTGGACACAGGCCCTTCAGCCCAACTTGCCGACACCGCCCTTGACCACTTCCTGTTGTTCTGTATATTGATTTTAGAAAAAACACTGCCACTTATGGCTGTGATTTTTGGCCATCTTACTCAGAGTCCCCCTCCACTGCGCAGGACAAAAGGATTTTTCCCATCAATTAAAAATAAAATAATTATTAGTGTTTAAAAAATGTTGAGATTCTCTCTCTCCTGAAGGCTACGCCACTTCCGGAGGGACTATAAAACTCGAAAGTGTTGAGTGCTTCAGTCAGTCTCTGCAAGATGGAGGAGCGAGAGGGTCACATCTGTCAGTCTGAGCTGTGAATAACTGAACACATGTCTACTCATCTGTGAGTGGTTTTACTGAACTGTCAGTGCCCTTAATGTGGTTTGAAAATATAGTTTGGAAATGTTAAAGATGTGTTGCCTTTGGTTTGGAAATTTTAAATCTGTGTTGCCTAATTAAAGTTGCCTTGCCTAATTAAAGTTGCATGCCCAGTTAAAGTTGCCTTGCCTTCTATATAATTAAAAGACTAATCTTGACCACTTCCTGTTTGTGCTTTATATTGATTTTAGAAAAAACAATTCAGTGTATGGCTGTGATTTTTGGCCATCTTACTCAGAGTCCCCCTCCGGTCATCAGGTGCCGAGGAAAAATAAAAGAATTATTAGTGTTTAAAAAATGTTGAGATCTCTCTCCTGTCAATCACATCATGAAGGCCACGCCCCTTCTGGTGGGAGGGGGGAGGGACTATAAAACCCAGAAGTGTGGGCATGGCTAAGTCTCTGCAAGATGGAGGAGGGAGAGGTCACGACTCACTGTCTTTAGTAGCCTTGCACCCTGCCTGAAATGGTATGAAACTGCACTTGAATTTGGTGGCCTTGCACCCTGCTTGAAATGGAATTCCAAGGAATAGCCGTGAGTCAACTGCCAGTCCACCAGCCGTGAGTGAGTGAGCTGCCAGCACAACGGGCTTGAGTGACTGAGCCGCCAGCCCAAGATTCCATTTGGCCCACAATATCCATACTACCCCTCTGGAAACCAGTCCCTTCAGCCCACAACACCCATACTAGCGCTCCAAACCCCCCCCCCCACTGGCCACCAATATTGGTGGAGATGTGGAATATTGTGTTGGGGTACCAGCCCTCCTGTGTGATGCTGGGAACCAATGGGTCCCTCTTAGTCTAGTATTGTTTATATATGTCATATTCTACATGTAGTATATTCTATATATGGAATGTTCTATATGTGGTATTTTCTTTATGTGGCATATTCTATATGCGGTATATTCTATATGTGGCATATTCTTTATGTGGCATACTCTCATTGTGGTATAGTCTAGATATGGTATATTCTATGTACCCTTTAGATGCCAGAAGGCGCTGCAGTCTCAATGTTACCCGGATCGCCGTGGAGAAGCCTGGGTCGGAGCCCAACCTGGGCCTCGCGGGTCAGAGGGGCCTCGACATAATTCAGAGCCCAGGTCGGCAGAGCGGCCCCATGGAGACCTCAGGAGAGGACTGGGCAGCGTTGTGGAGAGGTCGGTGTGGCAGCCGATGATGGCACCGACTGAAGGGCGAGACGGACGCGAGAAGTGGAGCATCGGCAGCGCTGGGGCCTAGGCGGTGGTGACCCACGGACGGTACATTCTTCTTACCCAAACGGTAAGAGCAATGGACAATGGGGACCCGGAATGGGGGGAAGAAATGGTCCCTGAATCTGGTGGTGTGTGTTTTCACACTTCAGTACCTCTTGCCTGATGGGAGAGGGGAGAAGAGGGAGTGACTGAGGCGTTCTATGACCCATTTTGTAAATACTATTCCTCAGGCTTTCCACATATTCAGTCTGTTCTTTTTTTTTTTCTCGGGCTGTCCCCTGAGAGTAACACTGAGACTCCCTTTCGTTCGTCAGGACCAGACCTGCCTCCTATTCAATTCCTCTCCCCAAGATACCTGAACAGAACAACTGAATCCTCCAGAATCAGCTATGTGAAGATCCAGCAGAAACCAGAAACTGCAGATGCTGGTTTACAAAACAAAGACACAATGTGCTGAAGTAACTCAGCGGGTCAGGCAGCGTCTCTGGAGAACATGGATCGGTGATGTTTCGAGTCAGAAGTTCCAGACTGCCTTTGCACTGGCTTTGTGCTGGGATGGTGCACAAAACAGAGCAATGGGTTTTAGTTACATAACAACTTTAGGAAACTGCGGTGGAAGATTGCAACCTTCACGTGGTCCACCCTGTTTCGACGAATGCATTCAACCTGGCGTGCATGATCAGAAGATCAAACAGAACAAGTTGTCTTACAACTTTAGGCTGCGCACGCCATACGCAAGAAGAAGAACATTAGGAAGCTGGAGTATATTCAGTCCATTGAGCCGAAAGGATCACAGCTGGCCTACACTTTACTTCTGTTCTCATAACCTTACACCCCTCCATAATCTAAAAGTCTATCGCGATCTTGAATACTTCACGACTCGGCACCCACTGCTTGAGGATAGCAATTTAAAAAAGAAATAATAACCTTCAAGGGAATTTCCTCCCTCGCCTTGATCTGTAGTAGTCAACACCGTGCTCTGAATCAATGCCCCTTAGTTGGAGATTCCCCCACCATGTGGCAACAACCTCTCAACTTCTCCCTGACACCCTCCACTGAACCTCGCTTGTTTCAATGATGCCAATTCTCCCGGTTCAGAGAGTAGTTACCTTGTCTGTCCAATCTTTCCTCCTCGGTCAACTCTGCCATCCTAAGAAGCACTCTCGTACACTGAATTACCATGATGGCAAATATATCCTTCCTTCAATAATGACACAGCTCCCTCTACCCTTGCCTCACCAAAACCTGCACTGATGCAAAAAGGACTTCTTTGCTCTCATTCTCCAGGATGAGAACCAACTTTTCACTTGAATTTTAATTTCTTGGTGCAACATCTTCCCAATGTTTCGTTTCTGGAACAAAGCTTTTGCTAGTGGGAACAATTTAAGAATAAGGAGCATACTGTTGTGAGTTTTTTTTTTTGGTTTATGTTTTTGTACATACTGTTCTTTCACGCATTCAGTATGATCGACAATCACTTTTGGAGGTAAGAAAGTCAGCCAACGGGGACTTTAAGCCGGTTATTAACATCACGGGCATGGGACAGCCTCCCACTGCGTGCTTTGCTGACCTGCACGGCATTGGCGGGGGAGGAAAGCAAGGAGAGGGAAGCGTGCCGGCGTTCTGTGCAGAAGCCGGCGAAGAAACAACAAACCTCTGCTGCCCAGCATCCTGCTAGCGAGTGTGCAATCCCTGGACAATAAACTCGACGAGTTGCACGCACGGAGCGAACACCATCGGGACATTAAGATCTGCTGTGTTCTGGCGCTCACGGAGACGTGGCTGGAGACCAGCGTACCCGACTGTGCCGTAACTCCGGACAGTTTTTCCATCTACTGACAAGACAGAACGAAGGAATCGGGCAAGTCGAAAGGAGGGGGAGCATGCTTTATGGTTAACTCCTCGTGGGCCACGGATATCTACATTTTCACTACACACTGCTCCCCGGTTCTGGAGCTTCTGACCATTAAAGCTCGACCTTTATACCTTCCGAGATTAGGAAACCTTTATACCTTCCGAGAGAGTTCAGCTCAGTCCTCCTTACAGCTGTTTACATCCCCCCACAGGCTGATAAATCCCTATAGGACAGTAAATGAGCTGGAGAACTCCTACCCTGAGTCTGCGGTCATTGTTCTGGGAGACCTCAACAGAGCCAACATGAAGAAGGTTCTCCCAAAATATTACCAACATATCACTTTTCCCACCAGGGGAGAGCAGACCCTGGGCCATTGTTACACCCCATTCAGAGACTGCTACAAGCCCATCCCCTGCTCTGCTTTTGGGAAGGCAGATCACTATTCCATTCTACTGCTGCCTGCATACAGGCAGAAACTAAAACAGGAAAAACCGGTTTCCAGGGACATTTACAAATGGAACAATGAGGCTGATGTGGTGTTGCAGGGTTGCTTTGACAAAACTGACTGGCAGACGTTTGAGGATGCAGCAGAAGGCAGCATCAATGAATGCACAGTCTCTGTCTTGGGCTACATAAGTAAGTGCATCGATGATGTTGTTCCACCATCCGCACTTCCCCAAATCAGAAACCCTGGTTCAGAGGGGAAATTCGTGCCAAACTCAAAGCACGGACCACTACCTTCAACTCGAGGGACCCCAACGCCTACAAAGCAGCTAGATATGACCTCCGGAAGTCCATCAGGAAAGCCAAGAGAGTCTACAGGGACAAAGTGGAATCTAACTACTACAGCTCTGACCCAGATGCATGTGGAGTGGATTACGTTGCATCACGATTACAATGGGAAAAACAGGATCACTGTCCAGCCTACTGCTTCGCTCCCGGACGAGCTTAACACCTTCTGTGCCCGGTTCGATGCAGACAACACAGCGCCCACCATGAGTCCACAGGTGTGCATGGGAACTACCTCACTGAGCCTACAAATGGCAGACATGAGGCGGTCCTTCAAAAAGGTCAATGACTGCAAAGCTCCAGGGCCGGATGGTATTCCAGGGTGGGCTCTCAGGACGTGCGCTGATCAACTGGCAGAGGTGTTCACCAACATCTTCATCCTCTCCCTGAGTCAGTCTGTGGTTCCCACCCCCTTCAAAGCATCCATCATTGTTCTTGTTCCAAAGAAACCAGTAACCTTCTGTTTAAATGACTACCATCCTGTTGCACTGACATCAGTCATCATGAAGTGCTTCGAGCGGCTAGTCAAAACTCACACCTGATCCTCTCTCCCTGACACCTTGAACCCTCTTCAGTTTGTGTATGGACCAAACAGGGCCACAGACGATGCCATTGCCATGGCAACTCACACTGCACTCACCCACCTGAATATGAATACATATGTGAGAATGCTCTTCATTGACTACAGCTCGGCATTCAACACTATCATTCCCTCAAAATTCGTCCCCAAGCTCCTAGATCTTGGACTGGAGACCTCCATCTACGGCTGGATATTTGACTTCCTGACGGGCAGGCCCCAGGTGGTGAGAATTGGCAGCCACGCCTCTTCCTCACTGATCCTCAACACAGGCACACCACAGGGCTGTGTGCTCAGTCCTGTCCTGTGTTCCCTGTTCACGCACGACTGTACTGCTAAGCACAGCTCCAACATCATCTTAACGTTTGCTGACGACACGACCATCCCGGGCCTCATCACAGACAATAATGAGAAGGCCTATACTATAGAGAGGAGGTAAAGGCACTAAACAGCTGGTGCCAGGAAAATAACCTCTCTAAAGAGATAATCGTGGACTACAGGAGACAGCAGGGGAGTGGACACCTCCCCATCCACATCGGTAATGCTGGGGTTGAAAGGGTCAGCAGCTTCAAGTTCCTCGGTGTGCGCATCACTGAGGACCTCTCTTGGACGCTGCACACGGACACAATAACTAAGAAAGCCCGCCAGCGGCTCTTTTTCCTGAGAAGACTGAGGAAGTTTGGCATGAACGCCAGCATCCTCACAAACTTCTACAGTTCCACCATGGAGAGGCTGCTGACGGGCCGCATCACCGTCTGGTACGGGAACTGTTCTGCCCACAGCCGCAAGTCACTACAGAGAGTGGTGAAGGCGGCACAGCAGATCACTGGCAACTGTCTCCCGGCCATTCAGGACATTTTCCACCAGTGGTGCCTGCGGAAGGCACACAGCATCATCAAGGGCCACAGCCACACAGCACGCAGACTGTTACTGTCAGGCAGACGATACAGGAGCATGGCTGCACGCACCACCAGACTTGAGAACAGTTTTTATCATCATGCCATCAGGCTTCTGAACTCATAAACACATCATATATGTTGATTATTTTACTTATTATTGTCTTTTACCGACCAATGTCGCTTTTATTTTATCTTTTTTAACCATAATTTTATCCTTGTAATATCATTGCTGAGGTGACCGGTTGTCCTGTCAAACACATTTCATTGTACCGTTGACCCTGTGTTAACCGACATATGACAAAAAAAACTGAACTGAACGGATGGTTACACAAAAGGCTGGAGAAACTCAGCGGGTGCAACAGCATCTAAGGAGCGAAGGAGATAGGTGACGTTTCGGGTCGAGACCCTTCTTCAGACTGGTCAGGGATCAGGGAAACGAGAGATATTGACGGTGATGTGGAGAGATAAAGAACAATGAATGAAAGATATGCAAAAAAGTATCGATGATAAAGGGAACAAGCCATTGTAAGCTGTTTGTGGTGTGAAAATGAGAAGCTAGTGTGACTAGGGTGGGGGAGGGAGATAGAGAGAGAGAGAGAGAGAGAGAGAGAGAGAGAGAGGAATGCCAGGGCCCGAGGGCTGAGGGAGAGGTGGGAAGGGGAGGAGACAGGAAGGGTTAACAGAATTGAGAAAATTCAATGTTCAAGCCCAAAGGATGCAGACTCCCCAAGCGGAATATGAGGTGCTGTTCCTCCAACTTGCGGTGTTGCTCACTCTGGCCGTGGAGGAGGCCCAGGACTGAGAGGTCGGATACGGAATGGGAGGGGGAGTTGAAGTGCTGAGCCACCGGGAGGTCGGGTTGGTTTTTGCGGACCGAGCGGAAGTGTTCGGCGAAACGATCGCCAAGCCTCCGCTTGGTCTCACCGATATAAATCATCTGGCATCTGGAGCAGCGGATGCAGTAGATGAGGTTGGAGGAGGTGCAGGTGAACCTCTGTCGGACCTGGAAGGACTGCTTGGGTCCCTGAAAGGAGTGGAGGGGGGAGGTGAAGGGACAAGTGTTGCATTTCTTGCGGTTGCAAGGGAAAGTGCCCGGGGAAGGGGTGGAGTGGGAGGGGAGGGAAGAATTGACAAGGGAGTTGCGGAGGGAGCGGTCTTTGCGGAAGGCAGACAGGGGGGAGATGGGAAGATGTGGCGAGTGAAGGGGTCATGTTGGAGGTGGCGAAACTGGCGGAGGACTATGTGTTGTATTTGCCGGCTGGTGGGGTGAAAGGTGAGGACCAGGGGGACTCTGCCCTGTTTGCGAGTGGGGGAATGGGGAGAGAGGGCAGTGTTGCGGGGTATGGAGGAGACCCTGGTGCGAGCCTCATCAATAGTGGGGGAGGGGAATCCCCGTTCTCTGAAGAATGAGGCCATTTGTGATGACCTGGTGTGGAACACCTCATCCTGGGAGCAGATGCGGCGTAGACGGAGGAATTGGGAATAGGGGATGGAGTCCTTACAGGAAGCAGGGTGGGAGGAAGAGTAGTCCAGGTAGCTGTGGGAGTCAGTTGGTTTGTAGTGGATGTCGGTCAGGAGTGTATCACCTGCAATAGAGATGGTGAGGTCAAGGAATGGTAGGGAAATGTCGGAAATGGTCCAAGTATATTTGAGTGCCGGATGGAAGTTGGTGGTGAAATGAATGAAGTCAGTCAGTTGTGTGTGGGTGCAGGAGGTGACACCAAAGCAGTCATCGATGTAACGGAGGTAGAGGTCGGGGATGGGGCCCTGGTATGCCGAGAACAAGGATTGTTTGACGTACCCGACAAAGAGGCAAGCGTAGCTGGGGCCCATGTGTGTGCCCATAGCTACGCCTTGTGTTTGGAGGAAATGGGAGGAGTCAAAAGAGAAGTTATTGAGGGTAAGGACCAACTCCGCTAGGCGGAGGAGGGTGTCGGTGGACGGGTATGGGTTGCTCCTCTGGTCGAGGAAGAACCGGAGGGCTTTGAGACCGTCCTGGTGGGGGATGGAGGTGTAGAGTGACTGGACGTCCATGGTAAAGATGAGAGGATGAGGGCCAGGAGAATGGAATGTATGGAGACGACGGAGAGTGTCTGAGGTGTCTTGAACATAGGTGGGGAGGGATTTAACAAAGGGGGATAGGATGGCGTCAAGGTATGTAGAAATGTGTTCGGTGGGGCACGAACAGGCAGAGACAATGGGTCTGCCAGGGCAGTCGGGTTTGTGGATTTTGGGGAGAAGGTAAAATCGGGCCGTGCGGGGCTGGGAAACGATGAGGTCGGAGGCTCGGGGGGGTAGGGAGCGGAGCTGATGAAGTCGGTTATGGTGCTCGAGATGGTGGCCTGGTGTTCGTCAGTGGGGTCATGGTCCAGGGGTAAGTAGGAGGAGGTGTCCGAGAGTTGGCGCGCGGCCTCTGCTTTGTAGAGATCGACGCGCCAGACTACCACGGCACCTCCCTTGTCGGCGGGTTTGATAACCCAGTCTGGGATGTTACGGAGTGAGTCGATGGCAGTACGTTCGGGGGTGGAGAGATTGGAGTGAGACAGGGGAGTGGAGAAGTCGAGGCGGTTGATGTCCCGACGGCAGTTCTGGATAAATAGGTCTAGAGCCGGAAGGCTACGGGGGGGTGGGGGGTCCAAGTGGAGGGGGTACGTGACTAGAGCCGGAAGGCTACGAGGGGGCTATGAACTGAACGGATTATTGTCGAAATACAGAGGTAAAGTGAAAGCTTTGTTTTGCATGCTATCCAATCAGATAGGATATACCATACAATGAAGTCAAACTCAAATACAATAGATAGTGCAAAGGGGAAAAGTGTTAATCTACTGAGCATTGACAAGCAGTGAGAAACAGTCCAAAAATACACTAAAAAATGATTTAATTTCTAATCAGATGGAAGAAAACCCTTTTTTGTTCACTCCGTGGTTTATCTTCAACTGATGGTACTGTGCACCAAGTTCACATTAATAAAATATAGTTCATATTTTGGATGTTGTAATATGCAGTGGGGAGCCATTTGATTAAAGCACATTCCTACCAATTGTAATATATAAGGCAGTTTTATGCTGAGCATAAACTTTCTGCACACTGTACGATTTACTCCAGACTCCCCTGTTGTACACACGTTTACTGCCAAGTGTATCTTTGGGGCAGGCAGACCCAGCAATGTCCCAGGGCTTCACTTGAGACCAGTGATGAATTGGCTCATCTGAGCTGAGGTGGACTAGTTCTGAATGAGCTTCAAACTCCCAGGGCTAGATAAAGAGAACACTGAGCCTGCTTCTGATCAACCCGAAGAACATGCATGTGAACAGATTCATTTAGATTTGTTTATTATTGTCAAGTGTACTGAGTTACAGAGAAAAGCTTTTTGCTGTGAGCTATCCAGTCAGCAAAACCATCCTCCATGAATACAATCAAACTAGTGTACAGATAATAGACACAAAAAGCTGGATAGTGCAAGTTAGTCCAGTAAAGTCTGATTGAACATAGTTCAAAGGTCTCCACTGAGGTAGATGGTAGGTCAGGTCTGCTCTCTAGTTGGTGAGAGGATGGTTCAATTACCTGATAACAACTAGGAAAGAAACTAGCCTGAAATCTGGAGGTGTGCGTTTTCAAATGTCTGTAACTCTTGCCTGATGGAAGAAAAGGAGGTGACCAGAGTGAGACTCGTCCTTGATTATACTGGTGCCATTACTGAGGCAGCATGAAGTGTCGACGGAGTCAATGGAAGGGAGGTTGGTTTGTGTGATGGTCTGGGCAACATCTTTCTTGCCCAATTTGTTGCAATTTTGGATGGAGCTGTTCCCAAATCATACAGTGATGTATCCCGACAAAATGCCTTCTACGATGCATCTGTAGAGATTGTGATCTGTAGAGATGCATATAATTGTGCAACTTTCAAAAAGAAGGTGACCACACTGTCAGCGTGGGCGACTATTGTTAATAGTAATTAATGCTGGGAGAGATAAGTTGGGTTGTGAGTGGTGTAGTAGACATGGGGTTGAGAATACAATAGATGGGCAACTGTGAAAGGAGATGCAAAGAATTCCAGGGATGGATGACTCACTGTACAGGGGACAATGGTGAGTGGTGAGATGAATGAGGAAGAGGGATGGGGCAGATTGTGTTACAGGTAGGAGACAGTGACAACTGGGGATTGCAAGAGAAGCCAGGGGGAAAGTTATTGCCCTTCACGGGCTGGGGAGGTGGCGAAGCTGAAGTATTGGACAGCAGAAGGAATTTTGGAAAGCAAAGTTATAGATAACTTTGGGACTTTGGAAAGAGGTGCAAAAAGTAACTGAGAGAGGGAATGATAGGTATCAGAAAGAGGAGGACGGTCCTCAAGCGAATAGAGAAGAGGAAGAGAGCAACCCAGCAACAAATGACTGATTGGGAATTCAGATGACCTTTCTTTGAAGTTTGCATCACAGGTAGATAGGGTGGTCAAAAAGGCTTTTGGCACATTGGACTTCATCAGACAAAGTATTGAGTATAGCAGTTGGGAAGTCATGTTGCAGTTGTACAAGACATTGGTGAGACCACATTTAGAATATTGTGTTCAGATTTGTGCACCATATTACAGGAAAGATGTCAAGCTGGAAAGATGCAGAGATTTACGAGAGTGGTGCCAGGACCCGAGGGTGTGAGCTACAGGGTGAGATTGAGCAGGCTGGGACTCTATTGCTTGGAGCACAGGAGGATGAGGGATGATCATATAGAGGTGGAATAGATCGGGTAAATGCACAGTCTCTTGCCCAGAGTAGAGGAATCGAGAACCAGTGAACATAGGTTTACAGTGAGGGGAGGTGGAAAGATTTAATAGGAACCTGAGGGGTGACATTTTCACACAAAGGGTGGTGGGTGTATGGAACGAGCTGCCGGAGGAGGTAATTGAGACGGGTACTATCGCAATGTTTAAGAAACAATTAGACAGGAACGTGGATAGGATAGAGGGGATATGGGCCAAACGCAGGCAGGTAGGACTAGTGTGGCTTGGTTGGTATGGGCTGTTGGTTGGTATGGGCAGGTTGGGTCATGGGCCTGTTTCCACGCTGTGTGACTCTGTGACTCTAATGGGAGAATTCATGAGTCGGGGCTTTCAGGAGAACAAATGGGAAAACTGAAAGGAGGATGTATTTCCTGCAAATCACAAAGTTAGTCCAGAAAATTACCAACCATTTTCTTTCTTTGCACACGGATTTCCTCAGATAATAGAAGTGAGTGAGTCATTCTCTATTTATGGAGTTCTCTGTTCAGCTGGATTCCTGCAACTGCATGTAATGGAGGATAGACACAAAGTGCTAGATTAACTCACCGGGTCAGGCAGCATCTCTGGAGAAAACGGATGGGTGACGTTTCAGGTCGGCACCCTTCTTCAGACTACAGACGTCCAGTCTGAGGAAAGGTCCCAACCGGAAATGTCACCCAACCTTTTCCTCTGGAGATGCTGCCTGACGGGCTGACAAGGGCCTGCCCCACTTTCACCACCTAATTCACAACCTTTTTTACTGGCGGACATTTTTCATCATGCTAGAAAAAACGCCCCGACCTACTTGATGCCACGAGTACCTACGACTAGCATCACGGCCTGCTACGACCTACCTACGACCTCCTACGACCTCCCACGGCCTCGTGACAACCATGCTGCGAGTATGAGTCAAGGGCAAACTCAGCAGAGGTCGTGAATTAGGTCGTGAAAGTGGGACCGGCCCTTAACTCCAGCACTTTGTGTCTGTCTGCAGTATAAGCCAGCATCTGCAGCTCCTCTCTAAACAGCATGTAATAGCTTCCAGGTTTCAATGGTCTTTCCCATGGATGGAGAATACATTCCCTGCGGATGCTGGCTAGCTAAAGGTAACCAGCTGTTTTTTTAAAAAACTATATTGTACACAAGTCAGTAAACTCAAATTAAGTTAGTGTCATAGAGTTATGCAGCATGGAAACAGGCTCTCCGGCCCACCCAGTACATGACCACCATCACTTACCCATTCACACTAGTTCTATATCATCCTACACATTAGGGGCAGTTTACAGAGGCTAATTAACCTATGGGATGATGTGGAGAGGATGGTTTCACTAGTGGGAGAGTCTAGGACTGGAGGTCATAGTCTCAGAATTAATGGACATCCCTTTAGGAAGGAGATGGGGAGGAATTTCTTTAGTCAGAGGGTGGTGGATCTGTGGAATTCTTTGCCACAGAAGGCTGTGGAGGCCAAGTCAGTGGATATATTTAAGGCAGCGATAGATAGATTCTTGATTAGTACGGGTGTGAGAGGTTATGGGAAGAAGGCAGGAGAATGGGGTTAGGAGGGAGAGTAAGATCAGCCATGATTGAATGGCGGAGTAGATGATGGGCCGAATGGCCTTATTCTACTCCTATCACTTATGATCTTGTGAACCTACAAACCTGCTTGTCTTTGGGATGTGGGAGGAAACCGGAGCACCTAGAGGAAACTCAGGCAGTTAAAGGGTGAATGTGGAAACTCCACACAGACAGCACCCGAGAGCAGGATCCAATCGGGGTCCCTGGCGCTGTGACGTAATGGCTCTACCAGATGGGCTACTGTGCCGTGAGTCATAGAGGCATACAATAAAGGAAATGGGCTCTTCTGCCCAACGTGTCCATGCTGGCCACAATGCCCCATCAACACTAGTCCTATTTGCCAGCATTTACTCCGTACCCCTGTCAACCCTTGTGATCCAAGTGCTGGTCCAGATGTCTTTGAAACATTGGTGTTATACCTGCTCTAACTACCTCCTCTGGCAGATCATTCCATATACCCACCACCCTCTATGTGAATAGGTTTAATGGGGCATCTTGATCAACATGGAGGATATGGGCCGAAGGGCCTGTGTCCCCATTGTGAGACTGCATCCCCTTTTCCTTCACCTCTGAAATAGGGAGCCCACTTTGTTTGGCTCTCTTGATCATCCTGTTCAACATCTCTGTAGGAGACGCTGCAAGGTTACTCCATCCCCATTCTACTGGGGATGAATGGAGTTAAATATCGGAAGATTTTTCCACCATGTGGACAAGGAAATTGGGATATTTAGCCAGCTATGGCTTGGAAGCCGTGATCGACTGTGGGCTTTTCCTATCATTAAGGACTTAGGTGTTGGGTAGTTAGCATGGAACCCTCATCCATCTAACTCCACCCACAAGCCAACCCTCATCAAACAGACTTCAGTCCATGTTGGTTTTGAAATTTTCTATTGAACAGCATGCTAAGACACAAGTAACTCCACAGCTCGTGGATGGGAGACTACCGCGCCTAGGTGGGAATAGCAGACTATAGTGAACAGCTATTGGAAGGACCAAGCTGAAAGAATATGTCCTTCCTCAATGGTTCAAAGATTCATCATCTTTGTGAAGAATCATTTGTGGCCATTCAATGGCCCATCACTAATGTTAAGGCAATTAACCTTTTTTTTGTCTCCTCACCAGAAGAAATAATTGCGATCAACCCTAAATATTAACCCCTAAATATTTTCAACACCTCAATATCTCCATTCAGTTCCCGGGAATATAGTTTAGTCTATGAGGCCACAGTCTTAGAATAAAGGGGAGGTCATTTAAGACTGAGGTGAGAAAAAACTTTTTCACCCAGAGAGTTGTGAATTTGTGGAATTCTCTGCCACAGAGGGCAGCGGAGGCCAAGTCACTGGATGGATTTAAGAGAGAGTTAGATAGAGCTCTTGTGGAATCAAGGAATATGGGGAGAAGGCAGGCACGGGTTATTGATTGGGGACGATCAGCCATGACCACATTGAGTGGCGGGGCTGGCTCGAAGGGCCGAATGGCCTCCTCCTGCACCTATTTTCTAAATCATCAATTTAACACTTTCAGAACCATTTTCTTTCTGGTGAATCTTTCATGCCACGTGTTGAAAGCCAACATATCGCTCTGATATCGCAGTACCACGAGTAGTCCCGATGGGGCTTAACTGATCTGCTGTCCAGCTCTATCATCATTTCCATTATTTTTGTATTCTGGTCTCTTGAGATAAAATGGGAATATTCCATTAGCCTTTTCAAATAATTAATTAACGATCTCCATGAGCTTTATACAATTTCAATATCTGGATCTCAGAGTGTAATGATGTCTGGACAATCCAGATTACCACAGACATCACTAAATAAAGTCATAACAAAAGTCCTTTTTGTTAAATGGGTGGACAAACAAACATTATCAGAGTCACACAGCAGAGGCCACTACGCTCATCGAGTGAGCATCACTCATGTACAATAATCCTCCAATTATTTTAAAAAAAAGATTCTGATAACAATCTCATCAACATTGTACCAGCCAATTAATCTACCAAGCTCTACTTCTAAGGGGCGACCTGGTGGAGCAACGGTAGAGTTGCTGCCTTGCAGCGCCGGAGACCCAGGTTCGATTCTGACGATGGGTGCTGTCTGTACGGACTCTGGCGATGGCTATAGAGAGAGTAGAGCAGGGAACTGAGCACACGGCCTTGAGGTGCTCCTATATTGATGAACGTACTAATTGCAACACAGATGAGGCCCAAAGTTGGGATTGAACCCGGGTCTCTGGCACTGTGAGGTAGCAGTCCTATAGCCCTATATATAAATAATGATACAGAATAAAGCGAGAAGGGTCTCGACTCAAAACGTCATCTATTCCTTTTCTCCAGAGATGCTGCTTGACCAGCTGAGTTACTCCTGTATTTAGTGTCTATCTTTGGTGTAACCAGCACCAGCAGTCCCTTCTGACATATTTAGGCATAACCTTGTTTCTTTTGTACATTTTTGTTCAGTTCATGTAAGGCAGGAGTCTCCGAAATATGGCCCGCGGGATCAGGCACGGAACTCGCTATCAAAACATGGAGGGGACCGGGGGACAGTGGGGGGGACACCATTTTTTGGCGGCCGCTGCGCATGCGCACACTCACACATACGTGCGCGAGGCTTCGGAGGCTCAATCCAGCGCTAAATGTAGCAACTCTGCCTGTCTCGCTGGGTTAACCTACAGCCCTGAATGGACTGACGGGACACCAGCGCTGCTTCTCCGTGCTGCCCACATTTCCCGCAAGCCCAGGCAGGTTCACCTGGTGGGACAGGCAGAGTGAGCTGGGTTTAGCGCTGTTTATCTGCAGGCAGTGGGCCCGGGGGTACGGCTCCCGTCTGACTCCCGAGCTCTCTGGCCACCCGTGGGGGGGAGGGGGGGGCACTCGGGTGGGGACGGGACAGCGCCGGAGACCGGCCGGGATCAATCCTGGCTGTGGATGAGGCGCAGGTCTGTGCCACCTCTCCCTCCTCCAATCACCGCACTCTACCCTCAATCCCCCCCCCCCCACTCCTCCCTCCTCCAATGGTCACACTGAATCATCATGGTTCGGCCGTGGTCAGTATGGAACGGCTGCGGGTTACAACGTGCCATCGTTCCTCTCTCCCTTCTCTCTCTCTCCCCATTCTCTCTCTCTCCCCATTCTCTCTCTTCTCTCCCATTCACTCTCTCTCTCTGCATGCTCGCTCTCCCCCCATTCTCGCTCTCTCTCTCTCTCTCTCTCTCTCTCTCATTTTCTCTCTCTATCCTTCTCCCTCTCTCCCCATTGTATCTCTCCTTTCTCTCTCTCCCTTCTCTCTCTCTCCCTTCTTTCTCTCTCTCTCTCTCTCTCTCTACCCTTCTCTCTTGCTCTCCCTCCCTTCTCTCTCTCTCTCCATCCCTTCTCTCTCTCTCCCTCCCTTCTCTCTCTCTCTGTCCTCTCTCTCTCCCTCCCTTCTCTTGTCTATCCCACCCTCCCAGCCACGGCTCCAACCCTCTCTCTCCTCGGGGTGATTAATACAGGGAGAACCGGGCCACTGATACTGGCTAGTGCCTCCCCAGCCATTGACCTCACCGCACGTCACTGTCACACACACCCACACACACACACACACCCACACACACTCACACACTCACACACTCACACACACACACACTCACACACAACACACACTCACACACACACACACACACACACACACACTCACACACACACACACACACACACACACACTCACACACTCACACACACCACCACTCACACACACACACACTCACACACACCACACTCACACACCACACACACACACACTCTCACACACTCACTCACACTTACACACATTCACATACCCACCCACTCACCCGCTGGGGCCACTGTTGCCGATCTTCACTGTCTCCCCGGGGCCATTGACAGTAACCTGTCAGCAGCTGCACACAAACCCCCAACATGATAACCTACGGCAAACTGACGTGTTAGTTCCCGTGCTACTACAGAGCCCGCTAAATAGCCCGCCGCACGGAACGTGTTAAGAGCTTGCTGCGGGCCGGATGTGGCCCGCGGGCCATAGTTTGGAGACCCCCTGCTCTAAACTAAACTAAACAAAACATCCCCCCAAACCTTGACCGGACTAATTTTTAAAACAAAATATTTGCGCCTAAGCTAGTAAACTCCACAATGTTGAGGTTATTGGTTGTGAACCATTTGTTGCCAATTAAAACTAACAGAAGATCAATGTTTGGAACATTAAACTGATGGATGCTAATATGCCTCTTGCGTATAACGAGTCTCTGCTGGTTCTATTTTAGTCTGTAAATTTATCAGTTTAATATCTCATAATGTTACGAGTTACATTTTATCTGGCACACAGTCAACAATGTTTTTAGGCAGAAATGTTTTAAGCCACATGTTCATAGGAAGGTTGTGTTGCTGAAGCCAAGGCTGTCAGAGATTCCATACAGGCAATAAATATCATCGCAAATGGGCTCATGGAGAAGAAGGCAAACGTTTCCTGGAGTCTGAAGGGGGAAAGTACAAATGTACAAAATGCAACAAATAAGTTGCCTGCATTTAAAATATTTGTGCCCCTTTAAGATGCTGCAAATTTTGAAAAGGAATTCACTTAATAAGGTTGTTTAAGTTCATTAAGCTTTGCTATAGGCTTGTGACAGAGAAGCAAATTCAATATCCACAGTCAATTTTAGAGATGCAGTACTGGAATGGGCCCTTTGGCCCACCACGTCCACCTCAACTTAGCCGACAAACGGTATGTCTTTGGAGTGTGGGAGGAAACCGGAGATCCCGGAGACAAACTATGCAGGTCACAGACAAACTCCGTACGGACAGTACCCGTAGTCAGGATTGAACCCATGTCTCTGGGGCTGTGAGGCAGCAACTCTACCGCTGCCTTCCTAAACTCAGAGCAGATTCAACATTCTCTCGCCAAGCCAGCCATACACCACCATGGACAGTGCCCAACTCCCCCTCCCACTACCCAGGAGGGAATTCAGGATAAGTTTTCCCTATAATGGGTAATGAAAATCTGGAATCCCACCTCCCCATTCATTCCAGAAGACTACAGATGCTGCATGAGTTGGAGGATCCCTACACTACCAGATGTAATCAGGATATGGAGCCATCTTGGTCTATTTCAATGATTCAGGCTCCAATGTTGAATATTCAAATCCTGGCACAGTGGCACAGCAGTCGAGTTGCTGCCCTATAGCAACAGATACCCCGGTTCCATCCTGACTACGGGTGCTGTCTGTACATTTGTACGTTCTCCCCGTGACCTGAGTCATGGGGAGAACCCCATTTCTTCGGGTACTCCAGTTTCCCCTCACACTCCAAAGACGTACAGGTTTGTAGGCTAATGGGTTTGGTATAATTGTACATTATCCCCAGTGTGTGTCGAACAGTGTTGATGTGCGGGGATCGCATGCCGGCACGGACTCGGTGGGCGAAGGGCCTGTTTCCGCGCTGTATCTCTAAACTAGACCAAATGAAACAAGTACTATGATTGGTTGCTGTCCATGGGGAACGTGGCGATTTTGGGAAAGTACGTGATGGCCTTGACTCAGTACAGAAGCTTTACATTTGTGATGTGACTGCATATGAGAAAAGGGATTCTCGGCCTCTCATCTCTCTTCCTTGCACAGATACCGCACGTCACATTATCTAGTCCATCCCAATTCATTAATTCCTTGAAATCTCTGTCCATGTATTCACCGATCTTTAAGGCAGTCCAACAAAACTGCTGCATATCCATCCTTTTTCCTGTTTCAACTATTCACCTTGGCCTGTTCCATCTTCACAGTACACATCCAGATTCACCTCTTGCCAGGTTTAGATGTGGCTCCAAACTACACTCCGCCATCCCATTCAAACTACAAAGTGAAGATGATTAGATTTGTTTCAATGATTTTAATTGAGGAATACATGGGGAGAATTTGGAAAGAAGATAGACACAAAGATGCTTGAGTAACTCAGCGGGACAGGCAGCATCTCTGGAGAGAAGGAAGGGGCGACGTTTCAGGTCGAGACCCTTCTTCAGACTCAATTTGGACACAATTTCTTTGGAGAACTTGGAGCGGTGCAGTGAATTAGCTGGTGGAACTGATCCCTCACAGCACCAGACCCGGGTTCCATCCTGACCTTGGTTGCTGTCTGGGAGGAGTCTGCACGTTCTCCCTGTGACTGCCAGGCTTTCCTCCGGGTGTACCAGTTTCCTCCCACATCCCAAAGACGTGCGGGTTCAATGGCCGTTGTAAATCGCCCCGAATGTGTAGCGAGTATATGCGAAAGTGGGGTAACATAGAACTGTGGAGTTGCTGCCTTACAGCGCCAGAGACCTGGGTTCCATCCTGTCTATGGGTGCTGTCTGTACGGAGTTTATACCATCTCCCAGCAACCTGCGTGGGTTTTCTCCAGCTGCTCCGGTTTCCTCCCACACTCCAAAGATGTACTGAATGGTGGCCGATTAGGAAAAGGGGAGATGCAACAAGACCTGGGTGTCATGGTACACCAGTCACTGAAAGTAGGCATGCAGGTGCAGCAGGCTGTGAAGAAAGCGAATGGTATGTTGGCATTCATAGCAAAAGGATTTGAGTACAAGAGCAGGGAGGTTCTACTGCAGTTGTACAGGGTCTTGGTGAGGCCACACCTGGAGTACTGCCTACAGGTTTGGTCTCCTAATCTAAGGAAAGACATTCTTGCCATAGAGGGAGTACAGAGAAGGTTCACCAGACTGATTCCTGGGATGGCACGACTTCCATATGAAGAAAGACTGGATAGACTCGGCTTGTACTCGCTAGAATTTAGAAGATTGAGGGGGGATCTTATAGAGACTTACAAAATTCTTAAGGGGTTGGACAGGCTAGATGCCGGAAGA